>OX411552.1:23606110-24326375 GCA_948146395.1 Fragum whitleyi
TTATTCATTTTTAAACGAAAATGTCCCTTTCGAGTGATAGAAAATATAATGACAAAGGAAGAAATGGCCTGTCTCAAGCATTTTATTCTTTTCCAATATGTTTACCCATTGAAATTCAGTTACGCCAAATCCGGGGACTAAATAGGAAAGGGATTCGATTAATTGATTGAATGGAGTATTACGCCGCTTTCAACATTTGTTCAGTTATAGCGCGGAGGCTGGAGCACCTAACAATGGATTCCTGGTATTTCTCTCTCACCAGTGCTACCATCAAATCCTTTCCTAGCCTCCAGCTGCTATCTCACATAGGTCTACGATTATCGACCCATTAGTGAGAGACAAATATTCGGTAAGAACTAGTGCCGTCGCCGGGGACCGAACCCGGGACCTCTAGATTGACAGTCCGACGCGCTACCAACTGCGCTATGACGGCGGCAGGAAAGGGGCTCGAACCTACGCGGATACGACAACGTCGCCTAGCTATCATAACATAAACAGGAGAGGTTCAAAGTGCGGAATCCTCGAAAAAGCTATTTTAATGGATTTTTTAAAGTTTTATTCTTGATAAAAGAATGGTGATTGTTTTTCATTCCATGAGAAAACTGTGTCTATTCTTTATTTTTGTAATACAGTTTACAACATCGTGAAATTGACAAAAAAATGAAATAAAAATGTAAATAATGATAGCTCGCCCCCTTCCTCCCCTACGCACATACACACAAGATTTCATCTAAACCCCGGCTATATAATGTGACATTGCATTGCTTATAAAACTAGTTAAGTCAGTTAATACCATATGAACTCGATACATCATGCAATGAAGCCTGTATTCACCTGATATCACCTGCCTGATAACAAAAAACATAATCATGATCTGAACCAAAACGACCTTCTCCTAAATTCTTTGATTTTAAAAGATTCAAAAAATCGAAACACAGAAGAATCGTGCATGATAAATAGAAAAGAATGTGAATGTCTTAAGATATGAATGTTATCAGGTCGAGGTTGGGGGAAAGTATTATGACTCGGCATAGTCTCGTCATGATAAGTTCACCCAACCTCGACAAGACAAGACAAGACACATGCCATTCTATATATTCCTACCTCTGCACGAAGGATATCACACGAAATTTCCAAAAACAAAACCCAAAACAAAAAAGACTTCATGGTCCCTAGAACTGATATTCACATCTAAACTGTAACATGCCAAAATCACAGAGAGTTTTCCCACTAGATTTCAGACAAGATAAAGTCAAATAATTCTCAATGCTAGAAGGTCTCAAGGGTCTGTACAACTTGCAGCAACTTGCGGCTTTTAAGCACTTGGGTCACCAATGTAACTGGCAATTTGAAGTAAATTGCATTAGATTTGCACGAAATAACATAAAATGAAAGGTAGCTATAACACATATAATTCATCGTTATTTACTAAATGCCCTGATTTGGAAAGGAAATTGTTCGTTAGGTACTATCATATGAGAATTCTGAATCGTGATTAAGGTAGTGGAACCGTAATAGATACGAAACATTTCGAGACTCATGCGCTTTCACAATGTTGACCGAGGTTTCCTAATGAAAATCATTAGGAAACCTCGGTTAACACTCTTAAAGTTCATTACTTCGGAAACGTTGCGAAACTAGTACGGGTCCACTACATTTAAGACCGTCTAGAATTAGAGAAATGTCGGTCTACCGAACCAGCCTCGCCGCTCGGGATCATAAAGTTTGCGCGAGCGCTTTCTAAGTGGTTCCCTGAAATATCGAGTGAAAAGTATGCAATGCGGTAATCAAGCCCGGGGTGCTCGTGACCGTTTTTGAGTCATTCATGACTATAAAGCTCTCTCAGACATTTTCCTCCTGAAAACCTTATTAGATACGATGTGCTGTGTAATGTGGGACAGTATTTCTAACGAGATCGCTAGCGCTCAGTAATTATGAACGTAGGGCTACGTTATGATCGGCACATCAAGGCGCTCTCGAGCGCATCAGTAGACACACAGCTCCCAGATCTATCGATTGTATAATATACCTTTCAGATAGTGAAGGTTCCACATTGAATGTTGGAATAACAGCGCGTTTGCTAACGCCGCAGCTTGTAATACATCATTTTTATTGAGCCTGTGCGAGAAATTTCCAACAATTAAACAACATGGCCTTAGTAAAGACTCATACCAGCCTGTGCATCTGCACAATCTGATCTGGGGCTACAAAAACATTTAAGACGTATATTTTTGTCCTATTGATGATTTACCACAAATTTAGGACAAAAACCACGTATCACTAACCCATCAATACCTTTGTCAAGTGATTGTTGTTACTGTTTCGAAAGTCGACAAGTCGAAAGTGCTTTGGTGAAACTTGCCCCAGAGTCCTTACCTCGCGCTCTAAAGAGGGATAATAGCATATAGTTTCCATAGATATATATATTATGACCGCCAAGGCGTCCACATGTGTGTTCCTCACGCAAGTGTTAAATTGTTGGAAATGTCACGCACAGACTCACTTGATATCTCAGATGTGCTGTAGTCTAACCAAAATCATAAATAAATATATTTGGGACCCGTAAAGCAAAAAGGGACTCTGGGGCCTGTTTCACCAGATCATTTAGGACGCATTTTTGTCTTAACTGGCTTACCAGATATTAAGGACAAAAATCACGTATCACCAATCTATCAATACCCATGTAAACAGATTGTTGTTGTAGCTGTTTCGAAAGTCATCAGTAAGACAAAAATACGTCTTAAATGTTTTGATGAAACTGGTCCCTGGAACTTCGTTAAATAAATAATTGAAAAAGAGTTCCAGATCAAAGTTAACCAGAGCTCGCACTTCATCAAAAGTTTTCACAGGACGGTAGATTGGTCCTTCTAGAATCAGATAATTAGTTAAGTGTGAAAGCTTTCAACCCTAGTCATTCTGCGCAGTTCGCGTAGTTCATATATGGCTCATGGAGCTCGTACGGCGCCCGTAAGTCCTAACTAACTGGGGAGAAAATTCTTCAATTGGCTGTCATTAGAAATGTTTCACCTTGGTTACGAAGAAAATTTTTCATCTGGCCAGATAAAAAAAAATCACCTGACTGGGGAGGAAATTTTTCAATTTGCTATCATTGGAAATTTTCACCTTGGTTACGAAGAAAATTTTTCATCTGGCCAGTTACAAAAACATTTTCTCCTTACTGGGGAGAAAATTTTTCAATTGGCTGTAATTAGATATTTTTCACCTTGGTTACGAAGAAAAGTTTTCATCTGGTGTATATAAGGGGTGTTTGTACTGCCTTGCCATACAAGCTAGCCTTATTAGCGACGTGGTAGAGTTCTAGCTCTGGGATGTAGAGGTCCCGGGCTCGAATCCAATTGGAGTCGAAAATTTAATTTTTCATCTGGCCAGGGAGGAAAATTTTTAACCTAACTGGGGAGAAAATTTTTCAATTGGCTGTAATTAGAAATTTTTCACCTTTGTTCAGAAGAAAATTTTTCATCCGGCTTTATAGAATTTTTTTTTTTACCTAACTGGGGAGAAATTATTTCATTTGGCTGTAATTAGAAATTTTTCACCTTGCTTTGGAAGAAAATTTTTCATCTGGCCTGGGAGGAAAATTTTTACCTAACTGGGGAGAAAATTTTTCAATTAACTGTCATTAGAATTTTTCACCTTGCTTAGGAAGAACATTTTTCATCTGGCCAGATAGAAAAAAAATCACCTTACTGGGGAGAAAATTATTCAATTGGCTGTCATTAGAAATTTTCACCATGGTTACGAAGGAAATTTTTCAACTGGCCAGATATGTCATTAGAAATTTTTCTCCTTGGTTACGAAGAAAATATTTCATCTGGCCAGATAGAAAAATATTTTCACCTTATTCGGGAGAAAATTTTTCAATTGGCTGTAATTAGAAATTTTTCACCTTTGTTCAGAAGAAAATTTTTCATCTGGCCAGATAGATTTTTTTTTACCTAACTGGGGAGAAATTATTTCATTTGGCTGTATTTAGAAATTTTTCACCTTGCTTTGGAAAAAAATTTTTCATCTGGCCTGGGAGGAAAATTTTTACCTAACTCGGGAGAAAATTTTTCAATTGGCTGTCATTAGAATTTTTCACCTCGCTAAGGAAGATAATTTTTTCATCTGGCCAGATAGAAAAAAAATCACCTTACTGGGGAGAAAATTTTTTCAATTGGCTGTCATTAGAAATTTTCACCTTGGTTACGAAGAAAATTTTTCAACTGGCCAGATATGTCATTAGAAATTTTTCTCTTGGTTACGAGGAAAATTTCATCTGGTCAGATAGAAAAACATTTTCACCTTACTGGGGAGAAAATTGTTCAATTGGCTGTTATAAGATATTTTTCACCTTGGTTACGAAGAAAAGTTTTCATCTGGTGTAGCCGGGATGTATATAAGGGGTGTTTGTACTGCCTTGCCATACAAGCTAGCCTTATTAGCGACGTGGTAGAGTTCTAGCTTTGGGATGTAGAGATCCCGGGTTCGAATCCAATTGGAGTCGAATATTTAATTTTTCATCAGGCTAGGGAGGAAAGTTTTTTTTACCTAACTGGGAAGAAAATTTTTCAATTGGTTGTAATTAGAAATTGTTCACCTTTTTTAAGAAGCAAATTTTTCATCTGGCCAGATAGATTTTTTTTTACCTAACTGGGGAGAAAATATTTCATTTTGGCTGTAATTAGAAATTATTCACCTTGCCTTGGAAGAAAATTTTTCATCTGGCCTGGGAGGAAAATTTTTACCTAACTGGGAAGAAAATTTTTCAATTGGCTGTCATTAGAAATTTTTCACCTTAGTTACGAGGAAAATTTTTCATCTGGCCAGATAGAAAAAGAAATTTCACCTTACTGGGGAGAAAATTATTCAATTGACTGTCATTAGAAATTTTCACCTTGGTTACGAAGAAATTTTTCATCAGGCCAGATAGAAAAAAAAATTCACCTGACTGGGGTGAAAATTTTTCAATTGGCTGTCATTATTTATTTTTCACCTTGGTTACGAAGAAAATTTTTCATCTGGCCAGATAGTTAAAAAATTCACCTGACTGGGAAGAAAAGTTTTCAATTGGCTGCAATTAGATATTTTTCACCTTTGTTACAAAGAAAATTTTTCATCTGGTGTAGCCGGGATGTGTATAAGGGTGTTTGTACTGCCTTGCCGTAAAGCTAGCCTTAATAGCGACGTGGTAGAGCACTCGTTTTGGGATGTAGAGGTCTCGGGTTCGAATCCCGTTTGAGTCGAATATTTAATTTTTCATCTGGCCGGGGAGGAAAATTTTTTACTTTACTTGGGAGAAATTTTTTCAATTGGCTCTAATAAGAAATTTTTCACCTTGGTTACGAAGAAAATTTTTCATCTGGCCAGATAGCAACAAAAATTCACCTAATGGAGAGAATAATTTTCATTTGGCTCTAATTAGAATTTTTTCACCTTGGTTACGAAGAAAATTTTTCATCTGGCTAGATAGAAAATTTCTTCACCTGACTGGGGAGAAAAAATTTTCATTTGGCTGTCATTAGAAATTTTTCACCTTGGTTATGAAGAAAATTTTCATCTGGTTAGATAAAAAAAATTAACCTGACTTAGGAGAAAATTTTTCAATTGGCTGTCATTAGAAATTTTCACCTTGGTTACGAAGAATATTTTTCATTTGGCTAGATAGAAAAAAAATTCACCTGACTAGGGAGGACATTTTTCAATTTGCTATCATTATTAATTTTTCACCTTGGTTAGGAAAAAAAAATTTTCAACTGGCCTGATAGAAAAGAATTTTCACCTGAAAGTGGAGAAAAGTTTCCAATTGGCTGTCATTAGAATTTTTTCATCTTGGTAAGAAGAAAATTTTTCATCTGGCCTGATAGCAAAAAAAATTCACCTGACTGGTGAAAAAAATTTTCAATTGGCTGTCATTAGAAATTTTTCACCTTGGTTACGAAGAAAATTTTTCATCTGGCCTGATAGAAAAAAAAATTCACCTGACTGTGAAGAAAATTTTCAATTGACTGTTATTAGAAATTTTTTAAGTTGGTTATGAAGAAAATTTTTCATCTGGCCAGATAGAAAAAAATTTTCACCTGACTGGGGAGGAAATTTTTTCAACTGGCTCTCATTAAAAAATTTTCACATTGGTAACGAAGAATTTTTTTCATCTGGCCAGATACAAAAACATTTTCACCTGACTGGGGAGAAAATTTTTCAATTGGCTGTAATTAGATATTTTTCATCTTGGTTACGAAGAAAATTTTTTTACCTGGTGAAGCTGGGATATGTATAAGGGGTGATTGTACTGCCTTGCCGTACAAGTTAGCCTTAATAGCGACGTGGTAGAGCACTCGCTTTGGGATGTAGAGGTCCCGGGTTCGAATCCCATTGGAGTCAAATATTTAATTTTCATCTGGCCAGGGAGGAAATGTTTTACCTAACTGGAGAGAAAATTTTTCAATTGGCTGTAATTAGAAATTTCACCTTTGTTACGAAGAAAATTTTTCATCTGGCCAGATAGAAAAAATTTTTTCACCTGACTGGGGAGAAAAAATTTTCAATTGGCTGTCATTAGAAATTTTTCACCTTGGTTACGAAGAAAATTTTTCATCTGGCCAGATAAAAAAAAATTCACCTGGCTGGGGGAAAAAATTATTCAATTGTCAGTCATTAGAAAATATTCACCTTGTTTAGGAAGAAAATTTTTCATCTGGCCAGTTAGAAAAAATTACTCACCTGACTGGGGAGAAAATTTTTCAATTGGCTGTCAAAAGAAATTTTCAACTTGGTGACGAAGAAAATTTTTCATCTGGCCAGATAGAAAATTTTTTTTCACCTGACTGGGGAGAACATTTTTGAATTGGATGTCATTAGAAATTTTTCACCTTGGTTACAAAGAAAATTTTTCATATGGTGTAGCCGGGATGTGTATGAGGGGTGTTTGTACTGCCTTGCCGTACAAGCTAGCCTTAGTAGGGACGTGGTAGTTTTCAAAGATTTTCGGTAATTTTCGGCCATTTATCAGCCTTTTCGTTATCATGGAAACAAGAGTTTTTAATGAAATTAAATTCTTTTGACAATTTTCAAGAAGTTCACCCAGAGAACATCCCTGCAAAGTTTCAGCTTGATTGGCCAAGTGATTTAGAAGAAGTATTTTTTCTAAGATTTTCCGTTATTTTTGGCCATTTTGTTACCATGGCAACCAGAGTTTTTGATAGAATTGAATTCTTTTAACAACTTTTAAAGACCTATACCAAAGGAACATCTCTGCTAAGTTTCAGCTTGATTGGCCACGTAGGTTAGGAGAAGATGTTTAAAGAAATTGTTGACTGAAAGAAGGATGGACAGGTGCACAACTTCAAAAGCAGATACACATTATGCATAAATTTCAAGTCAACTAAATACAATGTACATGCAATAATGTAGGAGAAATGCTCTGAACAACAATAATTTTAGTGAAAATTAAATGTTCTTAGGGGAGATAATTCAGCAACCAACAAGAGTAGGGGCTTCAAAATTACAGGTGCACAACTTCATATGCAGATACACATTATGCATTAATTTCAAAGCTGTACCTATAATAGTTTCTGAGAAAGCTTCTGGACAAAATTGTGTCTACAGACAGAAGGACAGACAGATGGCCATGGCGAATCCAGTATACCCCCCTCTACTTCATCGGTGGGGGTATAATAATTATACAGTTTTTCAGTGAATTCAGGCATAAGATGACTGGACTGAAGCTTTTGTCAAAAATTTTGATTATGATTCTGCAAACATAGAAGTTGGTCAAGGTTCTATACACTGCTCCAAATCGCCAACTATTATTGAAACTTCAAGCTAATGGTATTACTTGTTCTCTTCAAGCTTGGATCTAAGCATTCCTCTGTAGAAGAAAACGAAAGGGTAAACATCAATAAAAATGCTATTTTATGTAATGAAATTAATTCTGGGATCCCAAAGGGCTCTATCTTCAGATAAATCTTGTTTATCAAGTAATGTAATCGATCTAACAGACAAAGTTGGAAGTATTTGGTGTCTCTTTACCACAGTAGGACCAGTCTAAAGGATTTTGGAAATTGAGTTATTTTTAAAACACCTTTGTTGGAGACAGTATTTAAAGATTTCAGGCTCAAAATAAGCCCTGCCCTGCCACGCCCATATTTGTGGGCCAATCAAAATTTCTAGAACAATTTTGGAAAAAGGTCACCAAAGGAACATTCTGGTAAAATTTTATTGAAATCAACCCAGTGGTTCAGGAGGTGACGTTCAAAGATTTCAGACTCAAAATAGGCCTTGCCCTGCCACGCCCTTTTTTATTGGAAAATCAAAATTTTGCAAACACTTTTTGAAAAGGGTCACCTAAGGAACATTCTGGAAAAGTGTCATTGAAATCAGCCCAGTGGTTCAGGAGTTGTCGTTCAGAGATTTATAAATTGAAACAAGAGGCCCAAGAGGGCCTGTATCGCTCCACTGGCTTAAAAATCTCAAGATTTGAAAGAGAGATATTGAAAATAGAAGGTAATGAAAGAGAATATCATTCAGAAGGAATTCTGACTTTTCCTAAGTTGAAACTGACTAATGAAGGAATGAACTTATTTAACTGATATGTAAAATTACAAGGAAGAAAACTATTTAGATATCACTTTGAAACAAGAGGACCAGAATGGCCCTAAACTGCTCACCTGAATTTTATTGATCTAAGGGATCTCATCCAATCCAAATTTCTTGAGCAACTTTAGAAGAGGGTCACCCAAGGAACATTCTGGTAAAGTTTCATTGAAATCGGCCCAATGGTTCAGGAGGAGATGTCATTCAAAAATTTCAGGGTCAAAATAAGCCCTGCCCTGCCACGCCCATATTTGGGGGTCAATCCAAATTTCTTGAACAACTTTAAAAGAGGGTCACCCAAGGAACATTCTGGCCAAGTTTCGTCAAAATCCACCCATTGGTTTAGGAGGAGAAGATGTTTAAAGAAAAGTTTACGCACGCACGCATGGACGGACGCACGACGGACACCTCGCCATGACAATAGCTCGCTAGCCTTCGGCCAGTGGAGCTAAAAATGACATGCCCTGCCATGCCCATATTTATGGGCCAATCAGAATTAAGTGAACAATTTTTGACGAGGGTCACCCTATGGAATATTCTTGTAAAGTTTCATTGAAATCTGCCCAGTGGTTCAGGAGATGTTGTTAAAAGATTTCGGACTCAAAATAAGCCCCGCCCTGCCACGCCAAAATTCATGGACCAATTAGATTTTAGTAAACAAATTTTAAAGACTGTCACCCAGGGAACACTCATACAAGCTTCATTGAAATCAGCCTAGTTGTTCAGGAGAACTTTTTAAGATTGTTGATTTAGCTCTTCTCTTTGATTCTATGTAAAAAGGGATGCACTAGTGGATCCTAGGGTCTTGATATGAACAAATTCGGGAGAGGTCAACTACATGATGCTACATACCAAATATGAAAGCTCCCTGCCTTCTGGTTTCAGAGAAGAAGATTTTTGAAGATTTTCCTATTTTCAACTATCATGCTCAGATGAGCTAAAAGGAACGTGCACAGATGGAGTCCAAATATGACCCCAGGAGCTTGATATGAACAAACTTGGTAGAGGCCCACTAGATGATGCTACATACCAAATATGAAAGCTGTCTGCTATCTGGTTTCAGAAAAGATTTTTGCGCTTTGATTCTATGTAAAAAGGATTGCGCCCGGATGGAGTCCAAATAGGATCCCAGCGTCTTTATATGAACAAACTTGGTAGAGGTCCACTAGATAATGCTACATACTAAATATGAAAGCTGTCTGCCTTCTGATTTCAGAGAAGAAGATGTTTGAAGATTTTCCTATTTTCACCCTTTTTGCTCAGTGTTAAAGGAAAATTGAGGGGGTGGCTTTCATTTATTTGATCAACTTTGGTAGAGCTTGACCCAAGGAGCATCCCTGCCAAGTTTCAGCAAGTTTGGCCCACTTGTTTAGGAAGAGAAGATGTTTAAAGAAATTGTGGACTACAGACGATGAACTTTGGAACACTTCCTGCTCAGGTGAGCTAACAAGGCATTACTCTAAAATTAATGCTTCCATATTTATCCCTATTGATAATACGGATCTTGTGATTGTGAACACACATGCAAAGATTCATGAAGAAATTTTTAACAACAACAGAAATATCAGGCTGAGGTTAGATATTAACACACCAATGCCAATAATGATTCGGGTTTTCTCTGATAAGTCAATGGCATATTCCTTGTCAATATTTCTTGTGCTTTCAAAAGCGTGGCCGGCAATAACTCAGAAAATATTATTAGAGGAGGTAAGATTCTGTAGCACTGCACTCCTCCCATGAGATGTATCCACCTGAGAAGTTTGTACAAGCTATTATACTTTTTTTCAGTTATGCTTCAGCAAAAAACTTGGGCATAACTAGGAATTTGAAATTTCTTACGCAGTCAGAGGGCGACCACCAAAGAATATATAGGTATAATAATTTTCGAAAGAGGATTTATTTCTATTACGCAGGGGGTTCAGACCAATGACTTCAGTTTCCAAAAAGAGGTACAAACCTAACAAAAGACAAATTCTCTTTAATAATTTTATTTAAAATATTGCTGAAAATAAATAAAACAAGTTTTCTGTTAATATATGAACGCAAGAGAATCCTTTATCCATATTAAAACATAAGAACTTACAGTAGTCTTGAAAAAGTATGAAGAAATCAAAAGATTTATACAATCTTTAGAAATGAAGAGGTTGCAGAAATGAAAATTCATCTGGTCAAAAGGACTGCCATATGGGATTTTTTAAGGCTCTTTTTTCATTTATTCATCAATTATTATTTATAGGGGTGGAGGGGGGAAGGGGGGATATCAAGACTGGTTTGAGGGTCAAACACAAGCCTAAAAGAATTTTTTGAAATTATGCCAGAACAATTCAGTCATTTAAATCACCTTTATATCTTCCTGTAATTCAATCACTTGTGAAACATTTAATGCCAAAATAAGAAGGTAGATAATCCGATTCAAGCAGGTAAAGTGTTAAAATACAGCTACTAATAGATATTGCACAGGGGACAGTATTTACAAAGAATAATTTGTTTACATACAAATAATACAAACCAAAAATAATGAATCAAGCCTTCAAAAACCATCAAAACACAAAAAAATCATAATCAAAGCTTTTCAAACTCAGCCTAAACCCTAAATTGTGGGCTAGATTCAAGGACCAGCAACATAGGGTATTGTTTAAGGTAGTGGACCCATAATAGTTCCACAACATTTCGGACCTCAAAAACTTTCACAATGTTGACCGAGGTTTCCTAATGAAAATCATTAGGAAACCTCGGTTAACACTGTTAAAGTTCATTACTCCCTAAACATTGTGGAATTATTACGGGTCCACTACCTTAAATATAAAGATTTAAGAATTTCATTATACATTTCTAACTGTGAATAAATATTATGTAAGGTGGTTATTAATATAGGTAGACAGAATTCAACCCATTCACCCACAATCCCATTTTCCTCTAACTTTATAACAAAAAAGCTTGCAAAAATTGTTGAAAAAGATTAAATCTATCATAACAAACTTTGTTGTTAATTTTTACAAGCCTTTTATACAAACAACTTAATTTTTCAGAATTATAAAAAGTTGATAATGCTGTCAGCAACATCTATCAGCTTTAGCAAATCATCTTGGTTATCTATTAAGGTAGTGGACCCTTTATGGTTAAGCAACATTAACATGCAACATGGTTAAGCAGACCTCAAGATCTTTCACAATGTTAACCAAGGTTTTCTAATGAAATATTAGTGAACCAAGGTTAACACTGTTAAAGTTTAATACTTTCAAAAAGTTTCAGAACTATTACCAGTCCACTACTTTAATAATCATGTGTGTGACAATTCAACAATTTCCCGCAAGTGTGAATCATACAGGATTGAGCAGTCCAGGAGAGCGCATAGTGCAAGAATTACATTTACAGACAGTCTGAAAGGGCCTTAGATCTTTTCTGTCTATAGATCACATAGTGAAGACTCTGGTCTGTCTGTGCAGATGCACAGCCTGGACAGAGGCTGTGCTTTGCACACATGTGAAATGTCACATACGGGCTCAAATGTGAGTGAGAACAAGATGTGAAACACAAATGCCCCTACAACAACATTTTCTTTAATACTTTGACCTTGACAAATAACCTTGACCTTGTCACACGACCTTGACCTTGGTATCTGTATATGTGCATCATTGAGATCTATCATCATACCAAATCTGAGCATTATATATTGAATAGCCTTCAACTAATTGGCAATGTAAAGCTTTTTGGTTATGTTTTGCAAATAAACAGGCACACAGACAGACAGTGGTAAAACACTAGGCCTTTCAATAAAGGGGCATAAAAACCAAACAGCATGTCAGTTCAAAATGATAACTTCTTTTACAACAACATCACAGCCATAAGAGTTAAGGTAGTTGACCTGTAATAATTCCACAAAATTTCCGAAATTATGACCTTTCACAATGTTGACCGAGGTTACCTAATGAAAATCATTAGGAAACCTCAGTTGACGTTGTAAAAGTTAATTACTTCTAAAAGTATACAAACTATTACAGGTCCATTACCTTAATTCCAGGTCATTAGTTTCTTCTTTAACTCTTATCCTGTTGAATTTATTTAAAATGTTGTTGTATTCAAATTGCCCTTTTTCAGAACATTTCAACCAGTTTGGTACGTGTTTTTCATATTTTCTGTATTATTGAGAAATATCAGTAGATTATTGCATAAAATGTACCTTTTCGGGGTTGTTAAAGGCATACGATAAAAGACAAAACCCAGGCATGAAAGGGGAGAAATGTTGATAAATTCATATGCCGTTCACACCCAGCTTTTTTACTTACATATCTTGGATTTGAGCTTAAACACTTTAATCAATTTCAATGATTATTACATTTCTTATGCACACTTCAGTATAAACAAATTAGACACTGTGATGGATGACCCAATTGTTACATCATATTTGTAGGTTTGTAACTGGTTTTATATCGTTTCTATGAAAACATTTCGCAATTTCTATTTGAATTTATACTCTAATCTATCTTTTTATGCAATGATAGCCTCAATTCACATTTTTTCTGGTCTTAACATTTGCAGAAACCATCAAAATGCTTTAACGACTGAGTGCAAAGCACTCACGCATTAAACCACTTTTCTGGTCTCTTCAAATGTTAAACCCCCCAAAAACATGAATCAACCCTTTATTATTATTCGATAAACACACTGCCTTATCAGTGAAATGATCTAAATTTTGTAGCCCGCTTTTGTTCCATTCACCCTATCTGATGTCATTTAAGCAGAACCTAATAAATAGGTCACCATGTACATTGCTTACCAATCACATGCAAAATGATGCACTTTGAAAAAAATTGTCCTAAGATTTTCACATTTTTATCTCATTTTTGCATTAAAGAAATAAAATCATAGTTTGTTTTTTTTTAAGTAGGAATGATTGATATTTCATTTCATGAATAACATAAGCTATATTTTCACTTGGTGATAATATAGCTTTTGTTGTTCACTCAATGAAATATAAATCAATCTTACCATGAAACAAAAGATTATCCTCTATATGATTAACTTGACAGCAAGTAGGGTAAGCTTAGAACAGCCTGCAGAAGAAACTGCAGACACTGAATTTTGTTGATGAAATTTAAGAATATTTTGTCTTATGAGTTTAGCAAAATTGTGCGAAACAGATAATGTTTCAACATCATTTAAACCTTGGGGTTGCAAAAACAAGCATGGAAATATGTTAATTACAGAAACTTTTTCTGAATATTTGAAGACATATTATTCAAGAACAAAAACAAGACTGCATGGAAATATGTTAATTGCAGAAACTTTTTCTAAACATTTGAAGACATATTATTCAAAAACAAATCATATCATAATTGGAACAGACAATTAGCTAGTAACTCTATTTCTCAGTAATAGTTCCAGTTTTCAAAAACATTATCCTTAACATTAAATTAACAATATAATCCCAGGGAAAAAGACTAACAGTCGCCATGGCCCCTAGATTTGGGAATGGGTCATTTTGAGAATTTGCCTATAGCTGTTATGTTTAATATTAAATTTGACAGTCTGGGGACCCTAGGTTGAAATTGTTACAGTCAATGTTGCATCTATTAAGCAACCATTTTAATTAAGCGGCGGTTTTCAAATCCCCTTCTTTAAATCAAAATATCTTAAAAAAGTAGAAATTGTTGGTCCCAAAATATTGAAAATGAATCCTATGTTGTTAAAGCTCACCAGAATCATTTGGATGAGACAATTGTATTGAGATTGAACAATATAATATTATTGAGAATTTAGCAATTATATGCATTTTCAATCAAAAAAATGTTTCTTATCAGTAAACGAAACATGAGTGGTCATTTGAGTGGTCATTTTCTTTAACGACCGCTTTATAGTGGTCCTGTTAGTGGTCACTTAAGGTATTGGACCCATAATTGTTGCACAACGCTTCAGAAGTAATGAACTTGAACAGTGTTAACTGAGTTTCTTAATGATTTTCATTAGGAAACCTCGGTTAACATTGTGAAAGATCTAGAGGTCTGAAATGTAACATAACTATTACGGGTCCACTACCTTAAAACAAAATTTACTGTAGTCTTTTTCCCTGCTGAATCCCTAAATGGAACAACAAAGATAACTTGCAGCATGATAATCAGCAATAGGGTTTTAATGGACGCAGGTTTTGCCCATCTGATCATGAGATGCAAAAATAAGAAGCCAGGACTCTCAAAACTATACTAGACAAAACTTCTAACTCACATTGTAAATCGTAGTTGAAATCTTCATATATTCTCAACTCTCAAAGCTTAAATTAGGCAGAATTGTTCAAAAATCATTTACCTTTAACTCCCTTATAAAAAATCCAACTTTACATTAACAATCAATGACCTGTATTCATTGAACCACAGTCAGTATTAAAATCAAAAGTCACATTTTTTAAACAAAATTTGCAATTTCTAAAATGATATTTAATCATTCACAACTTCGTATGTTTTGAAATTTTGGATCATCAGATGCCTACTTTATGATAAGACAAGTTAACTCACTTACTTTAGATACATGTTATGGGTTTTCAGTGAATTATGGCTCTTTGTGCTTGAGAATTGCACTTTTTTACAGTTTGTATCTGTGATTAAAAGTCAAATTTAATTCTTTCATTATTATTTGACATAATCAGTTGAGTAATTCATTAACATTAAATTTTATTGCTCAAGTGAGACGCAGTAATCATTAATGACAATTGTATCAGAAATGCAGAGAAACAATTTTGAATCTCATTTCTAGTGGTTGTCTTGTGTTTTGACACTTTGAATTCTTCATGAGTGGGTAGGGGTACTTACTGATATCACATTTACAATAAATTTGATTTTTTAATTAGCAAGTGGAGATCCTGAGTGGACATAAAGGTAAATGTAGCCACTGTGCAGCCAAGCGTAAAATTTGATAAATTCGTTTCCATTAAAACAAATTAATTGTAAAATTTTAACTTGTGTAATTATATCCTAAAATATCAATAAGATTGACCAATTACTTTATTAAATATTGATATTTTAAGATGGGAGTTAGAAGTTTTGCCTAGTATATATGATGTGAGTCCATAGACTCTCTTGGATCAACAAAAATGTTTTTGCAGACAGACAGATGGAGGGAACCTATCAAATAACATTCCCCTATCTTTTGATGTGGGGAAGAAAAATTTTCTTAGTGCATAAATAACTAACTCAGTGAAAACCTTGTTGCAAACGACATAAAGTTGCAATTAAAAGTTAACAGGTTGTTCTATAAATCTAATAATTGGGTGTGAAAAAAGTTTTAATGACGATGTGACTTGCCATGACAAATGTTTCTATTATGTCCAACTATTTTCAGTGGTAACAGTGTCGGGGTTTCATTCTGTCTTAACCCTTTGCTGTTTAATCCCTGCTTTTTACGTGCCTGTGATTTTATGATTGAGAAAACAGTGTGAAAAAAAGAAGAAATTGCTTCGGACAAGCAATTTCTTCTTTTTCCACACTTTTTCTACCCTACTGAATGGTTATTTTTCAAATTAAATCCACTTTAAATTTTCGTCTGCATAACCTTTGAATTTGGACAGGTCTAAAATTTTGTAAAACAGGAAAGGGTTAAGTCTTTTATTTCCCAATGAAACCCTATTATTGTGGGTACTCATTTGAATCATTTCATCGAGACAGTTCCAATGAGTACCAACCACACAAGGTTAGAGCAAGTATAGTAAAAGTATTTTAATCTAAAATCCAAATCTATCTCTTTGTAGCTCCAAATTTGCCATAACTTGATGATTTTACTATTTCCCCTCAGTTCGAAATCAGCTTGTACCGTTTACAGTATGACCATTCACCATAGACAGGCACCTTTCTAGTTTTGTAGCTAATTCTGGCTGTAGACTGGCACACCAGTCCTTAAACTTATCAGGGTGACGTCTTCCTGCTTCCTGTACAAAACACACAACCAACTGCTCACAGTCTGAAAATAAAAAGATTTGTGGTCCATTAATTTAATTTAAGTTGTGTCTATCAAAATTTGTGCATTCTGATTGGCTAAAAACTTGGTTCTATTTCTCAATGAAAACAATTTTGGGTACGCACCTTTTTTTTTTACAGCTTCTGCGTAAAGTAGTCCCATGCGAAATGTGTTTCATTATCAAGATATCATTACATTTAAGATCAATGGAAGTAAATTATAAGATATGAAGAGACTTTTTGTTGATTTTATGGAGGTATGAAACTAACAAGAGGGCCGTTGGCCCTGGGTCGCTCACCTGAGAAAAAGGCTTCATTACCTAGGTATGTCGTTGCAACCACAGAAAAAGAGATTTTCACTTATTCAATCAGATAACATTTGAAAAAATCCTTCATCCCCCCCCCCCCCCCCCCCTGGTCATTATTTATTTAAGCTTTTTTCATTAAAGGTCTGTGATCAGCTAATCTGTGCCAGATATACAGGCCGAGTCTGAGACTTCTAATGAGTTTATCAATCAATGTCAAATATAAAGGCTGTAGGGATTCAAAATTCTCAACAAAGCACTCCCCCCTCCCTCAAGAAGCTCTGCACCTGGTGAATCTACAGTCATGATTTTAGCTAATTCAATTAATGTCCATATGCTGATCATCCATACCAATTTTCAAGTCTGTAGGACTCCTGGTTTAGGAAGAAGTTAAAAGATTTCAAAAATGATTCAAAGTACTTCCCCCTCCCCAAGACACTCAGCACCTGGTGACCCTACAGTCATGATTTTAGCTATTTTTATTAATGTCAATATATTGATCACCCATGACAATTTCAAGTCTGTAGGGTTCCTGATCCAGGAGAAGAATAAGGTTAAAGATTTCAAAATTGATCCAAGGTACTACCCCCTCCCCCTCAGTGCTCCCCATCTGGTGGCCCTACATTCATGATTTTAGCTATTTTATTTAAGATCCATATGCTTATCATCAATGCCAAAATTGAAGTCTGTAGGGCTCCTGGTTCATAAGAAGATGAAGGTTAAAGTAACAAAATTTTCACAAAAATACTACCCCTTCCCCCCTGGTGCTCCGCACTTGGTGGCATTACAGTCATGATTTTAGCTATTTTTATTAAGGTCTATGAGCTGATCCTCCATGCCAATTTTCAAGTCTGTAGGGCTTGTGGTTCAGAAGAAGAAGAAGGTTAAAGATTACAAAATTTTCACAAAAGTACTACCCTCTCCCCCCTGGTGCTCCGCATCTGGTGAATCTACAGTCATGATTTTAGCTATTTTTATAAAGGTCCATATGCTGATCATCCATGCCAATATTCAAATCTGTTGGCCTCCTGGTTCAGAAGAAGAAGAAGGTTAAAGGTTACAAAATTTTCACAAAAGTACTACCCCCTCCCCCTGGTGCTCTGCACCTGGTGGCCCACCAGATAAGATTTTAGCTATTTTTATTAAGGTCTATGAGCTGATCCTCCATGCCAAATAAGAAGGCTGTAGAGCTTCTTATTCAGAAGAAGAAGAAGGTTAAAGATTACAAAATTAACCCTAAGTACTACCCCCTCCCCCCTGGTGCTCCGCACCTGGTGGCCCACAGATATGATTTTAGCTATTCTTATTTAGGTCTATAAGCTGATCATCCATGCCAAATTTCAAGGCTGTAGGGCTGCTTGTTCAGAAGATGAAGAATTTTATAGATTTTCTTAAATTTTTAACTTTGGTTGCCATAGCAACCAGAGTTTTTCACAGACTTCAATTCTTTTAGCAATTTTTAAAGGGGATCACCTAAGGAACTTTTCTGCCAAGTTTGGTTAAAATTGGCCTAGTAGTTTAGGAGGAGATGTCATTTACAGAAATTGTTGACGGACGACTGTTGCCGGATGGACGCCGGACAAAAGGTGATCACAATAGCTCACATGAGCATGTTGTGCTCAGGTGAGCTAAAAACCTAGTTAAAGACCATATGAATCTGCTTTGCATATTGATACATTGTGCTTAGGTTTTTAGTTTCATAGCTTTACCAAATCAACATAAAATCTCTTCATCTCTTAATTAAGTTATACAGGCCCTCTATTATGCAACTATGAAATTAAAAAGGTTTTTTTGAAAGGTTATACATGTACATGTATTTGGCAAAATAATTGCTTATTTCATGATAGCTTATTGCAACAACAAATGTGAATGAGAGTTGGCCAAGTTGGAAAAGCATTACCAACTGAATTAACTGGACTAAACTGTTTATTAAGACCATATGCTTTTAAATTTTATATTTTACTTCATCTACCATATATTCTTACCTCCTTTTATCTGCTCAGTTCCTAATGCCATTGAAGCTGCTTTTAGAATGTCAGCCATTCCCTGTAACACCTGAAAACATACAGGGATAATAGACAAGAGTACTATCTATGAGTGCCTACCCTAAGGTACTGGTTGCCGGGAAAGGACCAAATGACTTGGAAACAAACTTGCAAATGAATATGTGTCTTCAAAAACCTTACATGTACAATTTGATCAGAGAAATATCATTTAAGACACCGGTGTGCTTGATTTGTCTTTTCTAGGACAGGGTGTTCAGGTAAACATGGTCATCTCAGATCGACAGAGTTCTTGGTTGTACCTAGACAATTTTGGACCACAACATGTTAATGTAAAGGTTATTTGAAAATATCATTTTGTCTTATGATATGACAATAAAACAAAAAACGTGATAATCATTTAGACCATTATGGAGCTTATTTAAAACAATAGATTCTTTGCTTGATCGAAAAATCAAATTGGGACTTTTTCATTCATTTGGATCGTTCATCACTTTACCTAGTACACCAATTTGAAACATTTTTTAAACACTGTCAATTACCCTTACATAAAAGGGTAATTGAGCATGTGCATGACATTTCCAACAGGTTAAAACATTGAGAGGCCCGTACAGCCACAAACTCTAACAAGAGCCTACAGATGCCTACACTCGGCTGTTGAGTGTTGGATGGTGGGAAAAAATCTAAGTCAAAAAAGGGGCATAATTTGTTCAAAAGGGCATCTAGAGTTATCTCCCTTGATAGTATAGGTTGCTCTTTTGATGGTGAACATGTATGCCAAGTTTCAAGTAAATGCTTTCAGTAGAACAAGAGATACAAGAGAAGACAGACAGACAAACGGACAACCGAGGCCTTAACATAATACGACCCTTTGGGCGTATAACAACAACAACAACAACACAAAGGCTATAGCAATACCTCAGGTTTTCTCTGAAAACAGTCGAGCTAAACATAAAGTTATCTGATCATCTACAGATACTTTGAGATTTTATGTTACTACAAAGCGCATAGTGATGACTCTAGTCAGACTGTGCAGGTGTACAGGCTGGCCAGAGTCTTTGCTTAGGGCATATTTGAAACTGTTGGAAATCTCACACGGGCTCAATTTATGTCAAGTAAACAATCTAGTCATCTAACTGTGTGGAGAAATGAGTTGCAGACCGAGATGAAGGGTCCATTTCTCCAAATTGAACTCTCAACTGGTCCTCAACAAGTATACTAAGTACCACAACATCCAACCACATCTTTATTTACATCAATTAGGCTGAAAAGTCTATCACTGGTTAGATTATATTTTTTGTGACATTGCATGGTTGCTTCATCATATCCATTCACCGAGTGATTATTTTTTTCATTCAGAATAGACAATCAAATCAATAATGCGTCATAACAAAATTGTTTTTATCTTATAACTATACAAATATCCGTGTGATAACATCCCGTATGATATTTTTTATGATATCACATAGTTAATTTTAGAACAATAATATAATGCCCTGATTTTAAGAAACTTGCATTTCAGTTGGAAACATCGACAAAAACAAACCTAATAGAGGTTATAAGATAATTATAATGCATACTTAGTGTATTGTATGAAAAAATATCTTACTCAGTTGTGGGAATTGATATTTGTCTCGGCAGAGCCTCAAGAATGATCAATTCTCCCAACCTCGTTAGATTTTTTTTTTTTCATACAAAACACTAAGTATGTATTAAATATTTATCAAACTGGAACAAAGACTCATGTAAGTGATCAAACATATTCAAAAGCCTCTAAAAAGCTGAAGACAAGAATGGAAAATTTATATATTAAAGAAAATATGTTAACATTGTTGAAAACAAGATATATTTGTAACATTGATGCCCCCCATTAAAGCAGCTCGATGGCCTTTTCTTTGTCAATCTACAAAGTGCAATAACTCACAAAATATGATGAGAAGAGTTATGGTTCTTATGCACTGCACATCTCCTCAATGAGATTTATTTACCTGCGAAGTTTCATAATTCTACTTTGCATACTTTTTGTGATATGTTCCCAATAAAAAACAGTCTACAGACGGACAAACTGACAGACAGACCAACCAGCATGTACAAAGCAAAATACCCTCTTTTCTTTAAAGGAGGATTTGTTTGTTTGAATAGGTTTTACGCCGCTTTCAACAATTTCGCAGTTATATTGCAGCAGCCGGAGCACCTAACAATGGATTCCTGTTATTTCTTTCACCTGTAGTACCATTACACCCTTTCCTAACCTCCGACTGCTATCTCACATAGGTTTACGATTATCTACCCATTGGTGAGAGACAAACGACGGAAAGGATATTTGCCACCACCGGGGATCGAGCCCATGACTTCCAGATTGGAAGTCTTATGCCTAACCAACTGTGGTGGCAGCTGAATTAGGGCAGGAAACCCTGATAATTTTAAGGTTGAGTCCATGGCACCCCTTATTTTGAAAAGCTTGGTAAAACTCTGGCATAATTGGCACAAAATCCTCTAGTTATAACCCTTTTTAGTAAATGTTGTTCTTATAGAGTATGTGTGCCAAGTTGCCATTGAGTGCCTTAAGTAGAAATAGAGATATCACAAAATGTCAATGTTTTCAAACAACAACAACAAAAGAAACCAAAGCTATAACAATACCTTAGGTTTTATCCTAAAATAGCCCATCTAAATATAGGAGGGGTCCAAGGAAACCAAAGGGAAGATTGGAAGTCAAAAGTATGCTTGATAGTTTCAGATATTTATGAAATGGATTTTTTGTTTCTTTGTTTGTACAAACAAGTTAACAGTAACTCTTCTACATTTTTTAAAACCAATGAACCCTCTGTTGTAGCTTTGTGTGAACTACCTGTACTAGACTATTCAATTGAGTAGAAACTACACAGGTTTTAGGGCAGAACATTTGAAACAACAAGACCAGTTATTTTAAGCAATATCATTCTTTTACAGGCAGTGTGAGCTCAGCCAATATGATCAAAAGGTCCCTTGAATTTTTTTTGTTTTTTTTGTATTCAAATTGACGATGTAAAGTAGCAAGCAATGTCAGTATAAAAACAAGAGTGCCATCATCACAAAATACACCGCCACTTTGCTGCTGTTTCACAAAAATAATTGTAGACACTACTTATTTTGACAGAACCAAATTGAAAATGACCAAGTTTCATTTAAATCAAGACAAAAAGTTTGGAGGAGTTGCCTTCACAAGGCTGCAATTTCAATAAGCCCCAGGCACTAAGTTTTAAGGGGGCATAATTCAGGGAAATAAATGAGCCATAAAAATCTACAAATTATGGTGATGACATTGACCAAGTTTCATTTAAATAAAGGCAAAAAAGTAAGGAGGAGTTGTGTTCAAAAGGCTGCAATTTCAATAAGCCCTAGCTACTAAGTTTTAAGGGAGCATAATTAAGGATAAAATTAATGAACCATAAAATCCTTACTTTATGCTCATCTACCAATTACAGTTATAACATCCACCAAGTTTCATTTAGATCCAGCCAGAAACTTAGGAAGAGTTGCATTCACAAGGCTGCAATTTCAATAAGCCCCAGAGACTAAATTTTAAGGGGGCATAACTGAGGCAATAAACCCCAGAGACTAAGTTATTAAGGGGTATAACTCAGGCAAAAATCAACGAACCATAAAATCATTCCTTCATGCACATCTACCGATTGAGGTGATAACATTGACCAAGTTTCAAGAAGATCCAGCCAGAAACTTAGGAGGAGTTGCGTTGACAAGAAAAATGGACCCAGAGACTAAGTTATCAAGGGGCATAACTCAGGCAAAAATCAACGAACCATAAAATCCTTCCTTCATGCACCTCTACCAATTGAGGTGATAACATTGACCAAGTTTCAAGAAGATCCAGGCAGAAACTTAGGAGGAGTTGCGTTGACAAGAAAGTTGGACCCAGAGACTAAGTTATCAAGGGGCATAACTCAGGCAAAAATCAACGAACCGTAAAATCCTTCCTTCATGCACATCTACCAATTGAGGTGATAACATTGACCAAGTTTCAAGAAGATCCAGCCAGAAGTTTAGTACGAGTTGCGTTGACAAGAAAAGTGGACGGACGTACGGACAGATGGATGGACGGATAGAAGGACGGACGGATGGACGGACGGACAGACGGAGAAGATGACGCCAATATACGTCCGCCTCCGGCAGCGTATAATAATAAAAAGTGATGATGTTATGCATAACGCAATTTTAGTAAGTTTAGAGCTAATTTGACAGCGTCCCTATGAAACATTTTAAAATCTCTGTTTGAATAAATACTTTAGTCTTTTTCTCATGCAATAATAACATCAATTCACATTTTTCCGGTCTTATCATTTGCAGAGAACCTCGAAATGATTTAACACCCTCATACTTGGCACTAAAGCGTTCAACCATTTTTGGGTCTCTGAAAATGTTAACGCGCTCCAAAACGTGGGTTAACCCTTTCCTGTTTTACAAAATTTTGGACCTATGCAGACAAAAATTTAGAGTGGATTTAATTTGAAAAATAACAATTCAGTAGGATAGAAAATAGTGTGGAAACAGAAGAAATTGCTCCTGACAAGCAATTTCTTCTTTTTCCACACTATTTTCTCAATCACAAAAATCACAGGCACATAAAAAGCAGGGATTAAACAGCAAAGGGTTAACCCTATATTGTAGGCAAGATCAAACCGCTCCTCACAGAACAGTTAGATCAGGGTCTACAATGATTGCCTTTCACTTGCTCCTCACTAGGGGCCCGTTTTACTAAACATCTTACGATAATTTCTTGCGTAAGTCAAAATTTAAAGTTGCTTCCACAGTAGAAACTAAGAAACAAACTCTGCCATGCATTATCTCATTGGAATCGTCTTCTAAAGACAATTCCAATGAGATTTTGCAAGGCAGAATCTAACAATGAATGAAACCACACGGTACAATTTTTGATTTGGACTTACGATCATATTTATCGTTAATAGTTTAGTAAAACGGGCCCCCCCGACACATTTGGGGGCTCAATCCTAAGGTTACCAGAGATAAAGATAAGAGGGGGGTAAAGCCAGTCTTAAATCTTTATTTTTCAATTTAACCCCATGTTGTGAGTATTCTGGATAAGACCATTTCAATGAGAACCAACAACATAGGGGCTTGTATCATTATTTTTACAACATTTTGGTCTGTTTAAACCAACTTATTTTCAATCGATTGGAGACAACGTCTTTAAACTTAGATTAATCACTCTCGATTCTGCTTCCTGAAAAATTCATCAGTAATCGTGCTGAATGTGTGGGCAAATGAAAGAAACCAGATTGATAGCCGCTCCTGGTTATTAAACTCAGGACCTTTGTGTCAAGAGGCAGACGCTCTACCTTAAGACCACGGACACCACAGACATTTCAAGGGTACTCACCTGTTGACAATCAGTTGACATCAAGTCACCAAGGCATTTATATACTGTTTTATTCTCCTCAAAATCTTCCTTCAAAGGTAGGCACTTGATTACAACAGGAACAACCTGTAATCACAATGATAGATTTTAAAATCTTAGACAGATCTCAGAAAATAGGAAAGGTAATTGAGCCTGTGCGTGACATTTCCAACAATTTCTCACATACCGGAGGCACAAACTTTGAACACATTTGGAACACCACTCAGCCAATCTTACAATCAACCTCAGATGTACATAGACAGACTATTTTTAAAAATTACGGGAAATCTTTGGAAAAACTCGATGACATCAGTTAAAATGGCGTTAGCCCTTGAAAATTTGAGTAAAAACATTTGACGTCGTCAAAGCTACTCATTTAAGTTACTAACGTGAAACAACCGTATTCTTATATGAATATCTTTAGATTCTTAAATAACGGCCGAAAAATCTTAATTTTTGAGAATGATTCTTCATTCTCAAAAATTAAGATTTTTCAGCCGTTATTTCCTATAAAAGATTAAAAATCTACGGTGCTAATTTTTCTTACACTGTTTCAGCCCAACAAAATGCACGATTTTGTTACATACCCATCCGCCTTACATACATCCGAGGTCTGTTGCAGTTTACGGAAATGGCCGAGTGATGTTCCGAATGACTTTGAGCAGATAAAATTATGACACAATTGAATGGTTATATATCCTGACTACCTGAGGGGCAATTTAGACTTAATCTATCCATAATGTGCATAGTGAAGACTTTGGTCAGACTGTGTGGCTGCACAGGCTGGCCAAAAGCTTTGTTTTGCACACATGTGAAATTGTTTGAAATGTCACGCACAGACTCAATTATTTTTGAGTGTTCAATGACAACTTGAACAGCAATTCAGAGCTCATTTTTTAGATCAAGATAAATGTGTAAATTGAATATATAAGATTTTTATATATATTTCCTCATTTAGTTATGTTTGATTCTGATTCAGCCACTTCAAAATCTTAAGCTTAAAAACAGCTTCACCTATGTGTGCATATGCTGGCCTATTGATAACTCCCTGGATGATAGATGAATATGGATCTAATCCAAGTAACTGTCTGGCAAAGTTTCATTCACATTTGCCTGATTGTTGAAGAGGAGATGTTATTCTAAGAATTTTCGGTCATAATAGATCCTGCCCACCCATTCATTACTGAGAAATAAGCCCAGCCCTGCTATGACCATATTCATGGGCGAGTCAAAATTTTTCAAATAATTTTTAAAGATGGTCATCAAAGGAATGTCTGGTAAAGTTTGATGGAATTCTGCCCAGTGGTTCAGGAGGAGATGTTGTTCAAAGGTTTTGTGCTCAAAAAAAGCCCCGCCCTGCCACGCCCATATTCATGAGCCAATAAAAATTTCATGAACAATTTTTGAAAAGGGTACTCCAAGGTTCTTTCTGATAAAGGTTCATTGAAATCGGCCCAATGGTTTATGAGATGTCCTTCAAAGATTTTGGGCTCAAAATAAGCCCCACCCTGCCACACCCATATTTATGGGCCAATCAAAATTGCCAACAATTTTTGAAAAGGGTCACCCAATGAACAATTCTGGTAAAGTTTCATTAAAATTGACCCAGGTGTTGAGGAGGGCATATCATTCATAGATTTCAGGTTCAAAATAAGCCCCAACCTGCTACAACCACATTTATAGGCCAAATTTTGTGAACAAAGGGTCACCCAAGGAACATTCTAATACAGTTTCATTGAAATCTGCCCAGTGGTTCAGGAGGAGATGTCATTCAAGGAAATCAAAGTGAAAAAACAAGCTGCCCTGCCACAACCATATTTAGCGGCCAATTAGAATTTTACAATCAAATTTAAAAAAGGGTTACCCATTGAACGTTCTGGCAAAGTTTTATTGAAATCGGCCAAGTTCAGGAGAAGAAGGTTTTAAGATTGTTGACGACGTATGACGCACGCTGCACTCAGGGTGATCCTAAAAGCTCCCCTTGAGCATGTTGTACTCAACATTTGCACAAAATGCATCTAAAGTTTTCCCCCTTGATAGTAAAGGTTGCTCTTTTGATGGTGACCATGTCTTCCAAGATTCAAGAGAATTCCTTCAATAGAACCAGAAATATGATTTCGCACAATTATGAGGACAAAAGCAACATCAATTCTATAGCAATACCTCAGGTTTTCTCCTAAAATATCCGAGCTAAAAACACTCGATGTTAAAAATCTTTGATTTTTTTGGATCTTAACCTAAACAAAGCACCTCAGAACTTTTGTTTTGACTGGTGCGCCTTATCTTTCTAAAAGTATACAGGGCTTTAACCCTTTATTGATTTAATTTTACATGGTCCATTAATTTCTTTGCATTTTGATTGACAAATTGTTATAATTTTTCTTCTTTATATTAAATTATGTATAATGAAGAAGGTATTTTTGATTCATGGTATATATCATGAAGAAGGTATTGTTGATTCATGGAGGTATGAAATTAAAACCCTAATCAAACTTAGGTATGAACCTGATTCACATATTCATAGTATGATAAGGTTTTTGGTCTCATACCTCCATGAAATCAACAAATATTCCTTCATCCCTTAAATTCATCCTTAGTATTTAAACAGACAAGTCAAAGGAAACATTGTAGACCCAGATCCATCTGCTCCAGTAGGGGCAGTTTAAGGTAGTGAACCCTTGATAGTTCCACAACGTTTCGGAAGTAATGAACTTTCACAATATTAACAGAGGTTTCAAAATGAAAATCATTAGGAAACCTCGATTAACATTGTTAAAGTAATTACTTCCAAAACATTGCAGAACTATTAAGGGGCTACTACCTTTATCAAGGACTACAAATCTTGCCTTTCTCTTAGCCTCATTTGGAGACCTAAACATGTTTTATTTTCACTCCCAGAGATTTTTTATTGCAACAATTGTTTGTCTTTTGGGTGTCTGAAATTTAGGGTAATTACAGTTTTACATGAAACAAAAGATTAAATATACCTATTTTGTGTTAAAAAAAAAAGAAAAAAAAAAAAAAAACAATTAAAAACAATGCAAATTGCTGTCCGTTAGGGTTCAAACATTACATTATCACTTTTTCTTGTTATCTTTAATAATCAAGTACTTAAAGTGGAACAATATTTTTACAGGCCAAAATCATCCCGCATACACTTTGTTAATAATCCACTCATCTAATTTAAAATGAACTAATCAAGCACTTACTACATCTGGTAGAACAATATTCTTACAGGCCAAAATCATCCTGAATACTTTTTGTCAATAATCCACTTGTTTAATTTTAAATAAACTAATCAAGCACTTACCACATCTAGTGGAACATTATTCTTACTGGCCATAATCATCCTGCATACGGCACCACATACATTGTCTATGACCCTCTTGTTTGATTCTTTGTTCAAGATCTCAAATAGGACCTTTAGAACTTCTGTGTAGTGACTAAAGTATGAGTTTAAGATCTATAACCTACATTAGCATTGATCTTTAATAAAGTGAACAACAAAAGCTTTGCCACTCGTAATTTATTTATCCACATGAAAAGAAAATATGTTTGTGTTAAAAAATGCCCTCAATGGGAATTTTTTCAAAACTTTGACCTTGACAGAAAAAATTGAACTTATCATTATGACCTTAACAGACAGACAAAGGTACAACAATAAAACACTAGAGCTTGTCACTGAATGTGACTTAATACCCCCGCAAGTGCTTTCAGAGAATGAGATACTTTGACAGAAGAAGCAAAAAATGCTTCAAATATAAAGATAACTCTTGGATTTGAGACCTCTAAATTGCATCTTGCAAAACTGACACATGTGATAAATGTTTTCAAGCTATTGAAGGAAAACTGAAGGAGGAGTTTGGGAAACAAAATTACAAGTATATGTGTTCAAAAAGAAAAATTGTCTTAAGTTCAAGGGGAGATAATTCATAAACCTGTGGGAGTTTACACTTGAAATTTGTGTCTTGCAAAACTTCAACATGTGATAAATGTCTGTATACTGTTTCATTACTATTGAATGGAAATTGCAGGAGGAGTTTGCGACACAAAATTATAAGTACATGGTAACAAAAAGGAAAAAATGTCAAAGTTCAAGGGGAGATAACACATGAACCTGGGGGAGTTGAATGAAAATTGAAGGAGGAGTTTGCAACACAAAATGATAAGTACATGGTAACAAATAGAAAAAAATGTCTAAGTTCAAGGGGAAATAATTCATGAACCAGTGGAAGTTGGGACCTGAAAATTGCGTCTTGCAAAACTTCAACATGTGATGAATGTTTCTATAAAGTTTCAAGGCTTTTGAAGGAAAACTGAAGGAGGAGTTCGCGACACAAATTTACTACTATTTGTGTCCACAGATGGACGGACAGACTCACGGACAGACAGACAGACAGACAGGCTGATTCCAGTATACCCCCGAAAACATTCGTTTTGCGGGGGTATAAATATACCCCTGATCTTTTGATGCAGGGGCATAAAAGTTTGATTTCTGTAATGCAATAAGATGTGTTGGTGAAGAACAAATAGCCCCAATATAGCATTTTTTTTTTTCTTTCAAAAGTTTGACCTTGATGACCGTGACCTTGTCACATGCCACTTGAACGTAGTATCTGTAGATTCATATTGATAATCTATCATTGTGAAAAGATACGACCTTGGTATCTTGTTTTGAAGGAATTGGCAATGTTATGTTTTTTGTCTACATTAGAAAACCCATAATATACTGATCACAAAAAGTAGAGGATATTGTAAGTATGATTTGTGGTATTCTGGTCAGTTTGGGCATTCATACATGTTCAGGGCCCCGTTTTTGAATTATCAACAAAGAAAGCCAACTGTTTGATATAGTGACAATATCTGACTGTGAGACACAGGGTTTTACAGCGGCCTGGACTCACGTTCTTCTGGTTTCCAGCATATCATTGACTAACTAACGGTGAACTTTTATTAGATCTCACATTATTCCAACAAAATGTAATGCGAATACATGATAGAGATAAACACCAAATAATTTTTCTCGAAGTTATGCTCAACTAAAGTAAGAATTTTCATTACAACATACGCCATGTTAAAATAAGCGCTTTACCCCTCTCTTCTTAAATGCTGAATTTTCAGGGTATGTTTAGCAGAAAAGGGAATTCCATAGCTACCATATTACCATGAGACAACTGCTAGTTGGCTAAGAATAAGTTAGATTGTCCTTAATTGTTTATAACCACAACAACCTTATGAATTAACAGATTATAACCTACTTTTTGTGAACAGTATAGTTCAACATTCCCAATGTTAAACAAGGTTTCCTAATAATCTCATTAGGAAACCTTGATTGAGATTGTAAAAGAGCATGAATTTTGAAATGTTGCTGAACTATGATTGGTTAATTTCCTTAACTTTGTCATTTTGTGTGTTATAAGAACTTTGTTTCTCCATCTGTGACTGTGATAAGTATCAAACCTGCCCTGTGCTCAGGAAGACAAAACCATGGTAAACTGTTTGCAAATTATACCCCACTTTGCACTTGCACTTGTGTGCAAAGTGGGGTGTAATTTGCTATCAGTTTGTAATCCTGAGGACAGGGCAGTTACTCTGGCTGTCCGGGAAAAAAACTTCTTTTTCCTTCCTTTTTAATCGTACCTATATCAACAGCCAAGGTCATTTTTGAAACAAGCAGTCTAAGTAGATTTTCAACCAGTCAGGATCACCTTTTTCCAATAATACTAATGTCAGGCTGTCCAGCACCTCTTGTTGAAAAATTAGGGCTAATTTTAGGGACAAAAATTCGAAAAATTAGGGCTAATTTAGGGCTAAAATTAGGAATCACAATGATAAATAAGGGAATTTTAAACATCAAAATTGACCTAATAATGCATTTTTCACAGGAGAAAACTCACTAGATTTAATTTTATTGCAATAAGAAAATCAAACAGTATCATTGCTTTAGGTATTCTGTTGAATATGGCAAGGAAAAAATATAATTTCTGTATATTCTTGTCAAGTTCAACAACTAAAGCTTAAGACAAAGGCATTCTTCTGTTCTCTTGCCTTTCACTTGATTTGGTTTTGTTTAAATGGGTTTAACGCTGCTTTCAACAATCTCGCAATTATATCGCGGCGGCCGGAGCACCTAACAATGGATTCCTGGTATTTCTTTCACCTGTACTACCATTACACCCTTTCCTAGCCTCCGACTGCTATTTCACATAGGTTTACAATTATCTACCCATTGGTGAAAGACAAACGTCGGAAAGGATATTTGCTGCCACTGGGGATCGAACCCACGACTTCCAGATTGAAAGTCTTGTGCCTAACCAACTGCGCTATGGTGGCGGCTTTGCCTTTCACTTGAATAAAAGTTAATCCTTATCATACTGTTCAAGACATATCCTATAGTAAGCAAAGGCTATGGCAGACAATATAGACTAAGAACAGCCTGCACAGACAAACAGTTTTGATCTAAGCCCATACCCTGCTCTCTTCATAATAATAGATATGGTAAAAACTTGGTAAAGACTCTATGAAAGGTCCCATAAAATGTGCAATTTATTTAAAGCAAAATTTAGCGATGGAATTAAAATCTCTTACCACTTCAAATGCCTATAGAGACACAACATAGCTCTGATCATCATTATACATGCATTGTGATAGAATTTTAGAAGGGTTTTGAAATATTCAGGCAAACAAAGTGCCCTGTAAACAGTAATGTGAGCAAATAGATATTATCATGGACAATTCTTGGAAATAAAATACCTTTAAAAAAGGATCTATATTTCATAAAATACCATCATAAGCACCACCTTAGATTTCACCAAAATCATACAATTATTAAGCTAGTTTGAGAAAGGCTGAGCCAAAATTGTTGTCTGTAGAGTGGTTATCAGGAAATTATACTTGAGAGCCCCTTGTTTTGCTAGATTGAACAGCATACGGACAGATTCATTATACAATAAGACTGTTTATCTTTTTATGCATTAAAGCATTATTTCTCAGGCACATTTGGAGAATTTAAGCCAAAGTCTTTAAAATGGGTAGGAAACAAATACATGTAGCCATTAAGGTACTTAAAATGCTTATACATTATGTAAAGCCACAATTTTGCCCAGCAGAGGGGCTGAAAGGAAATTTTCAATCACATCTTTGACTTTATGTCAAAATATCAAATTCAATAGCAAATGATTTCATGAAGAAGTTTGAGCTAAAGTTGTATAGAAATGGTCAATTAGACAAAGTTTGTCTATATAATAAAAAGAATGTAACACTATATTCACTGAGGGTGCTTGTCAGTCCATTCTAATGATTTCTGCTGTTGTGCTTTATGAGGTTAAACCTCAACATGACTGACACCACTGACAATATTGACCTGCAGAGTTGAAGAATCAAGAGATTTCAGATATTTAGCACAGTAAAAATGTATTTAGAACGGATTGTTGAGAAAGTTTCATATCAACACATATTCTCTCAGTCAGACGGTTGACCGTGAAAAACTGAGAAGGAATATTAGGAATTGCAAGAAAAAATAAGGGCTTTTTTAGGAATTTGCTTTGTTTTCTTCATTTTATTAGGAATTTTAGCCAAGCTGAAAAAAATTAGGATTTTTTAGGAATTTTAGGGACGCTGGACAGCCTGTAATGTAGAAAGGATTCATTTGGAACATCACTCGGCCATTTCCGTAGACTACAACATACCTCGGATGTATGTAAGGTCGATGGGTATGTAACGAAATTGTACATTTTGTTAGGCAGAGACAGTGTAAGAAAAACTAGCGAACCGGCCCTATCTTTAGATTAATATTTTTACAGTAAATGACGGCTGAAAAATCTTAATTTTTGAGAATGACAGTCATTCTCAAAAATTAAGATTTTTAGCCGTTATCTAAGAATATAAAATTATTTATACAAGGATACGATGGTTTCACGTCAGTGACTTCAAACGAGTAGCGTTGGCGACGTCGAACGTTTTCACTCGAAGTTTCGAGGGCTAACGCCATTTTAACTGACGTCATCAAGTTTTTCCAAGATTTTCCCGTAATTTTTGAAAATAGTCTGTCTATGTACATCCGAGGTTGATCATGAGATTGGCCAAGTGGTGTTCCGATTGGAAAGGATGCAGTGTGCACTATCTTCAGACTGCATGTCTGTGTAAGCTTAGTTTAAACTGTCTGCCAACACTTTGTGTACATCAGAATATACAGAGAACACTTTGACAAGGGTTGAAACTATCATCTCAATATTTGAGACAGAAAATAATTGTGATCTGGAGAAGAGTTAACTCTGTTTATGTATGACCTATCTCATGGGAGTGAAACAAACAGTGCTTATTCTAGGTAGGGGGATTGTGAGATTCTCCCACTTTTTTTTTTTCAAAAATCCCCCATATTTTCAAAATTGATAGGGGTTTTTTTCCTACAAACAAAGAGCAAGGAATACCAAACATTTCTCAACTATCTAGATTTTGCATTGAAATCCCCCACATTTTTGAAATCCTAGAATAAACACTGGAAACAACCCTGCACTTGTGGAATAACTATGCAAATTAGCTAAAAATAAACACATTTCATTGTGAAAAGGACATTATAATGGATTTGCAGGTGTCATTTCCCAAATGGCGTTTGGTTTGTTTTGTGGAAAAACTAGAATAGATAAATGCTGAAATTTCATCGTTTCAGCACATAAAAGTTGGGTCATATTATACATGTATTATAAAATGAATATCAAATTTGCGTTCATGAAATATGGAATTTATTTTACTCATCATCTAAAACAGATTAAAACTTGGCACAGCCTGGTTTTAATCTGTTTAAGATGACTCATTTAATAAATTCTGTTTTCAATAACTACTAATTCAATATCCTCTATCTATATATAAAGGATACCCTTGCATTTTACTAGCACAGTGTGCCGTTAAGACTCCGAGCGAGTAGACAGCGTTACTGCGAACCTCTTCATCTTCATCCCGAATCATTTTCATAAATACAGGATAAAGCGTCTCTGCGTACATTATAATACTGGGTCCCACTGCTTCAATGGTCTCCCCTAGTGTACCTACAGCAAAGGACTTCTCTGCAACAGAACTTGTCTGTCTCTGCAAATGAAAGATGAATTATTCAGGTAATATGGTCTTAACCCTTTCCTGTTTTACAAAATTTTGGACCTGTCCATCCAAATTCAAAGGTTTTACAGACGAAAATTTAAAGTGGATTTAATTTGAAAAATAACCATTCAGTAGGGTAGAAAATAGTGAGGAAAAAAGAAGAAATTGCTTGTCAGAAGCAATTTCTTCTTTTTTCACAATGTTTTCTCAATCATAAAATCACAGGCATGTAAAAAGCAAGGATTTAACAGCAAGGTTTAAAAGTGATTTATATTTATGACCCGTCATGCAAAAAGGGACCATCTCGGAATTCTTTAAAATGATTATTTGAAAAAGAGATTGGGTCCAGTATAGGTCAACCAGATGACGCATTTCAAAGATTCTTTCACCAAAGTGATGATTGATCATTCTATATTCAGAAAATAAGCACATTGCGAAAATTTTCGTCCCTAGTCAGTCTGTGCAGTCCGACGGTGTGACTAGGGTCGACACTTTCAGGGTTCCCACGCTTCAACAGTTCCGAAATTCCCTGACTTTTCCCTGACATTTCCCTGACAAGAAAGTGATTTTCCCTGACATTCAATGGACACTTCCGCACATGTATTTCTATTCATTTACCTTTTTGCTATAGATCTTCAAATGTATTTTATGTAAAATAGCTCTAGAAATATTCCTTTTAATCTCCCTATCTTGACAACTAAAGAGTATATAGATAATAATACATTTTCTAAATTAAAGTTTGCTTGCGTGGGGTTTAAAAGCCTCTTTCCAAACTAATTCACTTATAGCACAAGGGCTCAAAATCTGAACATTTATACCTATCTAGCCATTATAAATATGACATCCTATCCGAAACATCAAGTTGCATTCCCATATAGGTTATTAATCACCAATTTGTGAGACACACTTCAATCTTGTTAAAGAATGTTAGCAGATGTGGGGTTCAAACTTCTGATCGAAAGATGAGCAGTCATAAACTCACTTGTTGCATGAGGACATGCATATTTAATAAAGAGGCCCCATGAGACGCAGAGATTCTCTTCTACTTCCCTAGAAATAGGAAGCCCTTAGGGTGTAGGGTTTGTACAAGACAATCAGTTTATGTAGTAGGAATCTAATACTTTGTTATAGCTCAAAAGTAAAGAGCAATTCTATGAAAGAGAAAACCTAAAACATGGTTTATATGTTCAACAAGTCATGGTGTGGGATATTTAACTACAAAGAAACTTGATCTCAGGAAAGCAAAGGCCAAGGGCCTTAAAGTTTATGATAATCACCTTAAAGTGTTATTGGTGGAATAATAGTTCATGAAGAAATAATACATAAAGTATACATACATATATACAAAAGCAAACTCTTTAAATACCAGTAGGTTTAATTCAAAAGTACCCATATTATGTATCAAAAGTCAAAGCCTGTGATGTCTGTGATAGATAGATACAGTGTCGTCATGGCAGAGAAGTTTTGCGCGTCCTTTAGATCTTTTATAATATTATTATAAGCCAAAATATTCTACACAAGTACTGGTGAATTTTCCAGGAAAACATCGTTTTGGATAAATCTAAGTTGAGGCACTTATTTCCCAATGGTTGTAATACATATACAGGTTAAAACAAAAGCCTTTGACATGATTGAGATATAATCATAAATTGTAGCTGCACAAGATATATCAAAATAAAAGAAATATGTAATAAGACAAATATCTGTGAATACTTTCATTGACCAATGAGGTCTTATAAAGAATATAATCATGTTATCTAAGGCATATCAAAAAATTCCCTGACAGGCTTTTCAAAATTCCTTGACATTTCCCTGACTTTTGTCTTATTTTACAAATTTTCCTGACACTCAACAAAATTCCCTGACATTTCCCTGACTTTTTCAAAAATCCATTTTTCCCTGACTTTTCCCTGACATGTGGGAACCCTGACTTTAAGCACTACCCAGATGGTCCCTTTTCCCTTGACAGGTCACATTTTTATTTACTCTGCCATACTTTGAGGAACTCGATTGTTGCTACCTCCTTAGTGTCCTTCACATTGGTGTAACTGTTGAGATAGGCATGAGAAACTTTAATTATGGTCATATCTCTGTTTTATTAAATGCATCTCCACGAAAGCCTTATGAAAGCCTTTTTTGTAACAGTTATGCCCCTTTTTCAATTATATTTATTACATTATCCAGCACCTTCAGCCAAAAATTTGCACCTGGAGGGAGTGCTCTTGTATTATCCATTACCTTATCAAAAAGACTTTTTCAATTACCTGCTTCATTCCTTAAAGAAAGTTTCTCTTTTTTCATAATCAATAATTTTACGTACATGTAAACATATGATGTCTATTTTTTCAAATACAAAACACTTTCTGACACTTAATAGGTTCTCATCATTGTCACATGACAATTTAAGTGAGATATATATAATACATACTTAGTGATTTGTATAAGAAAAAATATCTAACGAGGTTGGGAGAATTGATCATTGTCATGGCTCTGCAGTGACAATTATCAATTCTTACAACCGAGATAGATATATTTATACAATACACTAAGTATGTATTATATTTATCTTATAACCTCTATTTGTCTTGTTTTCGTCGATGTTTCTAACTGAAATGCAAGTTTCTAAAAATAACCGCATTATATATTTGTTCTAAAAATAACTGTGATATCATAAAAAATATCATGTAGGTTGTTATCACACAGATATTTGTATAGTTATAAGATAAATTGCCATATCTCACATAGTTACTCTTGTCTTCCATAGTAAACGGCCATCAGAGAATTCCTTGTCTTACACATGTATAAGATCACATTCTAAGTTAAGTCATCACGACATTAACTTACACACATTTTCGAGGTACTTCCATCCTTTTTAAAGTATATTATGCTGTTTATACAAGAAAACAAATTTGTTACTTGATTTCATTTGAGAGAAACTGATCTTGACCTTGACTAGTATAGAAAAGTTATTTTAGTTGCTTAATAGCTTTCAATTCTAGACTCAGTTAAGATCAGGGCATGAGATTATAAAACTTTTCTCAGACTCAACTGAGATTTTCTCAAATTTTAAATTGAAATAAATGTATGAAAATAAAAGATAATATTATTAAGTTGTTATTTATAACATTATTGATTGATATAATCTTTTATGTTAATACATTAAAATGAGTATTAAAACAGAATTGCTTCTTTAATCTCAAATTGAAATTTGAGAAAAAAATTGAATTGTGAATGGGAAGTTTTATAATCTGGGGCCCACATTGTTTCAAATAAAATCGTATAACAGATCTTATATGATTCCCCTTTTCTACATGTCAGATTTTCTCATGTTTTGAGTTTTACTTTTCATTCATCTTTTATGGGTCAATTCTAAATTAATGTAAAAGCAGTAATATCTTTTGTGACTTGCAATACCTTTATGATGTCTGCTCAATACTTTAACAACTGGAGTAAATATACACTCTAATACTGTACCATTCTCTTAAGAAGGTCAGGCAAAAATCCTCCAAGGAAGCCCAAGAACTGCTGTCCCCCGATCAATTTGGCCATGACAGGAATGACATCCCCCGCGGATTCGATCAACATCGTGTCAAACTCTGCCTGCTGTTCTTCATCGTCTTCCTCTTCTTCTTCTTCCTGACACGCCACCTAGAATTAGTTAAAAAAAATTCACGCGTTACGCTGGATTTTGAATAATTATAACATGATGGCATAATAGTCATATATGAAATAAGAAGGAATTACATAGAACTTTATTTGCAATAAAATTCATGTTTTACTGTGTACACAGATAGCTCTGCCCATTTATCATACTCAAGATCATCTTAAGCAGGAAAGTTGATGCTTTTGATGTTATATAACCAATGCGCTTAGTAAATTGCTTTCAGTGAAAATTTCTTAACATCGATTACTTATTCAGTAATTTTTGGTCAGGAAAATACAATAAAACTATGCAAAGCAAAATCCTTGGGCTCCCCCTCTGAGTTTACCTTTTGAAAATAATTATTTCAAAAGTACAATGTAGTGGTTGATTATAACTTGGTTATCTCACCCTCAAAGAGTATCACCTATTGGTTCCTACAATCAGCTTTTTGGTGGTGGATAGTGAATAAAAAATCTAAAAGGGGCGTTATTCACACAGAGGGCAACTAGTGTCCCCCCCCCCCCCTCTCCTGATAGTATAGGTTGTTCTTTATATAGTGAACATATGATCATAACTAATGAAATCACCAAGTTTATACCCTGCTTTCGTCCATTTCACCTGTTTCATGATCTAAACAGCCCATCAAATACAGGATGTTACCTATAGAAGAATTAAAAATTTTGTCTTATTTTATCTCATTTTAGCATAAAAGAAAAAGAACGATCGTTTTGTTTTTCATGAAAGATGAAAAATCTTTCATTTCATGAGCAACAAACATTACAAGTCCAGGTATTATGTCACTAACAAAACTTATAACAAGAGGACCAAGATGGTCCTAGATCACTCACCTGGGTCTATTTGACCCCTGGGACATCACATTAATTAGATAGGCAGATGTGAAAAAGAAGATAATTGCCTAAGATCAATACCATGGAACGTTTTCAGCAAAGAGCAAGACAGATATGCCTTTTTGCTCTTCAATTCTTTCTAAAAAGGGATGCACCCGGGTGGACCCCAAATGTGATCCCAGGGTCTTGATATGAACAAACTTGGAAGAGGTCCATACGATGATGCTACATATCAAATATGAAAGCTGTCTGCCTTCTGGTTTCAAAAAAGAAGATTTTTTAAGGTTTTCCTATTTTCACCCTTCGTGCTCAGATGAGCTGAAAGGGATGTGCCCGGGTGGAGCCCAAATATGACCCAAGGGTCTTGATATGAACAAACTTGGTAGGGGCCCACTAGTTGATACTACATACCAAAAATGAAAGCGGTGTGCCCTCTGGTTTCGATTAAAGAAGATTTTAAAAGATTTTCGCTCTTTAAAAAAAGAGGTTTGCGCCTGGGTGGAGCCCAAATATGATCCTAGGGTCATGTTATGAACAAACTTGGAAGAGGTCTACTAGATGATGCTACATATCAAATATGAAAGCTGTCTGCCTTCTGGTTTCATAGAAGAAAATTTTTGAAGATTTTCATTTTTTTACCCTTCGTGCTCATAAGAGATAAAGGGATGCACCCGTGCAAAGCCCAAATATGACCCAAGGGTCTTGATATGAACAATCTTGCTAGAGGCCCACTAGGTGATGCTACATACCGAATATGAAAGCTGTCTGCCATCTGGTTTCAGAGAAGAAGATTTTTAAAGATTTTCGCTCTTTGATTCTATGTAAAAAGGGTTAGGCCCGGGCAAAGCCCAAATATGACCCCAGGGTCTTGATATGAACAAACTTGGTAGAGGTCCACTAGATGATGCTACATACCAAATATGAAAGCTGTCTGCCTTCTGGTTTCAGAGAAGAAGATTTTGAAAGATTTTCATATTTTCACCCTTTTAGTTAAGGGTAAAGGGAAAGTTAAGGGTGGATTTCATTTATTTGAACAACTTTGGTAGAGCTTGACCCAAGGAACATCCCTGCCAAGTTTCATCAAGATTGGCCCACTGGTTTAGGAGGAGAAGATGTTTAAAGAAATTAAGGACGACGGACGACGCAAGATGCACGACTGACGACGGTCATTCTACGATCACAATAGCTCACCTTGAGCACTTCGTGCTCAGGTGAGCTAAAAACTGTGTCAATGTTGGCCAACATATTGTAATGATACTTACTAGCCCTGCACTGATCACTTGCATTTTTAGCAAATGCTTGATTGACATTTCCAATAATTTCCCATGTAGTGAACATTTAGCAATTGGGGCAAATATCCATCAATTCCTAGTAATTCTCATACCAGTACTTCCATCCTGTCTTTGAATGGGGGGCATAATTATTCACTACTGTCTACTAGTATTTTACAAGAACCTAGAGAATAGTTTTACCTGGTGTGTAAAGATCAGCTTCATCTTCGTCAAAATCTGATCTATGGCATTTTCTACTTGCAATACTGGTTGACCTACTTTCTCCAAAAGGTCATGAATGACATCTACAGTTGCCATGACAACTTCCCGATCCTCATCTTCCACAATCACAGTCAGTAGTTTGGGAATGAGAGTATTCAACATTGAACTTAAAGCTGAAAGAAGGAGGACTTTTATTCATATCAGGCTTATTTATTTATCATATTCACACAATAGAGTAAACATTTTTTTCAAAGGCCTTAAGGACAAAACTTAAAGCTGAAAGAAGGAGGACTTTTGTTCATACCAGGCTTATTTATTTATCATATTCACACAATAGAGTAAATATTTTTTTTCAAAGTCCTTAATGACAAAAATTTTAAGTTTTATGGCTAATAATATTATAATATAAATGAGCTCACATCATTCCCTGTCATTGTAAGCAATGCCCATAATAGAAAAATAAATAAATTTAAAAATTCTAATGCCTCTAATATATCAAAATATTGAAGTTTTTGAAAGTTATCAGATTTTGTTTGTTTTTGTTTGAATGGGGTTTTAAGCCACTTTCAGCATATTTCCAGTTATATCTCACTGACTGGAGCACCTAATAATGGTTTCCTGGTATTTCTCACACCAATACTAACATTAACATTCTTTCCTAGCCTCCAGCTGCTATCCCACATAGGTCTACGATTTTTGACCCATTTGTGGTAGAAAAATAGTCAGAAAGAATGAGTGCTGCCGTTGAGGATTGAACCCGTGACCTCTTGATTGCCAGTCCGGCGCACTACCAACTATACTATGACGGCGGCTTTTATGTTATCAGATAATGAAATTAATGACATCAAAACCAAGGCTTTAACAATACCTAAGGGTTGTTCTGAAGATTTCTATTTACTCAGCACTATGGTTTTAACACTTTTCTGTTTTTCAAAATTTTGGACCTGTCCAAATTCAAAGGTTTTGCAGACGAAAATTTAAAGTGGATTTAATTTGAAAAATAACCATACAGTAGGGTAGAAAATAGTGTGGAAAAAGAAAAAATTGCTTGTCAGGAGCAATTTCTTCTTTTTTCACAATGTTTTCTCAATCATAAAATAACAGCCACGTAAAAAGCAGGGATGAAACAGCAAAGGGTTAATAGGGCCTTTAGCTCTAATACCAACCTAATTGAGATTGTTGACTATTGGGCCCTGCCCAAGGACGGTAGGTACCTAATTGACCTCAATACACACACACAAAAAGGGCTGAATTTGGTTATTGCACCCTTTTTACTCTAGATGCAGGGTTGCAGAGTCCCAGTCAACCCAGCTAAAGAAAACTGTTAACAGCTTTATATTGGCTGTGTCCACATTTGGCAGATTTTCGATTACAATTAATTGGCAGTGATTTATTTTGGCACATCTGACTTTAACACCAAATTAAAACACTTTATCTATATTTCATTTTTTCGTCATTCAAAACAACGGAAGTAAAAGTCAATTTCTAGAGTAATGTCAACTTTCTACAAACTTAATAATAGTTTGTTTTCACACCTTTTGTTATAGTTAAAAGGCGTATACAAGTTTTAACACTTTTTCGCTGTGATTTTCATTACAATGTATCAACCAACCTGGATCTGAAATCTTGAAACTGAGGATTCAGCGCAATGCGATTGTAAGTGCCTATAATTAATAGGCACTTACAATCGCATTGTTCTGACCTGTCTAAATATCTACGTTGTCAGCAGATTTTCTTATTCCAATTTGAATAAGTATGGTCTGCATATCTTTGACATAAATTTAATTAATATTGACTAAAATGAATAGATTTCATATCCATCATAAAAAAAATATCTCTTTTTATAATGAAAAATATTGGTGGTGGATTAATTTTGGCGCATTTTAGCTTGACGCCAATATAGCAAAAATAAAACCACCGTCAAAACTACCCCGTTTACAGTAAGGTTCAGCACAATAAGAGTCAAGCTCCTATGTTTGATTTGTACCTACCTATTTGAGATTGTTGACTATTGGCCCCTGGAGAGTTTGGAACCCTATTGACCTCGTGAACACATATACAGAACTGGCCAAGTGCCGTTATTGCTCCCTTTTTCACTCTGGATGCTGGGTAGTCTACTAGTGTCACTAGCTCTGAGTAACTCTCCTCTAGGTAGGGCAAGAATGCAACACTGAAATTTAGACAAATTAATTGATTTGAGTTAGAGCCATTCTGAATCTTCTTCCTTTTGTCATTTTTAATGAAAAAGGGATCGTAATATTGATTTTACAAATAGAATTATCATTTCGATGGCTCAGGGTGAAACAGTTGAAACTCCCTATATGCTTTAAGGGAGTTACAACCGTTTCACGCTGAGCCATCGAATTGTGTCAGAGTAAGATCATTTTAATCATTGATTGAACAAAAAAAAGCAATATTTTTATATGTGGCAGAGTCACTTTTGTTGTTCATGAAATGCATTATCAATTGATCTTACTTGAAAAACAAACAATTCTTCTCTTTCTTTAATGCAACATAACATAACATATCATTTATTCACCCAGTAACATTCATAAATGGTACATGGTACAGTTGTTTCATCATTATGCATTGTATCAAGACAATATTTCATTTTTTTCTATCATAATTTGGTAAAAGAAAGCTCACTTCTGTTCCGAATGTAAGAATATCACAGAGAACAGGGCTGGAGTTACCAAGTTTCACTTGGACATCATCAAGAGGCCCAGGAGACTACTTAGTGAAATTTCATTAACATCCATGCATATATGAAGAAGTGTTAACAATAAATACATGATTATATGAAATATGATATCACTGAACATTTCAATGCAATGGAGGATGTTAACCCTTGTCATGCTGAACGCTGAATATTCCTACTTTGGCAGGAGCTAAAGACTAACATCAGCCTGCACATATGTACAGTCTGATGTTAGTCTACACCACCTGTTTCTCATTTTCAAACCAAAATTGTCAATAGATTTAGTTTTTCAAATAGAAATTGGCCTACAGTTGGTACTTTCAGTACTTTTTCCCCTTTGATTAAGATGAAAATTTTTAGCCAAAATTAATTCAGCGTGACAAGGGTTAAAGTTTTTATTGGACAAATAGGTACACAGACAGGACCAAAACAACATGTCACTGATAATTTAATTTGAAAACAAGTGCATGTCGTATTGCGATGCAATACAGGAGTCCCCCACCGGATAAAAAAAATCCTTTCTTATAATATATCTCCTACTAACTAGATCTATAACTGTATACAAAATTTGAAGTGCATTACACTTCTTCTCAATGAGATCTACCAGTGTACAAAGTTTGAAGTTGCTAGGGCTTATGGTTAAGGAGATAAGTACGGGACAAAAATGTAAGGATAGAAACAACAAAGGGCAATAACTCAAAAAGTGGACATGGCAGAGTGACAGTTCTTGTACATGACACTTGTCCTCAATGATATCTATATGTGTAGCAAGTTTGAAGTTTCTAGCACTTATGGTTTAGAAGATATGTTCAGGACAAAAATGTAATGGTAAAAACAACAAAGGGCAATAACTTAAAAAGTGGGTGTGGCAGAGTAACTGTTCTTGTACATGACAATTGTCCTCAATGAGATCTATACATGTACAAAGTTTAAAGTTGCTAGCACTTATAGTTAAGGAGAAATGATCTGGACAAGAATGTAAGACTAAAAAGAACAAAGGGCAATAACTCAAAAAGTGGACATGGCAGAGTAACAGTTCTTATACATGACACTTGTCCTCGATAAGATCTATCAGTGTACAAAGTTTGAAGATGCTAGCACTTATGGTTTAGGAGATATGATCCGGACAAAAATGTAAGGGTAAAAACAACAAAGGGCAATAACTCAAAAAAAGGGCGTGGCAGAATAACAGTTCTTGAACATGACACTTGTTCTCAATAAGATCTATAAGTGTACCAAGTTTGAAGTTGTTAGCACATTTAGTTTAGAAGATATAGCCTGGACAAGAATGTAAGGGTAAAAACCACAAATGGCAATAACTCAAAAAGAGGGTGTGGCAGAGTAACTGTTCTTGAACATGACACTTCTCGTCAATGAGATCTATAAGTGTTCCAAGTTTGAAGTTGCTAGCACATATGGTTTAGAAGATATAGCCCGGACAAGAATGTAAGGGTAAAAAAAACAAAGGGCAATAACTCAAAAAGAGGGCGTGGCAGAGTAACGGTTCTTGAACATGACACTTCTCCTCAATGACATCTATAAGTGTACCAAGTTTGAAGTTGCTAGCACACATATTTAGGAGATATGTTCCGGACAAGAATGTAAGGGTAAAAACAACAAAGGGCAATAACTCAAAAAGTGGGCGTGGCAGAGTAACGATTCTTGAACATGACACTTCTCCTCAATGAGATCTATAAGTGTACCAAGTTTGAAGTTGCTAGCACATATGGTTTAGAAGATGTAGCCCAGACAAGAATGTAAGGGTAAAAACAACAAAGGGCAATAACTCAAAAAGTGGGCGTGGCAGAGTAATGGTTCTTGAACATGACACTTCTCCTCAATGAGATCTATAAGTGTACCAAGTTTGAAGTTGCTAGCACATATGGTTTAGAAGATATAGCCTGGACAAAAGCGTGACGGACAGACGGACGGACGGACGGACAGACGGAAGGACAGACAGAATCGAGCAAACCTATAGTCCCCCAACCAGTAACCGGTGGGGGACTAATAAAAAGATTTATAATATGACCTACGTCGCCGGAGTGAAATAATCCCGTTGAATATTTTTGATATTACACAGGTGTTATTACACTAGTGGAATAACTATGCAAATGAGCTCAGAATGAATAGTAACGCTATTTTTGTAACTGCAAAAATGACGTCATAATCTATGTTTTGTGTCGTCATTTTTGAACGGCGTTATAAGTTTCGCGGAAAATTGAAACGTTGAATTTCAAGAATTTTGACGGTTTTTCGCTAAAATTCGGGTCATATTTTAAAAAGAATATAAAATTTGTGCTCATAAAATACAGAATTTATTAAACTCGTCATCTAAAACAGATAAAAACTCGGCACAGCCTCGTTTTTATCTGTTTATAGATGACTTGTTCAATAAACTCAGTATTCAAAGACCACTCATTCAATATCCTCTATTTAACACATACCCTGCATTTACAGCTATTTCTCCCATAGCTGTGGCGGTATCTTCCTTCTCCTCCATGTAGGCATTCTCCACGCTGATACCAGCAATATCTGTGTCCGCTTCTTCATCTTCGGCCTCTATGTCGACCTCATCCTCAAATTCCTCGTCCTCAAACAGAAAACTTTTCTCCTCCTTCACATGGGCCTGTCAAATAATCAATTGAGGATATAGTTTGAATGGTCAACAAGTACCAGATTTATTAACTAAGTTATCTGTGATTTATTAATCTAGTAATCAGTTAACAGATATAACAAAGCTTTGCTGAGTTTTTATCTGTTTTATGTGAAATATTTAATACATTAAGTATGTTATGAACATATAATTGCTGTTCTATTCATAATAAATGTCTGAGTCACTTTGGCCTCAATGTCAATCTCATCCTCAAATTACTCAACCTTAAACAGAAAACTCCTTTCATAACATCAATTGAGAATATAGTTTGAATGGTCAACAAGTACTAGCGCTATGTTCAGGATTACAAAATGGTGCAAACTGTTTTCAAGGGGACGTGCAAAGCGGGGTATAATTGGCAACCTCTTTGCACCTCTTTTGTCATCCTGAACACAGGTCAGAATCATTAAATGAGTCATCAGTAAACAGATATAAACACAGCTTTGCTGAGTTTTATCCGTTTTATGTGACATATTTAATAAATCATTTATTTTATGAACTAACAAGAGTACTGCCTATGGAAAATCAAAGTGCTGTCAGCACTGTAAATCGGACATCATTGAGAGGCTGGGATAGTGCAATAGTTCGCCAATCAAAAGGGCTCAAATTTGGACAATAAAAGTTGGTAAAATATTTGCCCAATTTATGAGTTTTTTGTCTTAACACTTCATCTTTTCGAGGAAATCGCCAGCTCATCCAACCTCGTGGGTCCGATTTTGAAAGTTTGCTGATTCGATAGCCCTCTGCTAGTCTAAATTATTTCCTAGCAGATATTTTCACGTTGTTATAATGAGCACACGCTAAGCTAAAAGCTTGTCTGTTAATATTATTCCTCTCTCTAGAGTTTAAAAGCCTGTTTAGCAACAAAACATTTTTCATTAAACTATTTACAATTTTGATTATAGGTGTATTTTCAAAACTGAGCTCTGACCTAGATGTTGAGTCCATTACCATAGGTTTATGAGTAAACCTTAAGATCTAAGACAAGCACTAAGTTTCATTTTAAAGGTAATTTGTATCTTTATTATGTCTGTTTTATCTATTTTGAAAGAATAGCACGGAAATTTAACCGTTAAAAGTAGATTTCACAGCTCACCGCTCAAAATCTACCTATACCAACATGTTTGTTTTTCAAGCATTGGGTTTTCCCAAATACTATAAATGCATTTTCCCTCAAGAAACACGTGAAATCGGCAACTATGCTATTTATATCTTTGGTTTCTGACCAATCGATTAAATCTAGCAGCACTCTATGATTATTCATGAGTTGTTCTAACAAGAGGACCAAGATGGTCCTAGATCGCTCACCTGAGTCTCTTTGATCCCAGGGACATCACATCAATTAGATAGGCAGATGTCAAAAAGAAGATAATTGCTTAATATCAATACCATGGAACGTTTTCAGCGAAGAGCAAGACAGATATGCCTTTTTGCTCTTTGATTCTATGTAAAAAGGGGTGCACCTGGGTGGACCCAAAATGTGACCCCAGGGTCTTGATATGAACAAACTTGAAAGAGGTCCATAAGATGATGCTACATACTAAATATGAAAGCTGTCTGTCATCTGGTTTCATAGAAGAAGAATTTTGAAGATTTTCGTTTTTTACCCTTTGTGCTCATGAGAGATAAAGGAGGGATTCACCCGTGAAAAGCCCAAATATGACCCAAGGGTCTTGATATGAACAAACTTGGTAGGGGCCCACTCGATGATGCTACATACCAAAAATGCAGGCTGTGTGTCCTCTGGTTTCGATTAAAGAAGATTTTAAAAGATTTTGGCTCTTTGATTCTATGTAAAAAGGGTTGCGCCTGGGTGGAGCCCAAATATGATCCTAGGATCTTGATATGGACAAACTTGGTAGAGGTCTACTAGATGATGCTACATACCAAATATGAAAGCTGTCTGTCATCTGGTTTCATAGAAGAAGAATTTTGAAGATTTTCGTTTTTTACCCTTTGTGCTCATGAGAGATAAAGGAGGGATTCACCCGTGAAAAGCCCAAATATGACCCAAGGGTCTTGATATGAACAAACTTGGTAGAGGCCCACTAGGTGATGCTACACACCAAATATGAAAGCTGTGTGCCATCTGGTTTCAGAGAAGAAGATTTTTAAAGATTTTCGCTCTTTGATTCTATGTAAAAAGGGTTGGGCCCAGGCAAAGCCCAAACATGACCCCAGGGTCTTGATACGAACAAACTTGGTAGAGGTCCACTAGATGATGCTACATACCAAATATGAAAGCTGTCTGCCTTCTGGTTTCAGAGATGAAGATTTTTAAAGATTTTCATATTTTCACCCTTTTTGTTAAGGGTAAAGGGAAAGTTAAGGGTGGATTTCATTTATTTGAACAACTTTGGTAGAGCTTGACCCAAGGAACATCCCTGCCAAGTTTCATCAAGATTGGCCCACTGGTTTAGGAGGAGAAGATGTTTAAAGAAATTGTGGACGACGGACGACGCACGACGGACGACGCACGACTGACGACGGACGACGGACATTTTACGATCCCAATAGCTCACCTTGAGCACTTCGTGCTCAGGTGAGCTAAAAATAGATCGCTCTTACTGCTATCCTATATCAGTTTATCGTATGTTTTTGTCGGTTTATTTGTTTTTGAATAATTTTTCTTCATACTCAAATTTGAATTTATTGTAAATAGGATTGGAGCGTGATCAGAGTGCTCATTGAAATCAAATATTTCAAAATTACAAAATTATTTCTATTTGTTAACACATAGTCAACAGTACTCATTCCACCAGTAGACTTCCCACGCTCCCTGTCAGAGTGCAGACGACCATTGACCAATGACAAACAACTTAATTGACTCATTTCGAGCAGACGATGTCCATTGCATCTACCACGTGGTCTGAATTTACGCGTGGGTTTTGACCGAGTGATAATCATAACAGAATTTGATTGGTTGTCAGCCCTACAACTGGTAAATGACCGTTCGAGAAAAAAATCAGAGTAGTAATATTGTAAGTGCTACAAATTTATTTTACAGTTAACCAATTGTACGTTTCAACTCCTTTACTCAACCGAAAATCTTGGTATAAACACTGAAAATACTAACTGGTAATTACTAAAAGCGAAAATTACATCAAATTTTGTATTAGCATCTTCTCTATTTGTCGAAAAGTAAATAAGATAAAAACAAAGTTTGTAGATTGTGACTGAAAAGGCCGTTTCTTCGGTGTTTGAAAACACATTTTTTGGTTTGAACACATTGCTCAGAAGATAAAGGTAAAAATGTAGTGGGTCAAACAGACTGGATTTCTGGAAACCGGTATAAATCTCTGATTTAGAAATCAAAGTCGAAAAAGAGTCATAATTTGCCCAATATTCATCTAGAACTATACCTCTTGATAATATAGGGTGCTCTTTTGATAGTGAACATGTGTGCCAAGTTCCCAGAGAATGCCTTCAGTAGAACCAGATATATCTATAGGGCACTTCCTGGGCCACAAGCTACATTTGCATGAAGTTTCATGATTTAGGTCACTTGGTTCTTGAGATAGAGTCCAGAAACGAAATTGAACAAAGGCTGACTGTGACCTTGACCTTTGTGAACTAAAAACAATAAGGCACTTCCTAGGGTCATATGCAACCTTTGTATGAAGTTTCATGATTCTAGGTGGCTTGGTTCTTGAGTTAGAGTCAAGAAACAAAAATTGAGCAAAAATTGACTAAGACCTTGACCTTTGACCAATGTTACCTTAAAGCAATAGGGCACTTCCTTGGTTCATAAGCAGCATTTGTATGAAGTTTCATGATTCTAGGTCACATGGTTGTTAAGTTAGAGTCCAGAAATGAAAGGTGTTCGGATGGATGTAAATTGAAACCAATTTACTTCTCCCCTCTCTACTTCAGGGGGGTATAATGATTGGGATGAGTGAAATATTCAATTTCGATGGCTCAGCACGAAACAGTTGTAACTGCCTATAAACATATATAAACTGTTTCACGCTGAGCCAGCGATTTGTAAACATACAATACAGTGGATTTTTCAGGTACAATTTCAATGATTGTGGATATATGTGACATAGGAAGTGGTAGATATAAATAAAACATGTGAAAAACTCTCTCTCTTTTTTTCCGACGACTTCCTTGACTATGAGATCAGTTCGATTAGTATTTACAAAGATTTGATAACAGGTTATATCATGCAAAACCAGAAGCTTATTATTAGAAATCATAGCACATGACTGTCTACAGTTCAAGTTATCCCAAACCATTATCATCCTGAACCTTTTGAAACGTCTTTTCTGTATTTCATCTGTTTTTTATCCTGACACTAGACATAATAATTTATGCCATTCATTCCTCACTTTGCCGAGACAATTATCAATTCCGACAACCAAGTTAGATATTTTTTCATACAATACATTTAGTATGTATTTTATTTATCTTATAACCTCTTTTTGCCTAGTTTTCGTCGATGTTTCTAACAGAAATGCAAGTTTCTAAAAATTACTGCATTTTATCATTGTTCTAAAAATGACTTTGTGACATCATAAAAAATATTATAAGGGATGTTATCACACAGATATTTGTATAGTTACAAGATAAAAATATTGTTTAATACCTTGACCCCTTCTGTTGTCCTCAAGGACAGTAACATATAATGCATCATATTCTGTAGGTACTCTGATATGTCATTCTTCAGTAATGTAGACAGGGCAGCAAACAGTCCATAACTGAAATCATACAATTTGTGTTAGAAACACAAAATGTTCTCAAAGCTGCTGGTTTAGCTTTTGCAGACAAACAGACTGATGGACAGACAGTCAAATGGATCCATTAAAAAATATGCCACTGATCTATCGGTACACAGGCATAAAAAGAAGGCTTAGTACTACAACCAGGGGTGTGGAAATTCCTATTTTCCCACTTGTCTGTATGATACTAACATTAGGCTTATTAATCTATTAAATCTTTTTAGTACCATTACGGATTTGCTTTGGTATTTACTTGTCTACGGACAAGTGCTCTCAAAATACTTGTCCATAGGTAGACAACCCATGTCGGACAAGTCAGGCATGAGAATTCCACACTCCTGGTACAACACTTGTAAATAAATCTTAAGGGGTCAGTGCAAGACTTTTGTAAGTGCCTATATATTAATAGGCACTTACAAAAGTGTTGCATTGACCCCTGATCTGTATTTTTATCAGTGTTATACTCAGGGAAAAAAAATAGTAGGGGCCCAGTCGCCCATGGCCCCTAGATTTTTGGCTGGGCCCCTAGATTTTTGGAGAAAACTCCAATACCCCTAATGTTGAATTTTGAATTTTGGCTGTCTGGGCCCCTAGGTTGAAATAGTCTTTTTCACAGTATACTGATATCTCAAAACCTGACTTTTTGGTAAGTACTGCCATGGACTACAAGTCTATACTAGTATCAATTAATGTATCATTATTGCCCTGATATTTTGGACAACATAACAGCAGACAGTTATTGTTCTAAAATTCTTAGGGAGTGGAACTGAAACATATCAACTCACAAAGCTACAGATAGAGGGGGAATTTTTCATTTCAAGTTTAAATATCTCTATAGTCCTTAAACTCTGTGTTGTTGGCACTAATCAGAAACATCTCATTGAGGCAATTCAAGTAAGTGGACAAAACATAGGGTTTAAATGTGAAATCAAGGTTACAGATGGACTTTACCCCCTCATATCTGAGCCCCTGAATGTGTCCAATGGCTTAGTGAAAGGTATATGTTCTTAACCTTGATCGAATTGCTCCATGAAGATCTGTTTGAGCTGGATCTATCATGCTTGTTTTGACCTATCTGTCTGAATACGTAGGACAAATACAGTAATTTTTGATATCTAAGATCAACATACATGCATCGCCTCTGATCTGGATCTTCTGCAGTGTTTAAGAGATTCAAGCCGAACTGTATGGACTCCTTGGTCAATGGCTGAAACATCTCTGGACCAACACATCTTGCCAAAACACCAAGTGTATCTGGAAATACAGGTGGCATAACAATTAGATCTAACTATTTTGTACAGAAAATCATCAATGTTCTAAAAATATGAGACCTTTTGAACATTGTCTCCTTAATTCCAAATATAACATGATGATGTAAAACACAGAAGACATTACATTAAACTTAGTTCCCAATAATATTCATATGAGAAGACATAGCTCATCCCATTTTTTACTCAACTTCATCTTGAGCACGAATGTTGATTCTTTTGACGTCATATAAGCTTTGCTTTCTCCGAAATTCTTCCAGTGTCAATATCATTACTTTTTCATTAATTTTAAATCAAGGAAAGAAACTAATTTTAAAATAGTGATTGCGTAATAATGGATATAATTTAATTTTGGCATTGAAGTGTACTTGAATAAAGTCTGATGGGGGAGGAGTCGTATGCAAAGCAAAATCCTCCCTCAGATTTTACCTTTTGAATTTAACTCCTCCAGACCTCCATCAGACTTTATTCATGGACACATCAACGCTGAAATCCATTGATACATGTAAAGGTAGATTTTGCCCAGTGAGCCATGTAATCTTCTTGTTACAGTTAAGATTCCAATGTTACTTTTTTTAAATAGATAAAACAGGATAAAACAATGCTTTAAAAAAGATACAATTAAACCTTTCAAATGATAGTTATTGCCTCACCTAGATCGTAGGGTTTACTCATCCATGTACTTTCAAAATTGAGGTGAAGGGCTCATGTTCAATTCCTTTCATATGCTTTTTAAATATACCGGATATATCTATGGTAATGGACTATGCACCTACGTCAGAGCGTACTTCAGAACTCAGTTGTGAAAATGCAGCTTTACAAAAAATCTTGGACTAGTAACAAGAAGACCAATATGGTCCTAGATGTCTCTTTGACCCCTGGGACATCACATTCATTAAATAGGCTGATGTCAACAAAGAGATAATTTCAACGAAAGATTTATACCATGGAATGTTTTCAGCAACAGAGCAACAAGAGCTTTTCAGAGCGTCGCATATAGGCCTGATGGGGCTTGTCAGTAACCTTGGCTTGTCAGTAATGTTAGCTTGAATGATAGCTAAAAATATTTCAAACAGACAGACAGACAACTGGTGCCATAACATAGTATGACCTTTTGAGTGTAATTTGAAAATGATTTTATGCACAACTATATGCCAAACAGTTATTTTGCAAGTTTCAATTCATTCCAATTCAAAGTGTGACGAGTTGCTCACAAAAGAAAAATAGTGAATTTCAATCAATTCAAGGGCAGACCCAAGCTTTTTGAATTTCTGAAGTCTTATGCTTAACCAAATATCAGGGTTACATTATGGCAAGATTCATTTCAATCCAATTAAATTTGTAGGAGTTGTGCACACACACGCAGCAAAAAAATCTGTAAATTTAAACTATTTTGTGAAGTAAAGGGCAGATAAATCTGGAACTACTTTAAATATGAAAATATATTTAGTCCTAAGCACAAATAAACAACCTACAGAGTCATTATGGCAAGTTTCCTTTCATTCCCATCCAAAATGTAGGAGAAAATGAGCTGTCAAGAAATTTTGTTTTTCATCAACTCAAGGGCAGATCATCCAAGATACCTCAAGAATGACTGGAGCATTTTGAATTGAAAAGTCTTGTGCAAAACTAGACATCATAGGGAGTAATTGTGTCTAGTTTCAGCTCATTTCAATTGATATAAGGAGGAGTTGCACACAAAATATAGTGATTTTTGTTTAATTCAAGGGCAGATAATTCAAGATTTCTCAGGAATGACTGGAGCGATTTGAATTTCAAAGGTCTTTTGCACAACAAGACATCATAGGGAGTAATTATGTCTAGTTACAGCATATTCCCATTGATAGTTTAGGAGGAGTTGCGCACACAAAAATAGTGATTTTCGTTAAATTCAAGGGCAGATAATTCAAGATTTCTCAGGAATGACTAGAGCGATTTGAATTTCAAATGTCTTATTCACAACTAGACATCACAGAGAGTAATTGTGTGTAGTTTCAGCTCATTCCCATTGATAGTTTAGGAGGAGTTGCCCACACAAAAAACAGTGATTTTGGTTATATTCAGAGGCAGATAATTCAAGATTTCTCAGGAATGACTGGAGTGATTTGAATTTCCCATTGATGGTTTAGGAGGAGTTGCGCACACAAAAAACTGTGATTTTTGTTCTTAAATTCTTAAAGAGAAGTATTGAAACATGTAACATGTCCCTAAATGAGGTTAAGGGAAGGGCAAACATTGCAGACCATAATCAAACTGCTCCTTGAGGATCTGTTTGTTCTTTTTTTAATAGGAATTTATGAGGCTTTTAACAATCTTTCAGTTATATCGTAGTAGCTGAAGCAGCTTACAATTGAATCCATTCCTGGTGATTCTCTCACCTGTACTAACATCTAGTGATGAGCTGATAATCAATATTATTGCTAATCGGTTGGTTTGGGCTTGCAATGATTGATTAAAAAATCTCATAATCGATTAATTGGTTAATAACATGGAAATGACAACCAACAAAGATTAGAAGTTTTTAAACATATATACCAGATAATTATCAATGCATAAGTTTTAAGAAAATGGAACACCTGAGTAGCCTTATATTGCCATTGGGTACATTCATTGAGTATTGTTTTGAATTCTAAAAAAGCGCTTGAGGAATCAATCATCAGTTGATTTTGCTCTTCCAACTCAAAACCGATAATTGATTATGATTTGAAGCCCATTGCCCAACCCACTACCATTACATCCTTTCCTAGTAGTCCGGCAGAAAAATGGCATATTTTTCTTGAACCTAGAAGTGTGGTATAAAGTTTTTTTCTTGGCTGATTCTTGTAGTCCAAGTCTTACTCATCAAGAATCTGCCTGATGACACCTTGTCATCATTGAGCATTTTGAGAAAATCGAGATGGCAGCCAGGACCCCTTGAACAAGTACATGCTACCACTTTACTTGCTTTGATGATAGGTTTTTATGCATTTTTTTACCTTAGTTTTGTCGTAAAAATCATACTTTTAAGTAAAATGAGGAAATTAACCCATAAAACGAAAGAAACAATAACTGTTTAAGACAAAATGGCGGCCAAACAGTAATATTACACAGCATTTAGAGAACAATAGATTCTATTTGACAAACCAAACTTTTAAATTGGTTTAATTCCTGTTATGTCTTTTAATGATAGCTGCAATCCTGTCTACTTAAAATCAGATTGATACCCCATAAACGGTTGTAAATTGACTTCCTAACTAGATGGCGGCCAGGAGTGCAAAAATGAGAATAATACCATTTTGATTAGCTACAATGTTAAATGACCTTTATACCTTTATTTAATATTACTATTATTCGGCTAACTCGCTGTTTTCTGAAAAAGCAAATACTAGTTTTCAAATTGATAATCATAATTGTTTTTATAAGTTAAGATGGCTGCCAAACAGAACGGTTGATTGTTTGGCAACATTGCTAAATAGGAGTTTACACAGTTTTGCTCAATTCTTTTTCATTTTAATCAAATTTTATTCTCTTTCCATCCTCCTTTAATCAAGCGGATTGTATCTCTCACTACATATGAGTTGTTTTTCTTAGTTTGAGATGGCAGCCAGGAATGTGGATGACAGCATCTTTAACCCTATCTTTATGCTGATGGTTCTCTATTGATTTTCACTTGTTTTGTCCTTAGATCTTGCAATTTGATATCAAGTCATACCCAAAATTACATAATGTAAACGCCCTTATTTAGGCTCAGAGAGGTCCAAAGAACAAATAAATATCACCCTTCGACATTCATTTGTAATCATAAGGTGACTCTTACTGGTCCACAGACTAAAAGAAAAAGAGGACAATGTTTGTTCTTAAAACTGGCTGTCATCTCAAAATCGGAACCTATTGGTTTCCTGATTGACCATGATTTATAAGGATGGCATAAAGAACTCATTAAACAGATGTTTGAGTCATAAAATGTAGATACAAATGTTGAAGGACATCTACAAAAGCGTTTCTTACATAAAAGTTATCTTGAAAATCACCCTAATTAACCAGTCGGACAGAGATAACGCATATTAACGTCTTGGATCTGCGTCAAATAAATAACTCCATACCATATATGCAATATCACTTCGATGAGTGTATGATGCCCCCTCTGATCTTATTATTTTACATGTATTCGGATACAAGCTTATTTAGTATTTAAAACTGGTTGCCATCTCGCATTGAGAATAATGTAATCTTGAAATAAGCACTTCATGATTGAAATGAATACTGAAATCATTAATAAGATACATGGGCCGCTATAATAAGAAAAAAGATAATAAGAAGCGTAGACAGTGTTTTTCTGTCAATATTTAAATTCTTTGGCGACATCTTTAGACCGTTCAGAACGACAAGTAGAACCCAAAATATCCGATGTTGACAACTTGATTCTTACATAGTAAGGTCAAATGATCATTTCAATCGATTGCCTTTTTGACTGTCATTCCGCGCTTTTCAATAATCAATTTTGTTCATTGTGAATTAAAATTTTATGTTTGTCTGAGCTGCCAAGCTTGAAAGCTTGATGACCAAAGAAATGTTATGTAAGGGAAAGCTGCAAAATCAGTTGAGTTTTTTTTACCCGGGTTTACAGCCACTTTTATCAGTATTTCAGCAAAACTGCATTGCTTAAAGCACTGGTGGACACACGTTCATACAATGTAAGCCTCGACCGGAGATCGAACCATGGTGCCTATGGTTGGGGTCGACACTGTGTAATGATCTAGGTCCTAAGTCAACTGTGATAAACATTAAAATTTTGAGACTTTTCATCTGCTCAGATATGTCATTATACTTAAAATAGCTCGCGCTGTAATCAACATGATAACAAGATTTCAATACATTTTTTTTAAACTTTTTATTCCTTTCTTTCGTGGCTGCTTTGTTGAATATTAAAAAGCAAAATGCATTTAAAAAAAAAAGTTTCATGTATAGAAATACATTTTTGTTCACTTTTCTGCTTTTTATCTTAGGTTTTACGACATATATACACAATATAGGCTGTCATCCATCCAAGTTTCAAGTTAGCATAATCTCATATTTAGATTCAACCCAGACAAATATTCAATGGCATGTTGTATTATCAAAATTCATTTAGAGCTATTGCCTTTTATAAAGAGCTCAACTTGCTAAAACTAACCTAATAACCATAATCGATTTGAGTTTTGTTGAAGACAGTCGTTTTCTCACCTATTTTGGCAGGGTATGTTAATAGCAAAAATTGCGATTTGAAGGTTTATTTGTTTTTAGGTGGAAATCTACAATCATTTTTTCCTGGCTGACTTCAAATTTCGGAAAGAAGTTAGATTAGAGGTTGGTTTTATGAGCCTTTTTTCCAAATTGATCAGATGACTTACGAACTAAATAATAAAAGTTATCAAAAGGTTGTTGTTGGTTTCAACGTGACTTTCAGATGCCGACTTGGCTACCATCTTGGTTACAATTCTAAATTTAAGCATGTTTTGTTTTTCTTGTTCTTATAAGCTCAGAAAATACGAAATGACATGTTAAAAAAATATGTAGATATCATGCTTAATATGCTGGGCTTGTATTTTGTATGAAAGTCCTGGCTGCCATCTCCATTTTAAAATAAATTCAATGATAACAAGTTGTCATCAGTGTTATTACAATGTATTGATGAATGCCTTGGCTAGAAGAATTAATCTAGGAATCAGTTAAACTGGCCTTAAAAATCTTCCAGATTGACAATTTATTTCTAGCACAAATTTGCATTTATGCATTCCTGGCTGCCAAGTTCAATTTTCGAAAAATATCAAACCAGATGACTAGAACTCTTTACCCATTCTCAAAAAGAAAATGGTTTAAGCCTCTGAACAAAATGGTTGAAATCATTCTGAGGTTGAAGTCTGTCATAACATGACTTTTGACACTCTTTACTAATACAGAATTCCATTTGGCTGCCATCTTGATTACAAGTCCAAATTCAAATTTCAATTCACACATTAATTCATTTTCTGAGTTCTAATAAGCATCTTGGTGACCAGAATAAGTAAAAAAGTAGGTTCCGAAAAATAAATTTAAAAAAGTTAATGATCAGTTTGTATATTTCACGATAACCCTGGCTGCCATCTCCATTTACTCAAAATGCTCAATGATGACAAGATGTCATCATTCAGATTCTTAATGTGCAATGTCTTAGCTACCAGAATCAATCAAGAAAAAAACTTTATACCACACTACCAGGTCCAGCTTAATTTCTGCCGGACTATAGCCTCCAGCTGCTATCTCACAAATGTCTAGAATTATCAACCTGTTAGTGAGAGACAAATAGTCAGAAAGGATGAGTACATGTCAGGGATCAAACCCGGGACAGCAAGATGAGCTACTAGCTGCACTATGACGGCTCTGTGAGGAGATTTTAACTGAATCTACAATGTTTGCTTGGATCTTTTCAGTCTGAATACTTAGGGTTTTTAAGGTAGTGGACCCGTAATAAGGCCACAGCGTTTTGGAACTCGTGATCTTTCACAATGTTGACTGAGGTTTCCTAATGAAATGACTTCAGAAACATTGCAAAACTTTTATGGGTCCACTACCTTAATACAGTAGCCATATTTCCAATGAAAAAGTATTTTTGGGGAGTGTTATAACACCCTGATATTTATATTACCATTTACAAGTAAGGAAAGGTAAGCCAAGGAATGTGATTAATCTGGCCAAAATAAATCACACTGGTATATCCTTTAAAAGAGGATTAAAATTTCAAAGTACAAGGTGGCCCTAACACCCCTGTGCCATAGTATGAGGAGCTTAATTAAAAGTTTTTTGGTTTGTTTGTTTGAATGGGGTTAAGTGCCATTTTCAACATTATTGAAGTTATATTGAAGTGCTTAGTTCTCCTAAATATAATATAATTTCCAGCTGTTTCTCACACCAGTATGACCATAGATTTTCGAGACCACAAGCTGCTTATCCCATTTTACACTGGTCCAGATACGAGGGGTATCTCCAGTCTAAAACTTTTATTTTGGAATTAAACCCTTTATTGTGGGTACTCATTTGAATTGTCTCAGACATTTCAAATGAGTAGAAACAAAGAAGCGGTTATGTTAGAAATTTTTAAATATTTAAATTCAAAAACCAAAATACCCCCTCTATCTGTACCTCTAAATTATGTTTAGCATACAACTCATATGCTCATAGCATTGTAAGATTGACTTCCATATTATGTATACAAAGCAGAACAAGGAACACAAATTTCAGAAATAGAAAAGTGTCACAAAATTCATATATGTATGCCCCGCAAATGCTGATTTTCACCCATGACCTATTTGACCTGCAGCCATGACCTTCACCTTGGGCATATCTGGATAAACTATTCTTATGAGATTAGTACTCACCCATAAGAACAATTGTGCCAAGTTATTTTGCAATTTATTTATAAATGTAGAAATTATGTTCTGGCCAAGAATGGGACATGCTCAAACACACACCTTCAGCCATGACTTTGACCTTTGGCATGTGGATAAACTATTCTTATGGGATTGGTACGTACCCATGAGAACTATAGTGCCAAGTTATTTTGCAATTTATCCATAAATGTAGAAATTAACATGTTCTGGCGAAGAATGGGACATGCTCAAACATACCCACTCACACACGGACAGAGGTTAACTCTATATGCCCGTTGCCATTTTATGAAGGAGGCATAAATATGTTCCAACAGCTGTCTCCCTTGATGACATGGATAACAAGAGACATGTTGGACATGGGCATAAGTCCCCTACCGGCTTTGTTTGTCTCAATGTTTTCCCACGCCAATTCTATCTGGGACGTCAAAACCAGGTCTTGTTAAAGGGTTAAACAAGACTTACATGAGTTGTTGTCTCTGCTGTGCCCACTATACAATTCATGGAAGCAATAGACAGATGCAAGAAATAGTATCAATAACAGTTACCTTGTCTGATCCAAGATGTTTTTCTTCAGTCTTGTTGGTAAGAAATGAGAACTTTCACTGGAGGTGATTAATACTGCTGCATCACCACCCTGACTAACATGGCTTAATAATTTTTTTACATTTTAAAACAGGTTTCATCAAGTTAGCTTGCTTAGTTATTAAGTTATTGCAGGATCCATTTTTTGCCATATTTTCACTATTTCCGTTACCATAGCAACCGCACTTTTTGTCAAAGAACAAAGATAAAATGATGTGCATAATCTACACATTGCCATCTCGTTATATACCAAGTCTCATCAAATTAGCTTGCTTACTTATTAACTTATCGCAGGATCCAATATTTTTTGCCATATTTTCACTATTTCCGTAACCATAGCAACAACAATTTTAGTCTAAAAACAAAAAATAAAATGATGTGCATAATCTACACATTGCCATATAGTCATATACCAAGTCTCATCAAACTAGCTTGCTTAGTTATTATCTTATCGCAGGATCCCATTTTTGGCCATATTTTCACTATTTCTGTAACCATAGCAACCTCAATTTAAGTCGAAAAACAAAAATAAAATGATGTGCATAATCTACACATTGCCATCTAGTCATATACCAACTTTCATCAAAAACGCTTGCTTAGTTATTAAGTTATCGCGGGATCCAGATTTGAGCGGACAGACGGACGGACGGACAGACGGACAGACGGACGGACGGACGGACGGACAGACGGACGGACGGACAGACGGAGGGCAAACCTATAGTCCCCTCCAGTGTGAACACCGGTAGGGGACTAATATGTGATTGGGAACAAACTTTTAAAGGTTAAATTTGATTTATTTAGCCAAGAAATAATTTTAATTTATTAAAATGAGATGCAGAGCCAAGATGGACAATGTACCTGGGGCCAGTTTCATCAAACATTTAGGACATATTTTTGTCTTACTGGTGACTTTCGATCCAGTAACATCAACAATCGCTTAACATAGGTATTGATAGATTGGTGATACATGATTTTTGAACTAAATATGTAGTAAGTCATAGGTAAGACAAAATTACGTCTTAAATGTTTTGATGAAACAGGCCCCTGATGTGTTAAATAGCACATGGAAAACAAATCAAAGGGCACTTACTAAAGGTTTGCACTGTAAACTCTAATTACCCAATTATTTGAAATCTATGCACATCCACCTTTCATTTTGTATAAAAACAATTACTGCATAAAACGTGGATTGATAAGTAAATTCAGATACCATCAATGCTTGCCTTTTTTTTAATTAAATATCCTTGGTTACGGCCTATACACTTTATCAATTTCTTTGCCTAGGTTCAATATAGAGCATAAACAAAGACGTTGGTCCTATTCTTGGGTTAAATGTTGTGACATAAATTTACCAAGCAATGTCTGTATAACCAAAATGTGACAGTGCACCGCAAAAAATAATTTTTATGGTACAGATGTGGGTTTGGAGCTAGTTTTAAAGCATTCCTATGAATCATTTCGCAATCTCTGTTTGAAGTAAAACTACAGTCTATCTTATTATGCAATAAAAGCTCAAATACATGTTTTTTGAGGCATTTACATTTGCAGAGACCCTCAAAATGCTTTTGGACTTTAATGCTATAAGATTGCCTCCAAGAGAGAGCAGAAATAAATTAGAGATGAAGAGAGTAATTGTTCATTTTATGGAGGTATGAAACTAAAAACCTAATCACACTGTATGGATATGCAAAGCAGATTAATACTTAAGTGTGATAAGGTTTTTTGTTTCCTACCTCAATATAATCAACAAATACTCTCTGAAACTATTATACTTAAATTTCTTGAATCAAAAATGTAAGATTTATCCTTAATAAAAGCAATTTATTACAGGACTATTTTTTGTGGAAGCTTACAAGATAGAGAAATTGAGAAATAAAACCAATTAATTTTTCAGCCAATCAGAAAGCATGAAAAATAGTGAAACCATCTAAAATTAAATCATTATGGTGTTAAGGGGAAGAAAACATTGATGTAGACGGTCTGTGGTATAATAATGGCAATAGTTGACAAACTATCCAGGTTAATCTGTGATATACATAATAGCCGCCTGGCATGGTGTCTTGTAATAGACTTAGCACATGGGGAGTTTTATGTGATTTGTTTGTTTGAAGGGGGTTTTACGCAGCTTTCAACAATCTTTTAATTATATGGTAGGGGCTTGAGCATCTTACAATGGATTCCTGGTATTTCTCACACCAGTCCTACCATTACATCCATTCCTAGCCTCCAGCTACCATATAGGTTAACCATTAGCAACGCTTTGGTGGAAGTCAAATAGTCAGAGGAATGTGTGCCGTCATTGGGGAGGGGTTTATGTGAATCAATGAATCTATATCAAGAAGGTCAGTGCATAATCACTGCAAGTGCCTATTTGTTTATAGAGACTTACAGTAGTTATGGGCACTGTCTACAGGTACAATGCTCAGCTGCAGGTGCTGGAAATTGCAAAAATCTTAAGTCAAAAAAGGGGCATGACTCTTTCAAAAAACTTTCCAGAGATATCCACCTTGATAGTCAGGCTAGTTCTTGTGATTTAAACACACATTCAGCGTTTCATGAAGATATCTTCAATAACAACAGAGAATTGACTGATGTTAAAGTTTGTTACTTCTACATCAACAACTACGCCAACACCTACGTGAATGATGCCAAGGTGATCATAATACATCAAGTTTTCACCAAAAACAGCCAAGCTAAAAATTAACAATAATTAGTATATAAAACAAGAGATATTTGTACAACATTTACATCCCTCATAAAAGAAGGCCAATGGCCTATTCTTTGTCAATCAAAAATGGGCAATAACTCACAAAAAAAGATGAGTAGAGTTATGATTCTTGTGCATTGCTCTTCTCCTCAATAAGATCTATCCATCTGTGAAGTTTTATGATTCTACCTTGCATACATTCTGAGATATGCTATAGACAAAAAATGGTCTACAGACTGACAGACCAACAGACAAGGGCAAAGCAATTTACCCCCTTTTCCTCTGAAAGGGGGCATAATTATGAACGAACATTTTTTGAGAAATTCGGACAAAACTATTGTAAGTGACAATACCTGAACGTATACTTACATTAGTTTTACACTGACCCTCAATTTAAACTCTGAACAAACAGGCTCTAGATGGTTGATTTATCAAGCAGTTTGTTATCATTCATAAAAATATTTTGGACAAAGATGCCATGATTTTCAATAAAATTTAGTGTTAAACAAAGGCCAGCCTCACAGGAAAAGGAAAAAATGCTTTAACGATATTGGCCAAGAACCTAATAGCAATTTGAAAGAAGCTATTAACAATTCATTTAGAATATAATTCATTTTGTCTTATACCGGAACAGTCTTTGAAGTATTATCAATATCATTCCTACTACTTTTGAACGAAATCTTCCACAAGTTGTACGCCTTAAAGGTCAAATGAAAAGCGTTTACAACCGTTTCTTTATGTATTCGTAAGAAAAAATTAAATGCGATGCAATATCCAAAATAAAAAAATGATTTTTCATAACTGTGAATTTCACGATTTTCGATAAACACACCTGTAGCCGGTACTCGATAACTTCTCGGTCACGTGACTAAGGCATGTGACGTCACCGCGAGGGATAGATAATACTGGCATAATAAACAATTTGTCAGCGGCTACGTATTTTAGATCGATTTATGATAAATTCCACTCGAAAAAGAACTTGAATTTTGCATTATTGTGTTGCCCCTGGATGTCGCAACCTAAATACTTCGGGAATTATCCTCTTTTCATTCCTGTTAGATCAGGGTAGGACTCTAAAGAAGCGAGAAAGCATGAACCGAGAGTAGTCCAAAAAGAATAGAAAAGATACTCACCGAACACCATCTTCTATGGGAAAAAAAAAACTTTAGCAACGTCATTTCACCAATTATTGTTTTGGTATTACGATCGCCAATCCGATCGCCGGAGTTTGTTAACTGACAATCAATTTAGGTGTTAAAGAGACAGTTTTAGCTTAAGGTAGTGGAACCGTAATTGTTTTGCAATGTCTCAGAAGTAAAGAACTTGAACGGTGTTAACCGAGGTTTCCTTATGATTTTCATAAGGAAACCTCGGATAACATTGTGAAAGAATATGTGGTCCGAAATGTTGCGGAACTAATACGGGTTCACTACCTTAACTAATATCAATAGCATGACACACTTTTGATAACCATTGACGCATTAAAATGACGTGACAGCTCAAATTTCCTAGAGCTAAATTGCACCATTTTGTTTTCCTGGGCATTAAAACCTGGGGTCAGGGGACGTTTTTTATGCATAGTTGAAGGGGTCAGGGTAAGCTCTATTTCATGTATGATTTGCATCAGTAACAAGAAGTAATACTTAAAACATAAAGAAATAAAATGACCTCAAGATATAAAGCTATCAGGGAATGAATGAATGAACAAAAGGAAGAAAGAATAAATGAAATGGTTGATGGAAGAATCTACGAACGGATGGAACTTTATGAATGAACAAATTTATGGATGTCATTTTTCTTTCTTTCTTTCTTTTTTTCTTTAGACCAAATGGGAATTTTTCATCTTACCCAATATTTTTATAGTGTAGACGAAATGGGTTAAGACAAAGGGAATAAACCACGAAACTATGCACTGATTTTGTTATTCTCATATAAAACAGATTTTCAGAATTTGATTGATTAAAAATGACCGTTTTCACCATTTCTTCTCTTGACATCGATTTGACATTAGAAACGTTGTATTTTCAGCTTTCTCAAATCTATAGCTGCACTGTTTTGAACCATGTCGAAAAGGTGCTTTTTGTGTATGAGATAGTTCAGATTGTGTCAACTGAAATTTCTCGCTTTTTGCGTGATAGTTTGAGAATATATGTGTAATTAAAAAAAACAAAAAAACAGTGACATGGGTAATTGGTAAGTGCATTATCACGGATAGATCAAAGAAAATTTGTCATGTGGTCTGTTATATTGACCAAAATAAAGGCGACACGCACGTGTGATTAGGGGCTTATCAATATATGACATGGACAATTGATTGGATCATCGACACGGACAGATCAAAGAAACTTTGACATGTGGTATGGGACGTTGCGTAAGAAAAGACGATCTTCATGACACTTACACACGTGATTTGCGGCTTATGAAAGGACTCCTGTTTATCTTTCTCCTTTATTTTTTAATTCTTGCAACGGTGTAAGAGTCTGGGGTGATATCTAACTTTTGATTTAAATTATAAAAAAAATGAGAAAACAGCTGTGACAAAAAATAAATGAACAATAAAAAGGTCTGTCAATGGAGGTTGAATTATGGATAATTGTGATCGCATGGATAAATTACGTTTGGTGAAATAATGCCCAAAACGCTAAAATCGGCATTGAAATTCGAAAACACCGCAGAATAGGTAAGATATACATTATATTCTTTCCAAGCGACTAGAATGCCACAGATATAGTTTTAATACAGCTGCGTTTGCAACATTTTGGGGGCTAAAGAACGATTTGTATAGTTACATAGCCCTTTCTGGTGCCTATCTTTAGAATAAAAATTTTCTTTGCACCGTTTTTGTAACATGATGACAACTGTATAATCATGTAAAGGGATAAATAATTAAATTTTGATGTCATTGACATATTTGAAAATTAATTAAAAGTTTGTAATCAAACTGCTTGAAATTTAGATTTTTTTTAATCTTTGTGTATTTAAAAATGGTTCCCAACACCAACCACTTTTTTCATATTTTAATTGACAAGAATGGTCAATCGGGATTTCAAGTAAGCGTTGTAAAAAACAAAAAAAACCGACAACAACAAAAAAAATGGCAACGAAATTTGAATTTTCCACAAAAAAGTGACATATCTTAGGTATATCATTAATAACCATTTTATTGGTAGGTTGAAATTAAATGTTGCACAATAGATTAGACTCGGAGAGCTATTCCCGATTCAATCGTAGGGGCTGTCAGGTACCGGTCTGACTCGATTTCTTCACCCTACATTTCTGACTCGGATTCAGACTGTGATAATACTACATCTTCAAAGCGAGTTGGCTCAAACGATCTCAGTTGAACATGTGGATAAGTGGGTAACAGGATACATTTTTCTTCGTTTCATTTGAAAGTGGTCATATTTACGATGCTCTCTTTGTTTATCTAGAACGGGGAATCCCTCGCAGTGACGTTATAGCTATTGCGCATGCGCGTGTACGTATTTCTGGCCAGGTAAAATTTTCCAATAAATCACGGTCGTATTTTTGTCAATACCGTTCTTTTAAATTTGTTTTTTTCGACGCGAACTTTTCGTGTCGCCTTATTTCATTGATAATTATCAGATGTTTTAAACACACGTTCCAAAATTAGCTTTTCATTTGATCTTTAAGGAAGTGGAATGAATTCTGCCATTTGGAATTGAACCAGGGACCTTCAGGTGGTGTAGACTAAGATTAGACTAGACTGTGCAGGCTGATCTTTGTCTATACCTCCTGCAAAAGCAGGAATATTTTGGGTTCAGCATAACAAGGGCTAAAATTTCTTGTATGTTTTATATTTTTATGCCAACCTAGTTCATTAAATATAGTTTACTACAGTAGTGTTGGATTACATGGACAGTTCAATTTAACAATAGAAAGTATGTATATTGAATGTGAGGGATTATACAGACCAAATTGACCAGACAGACTCCCAGTGGCCTTACTGAGGTCCATCTCTTAATTGGCAACCAATTTACAAGATTCATACACAGCTGTAGGATGGGGTGATTTTTTTTTTATCTTTGTGCTGGAGTATGAATACATTTAAACTTGGGCTGTTGTCTCGGCTTAACATAAGTGGACTTGCTGTTAACTTTCGAAAATGGAATTTTCTATGCCAAATACCTTTCCTGACCCAATGTAAGTTTGCAATACTTATTCTTTCTTTCTGATTTTAACTTAACTGTTTGCATGCTTTTAATAACATACATGTATTACAGCTGTACAAATAGCTTTGATAGGCAACACAGACTAGGATAAATCTGCAGAGGGCAATCATTTATTTCAGTGTGTAATGTATTAGCTTAGACTAGCAATAGTATCAGGTTTCATGCCATGACTATATATGCATGACTGGCGCGCAGTACAGAGTTCTCCACTGGCTACGTTAGAGTTAACATGTATTATATTATGTAAATAAAGTTAGTAACTAAAGCTATACTTTGTCTATCCATTGTTCCCGAGACACAACACAGTATAAGATTGATTAATATTACATTGAGTGAACAACAAAAGCTAAATAAAATAATGATCAATCATACTTAAAAAAAATCAATTGTTCTGTTTCCTTTAATGCAAAAGATGTATTTAAAAGTGAACATCTTGGGTCAAATTTGCTTGAATCAAGTCATTTTTCATAAGGTTGCAAGGCAACATTCATGATGACTTCACTTTTTGGGCTCTGCTTAGATAACATCAAAGCGGTTAGGCAATGGATTTTTCAAATGATAATTTAACATTAAATCTCAAATCCAACAAAAAGATATTTCAGGATATCTGTATTACATGCCAATAATTGATTTATTCTATTTAGAATTACTTTGAATTGCTAATTGCAACTTCTTTTGGGCCAATTTCAAATAAGATGTCTTTGTGAAACAGGATTGCCCCCATAACAGCTTTTTTTTTAAATTTTGACCTTTACAGATGACCTTGACCTTGACACATGACCTTGATTTGGTTTCTGTAGATGCACATTGTTGGGATTCATCATCATACCAAATATGAGCATTGTTTCTTGAAGTAGTTGGCAATGTTAAGTTTTTTGGATAAGTTTTGCAAACACACAGACAGACTGACAGATAGATGGATGGACATTGTCAAACAATTTGACCCCTGATATTTCGAAGAGAGGGCATAAAAATGTTACATAGTAATTATTTTTAAGTTTATTCCTTTCCATGCTATTCAATAAATAACTCTATTGTACACTGTGCACAGATGTTCAGTCTGATCTTAGCCTATGCTACTTGCTTTCTCTTTATAACTTTTAGAAACTTGAGGAAGACTGATTAAAATGTCACAAACTTGGCAATCTGGTTGTAACAAAATTTAAGGATAAGGAAATCAGGACTATGTAGACACAAATTATGCATGTTTTTCAGGAGTTGATATACAAATCCTGAACAATTACAACACAGACCAACGGTTTCCAATAATGGATGACTCAAAATACCAGAACATGACCATTGAAGAACTGAATGCGGAGCAAGCCAAGGTTTATCTTGGAGGAACAGTACTTGTTTGTTTACTGAGTGCTGTAGGTGTCGTCGGCAATATTCATGTACTTTTGATTTATACATTTCGAATGAAAAGATCAAACCATCGAATATTCATTCTTTGCTTGGCTATTTTAGATAGCATCATGTGTATAGTAGGGATGCCTTTTGTAATAATCAATTTTCGAAAACCATACATATTTTACGAATCAGCTATCTGTAAAATGCTGACATTTTACAACTTTTTTATCTGCTTGGCTTCTGCCTGTGTTCTGGTAGTGATATCTGTGGACAGATACAGAAAGATATGTGTTCCAATGGGAAGACAAATGACACAAACCATCGCAAAGATCACCTGCCTAGCTGCACTGGGTATATCGCTACTGTTTGCGTGGCCATCCATTATTCTATATGACAGTACACCCATTCAGACACAAAACCCCAACATCACTGGATACGAGTGTAACGTCAGACAGGATTTACATCACACTCTATATCCTGTATATTTCCACGCTATATTACTGCTTGTGGCACTGTGTAGCTTCATAGTCCTTGTTGTCCTATATGCTTTCATTGGTCAGGTAATATGGAACCACAGAATTTTCAAACACAAAATGGAAGAGACAAACACAGAATCTACCAACATCAAGATGACCGATATCCCTGGACTCAAGGCCGAGGCTAATTTTCACTCAGGAAGCACAGATTCTGATGAACCTAGCAACTCTAAGACAGAACAAACAGGGAGTTCAGACAAAAAAACTAAGGACAATTCAACACATGAAGTCACTATCAGGAACCGATCTGCCAGTATATCAGTAAGCAAGCGAAGAAAGAGATCCTCCATTCAAAAATCGTTAAGTAAGTTTGACAGGACAAAACGAACCACGATTATGTTATTTTGGATTACTCTCGTATTTTTCATCAGCTATATTCCATATTTTGTACTACGAATAGCTTCGTTCATATACACAGACTGGTACCCTAGTATGTCATATCCTGGTAAAGTGGCATACAATACGGTGCTGTGGTGTGTCTTTGTCAACAATATGGCCAACTCTATTATATATGGATTCTGTGACCGACGGTTTCGTAAGGAAGTCATCAAAGGCTACAATTCATTGTTGTGTAGACAATAATTTTGTGTTTTGAAAATCAGTTTTCTCGTTGGTTTTCTTCTAAAATCTCGTAACTACAGCTTGTTTAAAGCTGTAGTTATTGGATTTGGGAAGAAAATAAACCATATATCCCTTAGTAATAAAATGATACACCATTTACCTCTAGGTAACACAAACTAGATAAGTCAATCTTCAATATATGTTACAACAGCTGAGACAGCTCATGCTCAAGCTGGTTACAGGTCTACAGTTTAAGCTTTCAAACTGTATTTGTAATATTCAATAATTATCAATATTTTGTCCTAATGTAACTTGAATAATCATAGATATACCAGATATAATAACTTTCATTGCCTTTTTACTAAATCCCTATAATTCAAGTTTGTGTGAAATTTAGTAACCAGTTGCCTGTTTTACTAAATATCTTACGATCATTTTTTGGCTTAAGTTAAAAATCAAAGCTACTTCTACATAAGCAACTGCATATGGAATTCTGTCTAGCATCATCTCATTGGAATCATCTTCATAATATGATTCCAATGAGATATTGCAAGGAAGAATATTAAAATGAATGAAATATCCAATATGATTTGTGATTTTGACATATTTTTTTTTTGTAACAAGTGTAGTAAAACAGGCCCCTGTTGACCTTTTTCAATGAAATCCATTCATGTACTGTAAATCAAGTAAATTATTTGCCTCTATGGCCTAGAGGTCAGTGGTTCGAGCCCCACTGTCATTGGGGTGTGTTTATGCAATATGGGCAAAACACTTAATCGTAAGCCCCAGTTTACCAAGTAGTAATATTGCAGTGGGTTTAAACCACTGCCTCTCTCTCTCAGGGATGTGGAAACAGCTGTGTTCAAGGGAGATTCTATAAGCTTAAGCATTTGTTACAATCAAAGTCTGAACTAAATCAATTAATTCTAGACTATTAATTTTCATCTTTCAAGGTATAGAACAAGAACTGTGGCAGGACAGCTCAACTATTCTTAGTGCTGGATAGTAACTGCAAATCAATGTACACATGGGAAAATGTCTTCAAAAGGATAATAAGAGTATTGAATCTTTATCTGGAAGGTTTATATGATGGTCACAGAAGCATGTGCAAAGTTTCCAAGTAAAAATTTCTAAGATGTGGAAAAAAGGGCTATAATTCAACAAAATTCAATGTCAGAGTTATGAATCTTTGTCCAGAGGCTGATATTATGTTCACAGAAGCATGTCCAAAGTTTCCAGGCAATAACTTTACTATCTTTACTAGAAACAGGGATATTACAGATATACATAAGTTGCACATAAAAACTTAACCAAGATTTCTCAGTTGAAAATGGTTAAATTCTACAAATTAGATCAGATTTATGTAATGAATCTTAGTCCACAGGTCAATATTTACCCCAATATTTATATATGCATCACAGAAGTATGTGCAAAGATTAAAAGCAAAAGCCTTAGTAGAAATATAGATTTGACACAGTTGCACGTAAAACCTTAACCAAAGCTCTATGCCGACACAAACACCAACACCCAGGTAACCCCAATAGCCCCCCTCCCCTCCTCTACACCCAGACACCACAATATCTTTTCTTTCAATTTTTGATTCAAAAACCTGAATAACACTTATATCCTGAAGAAAAACAATTGAACAAGCGTTTTTAAAAACAAAAGAATGCTTGAAACAAGCCTTTTTCCCCATGTTTCTTTCCACAGTATATAGTCTGAATTTTTCATGATTTTACCAACGCTGTAAAATGTTTTCAACATCCTATCTGGATTTGGGCGTCTCCAACGTTTTGTTTCTAGGTATAGGGTTTACAGTTTAACCCTTGTCAAGTAATCCCCTATTTTTCCTGCTTTGGCAGTAGCTGCATATATGTGCAGTCTGATCTTAGTCTATACCATTTGATTTTAATTTTAAACAAGGAAGGTTTAACTTTTATTCATTTATTTATCTATTTATCTATTTATTTTTTCAAATAAATACTGATTCAGAATAAGTACCATGTATTCTTCCAACATTTTTTAGTTTATTTTTAAGGCATTGGAACCGTAATAGTTCTGCAACATTTCAGAACCAATGAACTTTCACAATGTTAACCAAGGTTACCTAATGGAACCATTAGGAAACCTCGGTTAACATTGTTTAAGTTCATTACTTCCAAAACATTGCTGTACTATTACAGGTCCACTACCTTAATGAAATTTTGCCAAGGTTTTCATTCAGCAGGACAAGGATTAATGGACAAGTTTCTATCATCAAGATTTCAGCTACTGGGGCCTGTTTTACTTAAGATCTTACAATAATATTTCGCGTAAGTCAAAAATTAAAGTTGCTTCTACAGTAGTAACTTAAGATGGAATTCTGTCATGCATTATCTCATTGGAATCGTCTCCTTCAGACGATTCCAATGAGATATTGCAAGGCAGAATCTAACAATGAATGAAAACACCAGGTACGATTTGTGATATCGACTTACGATCAATTTGTTCGTTACTAGTTTAGTAAAACAGCCACCTGGTATGCAAATGCTTGGCTGTTGGTGCTATAGCCTGGTTAATTTGACCCAAATTTGACCTCTGTGAAAACAATGCTTAAATAACAATTGCCGACATATTTATCAATTAACAAAATGTATAATACATTCACTATCGCTTGTCATTCATTCCTATGAAATCACATGCAAAGCCTATTAGAGCCTATAAGAGAAAGTCCCAAGACTGTATGGGAAATTATTTCAGTTAAAATGGGATTGAAAGCTGCCTTAACAGTTTTTCAGTCATATGTCTGTAGCACCTAATAATAGATTCCATATATTTCTTGCACCAGTTCTATCATTACATCATTTCCTAGCCTCCACAGTGTTTATTCTAGGCAGGGGGATTGGGAGATTCCCCCACTTTTTCAAAGATCCCCCATATTTTCTGGATTTGTGGGGAATTTTTTACTATAACCAAAGAGCGTGAATTACAACATTTCTCTATTGTGTCAATTTCTGCGCTGAAATCACCCACATTCTTGAAATCCTACAATAAACACTGGCTCCAGCTGCTATCCAAGTAAGGTTTACGAATACTGATTAACCCATTGCCGATAAATGTCAGAAACAGCATATGCGCTCTTCAGGGATCCAAATCCATGACCCAGTGTTAGACGATTGGACAATTGGACAATAACTCTGGCATAAACCATTAAGAAACTTCTGTCAACCATGTTAAATATCATGAAATCTGCATGGTGCAGAGTTATTAAGGGTCCACTACCTTAATGGAATCGTCTTAGTCAAGACAAATGAGGACCAATAATATTTGCTTTCCTGAGTACCAATAGGTGAGTACCCACTGTTTTTCTTTTTGGATGTATTTCCTCAATAGTTTCTAAGCAATAGCTTTTGTGTGGTGTCTGTGATCTAGAGGGTCGGCCTCTTGACCCAAAGGTCCTGAGTTTGATTCCCGGAAGCGGCTATCCATCTTGGTTCTTTCATTGGCCCACACATTTCGAGAGAGTACTGGTGAATTTTCCAGGAAGCAGAATCCAGAGGTATTAACCTTAAGTTATAAGAACTTGTTTCCGAAGCAATGTAAAAACAATAAGGTCGTAAGCTATAGTGAAAACAGTGATATAAAGGATAATCAACTGGTTATGTATGATATGAAAAAAAATTCACGAGAATGCTTTATTAGACGTTGAAAAACAAGTCTGAAGACAAATTCTTTAGCCTTACAACATATTCCAGTGAAATATTCTTCATACCAGACATAATCTATGGATTATTCTATTTATCACATTCTCTACAACCTTTTATTTATTCCAAAAATTAAGTATTTTGTTATTTTCTAATATCCTCCATCCTTGCGAAATTTCATCTATTGATACCAAGAAAATGTTCTTTACAAAAATTTCTAGCTTTCTTGGATTACGCTTTAAAATTCAAAGAAGCATAAAGATGCTTTGAAGCAATAAAACTCCATTCCTTGGACCTTAAACGAGTTTACAACGAGGAACTAAATAATTTGGATGAATCTTACACTGTATAGATTTAGGAACGACAACTTCGTGAATGATGTAAACATTGTAATACCCAGATTCTTTGGAAATCAACTGGGAACTGAAATGAACTATTGGAAGAATTGTGCGGTCTTTGATCACTTAATCCTCTGGGATGAGCATTTGAAATCAACTTAAGCTAGGGCTGGACTGAGTGTTTGCTAAAACTGCAATGTCATCGGATTTCAAGACAGAAACTGTCAGATTAGGATATCTATTGTTTTATAACCTATTCAGGATGTTCCCTTGTTCATAATCATCATTCATGATCGTTTCATTTAGTAGCTGAATTCATATTTCATGTTGATTAACATTTTTTTTTTTTTTTGATAATCTGTGATTCAGAAGCTTCAGTAGCAGATCTGGAGGGAGGGGGTGTCAATCAACAACCCTTCTGTAGGCTAATATTTTCTTTTTCCCTTGGATATCTAATCGAAATTACATAAATTAAGTGTTAATGTCACTACTGACGATACTAAAATTCATTGCACTGGCAAATCCAAATGTTTCAGTACCAGGAACATAATAAATTACAGTTACAGATCAGATGCACATAAAACCTTAACCAAGATTTCCAAGTCAAAAAAGGTTTAAAATTCCAGTATATTAAATATCAGAGTAATGAATCTTGGTCTAGAGGCTGATATTACAGTCACAGAAGCATGTGCTAAGTTCCAAAGCAATAGCTTTAGTAGAAAAAGAGAAGTGAAAGTCAATTTCTCACTTGTCCCCAAAAAAATTGAACTTGCCCACAAAAAATGGAATGGTAAATATTGAGAAAACATTGTATTTAATGAAGAAAATTTCAAAATTTGTTTTCAAGTTTGAATTTTATGAAAGAATATAACTTACTAATCATTATACATATAGGATATTACTTCCTCGTTAACGCTCTGACTCGCTTAGACGCATGCTAAAAATAGATCATCAATCAACCATGACTATACATGTGTGAGCATGCGTAAACCTCAGTTTTACTTCTCAGTGTGAATAACCAAAAAGGAACCACACTATTAAAGAAGAATAAGAAATTACAACTGGGGTGGTGGTGGGTAAGTCTAATGATTAGTAAGTTATATTCTTTCATAAAATTCAAACTTGAAAACAAATTTTGAAATTTTATTTCATTCTTATAACTTACTAATCATTATACATATAGGATAGATTAAAAAGCAATGCTTTTACACAAAGAATCACCTGGTGGTGATGTTGTGATTTCTATCCATAAAAGGATCATCATAATCCTATGAATATAAATTTGTAAATCAAATTTACATATTACAGTAACCAACTAGAAGTCTAATAGTACATAACAATAGTATATCACATAGTATCATACCCACAGTACACCTACATTATGTCATGTCTTACTATATAAATTATAAAAAATAACAGGAACTACTGATTCGCGACTCGCTGAAAGACCAAAACCTTCCAGATCGACTATCAAACATTAGAAATGAATCTCAATACACCTACATCCAAACAATGTATTTTTCCATGATAAAGAAGTACTTGAATTAAAGTTCCTGTTCTAATCCAATCTGACTCAGAGATGGAACCAACCCATTATCAAGAATGTAGGAATAAAGCACAGTCTGTGACTGACTGCTTCATCTATTACTGACTTTTAAATATTAATCAGTGAAAATTTTATAAGACTGATCAACCTTTTCTTGGAGGTGTCGATGTATTAGTAACTAGCTTAATCAAAACTTTCCTATTTCAATCATTTTTTGTATGGAAAGTATAGGAAACCCTGTAATTTCAGCCTATTCTTTGACCATATGATCACTACAAATATAATCTAATTCCTTTGTGTTGATGCTTCAGCACACATTTGAAAAACACTGTCTCATTCAGTATTTACAAGTATCAGAATTTTATACCAAACCCAGCATCCTGCAAAGCTATTTCAATGTCTAAATCTTATTGGAATTGTGTTTGACTATGATTCAAACCATTTATAGATTTAATTAATGTAGTTGTTGATTTAACAGTGGATATAAAGCACTGACCAAAAAACACAGTTGCTGCAACTCACTTGAAAAGACCAATACTAGGTTGTAGTATTAAAATATAATGCTCAAGAAGGTACTTGCTTATAGAAATATCTGACCCATACAGACTAGTATACATTGTCAAATGATTCTTCTGGAACTTATTTGAACTTGACGTAGAGCCTATAGCATTGTCTTAAAACAAGAAATAACTTTCAAAAAACAAGTGTTGAGCACGTCCTTTGGTTGAGTTTAACACACTTATTTTATTTTGCCTTAAAGCTTATGACAAAACCAAACCTTTGGCTAAAAACCTTCAAAAGCTAGTGAATATTTGTTCTTTTTATTTACAACAGGACATCATGCCCCAATAAAAAGAAATTACTCATACACTAACTATTCACCACTTATATGCCAATTTTCCCTTTTCTTGTCCATGACCCCAAGAAACAAACAGGTGCAATGAGTGATATGAACTTGTTATATGTATAACTCTATCTATTCCATTATTTCCTTCAGGCTGGAGTATTCAATTATCAACAAACTGTCAAGATTTCATTGTACAACAGTAATCTGCATCACTGTTTCATTCTGTCAGCAATTCAGATGGACTGAAATGGCACAAAATGTCAATGCTGCTTTAATGCCAACAAACTAGAGAACAACAGATGGCTACTTTGCGCACCATTCACCTGTATATATATATACACTGTATAAATTATTTTGAATATGTTCAAGCATCAACTGCAAATATTTGGAAACCAGTCGAAAAAGAGTTGACTGATGAATGGAGATAAAGATACAGGATTTTTTTTTTTTTTTTTAAGAATATGAAAACATACCATCATTTTTTAGAGAAGTGAACAGCTCATAGTTTCATGAAAAGCACTATCCAATACAACAGAGATTTGCAATATTAATTTAATAATTATTACCAAGAAATTTGTCATTGTTGCTTGTGCTAAAATGTAACAGCACAATCAGTAGCAAATGAAAAGCATGTAACACAATTGGTCTACAATGATTATCTGTAACTAGTCTCAGTAAAAATAATTTACCATATGAACATGTATTGGAATGAAAACTCTATGGAAAAGAATATAGCCCATCTAGTATCCACCTTTGTCAACAGAGCATTTGCCTTTATGTTATCCTGGAGAGAAATATCTCATGTATAACTGAGGGTAAACAGTTCCTGCATGTTTACAGTATGTTCAATACATTATCATCATATGACTAAAATTCTCTTTAAAATCTGAACTGTACAGAAAAGAGTGTAATATATATATATATATTTTTTTTTTTTTTTTTTTCTTACGAGTTTCATAGCTAAATGCGGCTAAAAATGAACTTCTTTCGAAGGTTTCAATTTAAGAGACTATGAATTAGATCATTTTCACATTTTCAATTGTAGCATCTAGTGCAAAAGATATCCTTTCATTTCCAAAAGTACTCAAAAAATGAGTAAAATGCAGTCATTCACATGTTTGAGCCTCAGAACTAAGTACTATGCTAGTTGCTACAGACCCAGAACAAACCAAACACCTTTCCCAATTGCTTATTTGACAACTTGGTATTTATTGTTAACTCAATCCTTTAACAACATTGTCATCCTGCGTAAAGTTAGAAATAGATATCATTCCTCAGATTAAGCTTATGATTTATGAAGATACATAATGTTGTAGCGTATAAAACATATATCCCATTGATGTTGTAGATCAACAGATATGACTATCATGAAGCAAGGACATCTTGCATAAAATTTCTCACATCATTGAGTTATCTAGCTGTAACTATATTGTGTAACTGCAAATAATACCTACTAACAATCCAGCAATCATATATTGTAAGTAAATATTGAGAAAGTAATGGCATGCAGCAGCTGCTACTTCCACAAACATCTATCTATCTACATGTATGTATAATGCCTAACTCCCATTTCAGGTATTACTGGCAGGTAACATTGTCAGCCTGTTCAGTTGGACTTAAGCTGTTAAACATAAAGATACTAGTAACTACCTGTACAATTTTATTTCATAATCATCCATCTTTTGTATGAATTAGAAATGGTATATAAAACATAAGGAATAATTACACTACAATTTACAAGCCTAATGGCTGTATGTTTCAATTCAAGATAATGACACATTTGAGATAGATCTAATTCTCAGTACTGATAAAGGATCATGTTCCTGTTTTGAAAATTGCCTAGTTTATCATACATTTTCATAAGGAGTAGAAGGTATAATCTAATGCTCTTCCGCAATATGATTGACCTACTAAAATCTAAGAAAATTCGTCAATTTCTTCTACAATGTGACAGAACATTGAATTTACATGTAAGTCTCATCTTAACTGAACTCAGATTTTCTAGCCTCTTGATTCAATAGAAAAAAGTCCACTAATCATTGTGATTCTTAGGAACTAAGCAGCTGAACCAAGCATTAAATGTTGATCATTGAAGTCAGTGGAACTCGCAACTTTTTTTACAACACAACATTCCCAAATCCCAAAGACACCAAGGGTCCTTGAGTCTTAAAGGTAAATCTTTCATTTATTGATATGGATATGCCTATATATATATATTTATTTAATTCATTTCAGGAAGTCCAAGGATTCCTTTTGAACAATAAATCATTTCAATCATACACGGAATTCTATCTTTAGAAGAATTCCCCATGAAGTTCTTTTGCAAAATCAATGAATTGATGTCTCATGCTGTATTCAAAGACCATTTGTTTCAATCAAAGGCATCCTATCTATACACTATGACAATGAAATCAACACTAAATTCTCATTGAAGTAGTAAAGTGTACATGAAAGTGCTGATTAGACAAGTATTTTCAGGATAAACCAAGTACTAATGTTGTTTGCTTGGTTATTACTAAAACACATGAGTTTTGTGTGTGTGTAAGCCATGTAGAAAGCAGTTACAGACAACACTTTTACAAAGTAGATCAAATATGTAACTAACTATCTAAACCTATCTTAAGTATCATGCAAGCTGGAGAGGTCATACCCTCTTTTCTAACTTGACTGGAACATGAGAAGGGTTAATCAAAACTCAAAACCCCACAGAATCATGTTAACACTATGCAGTGACATCATCTATGCATTACTGATGACAAAAGTATATGCTGTGATAATACCTAGGCATCTCGGCATATTATTCGGGTCAAAGATTTCTTATCTTAAAACCTTTGTGCATTGAGCATTTGAAACCAATAACATGGCCCAAACGGCCGTGCAAAATGGTTGTAAACATTGTCCAAACATTTCTCGTAACAAGCTTATGAAACGAAGTCAAGAGACAATGACGGTCTACGCATCCCCGAAGGATCGTTATCCGTATGAATTTAAGAGCTTCTGGCTGGCCATATGCCTCCAATGCTCAACAACATACTTACTAGACAGATAAATCTGTTCCACACAGTCGACTGTCATGTTGTTGTCCGCCATATTGGAAAACTCCAAAGGGAGATTACTCCAAAATGGGTAGTAATGGACAGTTAGCTAAAAACCGATAAATGTTCTCAATATAAAAAACAAAGAACACTCAGGTAAAAAACATCCTCTGTAAACACTATTATCTATAAAGTCCAAAATTATAAAACAACAGCTCTTTATGAAGAGCGTTGAAAAACACGTCGAGCGTTGTTCACGCTGAAAGTAAAACTGAGGTTTACGCATGCTCACACATGTATAGTCATGGTTGATTGATGATCTATTTTTAGCATGCGTCTAAGCGAGTCAGAGCGTTAACGAGGAAGTAATATCCTATATGTATAATGATTAGTAAGTTATAAGAATGAAATAAAATGCTGTAACTCAGCACTTTCTTCATTAAAGAAAGTGTTTTCAACACTTTGATACAAACATTAGTATGACGTTTGTCCTAGTTTAATTGATTGAATGGAGTTTAACGCCGCTTTCAACATTATTTCAGTTATATCGCGGCGGCTGGAGCACCTAACAATGGATTCCTGGTATTTCTCTAACCAGTACAACCATCACATTCTTTCATAGTCTCCATCTTCTATCTCACATAGGTCTACGATTATCAACCCATTGGTGACAGACAAATGACTTTTGTCCTAGATCTTTTAAGTTATATTCCAACATTTGCTTTGGCATCTGCTTGTTCATGGACAAGTAGCCTAGAAAAATGTACTTTCCCGCAAGTGGAACAGCTTGTGTTGGACAAGTAGGGCATGAGAATCCCTCACCCCTGATTACGAAAGATGACTTACCTATAGTTTGTATCTGTAACTTGAACATATCTTCTCCCGTCTCTGTCACAACAAGAAACGCTCTAAACTGATTGATGATCTCCTCAAAGTATGGACAGATTAGAGCTTCTGCTGCACTGGCTGTAATATTAAACAAGAGATGTTTGTAAATGTAGATGTTTGCCCCTCATAAAAGAAGGTCAATAGTCTATTATCTGTCAATCAAAAAAGGGCAATTACTAACAAAAAATTATGAGTAGAGTTATGGTTCTTTTGCACTGCACTTCTCCTCAATGAGAACTATCCACCTGTGAAGTTTCATGATTCTAGCTTGCATACTTTTTGAGATATGCCACGGACAAAAAAAGGTCTACGAACAGACTATCAAGTGCAAAGCAATATACCCCCTCTTCTTCGAAGGGGTGCATAATTAAAAGTGTAACAATGAAAGATCAAGTAAACATTGTGAAAGAGTACTTTTCGTTAGACCATTTTTCCCAAAAAATGGTCATTCATGTAGATAACTTGTGAAGATACATTTAAATCAGACTGTCTATTTCTTTAATGTCACAAGAATTTACCCTTGTGGTGTTCTTTACATATTGCTGTTGTACTTTGACAGACAGTACAGACTTAGATCAGCCTACACAGACACGCAGTTTGATCTCAGGATAATCTGCCTGCTTTCTACTCAGTCATTGGGGAATAAAAACTTGAATAAGACTGGTCAAAAAGTCTCAAGCAAGATGGCCAGAATAGCCTTTTATCGCTCATCTGAAATTTCTGCAAATTTTTGTTGAAGTTGACCAAAACATTACTGAAAAGAAGATGTTTTAAGATCTAAGGGTCAAAATTAGCCCTAACTTACCCTACAATATTTAAGGACAAATCAGAATTTCATGAAGAAGTTTTGGAAAGGGTCACCCAAGAAACATTTCTGCCAAATTGGTTGAAATAAGCCCATTGGTTACCGAGGAGAAGATGTTTTAAAGATTTAACTAGAAAGCCATGAATGGCTTGAGTCGCTCCACAGACTTGGAATTCTTGTAAAAGCAAATAAATGTTTTGACTTGATTTTTAGATATTTGGGGTTCTACTGATGTTGAAAATGATTTTCAAAGTTTGAACTATATAACATATAGAGAAATGACCTCCGCTCCTAAAAGACATATTTTTCATCAAATCAAAATGATTTTTGGCTGCATGATAATGGGTCACCAAAAGATCATACCAAAATTTTTTTATTGATATCCATCAGTTACATTCTGAGAAAATGATTTTCATAGTTTCCACTATATACATATAGAGAAATGACCTCCACCCATAAAATGCTTATTTTTCATTAATTCAAAATGATTTTTGGAACACTGAAAAAGGGTCACTCAAGGATCATTCCAGTGAAATTTGGTTGATATCCATCCATTCCATTCTGAGAAAATGATTTTCAAAGTTTCCACTATATAACATATAGAGAAATGACCTTCGCCCACAACACCATGACAATAGCCCCAGTGGCTTTCAGCCAGTGGAGCTAAAAATGGGTCAAAAACTGCCCTGCTTTGCAATGCCAATATTTGTGGGTCAATCAAAATTTCTCAAATAAGTTTTGAGAAGGGTCACCCAAAGAACATTCCTGCCAAGTTTGGTTGAAATTAGCCCATTGGTTACTGAGGAGAAGGTGCTTAAACCATTGTTGACGACTTCCTACGGACTATGACAAACAGACGATAATCAACATGCAAGGAAAAATGCTGATCATAAAAGCTCACATTGTGCTTAAGTGAGCTAAGAACTGAAATTCAAAATTTTGTATTCAATAGACTTGCTGGATAAGGGTTGAAGTTCCCAATCCTGACAGCGGCACTCATCCTTTCCAAATATTTGTCTCCCACCAATGGGTTGATAACCATAGACCTAAGTGGGATAGCAGCTGGAGGCTAGGAAATGATAAGGTGGTAGTACTGGTGTTTGAAATACCAGGAATCCATTGTTAGCTTCTCCAGTCGCAGCGATACGACTGAAATAATGTTAAAAGCGCCATAAGACCCCATTCAAACAAACAAACAAATTACAAACCTGTTGCTCCAATAGCACTAATTGCTAACTCTTTTGGTCTTATAGAGGGGGATGTTTTCAATACTGTCATTAAATGTTCCATCAGTTTGGGTAGATAGGGTTCTATATCCTTGCCCAGGTTCTGACAGAACATCTCCAGGGCATAGTAACTCCTCGTCAGACCTTTAGGGTTCTTCTCTGCCTCCTGGCTCGCTTGTAACAGGTAGTCAAACAACAATGGTAGGATCTCTGAGGCATACTTGCTGATATCAGGCTACAAATTAAACATAGAATTTTTCGTCCATTGCTTACGGGAGTGGACCTGTAATAATTCCGCAATGTTTCAGAGTAATGAGCTTTAACAGTGTTAACCAAGGTATCCTAATGATTTCATTAGGACACCTTGGTCAACATTGTGAAAGATCATGAGTTCAGAAATAATGAGGAACTTTTACGAGCCTTAAATGATACTAGTGATAAAAGTCTAAACACTTTCTCATCCTTAAGTAAAAATTCTTCGTCCATAATAACTGAAATAATCTAGAGCATTTTCAAATTTTTCTTGACGAGAAGATTTGTTAATTTGTAGATCAATAATTTTTTTTTTCAACAGTATTTAAAGTCATTACAGCAAATTCCCTTATTCAAAAATTTCAAATATTAAATACAATAAGGCTTGTAATTATGCCATCTTATATTTATTCCAAACTTAAGAGTAAATTAAGCAATAAAAGTGAGTTTTCATTTTTCAAAGTTATCTTCAATAACAACAGAAATAACCAAGCTTGAAGTTTGTCACGCCAGCACCAACACCAATGTGAACAACCCCAAGGTGATAACAATACTTCAGACTTTCTCCAAAAACAGTCGACCTATCTAGCAGTTTCATACCTGTAGATGTTCAGAGAACTGACCAATCGCAAAGAGAGCACTATTTCTGACATGTTGATCTGTGTCACTGAGACCCTTACATCCACATTGTAGCACAGCCTGTAGGTGTCTGAAAAACAGACGTACAGATAAGAGGGGTAAAGCCAATCTAAAACAAGAGATCTGTGTCACTCAGACCCTTACATCCACATTGTAGCACAGCCTGTAGGTGTCTGAAAATCAGAGGTTCAGATTAGAGGGGGTAAAGCCAGTCTAAAACACGAGATCTGTGTCACTGAGACCCCCTAACATCCACATTGTAGCACAGCCTGTAGGTGTCTGAAAATCAGAGGTTCAGATTAGAGGGGGTAAAGGCAGTCTAAAACAAGAGTAGGGGTGTAGAATTAGAAAATTTAACGAGACTTACCTGGAAGTTGAAGTTCAATTGTAATTCTATGAGACAACAATGTTTATGAGGAGATGAAATGAGATGTAGCCGCGCATGCGCAGTCAGTATTTACAGCAACATATGACATGATTAGAAATGTATACTACAGTAAACAAAACTATCATGTTCTGGAAAACAATTTACTTAGTACATTGTAGGGTGGGAGGGAGGCATTTCATCTCCTCATAAACATCGTTGTCTCATAGAATTACAATTGAACTTCAACTTCCAGGTAAGTCTCGTTAAATTTTCTAATTCTATGACGACAACGATATATTTATTCGGGACGAAATGAGACTTTAAAGCCTCAAATCATGTCATATGTAAATAAAAAACTTACCCTAAGGCAATTGCAATATTGCCTTGGATACTTTATCTGAATCCACAATTTTCTTGTCATAAAACTTCGCAAATGTACTTTCACATGTCCATCCCGCTTTCTTCATAATGTCTTGAATTGGTACTGATAATTTCTTTGCTTTAGAGGCAGCAGCTGCCCAAACACTGTGAGCTCCAAATATCTCTGTATTTATTCCTGCTCTACACCTAACTGTCCGAATCCATCGTGCTATAGTATCTTTTGACACTGCTCTATGGGGTTTTACATAACTAATGAATAATTTCTTCTCTGAGACATCTCGCAATTTCTTTGTCCTACTAAGGTACTCCTTCAACACAAAATATAGACACAGCCTCCTATCTGGAGGATAAGCTTTTATATGAAATGAAGAACAGTCAAATGTTGGTCTACTTTGCTTAAGTAAACTTTCAAAAGTAAAAACAAATTCTGAAGAAAACTTCTGTAACTGTGTAACTAGTAACAAATAAATACTTTGAGTTCGAGCTGCATTCACAAGTGCAAAGAGCATAACTAATTTCAATGTTAGATCTTTTAAACTTAGATTCTTGGCCGGTGACAACTTTTGTAAATATTTTAAAACTTTGTCAACGTCCCAAATGTGTGAATATCGGCTAACAGATGGTCTTAAATGATATACACCTTTCATAAACCTAACAACCATAGGGTGTGTTCCTGCTGTGAATTTTTGTAAGACAATGCCTAATGCGGATAATGCACTCCTAGCAATGTTTATAGAACTATAACTTTGACCACGCTCAAATTCTTCTGTCAAAAAATCCACAACGTCAACTACAGAAACACAAATTTTATCAATTTCCCGTTGAGAGCAGAATTGAAACCATCTTTTAATATAGACCTGGTATTCCTGTTTTGTTGAATTTCGCCATGAGGCCATAAGGATTCTGGTTGCCGACTTAGAAAAACCTCTGTTTCTGTAGGATTTCCGGACAGCTTGCATGCTATTAACACCATTTGCTTTGCCAGAGGATGTGTTCCTTCCTTGTGAGGTAACTGAAGAATGTTTTCGACTTTTGGCAAAATTATTGGATGATCCACAAGTAGAGATAATAGCAGTGGAAACCATGTCTGTGTTGTCCAAAGGGGAACTATCATTATAACTCGAGCTCTGTCGCTTGATATTATTGATATAACTTACAGTGGTAGAAGAGTCTGACATAATTTTCACATATTTCCCTAATACTTTATGTAGAAATGCCTTGAGAGCTAATAAAACTGCCATCATTTCTAGTACATTTATATGAAAGTTTGACTCATCTTTTGACCAATGACCACCAATAATGATTTCATCATACACTGCCCCCCATCCAGTTTTGCTGCTATCTGTCATAATAACAACATCGGGATTTTCTCTACGTATTTTCCTACACTGAGTATGAATGTTATTGATCCACCAAATCAAATCTAATTTCATTTTCTCTGTTATTTTCATGGGTGCATCGAAATTTCCCTTACTACATCTTAAAGCAGATGTTTTACTTTTCTCAAGTTCTCTATAATGCAATTTTCCCACTTCAACTGCAGAAAAACTAGACACCAGCAAGCCAATTACTTTTGAAACTAGCCGTATATGAGCATAATCTTTGTCATACAATTTTTTACATTCAGCTCTAATTTTCTCTTTTTTATTGTGTGGAAGATAAACAATCATTCTCTTTGAATCAATTATATTTCCTAAATGAGATATTACCTGAGTTGGTTGGAAAACACTTTTATCAAAATTCAACATAAATCCCAATGATGTCATTAATTCAGATGTCGCTCTGACATTTTCAATACATCCATAATATGTGAGTGCACAAAGTAGGCTGTCATCAATAAAACCTGAACTAATGTGACCTTCACTTCTCAATTTGGAGTACACCGGTTTCATTAGTTTGGTGAAAAGGCGAGGGCCTGGGCTGACCCCGTTTGGCATGCATGTATATTGAAAGATTTGCTCACGCCATTGAAATCTAAACAAATGTTGTTGCTCTTCGGCCAGGGGAATACTGTAATATGCCTTACGAATATCAACACTGCACATAAACATATCTTTAGTTATAAGTTGAAGGGCATTTTCAAAATTTTCCATCTTAAAATGACAATAAGGCAAAGATTCATTCAATTCACTGAGATTTAAAATCAATCTAATTTCAGAAGAATCTTTCTTTGGTCTCGTAAAGATAGGCGACAAGAACTGGTCACTACGATAATTAACTTTAATGATCACACCCTCATCTAATAACTTTTGAATTTCGTTATCAATTAACTCTTCATCCCTGATATTAAACTGATACTGCCGAACTTCATTTTGAATTGGCATGGTGTTATGAATGAATTGAAAATGGCAATGCTTTACAATATCTAAAATAACTGGGTCACTGGTCAATTTTTTCCATTCACTTTCAAAATATTTTAATCTACCTGCTTTAAAAGTCTCAGAATAGGTTTTAAATTGTTGACTTACCGTTTCTATTGACGATAAGCTGACGACCTCTGACCCCCTCTGCGCGGGAAGTTTTTTGAGTCTTGTCGACTAGTACTAGGTCCATACCCTGAAGCAACGCCAAACCTGCCCGCTGAACTCGGGCGTGCTTTATTACGCCATGGTGGCAAAGGGTTCTTTAAGAATGGCCTTCTTGGACCAAATCCCCGAGGTCGTGAATTTTGATTTACTTTGTATCCAAGTTTAGACATGTCCTCTATGTCCTTGGTGGTTTTTGATAGATCATCCCCAAAAAGTTCTGTTGTAAATGGAACACTAGGGTTACATAAATGGGAATATTCAGACTTTAATTCCGGTTTAATCACATCACGACGAGTCATATTTATCTGTTTATTAGTAAATCCAAACAAAGATAAACCGTCATTGCACTGATCAATCACCTGACTAATGTCAGGGAACTTTTCTTCTAAGTCTGATTCTACTTCCGCCAACTTATTGACCACCTTCGCTATTAATGTCGAACCTTTCACCAATGCGGTTTCAGCATTCTGAAGTTTTTTGTCAATAAATTTAGTGTGTGTGGAGCAAACATCCCAAATAGGTTTGTTAACTTTTACTGTTACCAAGGCTTCACAATTCTCAGGCCTGGGAATAATTTCATCTTTCGTCATCTGAATGTAAGAGTCCTCACTCATACCATTACGAAACAAATTGTTTATATTCTGTGCCAAATTGGGATCCAATGGGGGACCACAGAACTCCCGACCTTTGAATCTTTCTGCCATGGAGTCAAAACGACTCTTCTTTGGAGGGGGTTGAGAAATTGCATCATTATCCTCAAAATCCCCAGACTCATCTTGATGACTGACTTCAAATTCCCCATCTTGAGGGTTTTGGAAAGCAGAATCAACATATGAATAGACACTTTCCATACTGTCCTCCAGGACTTTAAGCCTGGAAAGACACGAGTCCATATTTTGCCCAATTTTATCCATATTTGACTCGGCCACCTTCTGATTTGTTATAACACAGCCGATCTGCGCAAGCAGTCTGTTTTCTAACGATTGAACACTTTGGGTGGTTGTGCCCGAAGATTCCGGCGACTTTCCCTTCGACGGATTTCTCGCCGATTGTCCTTTAACAGTCGGTTTCCCGGCATCATTTGCGGAAGGAACTTTCTCCTTCGATTCTTTCGGTTTATCCGCCATTATTACCACGTGAACGTGTCCAGCTCTAGAATTTCGCCACTAAATCGGACGAAATAACACAAGTCCACACTAAACTAGTGTAAAGACCGATAAATGGAACCTATGGGCACAAAATGGCCACCTAGGAACACCGAAAAAGCGTCTCTAAAAGTAAATAGTCCTCAAAAAAGCGAGAGACAATTTAATCGCGGATCAAAATGTCCGCCATACGCTGAGCTACTGACTGCGCATGCGCGGCTACATCTCATTTCGTCCCGAATAAATATATCGTTGTCGTCATAGAATTCTCATGCCTGACTTATCTTACACAAGCTTTCCCACTTGCTGGCTTGTTTTTTTTCTAGGCTTCTTGTCAATGGATGAGAAAATGCCAGAGCAAATCTTGCAACAGGTTTTAAAAGACCTAGGACAAAAGTCATCCTAATGCTAGTATCAAAGGGTAGAAAACATTGTTTTTAATGATAGATGATTTTCTTCATTAAAAACGATGTTTTCTAAAAAATTCACAATTCCTTTTCTTTTTCAGACAAGCTCATTTTGATCCTGGACAAGTGAAACATTGACTAACTTGTCTGTGGACAAGTGGGATAATTCATGGGAAATTCATATTTCCAGACCCCTGAACAAGAGCAATTCTGCACCATGAAAGCTTGATAGTAAACTGAAGCCTAATCAAAGGGCAATAACTCCAAAATTATGCATGCAAGAGTTGTAGTTTTTTTAACACTTCTCCTCCTATAAAGTTTCAAGTTGAAAGCTTTTGTACTTTAGGAGATATGCAAGTTAAGTGATGGAATGACAGAGGGAGACCATAACTCTATGCCCTTTGACGAAACAGCGGGGGATAATAATTATCTCTCGTTGAAACCCTTATGATGTAGGTACTCATTTGAATCATCTCAATGAGATGATTCCAATGAGTACCAACAACATAGGATATGTGCTATAATTATTGAAATCCAAAAATACCTTCTCTATCTGTAGCTCTCCAAAATAGTGTAAGTAATCGAGATATCTTCATAACTAATTTAGATCGAGTAGCACAAAACAGTTGTAACTTCCTATATAACCATATCGGGAGTTACAACTGTTTCGCCCAGAGCCCTAAATATGGCATTAACATTAGCATGGTTGTTCAAGGAAAAGTTATCTGCTGAGTCTGCCAGTGCAGAACTTTTACAGTTGACCAGTGACCTTTACCATGGCATGGCGTTAGCTGTTCCATTCAATGTGAGGGGGATCAAACTAGTATATATATCACATAAACTTGTTTTACTTCACAAAAGTAAATAGTTTATATTCAAATTCTATGTAACTTGTCATTATAGAATATAGATCGAGCCATTTGGAAACTAACAAGAGCTGTCACTGTAAGATGACAATGCCCCCGACACCGCTTTGATTTAGAAGTTATGGCCAATGTTAAAGTTTTTGGACGGAACGACGGACGGACGGACAGACTGACGGACAGACTGACGGACAGACGGACGGACAGACGGACGGACGGACAAGTCAAATTTATTATGCCTCCCTATCGGGGGCATAAAAATCACATTGACTCTAATCACTAAGGAACTGTGTTAGTTGACAAAATTGCAACTTTTTGCACTCAGCATATTTTCTCCGTACTTAATTATTTTCAAGATTTAACATATTGGTTCAGAATAAAAATTTCTTCTGCCTTCTGGATAAATAAAGTGTAATTTTCTATCTGCCCTGGATCAAAATGAACTTATCCACAATTAATGGAATAGGTGGATTTTGAGAAAACATTATTTTTTCAAGAAAACAAGAGCACCGCCTACAGGTGCCTATGCTCGGCTGTTGAGTGCTGCATGAGAGAACATTATTTTTTCAAGAAAACAAGAGCACCGCCTACAGGTGCCTATGCTCGGCTGTTGAGTGCTGCATGGTGAGAAAAAATCTAAGTCGAAAAAGGGGCATAATTTGCTCAAAATGCATCTAGATATACCCCCCTTGATACTATAGGTTGCTCTTTTGACGGTGAACATGTGTGCTAAATTTCAAGTAAATCCTTTCAGTAGAACCAGAGATATTACAAAATGTCAAAGTTTTCACACGACGACGACAACAAGGACGACAACACGAAAACAGCCAGACTAAAAATGATGGAGCTGGCAGTTTCTTCACCCAGAACAGTGTTTTTACACTTTGATACAAAAATTTAGCTACCTTATCTCCTCAATCTATTGATTGCCATTCAAAGATTTGGCCTAGTTTTCACTTGTCTATGGACAGGTACCCTCAAAAAATGTACTTGTCCCCACATAGAAAAGGCCAGCAAGTTGGGCATGGGAATTCCACAGTCATGTTAAATAGGTCTCCAACAAGTAGCTAGTCATAATCACTTACTTATTTGTGATATAATCTGCACATCCTTCTGCCATCACAGCCATGGCTATAAAAGCAGCTTTCCTTCTCTCTGGCTTACTGTCTTGTAAAGCAGGCTCTACCATTGCCATCTGATAAATGAGAACAATGACCGTGGGTAACAAAAAACTTTGTAACTACAGCTTAGATAAAGCTGTAGTTACAAATTTTGGTGACCTATTACAGATTATTCTTTAATGCTTTTTGGTGGTTTATTGAGAAATAACAGTAGATTATCACTTGATAATCTCAACGCAAAAGCAGTGAAATTATCAAAAACTTATACCATGCTTTTGTGCATTTCATCCTATCTGACGTCATCTATGCGGATCAAAATAACAATGAATGTTGCATAGCAATAACATGCAAAATGACGCACTGTACGAAATATGTCATACAAATTTCACATTTTGTCTCATTTTTGCAATAAAGAAATAGAATAATCATTTGTTTTTAGTGTAAGATTGATTTATATTTCATTTCGTGAACCACAAAAGCTATATTTTCTTCATGAAAAATATAGCTTTTGTTGTTCACTCAACGAAATATAAACCGATCTTACACTGAAACCTCCGATTATCCTTTATATGTATTTCCTTATGGCTTACCCAGTCAGCAGCTATTTAAGAAACGTCTCCTTTTATTCCAAGATTATTTTTATTATCTCACTTATTTGTTAGTTCAACTTATGGTATTGCTGTCTGTTAATTCTTTCAACATACAATCAGTCTTATATTGAGCTTTCTGATAATGTCTTTATCAAACAAGAGCGCTGCTTACAGATACCTATGCTGGGCTGTTGAGTGCAGGATTGTGGATAAAAATTTAAGTCAAAAAGGTGCATTAATTGCACCAAAAGCATCTAGAGTTATCCCCCTTGAAAGCATAGGTTACTCTTTTGATGGTGAACATCTGTGCCATTGTTTCAAGTGAAAGCCTTCAGTTGTACCAGAAATCAAAGTTTTCTCACTATGAAAACAACAAAGACGACAATGACCACAATGAAATGGATGACAACGATGCCAAGGCTATAGCAATACAAAAACAGCCAAGCTCAAAATTCATACCAATATTTTTTTTAATTTGTACTCACCAGTGGTGGTATAAACTTCTCCGGAGGAAGATGCATTGCCATAGTGTCCAGTACCTGCAATGAGACAATAGATATATCATCTACAGGGTTTGAAACTAAGTTTTTGTTTTTTTTGTGTGTCAAGCCTTCAGGACTTATTGCTTCAAATTTTCACAGGCCCTACCTAGAAGTAACAGGTCCTTTTGGGAAACAGTATTCATTCTTAAGCAATATATCAAGTTCAAATGTAATTACTAGTCATAATTAGCAAAATTTGGAAGAAAACAGTGTGGAAAGAGAAGAAATTGCTTGTCATGATATTTTGTAATGAAAATCTGAGTTGTGGAAACAGCAAATTTAATATATATTCAATTGTAAGGTTTAGAAATGAATTTGAACACACACTACAACCCTAATGAACCTGCAACATGGATTAACACTACCACAAAATCATCACACTTTATTTCACAGGCATTGGGCCTGAGGACGTGTGTTAATGTTGATCCCTGATCTTACTCAGCCTATGACAGTAGGACAACAATAAAAGTCCCAAGTCAGGGATGAGGTTTTGGTTTTACACTTCTGTGATTCTATCTGCGTATTTACCCAGCAGCTCCCAACCAGGTTACACACAGTTTACATTTGAATCTGGATGTATAATTCTCCTACTTATACATTTATCATTGTCGGTAGAAGACCATGCCTCTTTGAATCATAACAAACTTTAGACGATTCCAAAATACACATTAATTGACTCACCTGTGCAGCTTATTGTGAAGATCTCTCACTCTCAACTTCTTCTTCATCATCATCTTTTTCCCCTTCTTGTATGTCACACATGATAGGAAACATGGTGTTTATAAAGGAAACACTTGATAATGTTGGCAATGTCATATTAATTCACCTGTGCGGCTAATTGTGAAGGTCTCTGACTTTCAACCTCTTCTTCATCCCCCCTTTTTATGTGTCATCCATAATTAAACAACACAAGATGGGCCAAGCTATATTAACTCACCTGTGTGGACAGCGGCTAATTGTGTAGGTCTCTGACTCTCAACCTCTTTTTCATCTCTTCCCTCCCCTTCTAATGTGTCATCAATAATTAAAACAACGCAAGATGAGACCAGCTAAATTGACTCACCTGTGCCGCTAATTGTGAAGGTCTCTACCTCTAAACCTCTTCATCTCCCCCCTCCCCTTCTTATGTGTCATCAATAATTAAACAACACAAGATGCACCGAGCTACATAAACTCACCTGTGCGGCTAATTGTGAAGGTCTCTGACTCTCAACCTCTTCTTCTTCTTCTTCATCTTCCTCCCCTTCTTGTATGTCACACATAATTGGAAACATGGTGTTCAAAATTGGCAACACAAGCTGATTCTTCAGAATTTGCTGAAATAGAAATGGGATATCTAAACATTCAGAATTCTGTTCGAACAATAATGTAACTTATAAAGATCAAACACTTAACCCTATAATAAAGCTTTATTGGTGTGTTTGATCATTGCAATGATATTTAATGTTGATACCGCAAATTGCACCTAGGTTTTTGCTAGGCCACTGAATTTTTGGAGAAAATGCCGATACCTCCTTTGCTTATTTGTGAATTTAGGCAGTCTAGGCCCTTTGAGTAAAATTGTCTTTCTTTTACTCTATTACATTCCAATGATTAAAAACAAATAGAAAATATTGTGAAAAAAGGAGAAACAGCTTAATAAAAATCATTTTTTCCATTCCTAAATATTTTCTACCACTTAGAACAGTTTAGTTTTTTTGAATTGCTTCCCTTTTCTTATCACTGACCACAACCAGGGAATAAGACTAGCAGGGGCCACGTCACCCATGGCCCCTAGATTTTTGATTGGGCTACTAGAATTTTTGGGTAATTGCCTGTATTTCTCATGTTAAATATAAAATTTTGATCATCTGAGCCCTTAAGTTGAAATTGTAAGTCATTTTCCATGGCAAACTCTTCCAACTTGAACCAGTCTAACATTTGGAAAATACTGAGAGGGTTCAGTGTTTTTACCTTTTTCCGCAGCCTAGTTAGTGAGCAGATAAAGGACATGGTTTTCACTCGAATGCTGTCATCGAGATCGTTGTTAGAACAAATCTGTAAAATGAGAAAATAAAAATTTCCTTAAAATCACTTCAGGTAAGGTATGGCGTGCCTTTACAGACTTGTTCAAATACTAGAATACACAAGCATGTGATCTCAGGATTCACTTGCATCAGTTTGAAATTGAAACCTTTATTGTGTTGACATTTCACTGACCACCTTGGGGTATTGGAACCATAATTGTTATGCAACACTTTGGATGTCATGATCTTTTACAATGTTGACCATGCTTTCCTAATGAAAATCATTAGGAACCCTTGGTTAACACTGTTAAAGTTCATTATATCCAAGACGTTGCACAACTATTACCGGTCCACTACCTTAAGGTGGTCAGTGAAATATCAACACAACAATGAATAAGAGTATGACCGTTTACCCAGCTGTCAAGTGTTGCAAAGTAGATAGGAGATAAGAGTTTTGGTAGTAAATTTGGATTTTCATTGACTGAGCTAAAAGTAAAAATGTTGTACAAGTGAAGATGAAATATCAATAAACCATTGTCATGCCGAACGAAAAAGGAAAATCAGGTGGTATAGGCTAAGATCAGACTGCAAATATGTGCAGACTGATCTTTGTCTATACCTCCTAACAAAACAAGAGTTTTCAGGGTTAAGCATGGCAAGGGCTAAAAAAACCCTGACATTGCCATAAACAGTTCTGTACTTCCAGGGTAATGTGAGGAGCATGTTAACGAAGATTTACCTCTAAACAAAACACAACTGTTTGTTTCAAATAAGGGGATATAATCACAACTTCAGTCTCCAGCATCTCATCAAACACCTCAAAAGCTTCACATGCCTTCTCCTTCAAAATAGAGGATTCATTAGGGTTAAACGCCGCTTTCAACATTTTTGCAGTTATATTGCAAAAGCTGATGTAAATACTCATGACTTCCTGTTGTTTCTCACAACAGTTATACCACAATATATCACCCGAGCCACTTGTTGCCCATCCCACTTCAGAAGCATGGAATTATCTATAATGATTTCCATCGGGGATCAAAGACACAGTGAAAATGTTAGAGTAAATGGAATTTGATGTTAACAACTCCATATACCATTGAGGAAGTTCCTTTGAAAATACAGAGTTGTTGATTAAGTAATGCATTCATATTAGTTCTGCAACATTTTGGATTTCATGATCTTTCACAATATTAACCAAGATTTCCTAATTAAATCATTAGGAAATGTTGGTTTACATTGTTACAACAGGTCCTACATGAAAACTGTGTATGATTTTTAGCAATTTAAAGACCTGGTTTAAGGAATGTTGTATATTCAGGACCCCTACTGATAAGCTAATTGTTAATCTCTCTGAATCACCCTAGGGGGTCAATCACCCTTTATAATCTACATATGACATTGACCATTATTGGTCATCATTATTTCATTAATTGATTTAAAAAAAGTTAAAAATAGAATATTTATATTTCATTCAAACAGAAAGTTAATGATTTTTTTAAGGTGTTTAAAGTTTTTTTATTTATGACTTAAAACACTGTGATTATATTAAATCTACAAATTAAGAAATGACAAAAAGTGATTAAATGATCTAGATCAATTGAAGGTAGGTAGGTATTTATATACATAAACAAGATGTGTTTGTGAAACACGAATGCCCCCGTAACGGCATTTTTTCAAAGTTTGACCTTGACAGATGAATTTGACCTTGTCACATGACCTTGACTTTGGTACCAGCGGATGCGGATCATTGAGATCTATCATCATGCCAAATATGAGCTTTGTATCTTGAATATGCTTGAAGATATTTGCAAGGTTAAGTTTTCGGACAGACAGATGGACAGACGGACAGACAGACGGACAGACGGATAAACAGACGGACAGACAGACAGACGGACATGAGTAAAACAATATGCCCCCGATCTATCAATGCGGGGGCATAAAAATATTGAACTTGCAGCAATGTTACGAAAAATAATTCATTTAAAAGAAATGTTGGGTTTTTTTTGTAAAAAATACGTTTATCTCCTTCCAAATATGTTATTACCCATAAATTCTTGCTACAGAATTGAAACATTGCTGTAAAAGGAGGACATTATTTATTGCTTTTGCAATCATTCCATGCAATTTTATTTAAGAGTTTTCTAAATATCATAGCAACAGCTACTCTGTGATTGAGGAATTTTGTTTCATTTTTTATCAGTTTTTCTAATGAAGATCGAAAGTTTAAGATGCACTTTTCTTTTCGATGCCAAGTTTAAAAATTACAAAAAAAACACCTCTCTTAATGATAGAATAAATGAGATATTTAGAAATATAAATTAATTTAACCAATAATTAACGACATAATTTTCTCAATAAGTAACAAGAGGCCCAAGAGGGCCTGTATCGCTCCACTGGCTTTAAAATCTTTAGACTTTCATTAAATAAAGCTTACTTTAAATGAATACATTAACACTCCGAAATCTCATAAGACCTATCTAATAATGATTAACTGGTTCTGGTCCATATTGCACAAAAATACTCAATCCCAATGAACCTGCAACCATTCACCCATCTTATTAAAACATAAGGCTCAGAAGGAGATGTCATTCGAAAATTTAGGGCTCAAAATAAGCCCGGCCCTGCCAAGCCCAAATTAATGGACCAAACAAAATTTCTTGAACAATTTATTTAAGGGGTCACCCAAGGAACATTCTGTTAAAGTTTCATTGAAATCGGCCCTTTGGTTCGGGGGAAGATGTCATTCAAAGATTTCTGGCTCAAAATAAGCCCCGCCCTGCCACACCCATATTTGTGGACCAATCAAAATTTCTTGAACAATTTAAGTAAAGGGTCACCCAAGGAACATTCTGTTAACATTTCATTGAAATTGGCCAAGTGGCTCAGGAGATGTTGTTCAAAGATTTCGGGCTCAAAATAAGCCCCGTCCTGCCACTCCCATATTTGGGACCCAATCAAAATTTCTTGAACAATTTAAGTAAAGGGTCACCCAAGGAACATTTTGGTAAAGTTTCATAGAAATCAGCCCAGTGGTTCAGGAGGAGATATCGTTTTAAGATTTCGGGCTCAAAATAAGCCCCGCCCTGCCAGGCCCATATTTATGGACCAATCAAAATTTATTTAACAATTTAAGTTAAGGGTCACCCAAGGAACATTTTGGTAAAGTTTCATTGAAATCGGCCCAGTTGTTCAGGAGGAGATGTCGTTTAAAGATTTCGGGCTCAAAATAAGCCCCACCCTGCCACGCCCATATTTATGGGCCAATCAAAATTTCTTGAACATTTTAAGTAAAGGGTCACCCAAGGAACATTTCGGTAAAGTTTTATTGAAATTGGCCCAGTGGTTAAGGAGGAGAAGATTTTTAAAGATTTCAAGGTGAAAAAATGCCACTCCCTGCCACGCCCATATTTGGGGGCCAATCAAACTTCTTTGAACAATTTAAGAAGAGGGCTACCCAAGGATCATTTCTACCAAGTTTGGGTTAAAATCCGCCCATTGGTTTCGGAGGAGAAGATGTTTAAAGAAAAAGTTTAAGCATGGACGGACGCACTGACGGACGGACGGACGGACGGACGGACGGACGCACGACGGACACTCCGCCATGACAATAGCTCGCTGGCCTTCGGCCAGTGGAGCTAAAAATCAACATATGCCTGACAGCCTCTGTATGTGTATCTCTACATAGAGTATACAAGGTGATTAAGTGATTAAGATAAGGGCCATAAAACCATTAAGATAACAATGGGTGGTTAATTGTTTATCTCGTTTTTGGGGGTCAAATAAGGAAGGCTTAAACCAGGTCTTTAAGGGAATAATATCAAGAAAAACATGGTTGGAAAAGAAGAAATTGCTTTTGACAAGCAATTTCATCTATTTCTACAATGATTTCCATTTGGTATTGCAAATTTTTGTATTGTAGAAGCAATTAGTTTTAAAAACATAATGGATTTAAAATACTAAGCACTGCAATTAACTTTAGGCCTGCATGACCTGCAGCCTGGTTACATCTACCAGTCATCAAAAAAATCAACAAGTCTCGGGCCCAAGGACTGGTGTTAATGTCAATCCCTGGGTCCACTACCTTAAGAGAGGTTCTAACCTACTCACCTGATCTAAAGCAATCAAGTTTTTGATGACCTGTAATATTTGTGGGACAAGCTGCTGTACAGGTTTTAGAGATTCATCCCCAACAAAGAAAACGATCTCTGAAAGGGTCTTTATAGCGTAGAACGGGGCCAGGTTACTCTGCGGATCCTGTAAGATTCCCGATATCAAGGTTGCAATCTCTCCCAGGTGAGGTTTTAGTTGTTCTGCAGCAGAAGATGCCACTGAATAAAGTATGTACATGCCAATCTGAAAGTAAATACATCGAGGTCCTGTATTTGATTGATTCTTTCAGACTATTTGTTTCTCACCAATAGGTCAATAATCGTAGACTTATGTGAGATAGCAGCTGGAGGCTAGGAAAGAATGTAATGGTATTACTGGTGTGAGAAATACCAGGAATCCGTTGTTAGGTACTCCAGCTGCCGCAATATAACTGAAATAATGTTGAAAGCGGCGTAAAACCCCATTCAATCAATCAATCTATTCGATTGTTTCAGTGTATGATCATTTTTTTCATTGAGAAAATAACAAAAGCTATAATTTCATGAGTGGCAGGGCTAAGAGTGAGAGTATAGCTTTTGTTATTCACAATATGAAATACTGATTGATATTACTTGAAAAACTGACAGTAATTCTATTTCTTTAAAGCAAAAATGAGACAATATATGAAAATTTTGGTACATATTTTATAAAAGCACGTCATTTTGCATGTGATAGCTATGCACATTAAATTTTATGATGATGTCAAATCTTGGACAACGCTCAGATGACATCAGATAGGATGAAATGAAGGAAAGTGGGATATACGTTTTTGATAATTTCACTAGTAATACAGTCAGTCTATCAAAATGATCAATAACCATCGAAAAGCATTAAAGAAAAGATAATTATCCTTAAATCACCAAAATACAATATTTTGGTCGCAAACCAACATTATCTGAATCAATTTATCTCATGAGGATATGCATGTATCACAATGATAAATGACCTTAAATGTATAGAATAACTTAACCTATTGGCTAACCCTTTCCTGTTTTACAAAATTTTGGACCTGTCCAAATTCAAAGGTTTTGCAGACGAAAATTTAAAGTGGATTTAATTTGAAAAATAACCATTCAGTAGGGTAGAAAATAGTGTGAAAAAAAAAGAAATTGCTTGTCAGAAGCAATTTCTTCTTTTTTTAACAATGTTTTCTCAATCATAAAATCACAGGCACGTACAAAGCAGGGATTAAACGCAAAGGGTTAAATAATTGGAATTTTACACCACATAACAAAACAGTATTTCAGCCAAGTTGCTTAGGCAGGAGCACCCAACTATGGTTTCCTGGTATTTACCACACCAATACAGTCAAGCCTGTAAAGCGACATTAGAAAAGTGTTTGCTAAAGACAGGTGCTTGCTTAAAACAGGTTAATTTCTTTTCAATTGCCTCATTTGGGAACCCAGTGATCTCTTGCTTAATACAGGTTGCTTGCTTAATGCAAGTGGCCGCTTACACAGGTTTGACTGTACTTACATGACATTCTTTCCGAGCCTTTTAACCTTACAATCACTACACCTTCAACAGCCTTGGAATTAAAGATAATTCATAGATCTCCTGTTTGGCTTAAAGGCAATTTAAAGCTTTTGTGGCAATTTAGAGCTTTTGTCTAACATTTGCAACAATTTTAAATTAACATAAAAGCAGGGAGTATGAAAACGGACAGCCATACTTTGCATTCAAATTTTGACAAAATTCAAAAGAAATTTTGAGCCAGCAGTTCAGATTTCACGGTAATGACTGAGAATTAACTTTGTGAATGCACAGGCTGATCAGTATCTATAATTATAATTGGTGCCAATGTAAATACTACATCCTTACCTCTCTTCCGTTTGGATCTTCACTTTTGACATGCTGTGTAATAAACACAAACAACTGTGGCCAGGCATTGTTTGCTAGGTCATGTTTGGCTATAGTGGCAACCACTTGAGCAATGGCTGTTCTTACACTTTTTCTGAAAAAGGGTTAAGGAATTACAGGCTACAGTCAATCTTACCTGAAAGACCACCTCTATTAAACAACCACTTTTTTAATCAACATTGTCAAAATCCTTTTACAATTAGCAAATTCTTGTAAGAAGGTTCACATTTACGTTCTAAACTTCATTTCTATTGAATACTATGTTGTTGGAACTCACTAGAATCATCTTATTGAGATGATTTTAACGAGTTCAAACAATATAATAGTCAAAGACAAATATGCAACAGTTTACATATGCAATAAACATTACTTTTTTTAATGTCGTCTATCAGTTATTCATGAGTGGACCAATAGCTTAAGCAACATCTTTCTGTTGGTCCCTTGCAAGTAATATCCTGTATTCTCGTAAATTCAAGGATCCAAGCAAGGTTCTCTGCCTAAGCTTAGTAAATTTAAATGACTGGTGTCAATTTTCTATAAAGAAATGATCACTTTTCCCAAACAAAAGGACCATGATGGTCCTAGATCACTCACCTGAGTCTATTTGATCCCTGGGACATCACATTAATTAAATAGGCAGAGGTCAACAAGGAGACAATTTCTACATAAGATCAATACCATGAAATGTTTTCAGCCAAGAGCAAGACAGATATGCCTTTTTGCTCTTTGATTCTATGTAAAAAGGGTTGCACAAGGGTGGATCCCAAATGTGACCCCATGGTCTTGATATGAACAAACTTTGTAGAGATCCATTAGATGATGCTACTAACTAACAAGAGCACCGCCTACGGGTGCCTACGCTCGGCTGTCGAGTGCTGGATGGTGGGAAAAAATCTAAGTAAAAAAAGGGCATAATTTGCACAAAATGCATCTAGAGTTATCCCCCTTGTTTGTATATGTTGCTCTTTTGAACATGTGTGCCAAGTTTCAAGTGAATGCCTTCAGTAGAACCAGAGATATAACAAAATGTCGAAGTTTTCGCACGAAGACGACAATGACTACACGGAGGCTATAGCAATACCTCAGAATGTCAAAGTTCTCGCACGACAACGACGACGACATGGAGGCTATAGCAATACCTTGGGTTTTCTCCGGAAACAGCCAAGCTAAAAATGAAAGCTGTCTGCCTTCTGTTTTCAGAGAGAATTTTTCTATTTTCACCCAATGTGCTCAGATGAGCTAAAAGGAATGCGTCCGGGCAAACCCCAAATATGACCCCTGGGTCTTGATATGAACAAACTTGGTAGAGGTCCATTAGATGATGCTATATACCACATATAAAAGCTGTCTGCCTTCTGGTTTCAAAGAAGAAGATTTTTGAAGATTTTCATTTTTTACCCTTTGTGCTCAGAAGAGCCAAAAGGGTTGCGCCAGGGTAGAGCCCAAATATGACCCAAGGGCCTTGATATGAACAGACTTGGTAGAGGTCCACTAGATGATGCTACATACCAAATATGAAAGCTGTCTGCCTTCTGGTTTCAGAGAAGAAGATTTTTGAAGATTTTCATTTGTTTACCCTTTTTGTAAAGGGTAAAGGGAAAGTTAAGGGTGGATTTCATTTATTTGATCAACTTTGGTAGAGCTTGACCCAAGGAAGATCCCTGCCAAGTTTCATCAAGATTGGCCCACTGGTTTAGGAGACATCTTCTCCTCCTAAACCAGTGGGCCAATCTTGATGAAACTTGGCAGGGATCTTCCATGGGTCAAGCTCTACCAAAGTTGATCAAATAAATGAAATCCACGCTTGTTCTTATTTACTTAAAATATCACTCTAAGAACAACCATGAGTACTTTGTATGGTTGGGTTGGGGTTTGGGTGGGGGGACAAAAAATATGGCATAGTAACGAGCTATCAAAGAAACAACAACTGAATCCTTCCCATGCTGTAGATTTTGTCAGTGTTCTACTAAAACCTAGTAACTACAGCTTGTTTAAAGCTGTAGTTTCGAGGTTTTGGTAGAAAATTGACAAAATATCTTTGGTAGACAGTCTAGTTTTAGTCTACACTGCCTGCTCTCTATCAGCTCATTGTTGAATAAACTTGAGCCAGACTTGCAGAATTTGTATTCAGCAGGGTTCAATCCTAGCTTGGTATTTCTGGTACCATGTGGGTTTTTTTTTTAAATTCTACAGACTTTTGAAAATGTAACTTACTCCTGTTCTTGAAGCAGCAACTGTAAAATACTCTCTCTTATTCTGTAATATAACGATAAACATAGTATCAACTAGTGACCATGTTTTTGCACCTGGCTGTTCATTTTTTCATCAAGTTTTGTTGACTGATTCTCAGAGGTACAATTAATTTTTCAATTTTAATGTCTTGTCATATGTTGTGGGTACTCATTCAGGGCTTGAAAATTCTATATCGTCCTCTTGTCCTGCATGATTTTATCATTCTTTATTTATATAAGCAGGACGTGTGGATTTTGCAAAATTTCACTTATGAAATTAACGTATCACTATATTTTCTTGTATAGCAGGACAAGTAGAAATTTCAAGTATTTTCAAGCCCTGTCATTTGGATTATCTGGACAAAAGTGTCCACAAAATAGAATTTGTGTAAGTCTATTGTAGGTGCCTATGATTTCTTTTTTGAAACCCCATGAAAACTTTCTTTGATTGAATGTGATATTATGCTACCTTAAAAATTATTGTACACTGCAACTCCATTATAACAAAATCTATTAGACCACTGAATCCATTATAACGTGGGATGTGCTTGGCTCCTGAAATTTTTGGGGGTCAACCATTTTGGGATGTAGCGGTGATTTTACCCGTTCTGCCGTAAACACTGTTTAGATCGGCAACAGCCTTATAGCAAAACAAGAGTGCCATCGTCACAAAATTCGCCGCCACATTGCTGCTGTTTCACAGTAATAATTGTAGACTTACTTTGACAGAACCAAATTGAAAATGACCAAGTTTCATTTAAATCAAGACAAAAAGTTAGGAGGAGTTGCCTTCACAAGGCTGCAATTTCAATAAGCCCCAGGCACTAAGTTTTAAGGGGGCATAATTCAGGGAAATAAATGAGCCATAAAATCCTTGATCCATGTACATCTTCAAATTATGGTGATGACATTGACCAAGTTTCATTTAAATAAAGACAAAAAGTAAGGAGGATTTGTGTTCAAAAGGCTGCAATTTCAATAAGCCCTAGATACTAAGTTTTTAAGGGGCATAACTCAGGCAAAAATCAACAAACCATAAAATCCTTCCTTCATGCACATCTACCAATTGAGGTGATAACATTGACCAAGTTTCAAGAAGATCCAGCCAGAAATTTAGGAGAAGTTGCGTTGACAAGAAAAGTGGACCCAGAGACTAAGTTATCAAGGGGCATAACTCAGGCAAAAATCCATGAACCGTAAAATCCTTCCTTCATGCACATCTACCAATTGAGGTGATTACATTGACCAAGTTTCAAGAAGATCCAGCCAGAAACTTAGGAGGTGTTGCGTTGACAAGAAAAGTGGACCCAGAGACTAAGTTATCAAGGGGCATAACTCAGGCAAAAATTAACGAACCATAAAATCCTTCCTTCATGCACATCTACCAATTGAGGTGATAACATTGACCAGGTTTCAAAAAGATCCAGCCAGAAACTTAGGAGGAGTTGCGTTGACAAGAAAAGTGGACCCAGAGACTAAGTTATCAAGGGGCATAACTCAGGCAAAAATCCATGAACCGTAAAATCCTTCCTTCATGCACATCTACCAATTGAGGTGATTACATTGACCAAGTTTCAAGAAGATCCAGCCAGAAACTTAGGAGGTGTTGCGTTGACAAGAAAAGTGGACCCAGAGACTAAGTTATCAAGGGGCATAACTCAGGCAAAAATTAACGAACCATAAAATCCTTCCTTCATGCACATCTACCAATTGAGGTGATAACATTGACCAGGTTTCAAAAAGATCCAGCCAGAAACTTAGGAGGAGTTGCGTTGACAAGAAAAGTGGACCCAGAGACTAAGTTATCAAGGGGCATAACTCAGGTAAAAATCAATGAACCGTAAAATCCTTCCTTCAAGCACATCTACCAATTGAGGTGATTATATTGACCAAATTTCAAGAAGATCCAGCCAGAAACTTAGGAGGAGTTGCGTTGACAAGAAAAGTGGACCCAGAGACTAAGTTATCAAGGGGCATAACTCAGGCAAAAATCAACGAACCGTAAAATCCTTCCTTCATGCACATCTACCAATTGAGGTGATAACATTGACCAAGTTTCAAGAAGATCCAGCCAGTAGTTTAGGAGGAGTTGCGTTGACAAGAAAAGTGGGCGGACATACGGATGGACGGACGGACGGACGGATGGACGGACGGACAGACGAAGAAGATGACGCCAATATACGTCCGCCTCCGGCGGCGGCGTATAATAAAAATTGACTTCTTCTGCTGTTTCATTGCTTGGACCCACCAACAGCGTTATAATGGATTTGCAGTGTAGTTATAAAATATCTAATTCAAAACCCAAAACAACCCCTCTATATGTAGCTCTTTGAATTACTTCTATCACATTTTCCTGATTTACAAAATTTTGGACCTGTCCAAATTCAAAGGTTTTGCAGACAAAAATCTTAAGTGGATTTAATTTGAAAAGTAACCATTCTGTAGGGTAGAATATAGTGTTGAAAAAGAAGAAATTGCTTGTCAGAAGCAATTTCTTCTTTATCACCTTTTCTCAATCAGTAAATCACAGGTACGTAAAAAGCAGGGATTAAACAGCAAAGGGTTAATACCTTTGTGTCTGTCAGATAGTGCGCTTTCCATATAACCCTACTTACGTTTGTGCTATGCTTCCCTGAAGGGCTGCCCATTGCTTTGACTTCAAAATCTTCTTCCGAAATAGTACAGCAGCATACTGACGAATCTATAAGAACATTTGTTTTTGATCATTATCCCAAACAAGTAATGGTTAACTAAAAATGTGTTAAATTTTCTTGTAGCAAGTTTAAAGTAATTTAGCCTCAGGGAGAATCTGAGATATTAACACTTTCAACTAAATCTCATAATCTGTTCATTCATCATAATTGTCTCCAATTATTAGTAGTGTTGTAACGATAATCGGAAAACATCGATTAATCAATCGATTCTCGCCAAAGTTTCGATAATCGATTCTGATCTTGGAAAATCGATTAATTGGTTGTTGTTGTTGTTGTTATTGTTTTCACTTTGACAGTTCACCAAGCATAAAATAAGATGCTCTTAATAAGAGCATCTTTCATTTGATGCTTGGTAAAACTGTAACTTGAAAGAAACCAGATTGATGGATATAGGGACTTGAGTCTATTTCAATGAGAAATTTGAAATTAACTTTGTTTTTCAAGTATAATAATTCTTGTTCCAAGTAAATAAAATTCTTGACCCTTTTAAAGTTTAGAAAAAAACATTTTTATGTGTACAAATCAGTTTTGATTAATAATCGATAATTGAATCGAAAGCAGTTTCCGATTCAATTCCATTTTCGATTCTAATTTTTGTCCGATTTTACAACACTAATTATTAGGGACCATTGGTGCACTGTCTTCTTGGTTCAATAACATTGATGGCTAGATTATAAGTGTAATCCATAAATTTTGTTAAATGTTGTCATTCTTTTAGACCTGGGGACATTGTCCCATTACTTCAAAAACCTTCATGTTGAAGTCATTGTTGAATGAATGTTGACTATGGTAGGGGTGTAACAATAGGTCGAACTATCGCTGTATCGTGATATTTTACCTTGCAATTGCAAAAGGATGATAGCAATATTTCAAGTCAATAGATATCGCAATAGTTCCTCTGACTATTGATAGTTTACAATAATTTTTATGAAAATGAAAGTAGAACTGAATGTAGTAACAATGATGCCTTTCTGCATGTTTTCATCATCAAATGAGGTCAAATCCATATCTTTTTAAGGGAATATCTGTAATAAACTTATTTGATAATTTACATTGCCATTGATAAGGTAAACAGCATCTTACAAGAACAATATATAGTTACTGCCTAATAAAAATCAAGACGCATTAACATTGATTATTATCTATTTTTTCTTTAAAAACAACTATTGTGATAGTATTGCAATAGTTTTCTGACTATTGCAATAATATTCCAATAGCAACTTAACTATCACAATACTATCATGATACTAATTTTGAACTCAATAGTCACCCCTAGACTATGGTAGGGAGTGCAAAGCCCCATTTCCCCCCCCCCCCCCCCCCCCCCCCCCGCCACAGCCCTTTAAACTACCATACTTTGGAAAAATTTTGCCATACTTTAATTTTTGACAATTTCGCCACTCTTGCTGGATGTCAAAAATTAAACACACCAAATTATCCCAAATATTTTAAAAGTTTGCCATCAATACCTATTACCTTTATAAATATACCATATTCACAGATATAACTGGCTACAGGAGCTGTAAATAAGAATCTTTTTCTGGCGCGTTATACTAGGTGGCAAAAAATAAGAAAAACCGAAATAAACCCACTACATTTTTGGTAAAGGTGGCAAAAATAAGATCACGCAAAAGTCTCCTAAAAGTATGAAAGTAAAGAGTAGACCTAAATTCAAACCTGTGCGTCCTGTGATGTCCCTAGAACTTGGCACAGCCCTGGTACAATGTTTGGATCTTTGTACAAATTCTTCAGTTCTTGAGTAGCCTGAAACATATAGGAAGATCAGTCATGAGATTTTCTGTTATACATGCCAGGGCTCGTGTTTGACCCTTAAACCAGGGTTTTGACCCCCCCAAAATCTGAAGATATCTTATTTTGACCCCTAGAAAGTTCTCCGAAGGGGGTCATTTTGACTCCCTTGGGAGAAATTACTAGGGGTCAAAACATAGTTTTATACCTAAGATTTTCACAAATTACTATCTAAAGTGCAACAATTTAATTACTTGTTTCAAATCATGACAAGAAACAGTCAAAGTGACTATTAGATGTGCAAAATTCCAGGGCTTCAGATTCTTTTCAAGACTGATGGGTCCAATTGACCCATGAGGTAAAAAGTTGTGGGTCATTTCCTGAAATGATGGGCCAAAGCATATTTTCATTATGGTAAAAATGTTTCATATCCAAATAGGACAGGGTCACAGGACCCCAACTGTTGGAAAGTTGTGGGTCATCATGTGAGAAATGACCCGGGCCCACTGTAAATCTGAAGCTCTGAAATTCTACTTTTGATTTGCTTTTTTCTGTCATTTTGACCCCTTTAAATTCAGATTTGACCCGCAGAATTTCTTCGGTGAGGAGTCAATGACTCCTCAATATCAAAAACTAGCACGAGCCCTGCATGCTGATTTTAGCCAAGTCTAAATAACAGGGAAATACACAAGTCTGAAACATACCTTTCTTAACAAATATAAGTTTTGGATATTTATTTGAATTGTAACAAGTGATGTTTGTAAAACATTTATGCCCCCCATTAGAGCAGGTCAATGGCATATTCTTTTTCAATAAACAAAGTGCAATAATTAAAAAAAATATTATGAGTAGAGTAGAGACTTATGCACTGCACTTCCTCCTCAATGAGATCTATCCGCCTGTAAAGTTTCATGATTGTAGCTACCTTAAGTTACCTTTTGAGCCTTGCTCCGGACAAAAAACTGGCTAAAGGTAAGACAGACTGACTGACAGACAGATCAACAAGTGAAAAGCAATATACCAACTCTTCTTCGAAAGGGGCTTAATAATGTATCAATGAAAGTTCAATATTATTGTTGTTTAAAAGAAATCAGATAATCGTAGATTCATAAAAGTTACTTAGTTTTGGAAAAATGTTTACAAGAAAAAAAATTACATTACAAAAGTCTTTAACTTACCGTATTTCTCCTGATAAATGCTCCCAAGAGCTATACAAAGCATGGTCAGGAAGCTTTTATTTAGTATGCATTTTCTGATTAAAAAAATCATTCAAAATGATGTCTTTTAGGCCCTTTTCCTTTTAATTTGAGGTGAATTTCCTCTAAACAATCATATAAATGATTGATTTGAGAAAATTCATCACCATAATGATTAGAGAAGAAGTCTCAGAAAGTTCCTAAAATTAAGGCATTTGAAGTGAGTTTTCTTAGTAAACAAGAGCTGTCACTGTAAGATGACAATACCCCCGACACCGCTTTGATAGTAATAAGGAAGTTATGGCCAATGTTAAAGTTTTTGGACGGAATGACGGACGGACGGACGGACGGACGGACAGACGGACAGACGGACAAGTCAAATTTATGATGCCTCCCTATCGGGGGCATAAAAATGTAAGGATGCTACTATTAGGGAGGGCCCAATTATAAGAAGAAATACAGTAAAAGACCATGTTTAAAATTCTGACAGTTTTATATACATCAACTTTAGAGCAGAACTTTTGTATTTCAAAATTAACAAGAGCTGTCACTGTAAGATGACAATGCCCCCGACACCGCTTTGATTTTAAATTATGGCCAATCTATGTTGAAGGTCAAGGTCATCCAGGGGTCAAGGTCACCAAAGTATGTGCCTACAGAAAGGTAATGTACCAAGGAATGTTGTGGTAAAGTATGATGCGAATATGTTAAGTAATAAGGAAGTTATGGCCAATGTTAAAGTTTTTGGACGGAATGACGGACGGACGGACGGACGGACAGACAGACGGACAGACGGACGGACGGACAAGTCAAATTTATGATGCCTCCCTATCGGGGGCATAAAAAGGGGCTTATTTGCATGACAGCTTAGATTTCTCTATCAATATATATTCCAAATTTTAATTGAATGCCAAAAATATCACAAATTTCTCAGCTTTCCCAAGCAATTGAAAATATAATATTATTTATTATAACATTGAGGCCATGGCAATAACTCAAGATTTCTCCCAAAACCCTGAAAAAATCAACATCAAAGTTAACTCAAAATAAGTACAAATCTGAAACTTTAATACAAAAAGATTAAGTAATGAAAATCTGGCTGTGCCATAACTTCAAAATTTCTAGAGAAAAAAGAGGATGGGAAAAGTAATAACTAAAATAACTTATGCATGATCAATCTCCATACTTACATAAAAGTAGTGCTGAAAAATGTGACACTTTTTTACATGGCAACTCTTTAGTAGAATATTTTTGACAAATTCAAATTGGTTGAATGATTGATTGGAGTTTAACCTCTTTTCAACAATTTTTTCAGTCAATTCACGGCGGCTGGAGCACCTAAAAATGGATTCCTGGCATTTCTCTCACCAGTACAACCATCACATCCTTTCCTAGCCTCCAGCTGCTATCTCACATAGGTCTACGCAGGGTTCTCCCCAGAAAATTTTGAAGGCGTAGTGGCATATGTGCGCGGCTATATTGTCAGATTACTTTGTATTTCTGTTATTAATAAAGGATGGTTACAGTAGTTTTACTGGATAAGGATTTTGATATTTGTGAAGCAGAACTTCTGTTTTGCTGAATATATAATTTGATTTTAACTTTTTTTCTTTGACACCTTTATAGCATCTCTTAAATAACTTAACTCCAAAATCATCAATAAAATTTTGCATGATGGCTTAAAAATACCCCCCCCCCTTCCCTCCTTCCCCTTGTATCCCTTCCCTTTAATAGAATATACTGTGTACTAAAAGACTACTACAAAAGAAATGGAGAAAATTGGAATATTTAAATATATATTTATAAATATATAAAATTAAATTAAAGAGTCAAAGAAAACAGTAAATCAAATGCACTTAGGCTGTGTTATGCTCATATATTTTAGAGTTCCAAGGACAGCACTGCATGTATTGTCAACTTTTATAGGTCTCTATTTAATAATGTATATAAGGAATTTTTAAAATCCTTGGGAAGTCCTACTATGATTGCGGAAGGCCCTTCTCCTGAAATAAGTAAAACTAGATCCTATCACAGTTATTTTCTAATGTGTTTACAAACACTTCTCATATCTTCCCCCAAAAAGTATCTCTAAGAACATTATTTTATTCTACAATAACCATGTAACAAATTTAAAAATTGATACCTAGTTTGTTTAGAGAAGCCTGTGACAGGACTTTTAGCACTTTGATTTTACAAGGTTTTTTTTCCTTCATTTTTTTTCTTCTTTTTTTGTATTATTTATTTCCTATATCAATTTCTATGACCTAATTTAGAAATAATAGAATTTATCTTGATTTCAATTCTGGAATGAACAGAAAAAAAAAGAAAAAAATGTTTTGGGTTGAACATATAAGGGTACGAATCTAGTGAAGAAATGGCGTTCCTGTGGAGAATTATCAAAAGTTTTGTTTCAATTTTCCAACTGAAATTACATGTAGATGAAATGTCCATATAAATTGGGTAGTAAGCTTGAGGTAAGTGAATTTTAAACAGACAGATTGTCTGTGATGTCTTATTCTGCCTAAATCTCGGTAGTAGAAAGATCGCGAAAACTACATATTCTTGTCGATTTTTTTGTTTGATATAATCAAAATTCACAATGGAACATAAAGGTAAATCTAGTTTGACTTGAGCAAATACACTGCAACTCCATTAAAACGCTGTGATCGGGGTCCAAGAAATGAAACAGTGGAAGAAGTGGATGTATCTGCTATAACGCTGTACCCCCCCCTGCCGCCGCCGACCCCCCCTCCCGCGGTGATCAATAACGTAACGCGGAAATGTAACAGACACAGGGTCAATATATATTGATAGGCCTAACGATATCGGATATCTAAATAGGCCTATATATGTACATATTTAGGCCATCGCATTTGATATTTTTAAAACTCGGCAATGAATTGAAGAACAAACGCGGTTTATTACTTTGAGATATTTTATTTTAAGATCGTTTTGTTGTCCCCAAGCTAAACAAAACTATCTTTGATAAAGTAATCTAGTTTGTAGGGTTAAACGATCGCAGACTCCTCTTAGTTCTCTGAATCCCGATTTTTCGGGCCTACCCGCCCGGCAGCTGAGAAACACCGATAACGACGATCTCAAAAGGGTAAAGGTAGTAAAATCCATAAAGTTTCATAAGATCAACGAATTTCATATTTTAAATGTTGTCCTCTGGAAATAGGAGAAAATAATTATCTACGCAATCAAAATAAACAATACCCTACGTCCGATCGAAACTATACCAAAGTAATCAAAGCTCTCGGAGTGCAGGACCGCATTCTTCGGTGAGCGAGAAAAAATGCCGTAAATTCAATTAAATGAATCTGTAGTTACGACATTTGGATCGCCGGTTTGCAAAGATCATCTTCACGAGTCAAGGGGTATCGAAAGCTTCTTCTCGAAAACCGTATAGGTCATTCGTTCGTAACCCTGGGTTTGACTAGATTCATTCACGGCTTTGATTATCAGATAGAAGATCGTCAGGAAAGAAAGTCCAGACAAATGCGAAGCAACGCGGTCACCATCTGTTTCGCGCCATTTTCAGTTTTTTTGTTTGTCTCCTCAGAGCGGGAATTGTAGATTTATATATAGCTTCCTGTTTAAAACTCTATTTAGTGAGAGATAAGAATCAACAATAACAATCGGGCTTTGAATTTTCAAACCCTGTAAAACATGACTATAATATGAACAAGTTTAATGAAAAAGAAACAAAATTTTATCATATATTTTCAAAAAATGTAATATTTATAAGAAATTCAACGGGATTGGCAAAGGGAGGTAATAAACCAATAAATTCGGTAAGTGGCGAGTCGCCTTTTGAATCGTTTGTCAACAGCGGTAAATGTTCAAGATTTGAGAATAAAAAACGAGATTAGCTCATTTTGCGAAAACATGGCTTCTTCTGAAATTTATTAACTTGGATTTAATCGCATGCGAGCCAGACTTTTTGGTGTCCAATTGCGCCCCTGTCGTCGACAAAGCGCAGTTGGTAGCGCGCCGGACTGTCAATATTGGGATTCCGTGTATCTCCGACGGCTGCACTCATTCTTTCTGACTATAAATCACTCACTCATGGGTTAATAATCGTAGACCTAAGTGAGATAGCAGTTTGGGGTTAGGAAAGGATGTGAAAACAACTTTTTCCATCGTTTCCGGTGGATCTCGGTAAACATTGGCAATTGTCGGTAAATTGGACTGTAAGTGACCGTTTTCGTATTGGTACCCATCTGTTCTTCTCTGTTACTCGAAGTGAGGAACCAGTGTAAATCAACCAACCGTGAAGAAAAAATCGATATCACCAATTAGCAAGGGTCTTATCAATTAGGGTCTTTGTGTATACGTCTTCCCAGATCGCGATTATGTAATGACCGCGCGTCTGCAATCAGTTTTATTGCTCGTTTTGACCCTTTGTTCAGAAAGAAATAAAGCTGTATCGGTGATCAAATTTAAGCGTATCGGCGTTCCTAAGGTGTATCGGCAACCTGTTGAATTTCTTGAAGGCGTATCGGTCCCGATACGCCATAAGGGCCTGCGGAGAACGCTGCTACGATTATCAATCCATTGGTGAGAGACAAATTGTCGGAAAGAATGAGTGCCGCCGTCAGGAATCGAACTCAGGACCTCTAGATTGACAGTCCAATGCGCTACCAACTGTGCTATGATGTCGGCCCTCAGTAATTTTCAACAGCAGAGTTTTAAGGGGCACAGGACGCAGGTTTTGCCGATCTGAGACTCTTATATGAGTGGAAAGGACTTTTTGATATGAGTTCTAAGGACCCTCTGGGAACCAACTTCAGAGAAGAATTGAAGACTGTTTTTAAACAAGCTGGCCCCAAATCAGTTAAATCGGCCCCGTAAAAAGTCAAATTGGCCCCTACTTTTTCTCTTTGTTCATATTTAAAACAAAACGACCATGATGGTCATAGATCACTCACTAGAGTGAGTTGACCCCTGGGACATTACATCAATAAATAGGCGGATGTCAACAAGAAGATAATTTCTACATAAGATCAATACCATGGAAGGACAAAAGTTGGACAGATTCAAGGGTTCAACACTAAGGGGGGTCCAGGAGTCCGAGACTCCTTGTTTACTAGTTTGGACTCCTTTCATTTCAAATTAAAGAATCTGATGAACAACGGTCATATGAGAATATTTTGAAGAAAAAAATGTTTAGAGCAGTGTTCTTTCTAACACTTGCCAAAACTGTAGATATTTTCACTACAAAAGTTGTTGTAGAAAAAATTTGATTGCATCCTGTAGAGTTTTGAGAAGAAAAAAAATCTTCTTTAGCGGAACATTGTGGAAAAGAAGAAATTGCTTATAACAAGCTGTTTCTTCTTTTCCACACTGTTCTCCCATTATGAAAATTCGGACTCCTTACTTTGAGATTGGACTCCATGATTTCATGTGTAACGAGTCCAATTGAATCCTTAATTTCAGGAGTTAGTGTAATCTCTGGATTCAATCTACTTTTTAGTTGAGCGACTCTGTTTAAATTGGTACTATCTTCCTGTAACACCAAGAGCCGTGATCGATTGTTGGCAATGCTGACAATCGATGGTGGAACTCTGAACGTACGCAAAAATCAACATATTTGACATTTCCCGCGTTTTTAGACTTCGCATTCACGTGTACAAAAGAAAGTCTCTTAAATCGGATCTTGAGGATAATCTATAATTATATGTGATCGATTTATCAAAGTTGGTTATTAATGTTTCAAAATTATATTAGTTGTTTATTTCTACCTGTTGAATTGCAGTATTATCTGGTGTTAAAAGTCGTCCAAGAATTTCTTCCAATTTGTCGGCCATTTTGAAGCTTTATAACCTCTAAATAGGAGAGCGCTGTTGTTGTTGTTTTTTGAGTATTTTTTTTTCTTCTGTCCAACTGAGACGAAAAGATGCAAAAATACATAAAGTTGCAAAAAATGCTTTAGCGTACATGCGATAAGCGAAAATTGCACAGGTAGTTGTTTTACAAGCGAACTGGCGAATGTCATACAGTTTCGTACATTTCATATGATTATCCTTTACACGAGAATTATCTTTAACACTTCATCATAAGTAAGGCTAATGGTCGGATATCCTACCTTAACATTAAAACACAATTTCGTTATTTTGGACCTGGTTTGTAAAAATAGCAAAATAAATTCATCTATTGGATCATCTCAGAATCATAGATCTTTCAATCCGATATATCATCGTTTTGAAATAGCGCCTTGCTGATTAAGAGCAAGGACTTTCGTTATAATTTTTGCAATAAGCATGACGAAAATGGGTCGATTTGTGGAATCAAAATTTATATGATTAATAGGAAAATGGTGATCAATGTGCAATCACTATGACCATTTTCCTTTAAAATCTGTAAAATACTGTAATATAAATCCTCGTATATTTCGCCGATTGAATTACGGACATTTGGTACCATAAGCCGGATTTCGTACCAGTCATTTCGTACCATTGTATTTGAGATTTTGTACCATGTGCCAAGCACTATGATTCCTGCCACTAAATTGACTGTAGTTTTTTCTAACAATTCAAGAAAATTGTGTTTTAATATTAAATTTTATAATTTTAATTAAAAAATATATTTGAATATAATATAGATGACAGACAAACGGATCAAGTATCACAACACTATTTAACCATTAGAACTGAAAGACATAACCACAAATACATGAAAGTACCAACGTTAAGTTACATTATTTATTATTTCCTAACAAAATATTGTTTTTATTTTGAGATTTAAGAAATTATGCACAGAAAGTTGTGGTAAATAATGAGTTTTAAATTCATTATAGTTCAGAGATAAATTCAAATGGTATTCCATGAATAACGGTAAATCTATTTATTCAACCAATGTTGAAAGGATTAAAAATATATTTCATATTTTTTATTTCTATTTTTGATAATGATATGTAGTACATGTATTTCAATTACTTGTACGCAAGATTATCCTATAGGTTTAATTCAGTCAAGCAATCACTAGTCAGAGATAACTTTACATTGAATTTAAAGACAAAAAGCAGCACGTTTTCATATAATAACAACTCATAATCAGTTAAACGATCAACACTTGTTCAAAACTTCACACTTGATTAAGAGAGAAAGCATACCAATTAACTTCTGCAATGGTTGTTTTCAGACTCAGTGCAACCATACCAATTATCTCCATGGTACGGAATCTCAAGTCATGTGGTACGAAATGACCAACACATCGTAAGAAATAACTAACATATGGTATAAAATCTCCATAGAAATTATAGAAATTATGGTACGAAATAGTTATGGTTAAAACATCTGCATACATTTTGATTCACCCTTTTAAACACCCCATTTTTTCCATTCACAGTATTTTTTAAACAAAGATAACGACCGCTTTAGATAGAATTACCTCTACGTTATAAGGCATAAGCTTGGTGTTATTTTTAGGAGGAAAAACTGACGTTCTTGATCCACGCAGCATAGTAGGACGTCTCTTACTGAAGGCGAAAAATTTTTTTTTTTGAAAGAGATTTACGTGTTTTGCAAAAAAGTAAGTGCGACTTAATTTAGACTAATTATAATCCTAATTCCTCATAGAAAAAAATAATTTGGATATAAAGCAGTTGAGCCTGTGCGTTACATTTCCAACAATTTTAGATGTGAACGAGGTTAAGACAAAGACCACCCAGTGCGTCCGCGTTCCTTGCGTACTCAGTATGCGCTAAGAAATATAGCAACGACCCTATAGACTATGTTAATTAAGGACGTCCGCTCATCTCGTTTCGGATTTTCTGCCTCAAAAAAAAGTTTGCGTTTGAGAGATCGTTAAAGACTATCAAAACTCAAACTATGTTTTGGAAAAAGCTGCATATGAGGTTGACAAAACACATAAAAAAATTGTATTAATTAAAAAAAAAAATGAGGAGGGAGGGGGGCATTTTTTCGATTTAAGAGTATTCAGAGAAAAAAAGCAAGTACTCAACATTACCCCTTGCCTGTTTTTTGGAGAGAAAGCAAATAAAAAAAGAAAAACTTAATAAAATGGTAAAAAAAACCCATTCAACATATCCCTGAACCTAAAAATTTACAATTTTGTTATTTCCAATATTGAAATGAGTATTTTTGTAATATACCTCCCGTTATTTTAACAAATAAGTCAAAATATCTTAAAAAGTATGACTGTGCCTTTTTTTCCTATCAAAATATTCTTAATTTATGTCACATATTTATATTGAGAGTAAAAGGAAAAGTTTATCAGTAAAACTGTATTTATTGTACTTTGAAGCATGTATTAGTAGCCCTGTAAATCAAAGAAAAACTAATTCTATTAAGGACCGAATAAAGATGGCATATTTTTCATTTGCTTCTTTAACAAGTAAATGTAATGGGTTGTCGTTTTTAAACAAAACATAATTAAATTGCTTTAAGAATATTAATTTGTCAAAAATAATATCTTCCAATCAATGATAAATTTGCTAATTTCAGGCTAAATTTTAGTTATTTTAAAAGATAGTGTTTTAAATATTTTGTTTTATTTTACTAAGAAAAAATAATAAGTAAAAGATTCTAATTTTTGGACAAATTTGTTTTGAAAATTAGCGATCACGTGAAATTCATTATAATTGTAGCACAAGAAAAATACTACTCGAATGCTGAGGAAAATATTTTTGAAGTTTGGACCTCATTTCAAAAACAAAATAAATTTAAGAAATACCAAAAGAGACATGTCCATCTAGGTACTTTAAAACGGAATTTCCCCGCAAATCCTAGGAATATCACGAATACACAAGAGCCTCCGGTTTTACAAGATTTGTGGTCCGTGCCCTCATTTAAATATTATTTGTTCAGGTCTTTTGTTTTCTTAATTTAATTACAAAACTTTAAAGGCAATTTTTAATTCTGAAATAACTAACATATGGTATGAAAGATATGTAAAGTAAAGTGTCCAAGCATAAACTGCACGATTCATAAACGCAACAAAAAAAAACTAGCATACCTCATGAATATCAAATGCAAAATTGAAAGTTTGGTCTTTTTATTCATAGAAACCATGTTAAACATTTGACATTGAGGTTTCAGGACCTACTTATTGATATTTATGGACCATTTATTATGCTGTATAATATGAAAGTTGGTGGACCTACGTATTTATAGTCCGTTTGACTTCTATATGGACCAAAATTTTGCCGAAAATATCAGAATCGCACTAATGAAGTATTTTTCTTGTCATATAGTATTTTCCATCTAATACCCCGAAGATATTTTTTTCAGAATTCTTGAATGTAAAAAAAAAGTTCTTCTGTCAAATGTTTAGTATAAAACCACGTGTTTATACTATATGTTTACAATTTCTTACTACTCAACAGCCTTCTCCACTCCTCGTGTTTAAGAGCGGAAAATGCGAAAATATTAACATTAACTAGATAGACAAAACCATTATTTTGCAACCATTTTATATTCAGAAAATATTTTAGGGAATGGTATTAAGCTGAAATTAAGACTTTACCACATACAAATCCCTCACTCAAACGCAATTTGATGTAATTGATGAAAAATGTTGGTGTATATAGAAGTCAAATGGACTATTCATAAAAATAGGGATATCATTATTTCAACTAAAAAAAAAAACAGCAAGTAATGATTTACATTTCACCTGACAACGTGCTCGGCCCTTGACTTTGAACCCTACAAAGTATTTATTACCATTCTAACTGATAAGCTTTTGTTATTCCAGAAAGGATGTTGCAGATAAACGAATGAAACTATGTACGCCTTAAACTTGATTATTGACCATAAATATTTTATCATTAAGAAGGCAAGAAAAACATTTTTAAAAGAAGAAAAAGCATCTCATCCGGAAAAGTGAACCAATGTTTTGTTTACTAGGTATACTTGAATTCTCAAACATTCGAACTCAATTTTTTTAATTCAAATTTTTAATAATCAAGTGCTGATTGTGTGTGCTTGCGTGTTTGTTTGTTTTTCATTTTACACAGACCTTGACATTGACCTTTGAACTAGGAACAGTCTTTATATTATTTTCACTGGTCCAACTTTCATGATATCTGGGGTAATAATAGTTGGGCGGATTTTAGGAAGTACTCTTTTTAAAAGATATAAAAGTAGATAAATACAAAAATGTATAAGAATAGCAGTCGAGCACCCAAAGTTAGATCCAAACGACCAATTATGTTATAGTATCCAAATTCGATATAGTCACATCAGTTAAAATGGTAGGGGCATAAGTCCAGTAGAAAAAGGCATATGTTTGTCTTTGTAATACCTTTGGCCTTTTCCCAGTCAAGAAGGGCCTGGTATAGAAGGATTTGGGCCCTTTTTAGACTATTTTTTACTGCTATTGCCAAAACGTCCAATTCGAATTTCACTACCATGCTACAAAATATATGTGGGGCTTACACATTTTGCGCGTCACTTTTTCTAGAACAGCAAGAACGTGAGTACCAGGCCTTTGCATAAATTCGTAGCCCGCTGTCTGCGAGTCTAGTACCGGTAGACCTAGGGACAGTAACCCAATCTAGCCTTTGTGTTACTCGTCCGTGCCATATAAATTTTCAGGCTGGGTCAATAGAAAAAGAAACGGATACACACTCTAATTCAAAGTACTAATTAGAATAGAAAATTCGCTTGAAACAATGACACCTTAAGCGACATACAAAAAAAAAAAAAAAACACAATAACCCTGGGCCCGTATTCACTAACCTATTCTTAAATTTTGACTAGGCTAAATTTTTAAGTCTGGATATTCTTTGGATTTAAAGTTCTAAAATGATTCAAAGTGCGTTGGGAAAGGCAGGTCCTGGTCAGCATGTACAGGTAGAAAATTTTCGCTTTTGACAGATTGTAATACTATGGATCAATAATGGTAATTTTACCTACATACATACACATTTAGTTTTTAGCCTTGATTAATTCAATTTTGATTGGCAAATCAGATGTTAGACCTACGAGCCTTCAAACAATGTTTTCCTGTTTACTCAGAAGCAAATTAAGCGCCATTTAACAGATGTTTTAAGTTATCATCACAACGGTAAGAAAGGGGAAAAACATCTTTGGAAAAATAGAATTTTCTTTCAACTAAGGAAGTTCATGAACACGCGATGTTTTGTGAGAAATCTAAGGTCACTTTTGTCTATAAATGTATAGACTAAATAGACCTCTGATTACACACTCAAATGGTACATCTGTTCACTGAAACAACCATGGGGGTAGGACAGAAGGATAAAAGATTACTGGTTTTTTTTTTTTTCAACTTTAATGAAATTCATGAACACGCGTAATTTTGTACAAAAAGATGATGAATATTGACATTGACAACATAACAACCGATCCAGTCGTTGATCAAAGCTGCACCACCACTCCACACCATAAAAACGACCTCTGACCTCGGACATAAACAGGGAGGCCATGTTAACTTATTTCGCATAAAACCCTCTTTGTCATGTTGGGTCACATTATATCTTTATATTTCACCCGGTGAGCCGCCACAGTTTCATTCGGAACATCACTCGGACTTTTCCGTAAACTGAAAAGTACCTCGGACGTAAGTGTAATAATTTTGGGTCATTTTTTAGGTAATTCGGCTCCTGGTGGTACTTCGGTTAATACGCTTGTAGAAAATCACATTTTATTAATTCTCTCTGATCATCTTTGGAGATCTTATGGGCAAACTATAATTTGATGACAAAACGCAGTAAACCACTGCGTTTTGTTATCAAATTATAATATGCCCACTTTTATTCTTTCGTTGATTTTATTTTATGCAACGTCATCCTTAGCGGGAGCATTGATGTTTGTGACGTCATATAAACCCACGTGCGAAATGACGCGCTCTCATGGCAGCGCCCGTATTATTCCCGAGGTCTCTTCCGTAGAATCGCCGAGGGTTCCCGATTGCCACAGTTTATCGTTCACTCAACGAAGGATAAATCGATCGTATATACATGTACAGGTTTAAGTTGGAGATCACACAATCAAATGGTACATCTGTTGATTAAACAATCATTATGGTAGAACAGAATGATTAAAAACTATTACTTTTTCAAATCAAATAACATTCACGAACACGCGTTATTTTGTACAAAAAGATGATAAATATTGACAGTGACAAACATAACAACCGCCCCGGTCGTTGATCCAATCTGTGTCACTACACCACACCATAATAATGATCTCTGACCTCGGACATGAAATAGGGAGGCGATGTTAACTTTAATGTAGGTGAACAGAAAATATACCAAGATGTAGGCCAGTATCTGAAATAGAACGGAGTGATAATTTATAAACTGTAACGAAATATCTATATATCATATTGGAAGTAAAAGTTAACTTTCGACAATGTTTGGACTGCAAGACGTGTGCTAACTGACTTCTTAGCAATACTTTATACTGAATATGAAGGTCGAAATACTTGTTCGGTACATATTTTAGTCGAAGAATGGACTGCATTCTACAATGTACATGTGTGCGTTTTCAAATCACCTCTGCAGGCTTTAGCTAAGGATTGCATGCACCCTTTTTGTAAACTAATACAAGGAAATTTTGACATCAACAAAATGATATATATATAAGCCATATTCTTCAATTACATTTATGATCATAATAAAAAAATGTTTAAAACCAACAGTATTCGGCTGTGGTAAGGTTTTGGTCTACAAAATTTGACTGCTGATGCTACTACCTGTGATACGTTTTAATGTTTTCAGATATATTACGTACCTAGTGTTTTGTATGAGAAAAAATATCTAACGAGGTTTGGAGAATTGATAAGTGTCGAGGCTCTGCCGAGACAATTATCTATTCTCACAAACAAGTTGGTTATTTTTTCATACAATACACTAAGTACGTATTATATTTATTTTGCAACCTCTTTTTGTCTTGTTTTCGTCGATGTTTCTAACTGAAATGCAAGTTTCTAAAATTAACCGCGTTATTTCATTGTTCTAATAATAACTATGAGATATCATAAAAAAATATCATACGGGATGTTATCACACGGATATTTGTATAGTTACAAGATAAAGTGTGATAGACAATTTTTAAAAGAAAAATATGCATACTTTCTCAGTCGGATTTGTATCGGTGTTTCAACGTTTTTAAAAATTGTAATTAATTTGACTTACTATTGTAATTGGTCCAAGAAGAGAGCCTATTAAAGGTGGTTCCGGACTGTATGCTGCTATTACCAAGATATAGAAGGCCACTAAACTACCAATCGATGTCATAGCTGTGATGACTGCACCAGATTTTACAGCGACGAAAAATGACAGAAAACAAGCAATTGGGTTGATGATGTTGCAAAATGTTACGGCCAGGTGGTACGTTTCGTCTCCGTAGGGAAGACAAGCGAAAGACTGGACTGAGATTAGGACGCCGTTGGTCATCGCATTAATCCATCCAATGAAAATTAGATACATGAAATACGTCATTGATGACATCACTTGCTTATTTTGTTTAACAATACTGTCAGTATCACCGTAGTTGCTATCTTTCGAGTCTCTGTCAAAACTGTCCTCTGAATATAATCTGTTTTTCTCTGAAAGTCTTTCATTTTCAAAAGCTTCCAGTGGTCCATCAGCCTGGAACTCATTCGAATCTGTTCTCTTTACATTATGTACAATTGTGTGTGATTGCCCTTTGTATTCTTGTTTACAGAATGGAAGATGGTTTAGGGCAACAAACGCGGATCCACATAAAATCATCATCGCAAAAATGAAAAGGAAAAAGTCTCTTGCCGGGAAGACAGGTGGGATATATGTTTCTGTAAGTGTATGTTGTGTAACTTTTGTCCCATTAACGTTACTGGTAGTTGAAGTATTCAGACACTCGGTATTACCAACACCTTGGGCAAAGGAGACCAAACTTGGGACAAGCCCGCTGAATCCTCCTCCGATGTAGTACGAAGTCAAATATTGCTGTTTAAAGTTATTCATAAAAGGCAAGAAAACGACAGAAGAAGTACAATCAGTTAGTGATATCAAAAACAAAAATATGAAGAAATATAGACCGTGTTCTTCGCCACTAATTAAGGCTGTTTTCTGCCATAAAAATGCCATCAATATCGAGGCTATGGTACCAGTAATAATTATCAAGTAGGCCACTGGCTTCTCTGTAATTATTCGCGGCATGAGAAGATGTCCGATCGTGTATATTAGCGGACCCAGGTTAGCCGCGGAGATGATGACTGTCATAAAGGATGGAAGGTTCCATCCCTCTGGTAATTGGTGGACTAACACCGGTAACTCCACCCACACGCCGTTAACAGCCACCCACGAGCCCATACCAAACAGTATAATTAAAACACACACTGGGAGTTTGACTTCTTTCAGATAGTTCTTCATCTACAAGAGAAAATGAATCTAGCTTTATAGATAGAGATAGTATTTTGAATTTTTAATTGTGATATTTCATATACTTGCACAAATCAAATACATGTATTGGGTGTAATCATTAGCACAGTCTCGTTAACCCTTTCCTGTTTTACAAAATTTTGGACCTGTCCAAATTCAAAGATTTTGCAGACGAAAATTAAAAGTGGGTTTTATTTGAAAAATAACCATTCATCAGGGTGGAAAATAGTGTGGAAAAAGAAGAAATTGCTTGTCAGAAGCAATTTCTTTTTTTTATCACAATATTTTCTCAATTGTAAAATCACAGGCACGTAAAAATCAGGGATTAATCAGCAAAGGGTTAATACGATTCCAATAAGTACCCAAAACATAACTTTACATTGAGCAATAAAGCTGTAGACTGACTTTAGTCCCTCTTATCTGGATCTCGGATACTATTTTGATGGCGAAGTGCAACCCTGTCTATATAGATACATGTGTATATATAATACGCACTTAGTGTTTTGTATGACAAAAATATCTAACGAGGTTGCGGGCCGAGGCTCTGCCGAGACAATTATCAATTCCCACAACTAAGTTAGATTTTTTTCCCATACAATACAATAAGTACGTATTATATTTATCTTATAACCTCTATTTGCACTGTTATCGTCGATGTTTCAAACAGAAATCCAAAGTTTCTAAAAATAACCGTATTATATCATTGTTCTAAAAATATCCATGTGATATCATAAAAATATCATATGGGATGTTATCACACGGATATTTGTAAAGTTATAAGATAAATAAAGATAGGTACTTAGCAAGGGCGTAGCTCTAATTACGCACATTACGCAATTGCGTAATAATAATAAATCCGATTTAGAAAAAAGTCGTTGATGAATGATCACAACATCGAAAGTACAGCTTATTTAAGCTGTAGTCACGATTTTTTGATTATTCAAAATGCTCAAATCATAACTGAGAGGAGAGCAGACAGAAAACATTCATCTTTTGTCACATTCCACATATATAGAGTTTATCTTATATATATTCTTTGGTGGTCGCCTTCTGAGTGCGTATAAATTTCAAAATCCTAGTTACGCCTATGCGAAGGACAGTGCGTTGAATTACAGTCATTGTGAGACTGCGTGGACTGCGCAGACTAACTAGGGTCGAGACTTTTTGCAGTTGACCGATTTTATTATTTTAGAATGATCAATCTACTTTTCAATATAAGCATATTTGAAACGCAAACTCTGGTTGACCTGTGCTGAAATCATTTTTTTCCCAGATGTTTTTATTTCGTAACGGATTACTTTGGTAATTATTTCCAGGAAAGAACCAAAACAAAATGCTTCGGAAGTGCAATACAATAGGATTTAATATGTGATATAATAGAAATTCAGCTGAAAGCGAAGCAAACGCTCGAAAATGTTTTTTTTAATCTTAAAAGCTTACCTTAAAAAGAACAATACTTTCTCAGATCGAATTCTCAATAAATATAAAATAGGATTCTTCACACGTATTTATATAATTCTCACTATAATCAAATATGAGTGTGCATATAATAAGAATTAAATAAGACATGTGCTGCATTTTGATCAAGAGAACTTTTTTCACCACTTGATCTGTGACCTCAATTCACTTAGGATGTAAGTATGGCTTTCCCTGTTTAGGTTTCGTATGGTGACAAAATTCTGCAGTTAATAACACCGTGAACTTTATCTATAGTATCAGTGGGATAAAATAATTGGTATTTTATTACCTTCCTTTAAAAAACTTCTTATTTATCAATTTGTATGTCTTCACAAACCAATCAGCTGCTTTAGAATCCACACAATTCAATATAATCGATGGATTTAATTGATTTAAACGAACCCTTGATTGTTTTGATTGATTTTCAAGTGGTTTTAGAGATTGGGCGAGTCATTATAGGGTAAATTCACTTTTTTTGAGGGCGTTAACATTTGCAGAGACCCGACAAACGGTTTAACGCCAAAGTGTAAAGCCGGCACAAGGGCGGTAAAGCATTTTGAGGGTCTTTGCAAATGTTAACGCCTGAAAAGCGTAAATCGACGATATTATTGCATAAAAAGCAAGTATTTATTCAAACAGAGATAGTAAAATAATTCAAATGCACGTTTAAAACCAGCCCAAAAGTAAAAGTGTGACGAAAAAATGCGTTATGCATTGCGCCGTATTTTTTGTTTATAATACCGACGTTGCTTGGAAAATTAATGACGTCAAAAAAATAACGCGGGGATAAGAACGACGTCTTTATTCATGCTCTATATTAATGTTCGAAAAAAACTGATAGAGTGTACAGGCCCGACTGCGGATATTTAAGTGAAGAAAGCCGGGCGTTAACGGCACGTGAATTTACTTATTAAACCACGTTTTCTTCCGTTTAAAGCCCGGTTTCATCCATTAACGACCCGAAAACGTAAATTTTATGCAATAATTAGAATTAACGTATGAAGCGCTAATTTAGTGAGTTAGAATGGCCTTGATCGGAGTGAGTGAAATTTTTCACACAGATATGTTTTAACTGTGAGGGTAACAGCACGGGTGATCGTTCCACAACCAGATAGTTTTTTTCTTAAAGGTTAATAACATTTATGATTAGAAATGAGATAATGAAGCAATTGCCTGTGGATACGTTATAGATTTATCAAAATGATATCACTAATTAGTTGAAAAATATTTACATGTCCCACTCAAAACAATCTTGTTTTGTAAGTCTGCGCATAAGTCCCGGGAAAGAAATATAACTCGTGATGAAAAAAATCTTTACATTTTGCTTTATGATATAAACCATAATAATAAAGATATGAAGAGAGTATTTTTCAAAAAGGTATTAAACTTAAAACCAAATTACACTGTATTAATTGAGCTCAATGCCACTATGTTTTATGGATAAAATAATCTCTTAATCTCATAATTTAAAACGATTGCGATTGAATAAATTCGGGTGGGGGATTTTATCTTGAAAGTATTTTTTTTTTCGTCAAAAAAGTCAGATCTATTTTAAATTGGGATATTTTCTACCTATCCCAGAATTACATTGTACAAATGCTAATTGCAGGCCACGGTTGTCATAACAAAGTTATCATGCAATTAAGAACAAATTAAATCATAAATATCCTAGCTCATACAAATGACAATTATTCCTTTTATTTGTATCGGTAGTGTCATCCTTAAAGGGCAGTCTAAACGTCGTAACTACACCTGATCAAAATTTAACTCAAATCTAAAGTAGTTGTCCTGTAATAGTTCAGCAAATTTTTGGAACTTATGATCTTTCACAATTTTAATTTTGATTTAAATTTGATTTGAATTGGGGTTTAACGGCGCTTTCAACAATCTTTCAGTTATATCGCGACGACTGGAGCACCTAACGATGGATTTCTGGTATTTCTCACACCAGTACTACCACCACATCCCTTTCCTAGCCTCCAGTTGCTATTCCACATAGGTTTACGATTATCTAACCATTGGTGGAAGACAAATGTCGGAAAGGATAAGTGCCGCGGCCGGGCACAATTTTAACCGAGGTTTCCTAATGAAATCAAGATTGAATGAGATAAAACTCAAAACCTTGCTGCACTTAAGTTTGAATCCACTTCGCGTATTCATAATGCGGCTATGCTTTTAATTTCATACCTCAACAAATCTTTTAAAAAGCTCTCCATATTTATTATTAAAATACTGTTCACGAAATATGTGAAGATTCTTCCAAAATTCGAACAGATTTCTTATGAGACTACTTTATTTGAAGGTTAACAAATTAGCTGCTTACTCAAAATTGCGGTCGTTGAGAAATGAAACCAATTTTTCAGCCAACCAGATTACACAAATAAATTATGGACACAGCCTTAAACTGTATTTCATAATTAAATTATGATTACAGTAGAACTTGTGTTAAGCGATCACCAAAAAGCGGTCGTTTATGGAAATCGTCCCCTAATACAAAATATTATGATAAATATGACACGTCATTTTGATATCATTTATAGATGTTCTGTCAAGTTGTACTGAATCCTATGATGTTCGAACCCATTAGAATCGTCTTATTGAGGCGATTTTAATGGGCTCCAACAACATCAGATTCAATAATGACCAATTTTTTCGTTAAGAAACTCCTCTTTTCAGAGAATGTTTACTGAAAGGACTTTTAATAATGGTTGCTTTATAAAATAGACGTGGTCGCTCGAGCAATATCGACTGTTCATTAATATCGACAAAAAATCACAATAGTGTCATCTCGTGGCAGGAATGTGCCCTCATAGTGTGTTATAGACACCTGAGAATAGCGGCCAAACTGCCGTAGGCGGCCAGCTCAGGTCCGCCCGCGCAAATTTACTCTTTAAAGTTACTGTGAATAGCGGTAATCTGTCGTATGTGGCCGGCGGTCACCTTTAATTGTCTGGATTGCACTCAATGTATATCTCCTTAAGCGGTCACGCGAGTCATCAAATTATGACAGGTGACTTGCTGATTAATGAAAAATCGATAACGCGTTTGGATTATCGTATGCATTTACCGTGACACTTACCTAATCAACAAGTCCATTTGTGTTGTCTGAGCGACCCGCAGATTAGTTGATTGATAACGGCAGCAGATTATTAATATTCCGATTAGTAAGCCTATTATACATTCCTGTTTGTCCGAACTATCGAAAGATTTTTTTGACGGATTGATCTCTGAGAGGATTCCCCTTCGTCAGCTCCGGAAGTATTTATTTTTTGTCAGAATTATTTTGTTTACTTCTTTTTGCATCAAAAATCGTGTCCTTTTGGAAGATTCAATGATACACAGATGAAAAAATGAATATCAGATAAATAAAACTGCCGTATTTTTGTTTAGTATCGCTTGATTCCGTGGGATAATCGCCGCTTGTCGAAAGTGTCTTGGGGATTTTCCAAATGACGTCAACTAACGTCGTCAAGCATACCGGAAAACCTGACTTTGTTTACACCCCGCGCACGTGAAACAAATTGCCGCCAAAATCACAGGAACCCGCTTCTCGCTTTTATGAAAACTATAAACACTAAAATCGACGTATCTTCAGCGCATTTATACTTTCATGGAATGAACTCGAAATTGTCACTTTTTCCAATGAAAAATAGTATATCTTAAAAGTAATCAGGAATATTATCGTTGTCAAAATCTTAAACAACATAATCTTTCTCACATAGAGTTTATTTCTTTTCTGGTTCCCTGTGACAAAATGCAACTCGGATATAAACGCTGTTTACGTTCCGCAGGTGAGAACATATTGATCGTGAATAAACAAAACATCGTAAATACTGCCATTCAAGAAATCTTAAAATTATGGCCGATTTTGAAAGGAATCTTATTGAAACGAATACTAAATGTTCGGTGTGCCATCCGATGGAGTTATGATATTAACCAATTGTTGTTCGTCTCGGAGGCCGCCGGCGGGGGGGGGGGGGGGGATTTTCAGTTAAGCGGCCAACTCCCGTATGCGGTCGATTTTGCCATGTCCCGTGGGTGGCCGCTATTGACAGTTTTGACTGTATTTTTAATTATTGTTTCTTTTCTCTCAGACAATAACAAACAATATCAATTGTATGCTTTCAAATTCAGAATCCGTGTGTTCTCTCAAATATATCAAACTAGAGAACTATGATGATCCTAGATCGCTCACTTGAGTCTCGTTGACCCCTGGGACATCACATCAATTAAATAGGCGGATGTCAACAAGGAGATAATTTCTAAATAACATCAAAACCATGTAATGTTTTAAGCAAAGAGTAAAAGGGATGTGTCTGGACACAGCCCTTACATGAACATATGGGCATGTTATGAACAAACTTCATGAAATACAGGATTTCCTCTTTTTTGTCTTTTGTAAAACATGGTTGGTTCATTCAGAGCCCAAATATGACCCCTGGGGCATGCCATGTAAACATAAGTCGAAGTCCACAAAATAATATTACAGACAAAATATGGAAGATAACTGCCTTTTGGTTTCAGAGAAGAAGATTTTTGAATTTTTTGCGCTTTGAATCTATGTAAAAAAGGATGAGCCTGGGTGGAGCCCTTATATGACCACTTGGTCTTTATACGAACAAACTTAGTAGAGGCCCACTCGATGATGCCACATATAAAAATGGAAAGCTGCCTGTCTTCTAGTTTCAGAGAAGAAGATTTTCAAAGATTTTTAAAGATTTTCGCTTTTTGATTATATGTAAATAGGGGTGCGCCTGGGCAGAGTCCAAATAGGACCCCAGGGTCTTGATATGAACAAACTTGGTAGAGGCCCACTATATGATGCTACATACCAATATGAAAGCTGTCTGCCCCCTGGTTTCAGAGAAGACGATTTTTAAAGATTTTCCTATTTTTAACCTTTTTGATAAGGGTTAAGGGAGAATTTAGGTAGGATTACATTTATTTGAACAATTTTGGTAGAGCTTGACCCAAGGAACATCCCTGCAAAGGTTCATCAAAATTGGCCCACCGGTTTAGGACGAGAAAACTTTTTAAAGAAATTGTGCACGACGCACAGCGCACAACTGACGACGGACATTGTACGATCACAATAGTTCACCTTGAGCACTTCGCGCTCAGGAGAGCTAAAAACATTCTACAAGCTGCTTTTTTAAAAAAAAAATGTAGTCTGATTTACACTTCTCAATTTGCTCGTCCAAATTTCGACAAACTAGTAAATTGAAGACAATTTCTTTGACAAAAGTATAGAGTAAAGATTTCTCATAAATATATCGTCAGAAAAGACAAGAAAGTCATGCGTAGTTTTTTTTGGTTTTTAAGTTGGAATGCGGAGCAATTCCAACTTAGATTTAACAAAACCGCAAAATGAACACAAGATAATTTCATTTCGGGTTTCTTGAGAACACATATCACGTGAACAGGATGTGAGTACACTTCGGCCTATTTTGTATATCTCAACTTGACAAAGACATACAGTTTATTTCATCAAAAAGTAATAATGCTGTACAATTACACAACTATCACTTCGTGTTTATTATTAACATGCTAATTTATGTTTTAAACGACATTTATTGAAAGTTGCGTACGAAAATATTAGTATCACATGTTTGCATTACTATATTTGGAAATCATGTGATAAGTCAAGTCCAATTAGGTCAGCAATTAACAATTAGCACTAGCCAATCGCGTGATTTGCTTATTTGGTAATGTCGCGATCTGTTTTCTCAGTATTGTGGCAATAGCACAGACCAATCACGTGATCTGCTTATTTAGTAAGGTCGCGACCTGTTTTTCGTAGAATTATATTATAGCTTCTTTTAAAGGTATAGTTTCTCTTTCTGAACGACCTTATTACACATTTAACTTTTGACAAGGTGTTATATCGTAAATTTCTGTCTAAGCTACGAAATAAATACCCTTTTTTTAAAGTGATGATACACTTTTAAAGTTAATATATATATATATTTGCAACATATTGTCGTTTGTTTTCCGTCATATTGCAGTTATCTACACGAATGTTTTATTGTAAAAACCCAATACTCATCCAATTAAACCCTTGTCACCACATCTCTTATTGAATTATGAATATTTTTGCCCAATTGAATTCCAACACCAAGACAATTTGCTATTTGAAACAAACCATCTAGTTCAACTTGCTTTCTTCACATTCTTACACATCATCATGTTTAAGAGTACCATCATACAGTTAGTTACATCGTGAAATTGACATTCATCTCAATAGAAAACATTCTTAATCGCTCACTCAGCGCTCCATTCATTCATTCCAAACACTAACTCAAACCATTCAAAAACACTCAAAGTTATTAGAAAAATAAGATCAACATGTACATTCAAAATGAATTAAGCAAGAACCAAATCGCGATTTCACTGACATAAATGAATTTTAAAGCGTCTGATTGGTTCTTGGTGAAATAGAAAGCTATTGATTGAACTTTTATGCATATTTTATAAAGGTTTTATAAATCGCTTATTTTGTTCATCCTGAACAAAATAAGCGACATTGGATTCCCTCCCTTAAATTTCACTCAAAACTCGCTCCGCTCACTTATTCAACATCATGCTTAAATCTTTCCAAAATCGTTCGCCTTTCAATTTCACGATGTTATTAGCTGTACCCCCAACTCAGAAGAAGAGGAGCATAATTATATTGATTTTATCATGTCTGTCTCTCAGTCCATTGACCTTTTGCTTTCCGCTAGATAAACGGAGAAGCAATTGACCTACAATAACGAAACTTTACACAAATATTGCCCATCACCCAAAGAAATGCGCCATTGTTTCGGGGTCATAGATGTCACGGGCATCAGTAAATTTTAACAGTTAACAGTTTCAACTCTAAGTGAACAACCAATTGACCCAAATCATAGAACTTGACACAAATGTTGTCAATGATCCAAGAAAGTGCCCAAAAGTGGAGTCACAAAGGTCGAAATCACAATTGAACTTCGTCCAAAAATTGTCTTGAGATTCCAACTCATGAAGTAAAAGACTTCCCTGCGAAAATAGCTTTTCGACATGGAAAAATCATTTGCGACACTTCTAATTTAAAATGTAATTGATAACTCAAATGGAGCAGAAGTTTATTGAAAAATAATATAAAAACTGTTTGGAGTGTATTAGGTCGCCTGTGTGTCCATTAGTCGGCTGTATGGTCCGTATCATTTTCTTCCATTTTAGCTCACCTTACCACAACGTGCTGAAGGGGAGCTTTAGGATCACCCTGACTCCGTCGTCCGTCGTGAGTCGTCACCCTTCTTAAAACTTTTTCTTCTCCTAAACCGCTGGGCAAATTTCAATGAAATTTTGCCAGAATGTTCCCTGTGTGACCCTTTTCAAAATTGTAGCTATATTCTAATTGGCCAATAAATATGGGTATAGCAGGGCGGGGGTTTGAACGACATCTCCTCCTGAACCACTGGGCAGATTTCAATGAAACTTTTCAAGAATGTTCCTTTGATGACTTTCTCCAAACATTGTTGGCAAAACTTTCATTAGCCCATAAATATGGGCGTGGCAGGGTATGGCTAATTTTGAGTCTCCTCTGTAATGAATGGGTTGGCAGGGTCCATTATGACTGCTTATAATTGGAATGTCTCCTCTTCAACAATTAGGCAAGTTTGAATGAATCTTTGCCAGAAAGTTTTTTGGATAAGATCCACTGGACCAATCGAATTCAGGTGAGCGGTTTAGGGCCATTATGTCCCTCTTGGTTTAATTTTTCTTCCATCAGATTCAGGCCTGTATAGCGATTCAGAGGTTTAAGCGCCTCTCGTTGTTGAAATACATTGATTTATATACGCCCGTCAAAAGACGAGACGTATTATGTGATCACCTGTGGTGGGCGGGAGGCGTCAGCTTCGCTAGTAGCTTGAGGTCACCGCCTCTCGAACGCATTCCAACTTATCAGTACTTTCAGTACTTTGATTTTTTTTGTGTGTGTGTGATATGTTTAAAACAAAAAAAAGAAAACAGAAAAAAAAAATAAAGACAAAATTTTGACTTTGTGCAGATTTGAACCACCAAAAGTATTCTTCGTATGACTGTGACCTACACCTCTCGACCACGGAACCGTATGTAAATGTGGATCAAATTTTATGATTTTCATGAAAACATAGTCCTCCGGATTAAGACGAAGCTTTCCGTAACCACCGATATTCCTCGATGGTAAATGTATTCATCGGTTAATTTATTCATTGCATAAAGGTCAAATCATGTCAATAATTTCAGGTTATACCAAGAAAGAAAGAACACAAACAGATTGGATTTAATTTGGAGACTACAGATTGAATAACATGCAACAACGAGAATTGACTACATATAGGTTAGAAAAATAAAATTTAAAACAGAAATATACAGAAGCCAGTTCTGAGTTCAGAATAACAAAAACGGTACAAACTGTTTGCAAATTAAACCTCGCTTTGCACGTGCAGTTGCGTGCAAAAACGAGATATTATTTGCAAACAGTTCGCATCGTTTAGTCATCCTGAACGCAGTGAATCCGATTGGATTCATAGTTTCAAATGCACAGTGTAGTACAGTCTGGATTCGATACATATCGTATTTCCGAAAAAATCCCCTTTTATTTGTGGCTGGCCAAAAATATTTCATTACCACCATAATGAGCCGAATGGCAGACTAAAATTTGTTGGCTGTTAATTATTTACAGGGGAAATACATGTTTTGCGTAGTACGATATTCGATGTCAATATAAGGTTGGACTGAGAACTTAGGCTAATCATTACAGTAGCAACGCAGTAAAGACAAACTTTTGAAAAATTTTCTAAGCTCAGATGATGAGATGATAAATGTCTATCATTCTTTAGGAGACAAATCAAATATGAGAATTGATGAGTGTGATAATCATATTGATGATAATAATTACGGAGTTTGATGGCTGTAGGGTTCTTCTCATTACTTAGCTGCTAGATAAGGGTCGATATCTACACGTCAGGGGCCCGTTTTACTAAACATCTTACGATCATTTTTTGCGCAAGTCAAAAGTTAAAGTTACTTCAGAAGTAATTTTAAAAATATGGAATTCTGTCGTGCATCATCTCATTAAAATCGTCTTCTAAAGACGATTCCATTGAGAACTTGCAAGGCAGAATCTATCAATGAATGAAAACACCAGGATTGATTTGTGATTTTGACTTACGACCAATTTTCCGTGAGAAGTTTAGTAAAACGGGCCATAGGTCTGTATTTCAATGAGAAAGCACTTTGTCGTATGTTTGACAACAAGGACCTGATCGTAGATCTGTTGAAAGAGTTCGGTCTTCATGCTTACATAGGAACGGAGTTTTGTCATCAAAATTGTGAACACGGGGGTAAACAGGAGTTAAAATGAGTTTGAATCTGATCGACAACTTTTACTCTTTGTCTCAGTTGTCTCCTTATCCTTTGTCATTTCCATTTTCCTTATATCATTTTCACGTCTGTTTATTACGCTTAGACCACCAACACAGTTGTACATGCGTTAAGTAGATGTACACTGCAGCTATGGGGCCTGTTTTACTAAACTTCTTTTAAAGAATAACCGAAAGTCAAAATCACAAATCGCACCTTGTGTTTACATTCATTGTTAGAGTCTGCCTTGCAAAATCTCATTGGAATAGACGAATCTAACTAATGAGATGATGAATGGCAGAATTCTATATTTAGTTACTACTGTAGAGCACCTATCATCTCATAATAAACGAGTGTAATGATTGGACAATCGATATTTGATTGACAGCAGCGATCTGTGAATTGAAAGCCTATTTAGTACTAGAAAGCCATGAATGGCTTGTGTCGCTCCACAGGCTTGAATTTCTTGTAATAGCAAATCTAGAGAAATGACCTCCGCCCATAAAAGACATATTTTTCTTCAAATCACAATAATTTTTGGCTGAATGATAATGGATCACCCAAGGATCATACTAATGTAGTTTGCTTGATATCCATCAGTAACATTCTGAAAAAATGATTTTCAAAGTTTGCACTATAAAACATATAGAGAAATGACCTCCGCCCATAAAATACATATTGTCCATCTGATCACAATAATTTTTTGTATACTGATAAAGGGTCAGCCAAGGATCATTCATGTAAAATTTGGTTGAAATCTATCAGTTAGATTCTGAGAAAATGATTTTCAAAGTTTCCACTATATAACATATAGAGAAATGACCTCTGCCCATAAAATGCATATTTTTCATCCGATCACAATAATTTTTTGTAGACTGATAAAGGGTCAGCCAAGGATCATTCATGTAAAATTTGGTTGATATCTATCAATTAGATTCCGAGAAAATGATTTTCAAAGTTTCCACTATATAACATATAGAGAAATGACCTCTGCCCATAAAATACATATTTTTCATCCGATCACAATAATTTTTTGTAGACTGATAAAGGGTCACCCAAGGATTATTCATGCAAAATTTGGTTGATATCCATCACTTAGAGCCTGAGAAAAGTCACTTTTTACCATATTTGGAAATTAGCCACGCCCATTTAATCCATGTTTTTCATTGGATCAAAATTTCTTGAACAACTTTGAAAGAGGGTCACCCAAGGATCATTCCTGTGAAGTTTGGTTGAAATCCATCCAGTAGTTTCTGAGGAGAAGATTTTTAAAGAAAAAGTTTACGACCGGACGCACGGACGCACGTACGGACGGACGCACGACGGACACAACGCCATGACAATAGCCCCAGTGGCTTTCAGCCAGTGGAGCTTAAAATGAAGAATCAATGCCATGCCGATTATACACGACCTTCCATGCATGTTCCCGAGTATTAAACCAATGGAAACACGGGAAACCACTACTCACGTTACTGACGATGGGGTAATCAAAACTTTGTAACTATAGTTCGCATTAAGCTAAAGTAACAGCACGGGCGCTTGTTTCGTTATCGGATTTAAAGATGTCGTCGATATAATTCTTAAAAAAAGACTGTTCAAAACATCGTTAAGCTTTATACAAACAAATAAGTCGTACTTATTTGATATACGAGGGTTGTTCAAAAATTAACCGGATTTTGCCTCGCAAAATTTTATTTTTGAAGCAATCAAAATAAGTTTGGTATCATTCACTGTCGGAATTCAATCTACATATGGTTATGTAAATTTGATATGGTTATGGAACATAGCGCGCGCACTTATGACATATTAAATGCCATGAAAACGAGTACCCGGCGCAGCAGATAAAATATTTCATATATTTGGTCTTCGTTTGTGAATAATCTTTCTTTTCTAACTGTTGAAACATTTGAAAATTACATGCGTTGCTGGAATTAGTATTACAAATGCCTTATCTTAATTTGAAGTAATTTGACCGTAGAGTTTTTCGATAAGGTTCGTTTAAAATCTTGCGGGGTAAGTGTATCGGAACGTTTTAGACAACGTCAACTGAATGCTCGGAATTTTGATCTTAAATTATTATACTCGTTATCAACCAAAATAAAGAAAGTTATAAATCAAACACTTGTCACGCTGAAAGGGAATGGTTCATTCTTCCAAATGCGTATTTTTCATCGGCTTCCGTGCCCCGTGAGATAAGAGGGAGAAAGGGCAGGGAGAAACTTGTCAAAGCAACTGTAGGGACGTCAATTGCCGAGTCTCTGGAAGATATAGGCGATTAACTAAGGGATACCTTTCTGAGAACTTTGATGTCATACCATTCGATTTTACCTTTATACAAACCATAAAAGCACAGCTTAATTACAGGAACACTGAATTCATCCTTCTTCCAAGAATAACGAATCGTGACAAGCTAAATTACATAACACAAAATGTCTCAATTCTCGACAACGTCGCTAGCGTCATGTACTGTGTGCCGTCATCCTATACCCATGTACTTTTGTTTGCGTGTGAAATGCATATCTATCGTTCAACTTCAGGCTTTTGCAAGCTTGATAAAAAGTGTCCAATTGATATGGGTGTACTTTTTTCACATAGCGATAAATCAGTTATGCCTAATTGACCTAATCCGGATAAATATTGATCATCCCTCGTAGCCATTTTTAACTAGATGCAAGGTCGCGAACTGGATAGTGATTGTGAATTAATTCGAAGGCAAAAACGTTTTTGGCAAGCATGAGTTAGCGTCAAGATCAAGTTCATTGTCAATATTCAAACACGTGAGTTCATTTCTCATGCAACAAGAATACATAATAATTGTTTCATAACTAAGAAGTTGGAAAACAGAACCTTCTGATTGCTCTCCTCGTAAAAATAAAACATTTTCTTCGAAAAAGTAGATATTTTTGAAAAATTATACTTCTTAGTTTGGGAGTGAAGCCAACATTTCGATTCATACAAATACTCATACTCTTACTTGTTAACAAGCTTAATTAATAATGTTAACAAAAAATAAGAGATCATGAAGCGGCAAATGCGATGAGCTATTTCGTTAATAAGTGCCCCCCCCCCCCAAAATAACCAATAGTCAGAGGTTGGCAATGCACGGAGCCACATAGTTGACATAATAAATGTATACACATTTTTTACTCCGCTGTAACGTATTACAATTTCGAATTAGTATTTCGTCAAAACAAATAAACATTTCGTTATAACGAAATATTTCATTTCATCGAAATACTATTTCGACAAAAGGAAATAGTATTTCGTTAAAACGAATCAATACTTCCTTTTTTTCGAATTAATATTTCGCTTTTACGAAATACTTTTTCAATAATACGAATAAGTATTTCCTTAAAACGAATTAATATTTCAATATAACGAATTAATACTTCGTTTTTTTATCGAAATACCTTTCGTTTTTACGAAATACTATTTCGATAAAACGAATTAGAATTTCATCTAAATCAAATAATATTTCGTTATAGCGAATTTATATTTCTTTTATCGAAATACTATTTCGTTTTAACGAAATGCTATTTCGTTTTAACGAATTACTACTTTGTGAAATCGAAATAGTATTATGCGGAACAATCGGTTGTTATCCTTCCAAATATAAACTCACGTGTGTACTTTCTGATTTATACATGTGAGAGAGACAAATACCCGTTTTCGGCAAAGCTTTAGAATGTTAACTTATGCCTTAATTTGAATAAGGATAGACTCTGATAGGCGTAATTTTGAAATTTATACGCACTCAGGTGACCAAGATAGGATATATTATTGAGGCTAACATGAATAGAAAATATATGGAGGTCATGTTGTCTCTCTTGAGGGGCTGTCACACCACAACGAATGAGAGTAACGTACGTCCTGCGTATGAAAAATAGAGAAATTTTGATTATACGCACAACTTTTCTAGCGTATAACAATGGACTTCCGCCGGATTTTCATCTTAGACGAATGAACAGCATATGCGCACCATTAGTATCACATATGACCAGTGCATACGTAGCGAACACAAAAACATTCATCGACATATGTCACCGCATAGGTAAAGTTTATCGACGTATGAGTAGCGTATGAAAGTGAACGAGTAACGTATGGATAACGGACGAAGGCGTATGAATAACGTATGCATTTTATTTGGCTTATATATTTCTTAGTTCCTTCAGCTAAAAGGGTAGACATCAAACCGATCAGATTCCAAGATAGAAACAAATGCCTGAGACGCTCTACTGACTCCCTTAGATGTTTAAAGCATGTTTGAAATTTTATAGTGCCTCCTTTTCCTGTGAGACTTGAAGGACCTAGTTCTATTTCGAATGGAATGATCCTTATAAATAATAATTCAATCATTATGTATATTTTGAAGAGAAACCAGTGAAACTCTTCCACGATAACGACATCTATTCAACTTTATATAAAGTCCCCTTTCCAAAATACTTAAAGGACCTAGGCCAATTTCAAAAGGATAGATCCTTACGACGCAATCAATCTTTCATTCAATCTGTGACACATTTATTCCAAGAAGAGCTGCTGGTTTAATAGCGGGATAAAGTCTATGGAAGGACAGTCAGAAGCAATGGTAGACGGACGGACATAAAAAGGCGCCATCGCTACTACTTCTTGGTCAATGGAGCTAAAACTTGTCATTAGAGGGGTGGGGGAGGGGGATATAAAGCTGATTTTCCTCCCGCTGATATGAAAGGACAGGTTCAAATGACCCCTGGAACCAAAAAATACAATTTGTTGAAGGTATAATTAATGGTCAAGATTGCTCTTCTCTAAATTGCGGTCAAGCGTTTGACTCTTCACCGCCACCTGAAGCTGATTCTGCCACAAAAATATCTCTAAAGAACAACAACAAAAAAGTCTAACGAACTAGTATTTCAATTAAACGAAATATTAATTTGTTATAATGAAATATTTATTCGTTTTGATGAAATACTAATTTGATTATCAAAATCGTATTTCGTTGTAACAGATTAAACAAGAGGGCCAGAATGGCCCTAAACTGCTAACCTGAAATTATTTGGTCAAATGGATCTCATCCAAGTAACCTGGCAAAGTTTCATTCACAATTGCCTTTTTGTAGAAGGGGAGATCTTATTCCAAGAATTTAAGGTGAAAATAGACCCTGCCCATCCATTCGTCACCAAGGGGACTCAAAACAAGTGCATGTCGTATTGCGATGCAATACAGGATAACAAAAAATCCTTTCTTCTAATATATCTCCTACTAACTAGATCTATAACTGTTTACAAAATTTGAAGTTGCTAGCAATTAGGTTTTGAACAAAATGTCCCAAACAAAAATATAAGAGTAAAAACAACCAATGGCAAAAACTCCAAAAGTGGGCGGAGAAAAATGATTCTTGTACATGCCACTTGTCCTCAATGATATCTATAAGTGTACCAAGTTTAAAGTTGCTAGCACTGATGGCTCAGGAGATATGATGCGGACAAAAATGTCAGGATAAAAAATAACAACAGACAATAACTAAAAAAGTGGATGTGGCAGAGTAACAGTTCTTGTGCATTACACTTCTTCTCAATGAGATCTACCAGTGTACAAAGTTTGAAGTTGCTAGGGCTTATGGATTAGGAGATAAGTACGGGACAAAAATGTGAGGATAGAAACAACAAAGGGCAATAACTCAAAAAGTGGACATGGCAGAGTGACAGTTCTTGTACATGACACTTGTCCTCAATGATATCTATAAGTATAGCAAGTTTGAAGTTTCTAGCACTTATGGTTTAGAAGATATGTTCCGGACAAAAATGTAAAGGTAAAAACAACAAAGGGCAATAACTCAAAAAATGGGTGTGCAGAGTTACTGTTCTTGTACATGACAATTGTCTTCAATGAGATCTATACATGTACAAAAATTGAAGTTGCTAGCACTTATAGTTTAGGAGATATGATCTGGACAAGAATGTAAGACTAAAAACAACAAAAGGCAATAACTCAAAAAGTGGACATGACAGAGTAACAGTTCTTGTTCATGACACTTGTCCTCGATAAGATCTATCAGTGTACCAAGTTTGAAGTTGCTAGCACTTATGGTTTAGGAGATATGATCCGGACAAAAATGTAAGGGTAAAAACAAAAAAGGGCAATAACTCAAAAAAAGGGCGTGGCAGAATAACAGTTCTTGAACATGACACTTGTCCTTAATAAGATCTATAAGTGTACCAAGCTTGAAGTTGCTAGCACTTATAGTTTAGGAGATATGATCCTGACAAGAATGTAAGGCTAAAAAAACCTAAAGGGCAATAACTCAAAAAGTGGGTGTGGCAGAGTTATGGAACTTGAACATGACACTTCTCCTTAATGAGATCTATAAGTGTACAAAGTTTGAAGTTGCTAGCACACATAGTTTAGGAGATATGTTCCGGACAAGAATGTAAGGCTAAAAAAAACCAAAGGGCAATAACTCAAAAAATGGGCGTGGCAGAGTAATAGTTCTTGAACATGACACTTCTCCTCAATGAGATCTATAAGTGTACCAAGTTTGAAGTTGCTAGCACATATGGTTTAGAAAATATAGCCCGGACAAGAATGTAAGGGTAAAAATAACAAAGGGCAATAACTCAAAAAGTGGGCGTGGCAGAGTAACGGTTCTTGAACATGACACTTCTCCTCAATGAGATCTATAAGTGTACCAAGTTTGAAGTTGCTAGCACATATGGTTTAGAAGATATAGCCCGGACAAAAGCGTGACAGACAGACGGACGGACGGACAGACGGAATCGAGCAAACCTATAGTCCCCCAACCGGTAACCGGTTGGGGACAAATAAGCCCTGCCCTATCATGCCTATATTTATGGGCCAATCAAAATTTCGCCGACAATTTTTGAAGAGAGTCATCCAGGAACATTCTGGTAATTTTTCCTTGAAACTGGTTCAGGTGCAGATGTCGTTCAAAGATTTCGGGCTCAAAATAAGCCCCACCCTGCCTTGCCCACTTTTATCAGCCAATCAAAATTTTGCGAACAATTTTTGAAAAAAAGTCATCCAAGAAACATTTTGGTAAAGTTTCCCAGTAGTTCAGGAGAAGATGTTAGTAAAAGATTTTGAGCTCAAAATAAGCCCCACCCTGCCACACCCATATTTATGGACCAATCAAAAATTCCTGAACATTTTTTGAAAAGGGTCTTCTAAGGAACATTCTTATTAAGTTTCATTGAAATCGGCCCAGAGGTTCAGGAGAAAATGTCATTCAAACATTTCAGGCTTTAAATAAGCCCTGTCCTGCAACACCCACATCTATGGCCCAATCAAAATGTCATGGACAATTTTTGAAAAGGGTCACCTTAGGAATATTCTGGTAAAGTTTCATTGAAATCAGCCAATTGGTTCAGGAGGAGATGTCCTTCAAAAATAACAAAGTGAAAAAATGCAATGCACACATTTATGGGCCAATCAAAATGTCGCGAACAATTTTTGTAAAGGATCACCCAAGGAACAATCTGGTACAGTTTCAATGAAATCGGCCCAGTGGTTCAGAAGAAGTAGTTTTTAAGATTGTTGACGACGGACACCACACAATGCAAGATGGACTCAGGGTGGTCCTAAAAGCTCCCCTTAAGCATGATGTGCTCAGGTGAGCTTACAAGGTGTATATTATGTCATCTCCGGGTCTCTGTAGCAATGCATTAACGTTGACTAATACGCATAGTTGAAATGTCAAATTAAATGTAAGACAATCATTCAGTGATTTGTTTGTTGGAATGACATTTAACGCCATTTTTATACTTTCTTTTAGCCACAATGTGGCACATTGTGCACCTAATATTCGATCGCTGATATTTCTCACACCAGTACTACCATATTGTCCTTTCCTAGCCCTAGCTGCTAACTTACGTTTACAATTATTCTCCCATTGGTCGAAGACAGACGGAAAGGATATGTTGGACAACTGGGTATTAAATGACACCCATCATTGAAGAATGAGAGTCTGATGTGGTACAAACTGAGCTATGACAGAGGCTTTCAGGCAATGAATATCTACGAAAGACTAGTTGCAAACTATCTACGAGAAACAAAGTGTTTCTTGCAACAAACCATTATGTGATTAACTGAAACACTAGTTTCAACGAGAGTTTACCATATTGTGCCAAAATTTACCAAAATGAGCTGACAACAAATTTTGTTTTTCATCAACTCATAGGCAAATAATCCAAGGTAATCAAGAATGACTGGAGCATTTTGAATTGAAAAGTCTTAGGCACAACTAGACATCATAGAGAGTAATTGTATCTAGTTTCAGCTCATTTCATTTGATAGTTAAGGAGGAGTTGCACACAAAATACAGTGATTTTTGTTTATTTCAAGGGCAGATAATTCAAGATTTCTCAGGAATGACTGGAGTGATTTGATTTTCAAAGGTCTTATGCACAACAAGACCTCATAGGGAGTAATTGTGTCTAGTTTCAGCTCATTCCCATTGATAACTTAGGAGGAGTTGTGCACACAAAAAATAGTGTTTTTCATTAAATTCAAGGGCAGATAATTCAAGAATTTTCAGGAATGACTAAGGCGATTTGAATTTCAAAGGTCTAATGCACAACTAGACATCATAGATAGTAATTGTTCTTAGTTTCAGCTCATTCCCATTGATAGTTTAGGAGTAGTTGCGCACACAAAAAACAGTGATTTTGGTTACATTTAAGGGCAGATAATTCAAGATTTCTCAGGAATTACTGGAGCGATTTGAATTTCATAGGTCTTATGCACAACTAGACATCATAGGTAGTAATTGTGCCAAAATAAAGCTCATTCCCATTGATAGTTTAGGAGGCATTGCGCTCACAAAAAATTGCTAACGGAGGGACAGACGGACAGACAGACAACCGAGGCCATAACATAACACGACCCTTCGGGTGTATAAAAATGATTATCAAAGTTTCCACTTTATAAGATATAGAGAAATGACCTCCGCCAATAAAATTAATATTTTTCGTCCAATCACACTAATTTTTTGTAGATTGATAAAGGGTCACTCAAGGATCATTCCAGTACAATTTGGTTGATATCCATCCGCAACATTCTGAGAAAATGATTTTGAAAGTTTCAACTATATAACATATTGAGAAATGACCTCCGCCAATAAAATATGTATTTTTCATCCGATCACAATAATTTTTGGTAGACTGATATAGGGTCACTCAAGGATCATTCCAGTGAAATTTAATTGATATCCATTGGTTACATTCTGAGAAAAAGATTTTCAAAGTTTCCACTATATAAGATATTGAGAAATGACCTCCGCCCATAAAATACATATTTTCTATCCAATCACATTATTTTTTTGTAGACTGAAAGAGGGTCACCCAAGGATCATTCATCTTAAATCTAATTGGTATCTATCTATTAGAATCTGAGATAAGTCACTTTTTACCACATTTGGAAATTAGCCACGTCCATTTAATCTATGTTTTTAAATGGATCAAAATTTCTAGAACAACTTTGAAAGAGGGTCACCCAAGGATCATTCCTGTAAAGTTTGGTTGAAATTCATCCAGTACTTTCTGAGGAGAAAATTTTTAAAGAAAAAGTTTATGTCTGGAGGCACTGACACACTGATGGATGCACGACGGACACAATGCCATGACAATAGCCCCAGTGGCTTTCAGCCAGTGGAGCTAACAAACAATTATTCTTTTTCTGACATACAAAATTAGCCTAAAAGTGAATTTTTGAGATTCATCTTTCTAAAACACACTCTTTTGTATATAATTGCTATGAAATGTTATGAGGATATTTGTCTATTATATGACCTTCATCGTGTTAGTGAAATAACCCTGTTGAAATTTTTGATATAAAGTATTAGATAGAGGCTGTATAGTACATTCTACGTGAATTAAACCATTTAAAGACGCTAGCACAGCTGGCAACTTGATGCTTTATTACGGGTAGAATGTACTATACAGATTCTATCTGACTAAGTGTTCGACAACCTATAAAACCCTTTAACTGTACAAACTATTTTAAAACCACGCCTCCAATATAGTTTTTGACGACCGAATCTGACTAAATTACATCACTCTTCTATAAATAGGAACAATTAATCGATGGCACTATTTCATAGGCTCGCAACACTGAAAGTATTTGGCGTCAATTAATGTGTATAGAGGCATAAGATGTGTATAAATTAATTCAAACCGTAGTGTTATATTGAACAACGGGACGGTTTCTTGATTTCTATTTCCAAGATAATTTATATAATCCCCTATGCAATAGCCATCATGACAGAAATCTATGATCGTAACAATTATTTTCTGTTTTCACTGTTTTGTTTGCCTCTCACTTTCCTGATCACTGGTTGTAGACGACACACCATCATTTGAACAACCAAAATACAATATCTTCAGTCCAATGTTGTTGTACATACGAGTTTGATTACCCACACAGCATATAAACAAATTAGCAGGCCTGACATTGATAGCTACTCGGCAGTTATGACAAACGATTAACCTTTTTCCTTACTGTATTGTAGTTGAGTTGCAAACTAAACATTTCAAGGACTCTAGCTCAAGTTGATATTATAATAAAGGAGAATTCACATAGTTTAGGCTAAGGTCAGACAGCAGAATGTGTAGGCTGAAATACATCCATTTTGTATGCCAAAATTTTGTGTACAGCAGAAAAGTGACATAACTGCAATATTAGCATGAGAAAGATTAAGCTTTATCTTTTTAACTCATTCAAGAGTGAAAAAGCACCCACTCCTTTCTGGGGAAGTTTGAATGACCATAAACCTATTGCTAAACATGTGTGTTGAAACACCAAAACCGTGTATCATATATGGAAGGAAGGGCAGAGCTAAAGAGCATAAAATACGATGGGAGGACCTTCGTATAGAACTCATGTAAACCTGAATTCGGCCTGTTTATGCGATATAGAGCGGCAAAAATTTGAAATATCCAGCGATTTCATTGGTTTAAAAAGTATGTTGAACACTAAAACAGTGCTATTACACCAGTAGAATAACTATGCATATGAGCTCAGAGCAAATAGAAAAGCTTTTTTGTAACCGCAAAATGACGTCATAAAATATATAATGTGATGTCAGTTTTAAACGGTATTATAAGTTTTGTGGAAAATTGAAAAGTTGAATTTCAAGAATTTTGACAATTTTTTGCAAAAATTTGCACCATATTACAAATAGAATTTAAAATTTGTATTCATAAAATACTGAATTTATTAAACTTGTCATCTAAAATAGATAAAAATGAGGCACAGAGCCTCGTTTTATCTATTTTTAGATGACTCATTTAATGAATTAGGTATTCAAGGACCACTCATTCAATATCCTCTATTTATTTGGGTCAGCTTATATAACTTCAAATTAGGTGAAATGAAGGGTAAAAGTTTTGGTAATTTCAGTTGTTTGGTGATGAGAAAATCAAGTGATAAAATATGTTGTTTTTTTTTCAAAAATCTACTGGAAAGCATTAGCAAAAAATATGTGTTTCTATTTGATAAAAAAAATATCACAGAATTTACATGGGTAACAACATGTTTATTGCATAAACTACAAACTAGAAACTAGAAACATAAACTAGAATGATGTTCAAACTCATTGGAATCGTCTCATTGAGACTATTCTGATTGGTTTCAACAACATAAGGTTCTATAATTAACAATTGTTTTTTTCAAAATGCCTATTTTTTCAGAGATTTTGCTTAAGTCGAAGGAAGTTTTTATAATGGTCGGTTAAGAAAATAGGTCTCTAATTAGATATGGTAGCTTCAGCTATATAGACTGTATACTGCACACACTTCAATTCAATTTCTATATCTTGTCAACACTGTGGTACCTAGAAAAAGAATAATAATAATTCAGAAATTGTTGTAAAACATTTTCTAGTCCACAATTATCCATTATTATTTTAGTTCATTTAATTCATTCAAACAAAATAAGCTCCAACAAAGCTACAAATAGTGTAACAAATGAAATGTCCTAAACCTAAGCATAGCTGAAAAATATCCGACGTCAGCCGGTGTTGAACCCACACGGACAACATTATTCAAATAATTGGTTTACAAGTCCAATGTGCTAATCACTGAGCCAAAGAAGATCTTCCCTGATGCAGGTGTCAGGCACTGATATCTATGACCGCTCTGGTACAACTTCTATTATTTCCTAAAGGAGCCTTGTCGAGAACAAAAATTCAAGCCCCCATGTTACAAACAAACTGTCCTTAACCTAAGCATAGCTGAAAAATATCCGATGTGAGCAGGTGTTTAACCCAAGCAGATAACATTATTCAAATAATTGGTTAACAAGTCCAATGCGCTAACCACTGAGCCAAAGAAGATCTTCCCTGATGCAGCTGTCAGGCATTGTACTTAAACCAACAAAGCTATGCAGGACAGTGGTGAGAGTGGTCTTCCATAACAATAGTGAAAGTATTTTGGATTTTAGATCAAAGTATTTCAATTATTATAGCAAAGACCCTATGTTGTTGGTACACATTTGCATTGTCTTATCAAAACAATTCCAATGAGTTTCAACAACATACAGGTTCATTAACCTTTGTCATGCTGAACCCGGAATATTCCTGCTTTGGCAGGAGCTAAAGACAAACATCAGCCTGCACATATGTGCAGTCTGATGTTAGTCTACACCACCTGTTTCTCACTTTCAAATCAGAATTGTCAATAGATTTAGTTTTTCAAATAAAAATTGAACTACAGTTGGTACTTTCAGTGCTTTTTGTCCTTTGATTTTGATGACAATTTCTAGCCAAAATTAATTCAGCATGACATGGGTTAAGATTTACAGATTTCAGATTGTCTTTTCCCCCTAGTATCTGTACCTGTGACTGTAATGTCTCTATTCAGTGACCTTCATCATCTGTTATCTTCTATAACAATTTCATCATCGTCTGTTTTTACAAGTATATATAAAATTCTAAAGTCTTCATCTTGCTTCTGAAAAGAGAACAATTTTAACTCTAAACGAATTAACAAACATGATCTATCTGCCACAAGTCCTATTTCAATATAAGTGAGGAATCAAATGTATATTATAAGATAAATTTATCAAGATTACCATTTTTGCCTATTGCAATACATGTACTTTTAACAGGTAAAATCTAACTTTGCCATGAACATAAATAAATCAAACCCCTATCCTGCTGCATTCTAATAAAATCATTGTTTCCATTTTTTTCATACATTTCAAGAGGTTAGGTTCAAGTTTTTTTTTAAAAAAAAAATTAAGTGGAAAGTAGGCAGCGAAGGCTAAGAACAGACTGCACCCCTATGCAGGATGGTCTCAGCTTACACTGTCTGCCAAAACTTTTTGTTATACTGCAAAGAAAATTCTAGCATTTTCATTGGCTAATGCTGACCTGACAAACACTGTTATCTATGACCGCTCTGGTATAACTTCTATTATTTCCTTAAGGCACCTTGCCAGGAACAAAAATTCAAGCCGATAATGGTAGCCATGATTCTCTTGCTTTGCTTATAACACGACCAAGTATACACATTATGCTACAGTTAAAACCATGTCAGTTGATAACTTTCAAATAAAAATGACATACAGACCAACAAATACCTATCAATTTAACTAATCAATTGGTTTAAAGTGCCAAATTTCTCAAAGGTTCAGTCAAGAACCACTTTCATATCACAGAACATGTCTGTGACATGTACATCGCAGAATGTAGTAGTGTGGCATTACAACTATATGTGACATTACATTGTACAGTTTTAATCTTCATTTGAGGCGCATTAGGAGATATTGGTGGCTTATAGAATTTTGTAAGTTATAAGGCCTTAGAAAGGCAAAAGATAGATATTTATTCTAAAACTTTGCAGTATAAGAATTTCGGCTACAGCTCAGGTGACATCATTTGTTCCAGCAGGGAATAAATCGTCATATACCCTGGCAAGAAACTGTATAACTAATAATGTATACCAGAAATATACTGTGAGTAGCATGAGAAGGGGTAAAAAGCTCACCTTGCTTGCTTCTAGACTCACAATACCCTCTTTAAAACTTCCTTTTAGGGTGAATTCCATGTTGAAATATTGTACTTTGTCGACTACTTTACAGGTTACTCTGTAAACAGATTCAGTATATGCATGTACTTTTTCGCTCCAATAACATAACAAGCGACTGATCTTTTCTTTTTTTTAAAGTCAGTGCTTTGTTTGTGTAGATCTAATGTAGAAAATTCTGTGACGAAAGAAGAAATTGCTTATTTCTTTACTTACAATATTTTCCAGTTAGTTCTTCATGTGCATTTCAAATGTTGTATTGCATAATAATGAGTAACTGAAATAATCTTATCCTATACCCTTTGATGCAAAAATTTTTATTGAAAAAAGTCAATTGACAAATTGTTGCATGTACAATGTTTAATCATATATCAACTGAAAACCTTTTTCACTATAGTTCTGAATAATTTTAACCCTTATCATGCTGAAACCGGAATATTCCTGTTTTTGAAGGATGTATAGACAGAGATCAGCCTGCACATATGTGCAGTCTGCTCTTAGTCTACACCACCTGTTAGTCCCTTTTCAAGGCAGAATTCTTCATGAAGTTAATGATAACAAGAGCTGTCACTGTAAGATGACAATGCCCCCGACACCGCTTTGATAGTAATAAGGAAGTTATGGCCAATGTTAAAGTTTTTGGACGGAATGACGGACGGACGGACAGACGGACAGACGGACGGACGGACGGACAAGTCAAATTTATGATGCCTCCCTATCGGGGGCATAAAAAGAAATAATGCCCTACACCCATGGATTTTAGGGCTTTCAGTACTTTAAAATGAGAGCAATTCTGAAAGATTCTGATATTAATCATCATGACAATGGTTAATATTTGACCTTTAGCTGTGACCTTTGAATTGAATTTATCTGAATATTTCTTTCAAATGGTAGAATTATGATCTTATCATGTTGGAGAGCAATTGTGCCAATCAATTCTTAAATCTATCCAAAAATGTAGGAGCTATGCTCCAGACATGGTTAATTTTAACATCTGCCCTTTCCCTGTGACCTTGGTCTTGCAGCCAGCTGATTTTTTTTCCAAAACAGCATACTTACAGATGCTGTTGAATAATTGTCCCAATTCTTTATTTAAATCCATCCATATATGTATGAGTATGAGTCCTGACAAATTTAATTGATTGATTTAAAGCTGCTCTTTCACAGTATTTCATTGAAAAAATACAAAACATATTCTTAGATTTGGAAATGTGTGTTTTTTTTAGATAATTAAGAATGGCCCAAAGGTATTGGCACTAAAAACAACATATTTCAATAATTTTGTAAATTATTTTTTCGATGCAGCAAGATCAGTAAGGGATCCAGTCTATTAATTTCCAGTCTATAAATTTCAAAATCATTCTTTTTCCATGGATAATCTTTCATTTTTGGTTGTATTGATATGAACTTTATAGCTGTCAAATACTCTTACCTTAATCTTTGATTGAATAAGACCAAAATACGGAATGCACATACATAAACAGTTGGCTCGAAATTGAAGAATTATTTTTTAGGCGTTAGTAGATGCTTTATTTTTTCAGAATGAATTTCGCTAAATTCAGAAATATCGGTGTTTCTTTCCATTCATTTCCAGATTGAATCTTATTATTTTAAAGGCTTCAACATGATGAGATATTTACTTCCGATTTATTTTACGAAAATTTTCAAAAATCACATTTTCCAAATCTGTGAAAGAGCAGCTTTAATGCCGCTTTCAACATTTTTTCAGTTATATTGCGGCTGCTGGAGCACCTTACAATGGATTTCTGGTATTTCCCTCATCATTACAACCATCACATCCTTTCCTAGCCTCCTGCTGCTATCTCACATAGGTCTACAATTATCAACACTATGGTTAGAGACAAATAGTCTGAAAGAATGAGTGCTGTCGTCGGGGATCGAACCTCTAGATTGACAGTCCGACGCGCTACCAACTGTGCTATGACGGTGGACCAGACAAACTTAAACAGACACTGACTGAAGGATGAATATTATAACACATTCACACCAAACTCTTGTTGTGATAACTATATCGGTTCAACACAAATCAAGGGGTCAGCTCAAAACTTTTGTAAGTGCCTAGCACTTGCAATAGTATTGTGCTGATCCCTCCAAGAGGGCTCCACAAAATGTGCATTTTACAGTTCACTTAGACATTAAAAGATAACTTTAACCTTGATATCATCAATATACATGTAATAGCACATAGGTATTGTCTATGTTTTGATTATGCATGATTATTCATTTGGTTAATTTTCAAAGGATATTTTTTTGAATTAAGGATTTAATGTTGATCCTTGATCTTGGACATGTCTCCTTAATTAACTATTCTTTTTATACAAAAAAAAACCAAACACCAAAATTGAAATCAAATGCTATTAAAGTGTAGAAAAATGTATGTATAAAATGTATATATAAATAGTGGATATATAATTACTTACTTTACTTTATCTTGGCTACTTTTTACTTCACTGATAGAATGTCCCAAGGTTTCAGCTACCTATGAATAGTTTAATGCAATTCACAACTGATTAATTAAGACTGTTAAATCCAAATTAAAACAAATTGATTACTCAGCATCAAGCAGTTGAATCTGCCTATAATTATGTGTATAGGCAGTTACAACTGTTTCGCGCTGAGTCATCAAAATGTTGTCCAGCGATGGTCAACACCTTAAGAACACATGACTGAAGTTGAACCTTGACATGCTGAATATAAAACCTTGGCAAAACCTCCTACACATGTGAGGGTTTATTCCCACTTCGTCTAATCCCATTTCGTCTACACTATAAAAATATTGATTTAGACCAAAAATTCCCATTTGGTCTAAACCTTTTTGACACCTCATTGTATCAATTTCCCATTTCGTCTACAAAATGGTTTTTGACATGCTATGAGAGTCACATCTTCCCGAGTCAAGCGGTATCGAATCGATAAGATCTTCTCGAATACCCCTTGACTGAATGAATAGGTATTTTCTGTACGATTTATTTTTAGCCGGCCAATCAAAAGGTCAAACGCGATTTCTGTAACTGCCAATCAGAGAGCTTCTTACAAACGACATCGGTACCTTTTAATCCCTATGGCAACCTGTTGCATTCCCACGACTGTGTAGATAACCCTTCATTCTTGGATAAAGAAAATGCGTCGCATCGAAAACGCTTACTTTTTAGTGCGTTTTTATTCGGTGACAGATAGATTTATAAAATCAACAAAATATAAATCAGTTCCTTTTTATCAGAATGATAGGAATAGTAAGCCGAAAGTTTCCTCATTGTCCACCGTGAATGTTTCCGAAGCTTCCCCCCCCCTCTTAAATTACATCAAAAATGTGAGTTGGGAATTCAGATATTATCTTTCACACGTTTTGTATTTTTGCCGACTAACAAAAATAACATGAAATGATTTTGAGTTAATCTATCCCCCATATTGTTCCATAGAAGAACATTTTAGATAGCCTTCTCTCTTCCCCCCCCCCCCCCCCCCCCCCAAAAAAAAATGTATGAAATAAAAATAAATAAAATTAATGGCCAGTTTTTTTGTTTGTTTTTTTTTTATTGAAAGCAAATATATTTCTATACAACGTAGAATATAGTCAACGGGCGGCAAAACTACTTAATCATAACTTGAATAAGCTGTAGTCACGAGATTTTGGACTACCCCACATTAAAATATGCATATATCATATATATTAGAGATAAAAATCAAATAATCCCTTTTTAATTACAAATACATGTGTAATTCGATTTGGATTGGACATTGCGTGTGATTGCTTTGTTTTAAACATCGTGAATAAGTTGTTTCATATCAAATCTAAGTTTATATCGTAACATTGTGACTACCTGCAACATGGGTACTTTTCAAATTAAAATAAATTCAAATAAATAAACAAATAAATAAATAATGAAGACAAATTATAACAATAAAAAAAATAAATTGATTAATTCTTCGGCTCCCACAATATTCTCACAAGAGATTTATTTTACACCGATAGAGGATTTTTACTAAAAATTGTTCTTATTATTTTCTTTCTTTCTTTATTTATTTTCATATTTTGTTCTCTTTATTTCTCTTGTCATTAAATGTGTTTAAAGAAAAGTCTGCTGGAAAAGAAGGAGAAAAACTCCCGAATAAAAGAATTCATATCAAAATTCACGAAAATTATCATTTCTAAATTATTTCTATTCATAAGACGGCTTAATTATTGAATTTATTCCAAATTTTAAATTTCGCGTACTTCATTATAGATGCATTCTACTATATTGGAGTATGCAATCGGTATGTTCTAAAACATTGAAAACTTAAACAGGTATTAATTGATTAAAAAACTTGAAAATTCAAATAAACATTGAAAAATCGTAATACACTGTCATCGAGAGTAGAAAAAGAAGAATTTGAGGACCTTTCAATCTACCATCAAATTATTAAAAAGATATATTGTCATTTGAACAGATATAGGAATTTCGACAAGTTTTTGTGATTGTGTATTTCAGTCTTGCTTAGTGTCACAATTACCTAAGACTGAAGGGTTAATTTCACATCTGGAAAATAGCCGCGGGTATATTGATCTAACATACCTCCCGCTGTCGGATCTTTTTGTAAGAAAGTTACTGATTGGTCCGCCTCGTTTTCCGTTCTGTGACGTCACGAATACAGAAATTACCCATTCAATCAGCCAAGGGTAAGATAAGTAAAACGTTCGTAACCCTTGGTTCGACAAGATGTGAGAGTCATAGAGGTGTTAATGTCATAAAAGTGTTATATACAACCCCCCAACACACACTTGCAAAATTATTTTTGGAAAAATGAATATTTTTTTATATAATTATTGACTTATTTTTCTTCTAAACGATAAAAAAATGTTGTTTTTTGGATAAATAAAAGAAAAAAAGTTAAGATAATTTTATATCAGAAAATAGCTAAAAGCATTATCCAAATCATTTATGTTATTTAGGAGTTAAAACATAAAGGTCAACTCATTTTTTTTAATATATAATAAGAAAATGTATAAAAATAATAATTATAAGGCATAATTATTAATACAAATGAGTAAATGATCTTTTAGACCAAATGGGAATTTATCAAAATATTGGTTTTAGACGAGATGGGAAATTGACTTTTAGACCAAATGGGATTAGACGAAGTGGGAATAACCCCCGGTAATACCCCCTTACGAATGCTTGTCAATAATGAAAAGCCATTGTCCATCAAAGGGCCATAACTCTGTCAAATGTCAAAGGATCCTAACCAAAATATCACATGCAAATCTGTCTGATACTGATCACATCTGTAAAGTTTGAATGAAATCCGCCACTAGTTATTGAGAAATTGATTGGACACGAAAAAAAGAATGTAACAGAATGGCTAACAGACCAACCAATGGATGGATGGTCTGACAAGTTGAGTCCTATTTACCCCGAAACATAGTTTTGGGGGTATAATAAGCAAATAAGCTTACCAAACTATTCTGTTTACATTTATCCGATGCTTCTCTGTACAGTCCTAAATGAGTCCCTTTGTAGAAATTGTGAGAGTTTTCTTTCACTGACTGCATAATTCCAAAGGACATTACTGTGAACAAGAAGGAATAAGAAGACTGTTGGGGTCATTGTCATCTTAAATAGTTAGCAAAAGAATCTTTAAAAGATAGAAATTAAAAATACATAACTTGCAATTTTTTAATTTTTTTTTATATTTTTTTACTCCAGGATAACACAATATAGGGTCGAATGACTCTTATATTGGTCATAACTCATTCCAGATATTATCCTACACATTGAGGCAATGGAATCTAACCACTGCTACCCACTTTTACAGCTGGGTGGACTGGGGCCCCGCCTCTGAAGTGTCCTGCCCAAATACACTACCCACCTCCCGTGGGGCTCGAACCCGCAACCACCGGGTTACTAATCAAGCGTGTTAACCACTCAGCAAACTAGCCAGACGAAAATTCTTATTCCAATATGTTGCCTAATAAAAGCTGATTTTGAAATATTAAGGCCTTGGCTTGTACAGGGCTTATGTTTGGCCCGTAAACCAAGGCTTTGTATCTAAAAATCAGAAAATATAATACTTTGGCCTGTTTAAGTTTTCTGCCAGGACGTCATTTTGCCCCTTTAAATTTTAAATAATGCATCTAGATACCTCTGCAACTTATGTATAAGAACTACTTGTGTCCATTTTTTGAAGTCACTTTTCTGTTGACAAATAAATACCAGGGCAAATCTTGAAATGTTTCTAAATAGATCAAAGAGATGAATTAGCCTAATGTTTGTATCAAAGCGAAGAATATAAAAGCCTGTGTGTGAGATTTCCAACAATTTCAAATATGTGCAAAGCAGACTCTGACCAGCCTGTGCATCTGCACAGTCTGACCCGAGTCTTAACTATGTGTTTAGAAGCTAGATAAGTTCTTAAAGTATCTGTAGACTATCAGGTAGCTTTATATTTGCAGAAAGTGGATGTCAACCCTACTAAATGTTTGCACCTCACTTACATTTCGAATTGTTGTAAATGCCGAAAACAGGCTCAATTATTATTTCGAATGTAGAAAATAATGTTCAACCTGCCAAAATTTTACCATACAGTTGAAATTGTTTGAGGGACCATCTCTATTAAGTGACCACTTTTCTTAATTAAGCAACCATTTTCAAAAGTCCGAGTTTCACTGTCTTAGGAGGATCAGATGTTTATAGAAATTATGCATGACACTCATTGCATAAAGGACACTGGGCAATCACCTTTTCTTACCAAGGTGAGTTAAAAATCAAGCCCTGCATTCAGAATAACAAAACAGTGCATACTGTTTGTCAATTGTACCTTGCTTTGCACATGAAGTTGCATGCAAAGCAGGGTTAAAGTGGCAAACAGTTTTAACTGTTTTGTCACCCTGAACACAGGGCAGATTTCAGCAACGCCAAGAGCAGAAGATTAAAGCATCACTTACCAACAGTAGCAATAACCACAATGCCAAGTAATGTCATTGGTAAGATCACAATGAAAAATTTTCTGAGCATTCCATCTGAAAGGATAAAAGGGAAACTCTTTCATTGGGATTAGTGCATTTTAATTGCTTTTATAATATGACCTCTGTCATGGGAATGAAAGAACCCCGTTGAAAACTTTGATATTACATGAGTACTAGTTTAAGTGGAATAACTATGTAAATGAGCTAATAACATAAGCAATGTTATTTTTATGGTAAATGTCATGTCATAATGCATTTTCCAATGTCATTTTGCAAAAGGTGTTATATTTTACGCAGAATAATTTGAACTGATAAATTTCTTGAGTTTCCTCTATTTGTTGCGAAAATTCAGGCCATAATAAATAGAACATCAAACTTGTGATCATGAAATACCTAATTTATTAAACTTGTCCACTCATTCAATATCCTCTATTTATTGAAGTGTAAACTAATATTTCAGGACATGGCAAATAACACTTGTACAGCATTATGTTAAAGCAATGTGTTACGGCAATTGCAGTTTGTACTGTAATAAATAAAATCAATAAGCACTCTACCCTTATAATTGCAATCCTTTAGAACTTCTAACCTTAAGAAGATTTTACAGTATTTTTGGATTTAATGCACAGTATACCTAAGAATATCCTGAATGAAGGATCATAAAAGTCCCTTTTCCCATTATTTTTTATGACCCTAAAATAGTCCTCGGAAACCATTTCAAGGAAATCTTATTTTATCTGTGGAACTAAATTGCATTAATGACAATATTTTCAGTGTAAATCTATATGGCCCCGTTTTCCATGATATGTGATGGATCAGCCTAGTTATTTAGAATTTATTTCTACAAAGCTATCAAAGTTTAATTGTGGAATACTTTTACTAGTTGTTATGTATGTCATACTTTCTTTACGAATTAATAATATGAGTATTGATTGAAATTACTTAAATCTTGATATTTTTTTATCTCAAATTCGAGAAAAATTTCCTCTAAACAAAAGTTTTGACTAATTAACCTTAAAATAAAGGGAAATTTATCTTAAAATAAAGGGAAACAAGGTTGCAAATTGTTACAAGATCCACCTTATGCAGTGTTGGATGCCAAGTGTTGAAAACAGCAAAGGGCAATAACTCAAAAATCAAGCTAGGGTCTGTAAAAATGATAGGAACCTAACTGCCAAGTTATCAAGTCAATCTGACATGAGGAGACCATTCGGAACATCACTCGGCAATTTCTGTAAACTGCAACAGACCTTGGATGTATATAAGGCAGATGGGTATGTAACAAAATTGTGCATTTTGTTAGGCAGAAACAGTGTAAGAAAAACTAGCACTGTAGATTTTTATCTTTGATGAATCATTCTCAAAACTTAAGATTTTTCAGCTGCTATTTAAGAATATAAATGTTTTTATATAAGGATATGATGGTTTCACTTCAGTGACTTAAACCAGTAGCGTTGGCGGTGTTGAATGTTTCAAGGGCAAACGCTATTTAATCTGACGTAATCAAGTTTTCCAAGGTTTTCCGGTAATTTTTGAAAATAGTCTGTCTATGTACATCTGAGGTTGATTGTGAGATTGGCCGAGTGGTGTTCCAAATGATGAGGAGACAGAGTTATGCTCCAGACAAAGATGGACACCACCCACCTGCCCGCTAGACATGTGATCCTATAATACATCTTGTCTTTCCACAGGTGTATAAAAATCCATGACAGCAATATGATAGACATTTTGCAATTGAAATTGTTAGCTAAATAAAACCTCCCTGACTATGTTTTGAATAGCTCCTAGGAGTATTTATTAGGAATAACATCTACCTCCTTTGGGTTCTTTCTCATCTTTTGTAGATGCGGGAGTTGGTCTTCGTTTCTTTTTCACTTTGGTTGCCATGGGTTGTAATCTCTCTGTACTGTGTGTGAATGGTTCTGTGTACCATTTCCTAGATCTACTTATCAAACCAGAAAGTGGTCTAATACAAATAACTTGTGATTTCACAGAAAAGGCATGGTTGTAAGAACATCGGAATAGAAACATGCTTCTACAGTACATTCTATGATTCACTCTCATCAGCAAGTTTCCTTTCACTAAACTGAAAGAGAAAAGAAACAGTCTGTGTTAAAGATGAAAAGAGTCTGTAAGTGACATTTCCAAAAATTTCATGTGTGCGTGATGGAGAGGCAATGAGCAGCCTGGACGATGACACAGTGCATTTAAATTATTCTTGGATTGAAAGCAGATATTTTTGGTCCGTATCCATCTATTGAGTGTATAGTGAAGACTCTGATCAGACTGTGTGGCTGCACAGGCTGATCCGAGTCTTAAAAATGGCATATGTAATTTGTTGGAATTGTCACGCACAGGTTCTGTTCATTTCTGACCTGTCTCTCAAAAAGGCACCATCTTGGAACCCTGCAATATAGATATTTGAAAAAGAGTTTTATTCTAGTGCAGGTCAACTAGAGGTTGCATTTTAAACTTCTTTTACAGGAATGTAGTATGATCATTCTAGATTCAGAAATAAATAAGTTCGAAAGGTTTTGAGATTATTCAGTCAGTGCAGTCTGACTAAGGGAGACAATTTACAAACTGCCCAGATGGTCCCTTTTGGCATAATGTATCACCTTTTGATGGCTCATGGTCAAACAGTTGTAACTGCCTTTATTGATGGTTCAGTGCAAGACTGTACCAAGTGTATATACACTTAGTACACTCTTGCGCTCAACCAACAAATTATAATAACAGGCAGTTTCAACTGTTTCATGCTGAGCCATCTATATTTGAGTTGAATGAGAACTGTTTCCCTGTATTGCAAAATGATTCACTGGCAGAAATCATCAAATATGAAGGCTCAATAACAAACCATTCAAAGGCTATGGCTAGTGTTAAATTATATCAACTAGAGGCCAATATGAGGTTCAATAACAAACCATTCAAAGGCTATGGCTAGTGTAAAATTATATCAACTAGAGGCCAATATGAAGGCTCAGTAACAAACCATTCAAAGGCTATGGCTAGTGTTAAATTATATTAACAAGAGGTCCATTAAGTCCAGAGACACTCTACTGACACAGTCACACTATGAAAAGTCTATCCCCTGATATAGCTGTATAAAATATAACAAGAGGACCATGTTGGTCCTAGATCGCTAACCTGAGTCTCTTTGACCCCTAGGACATAACATCAATTAAATAGGCAGATGTCAACAAGAGGATAATTTTTACAGAAGTTCAATGCCAAGGAATGCTATCAGCAAAGGTTATGGTTGAATTGTTTCCTGCTTTGTTTCTTTGTAAAAAGGATATGCCTGGGCACAGACCTTATTTGAACATAGGGGTATGTAATGAAACTAGGGTGAAAACAAGAAAACCTTCATCAATGTCCCTTGTCCTATGAAATCGAAGGGATCCTTTCAAATTTCTATAAGCTTCGTCTTTGTGACCTTATCAATATTCTGACCAAGTTTCAAGTAGATTCAGGCATACTTAACGTCTCTACAAAGTAAACAAGAAAATTGTCATTAAGGCCCCTTTTCCCCAAATATGGCATTATCCTTCAAGAGGTTCATCCTTGTGTCCTGGCAGTCATTCTGACTAAGATTCGTGATGATGGGAGTATATTCGTTGCCCTAGAGTGTGAACAAGAAAATTATTATTAAGGCCCCTCTTCCCATGATGTGGCATGGATCCTACCCACTTTCAATAGGTTTCATCCTTGTGACCTGACCTACATTCTGACAAAGTTTCATGAAGATTGGGCAATATTTGTGGCCTCTAGAGTGTAAACAAGAAAATTGTCATAAAGGCCCCTTTTCCCGAGATATTTGTGGCCTCAAGAATGTAAACAAGATAATTGTCATTAAGGCCCCTTTTCCCTTGATATAGCATGGATCCTTCCTCTTTTCCATAGGGTTCATCCTTGTGACCCGGCCAACATTCTGACCAAGTTTCATGAAGATTGGGCCACATTTGTGGCCTCTAGAGTGTAAACAAGAAAATTATCATTTAGGCCCCTTTTCCCTGTGATATGACAATGGATTCTTCCCATTTTTAATAGGGTTCATCCTTGTGACCTGGCCACATTCTGACCAAGTTTCATGAAGATTCGATCATGTTTGTGGCCTCTAGAGTGTAAACACTTAAATTGCTGGTGACATACGACGTACTAAGGATGACGGACATTCAATAGTTATAAAAGCTCACCCTGAGCATGATGTGCTCAGGTGCGCTAAAAAGAAATTTATAGGCAACTGCTCACTGAGTATATCCTAGCTTTCTGAGAAAAAAGTTTTTCCCTCCATGTTGATTTCATAATTTATGACAATGGGTAAAAGCCACTTTTCTGATACATCAGCAAAGAAAGCCTATGACATCCTGTATCTGATATACATATACATAAGTATATTAGCAAACATAGTATGGCATTAGAGGTAACACACTAAAGTTGGTATAGAGTTTTCTTAAAAGCCAAACTGTCTGTTAATGGTACCAGTAAAAAGCCATACCAGTATCCACTGGGGTCCCTCAGGGGACTGTGCTTGGGCCATTTCTATTTTAAACTTATTAAAATGATCTTCTCTATGGACTTAGTTCAAATGTATGACTCTTTGCAGACCATACCCCCATCTACCTGTCCTTAACATCTCAAAGCATATCCATTTCTCTCCAAAATGATCTAAACCTTCTTAAACAAGAGGACCACCTATGGGTGCCTACGCTCGGCTGTTAAGCACTGGATGGTGAAAAAGACTCCCAAGTTATGAAATCAAAGAGATAAAAGCACAAAGTAAGTAGTCTTAGTTTTTATAACTGTAGAAAAGAAGAAACTGCTTGTTCCCTAAGTACTTTCAAAACTGTCTTAAGCAAGCACCCAAGGGACATGCAAAAAGTGCTTGCTTAAGACAGGTGCTTGCTTAATACAGGTCAATTTCAGTGCAATTGCTTCATTCTGGAACTCGGTGGTCGCTTGCTTAAGACAGGTTGCTTGCTGAATACAGGTGGCCGCTAACACAGGTTTGACTGTACTACAAGAAGCAAGCAAATGTTATCTTCAACAACTCAAGTTTTCTTTAATATGAATTAGTGAGTCCACAAGACTCCTCACTTACAAAATGAAGGAGTCCCATCTGGTAAATAAGGAGTCTCTGACTTCCAGACTCTCTTGCATAAAAATATCAAATCTAAATCTGAGGCAGTGCATTCAATGGCATACAAGACCCTTGTTAGGACCCATCTGGAGTATAACTCTGAGATATGATCACCATATGTACAATGTCAAACCTAAACAATCAAAAGAAGATCTGCTCGATGAAAAAAGTGATAGTGTCACAGGAATGATCCACTCGCTAAAACTCTGATGTCTCCTCCTTTGCCATATCGATGGCAGGCTGTCTCTTTTCTACAAAATCATAAATGAACAAGTAGCTGTTTTGGTTGATGGAATTCTTGTCCCCCAAAACTTTTCTATCCAGTAGGTCCCATCCCCTTTGTTATAGACTTATTTTAGCCACTAATGATTATTATAATTTTTCTTTATCTCCCAGAATGACTTGTATAATCTTCCACTAGATATAGCATCCCCTCCCTCTCATATAACAGTTTAATGCCATATATATGCCACTTTCAACATGGTATACCCTAAAATAGATACGATAACGTATCCCTCCTTTGATAATCTGATGTGGGAGCTAACCCTAAAACAGTATACATGTCTTTAAAATTTATACCTCTTCAAGCTTCAAATGTTTTCAATAAATTTCTTTTACTGTTTACTTTTACTATTTCCTCATTTTACCCCTTTCTACTAATACTCTGCACAATCTGACGCCCAAAATGTCTACATCCCCATGATGAGTTTGACATCAACGGATGATAGATAGATAGATACCTAGCTACACTTATTTGGGTAATCCCACAAGTTGTACAAAACTGTCATGCTAAATGAGTTATGACACCATATTTAAACCAAGAAATGTCCGCTAAATCTAGGAGCAAAACAACCTGCTTTATTGAATATTCAAAAAAATGTTCTTTCAGTCAGTTTAAACACAAAGGCTTTGTGTGAAATTTTAAAGTAAATTTTGAATTTGCCGATTCTGTAATCCCTGGTCACAGTATGAAACTGGTCAAACCCCGTGTGAATTCATCATTCAGACAAAATTCTTTCTGTGTAAGAGTTATAGACAAATGGAATAAATTGCCAGATTATAATATATAGTGTGTTTCTCATCAGCTCTCCAGTTTAAAACATCATATGATATCTACATGGGAGACCTGAAGTATGATACAGAAGAGATCTACTAATTTGTGACATTCGCCGCACCAACTATACTACCATTGTCTGTAAAACTTTAAATTAGCACCAAAGTAATCTCAATTGTATGAATCAAAGAAGAGACGTAGAAGACGAGCTTAAGGAGCTCACAGTTTCTACTATCAGTGTTTTTCTTTTTAATTCATACAGATTTTACAGATTTTGATATAAGGTTCTTTAACAAATTGGTCAGGTTTTTTGCTGGAGAAAAATGTGTTGATAAAACACAATTTGCCTCTATTCATCACTGATTTGTGACATTTTGACCTAAAAAAAATAGTCATGGCCAATGTCTGCATGGATAAACATGGACAAGATAAACACTGTTAAACACACTAGACATTAACAATATGACACCGATCTATCCCTGATTATGGAAGGGATGGGTACAGATGAGCATCAGTATCTGTATATGTAGTTGTAGAATCATTTGAAGGCTTCTACATAACGGGTGTGTGGGTTGCCATATGTATCCGAAAAATTGTGACAGTCCGACGGCTACTACAATTTCCTTCTCTATCTAAAATTAATAAATTTGAAAGTCATCAGATGCAGCATCATAAATGAAACAAAGAAATAATGTCGATTGAAAGAAATGTTTGCTGTAATTCATCTGTCATCATCATTTAAAGGTAATTTGATACCTTTTGTTACTTTAAAGGTCAGCATACAGCCGCAGCCGGTCACAAACCATTACATGAGCCGAGAACTTGCGATTATCAATTTATCAGAAAGCATCCGAATGAACTGTCAGGGAAAGAAAGTAAATACTGGAACAAAATATACCTGCTGTATTGAGATTCTCTTGTCTATTAAACAATCTGACTCGTAACGATTTAGAAGAAACCTTCACCTACCAATATTGAAGGCCCAATTGGCATTTTCGTAATGAACTTTCATTTATAGACCAACCTAACTGAGATGATGTGAAACAGGAAGTCAATAAACATTAACCAATGGACATCAAACTCTTTCTTACAACTCTTTCATGTAAGTGATTTTGACTCGCTATGACATGTACCATAGGCGTAACTAGGACTTTGAAATTTATACACACTGAGAAGGCGACAACCAAAGACTAAATAAAGGCAATATGTGGACCGTGACAATAGATGAATGCCCTCCGTCCGCTCCCTTTTTATGATTTGAGCGTTGGTGAATAATCAAAACATCGAAATTTTTCGAAAGAAAAAATATTTGTATTACGCAATTGCGTAATATGCGTAATGGGAGCTACACCCTTGTGTACAAACACATAGAGTATATCAATCCTGTACATCAACCAGAAACTACAGTATTGTAATTCGGTTGTTTAAATCTAACAATGTTTTATTGGGTTATTGGTGGGGTTTAGTGATGTCATTTTTGTTGCCTATCAAATTATCATTTTTGGAAAAGGCTGGCAGTACTTTCAAGACATATTACTGGTGGGAAAGCCATTTACAGAATGGACCCTCATTATCCTGATCATAGAGCTGGTCAGGGTTTTGTAAAAAGTCATGTTCCTATGTCCCATCAGGTATAAATTTTCATAGGTATCAGGGTTTTAAGGGATGCAGGTTTTGTGAGTCTGAGACTCAATATATGCAGCCAGGACCCTCAAAATTATCTGATGTGAGTCCCTGATTTACCCTCTTGGGAGCAACTTCAGAAAAGAATTGAAGACTGTTTTAAACAGTCTTCAATTCTTTCCTTAAGTTGAGCGCCAATTAGTTATAATCATCCAACACTTCCTTAACCTTTAAACAGGGAATAGCTTTAAATGCACAGAAAAACTAGATTATTACTTTAAAAGAATGGTCTTCATGTAAAACAGGGACTCCCAAACCTCATGAAGGAGCCCTAAGATCCTTATGGTTGAGTCCTTTGGACCCTGTTTTGTTTTTGTCAGACTATAACCCTGGGTATAGGTTGAAGAACATTATTAGATGCTTTAGTGATGTCATGTTCTGCCGATGGTGAAGTTGATTATATCTTATTGATTAAGATATGCAGGAAATTTTAAACCCCTCTCTATATTGCACAGTCACAGGATAGTAAATATATATTTTAGCTTAACTTGATGAAGTCTAGCATGCTTTTGTTATGGCCCTTTGTCCATTGTGCATCCATTCATCCATGTGTATGTGTGCGTGTTAACTTTCTTTAATCATCTTCGCTGACACTAATGGTCAGAATTCAACCAAATTTTATAGGAATGATGCTTAGGACATGCTTATTCAGATTCCTTCTTTTAATCCTGATCAGGCTGATGTCTTGGGCGCTAACAGCTTATTGTCAGGGATCACTTATATGTGAGAAATTGAGAGATTCTCTTATTTTCTACCAGAAATCTTAGTGAAACTGGCTATGTGAGAGAAAAATCTCAAGCAAAATGTAATTTCGTGAAGGATTTTGTAAAATTTTTAGCTTGAATTTCTTTATTTTCATTAGATTTAGGCTTAATGAGATATTTTTTTGCATTCAATTCTGAGCCAGAATTTTCCTTGAATTGTGAAATATGAAAAAAATCTTCATCTCTGAAACTTCTTGTCAGAATTCAACAAAATTTCACAGAAATAATGCTTAGCCTAGGACATGCTTTTTCGGATTCCTTCTTTTAATCCTGATTGGGCTGATCACTTGGGCACTACAAGCTGCCACGTCATTTAAGAATTGCCACATATGGTAAAATATAGAAACATCTTCTTCTCTGAAACTACCTGTCAGAATTCAACCAAATTGCACAGAAATGACGCTTCTGACATGCACTCTTTCAGATTCCTTCTTTAAATCCTGATAGGGCTTATAACTTGGGTGTTACAGGAAGTGGTATCATCCAAGAATGGCCCCATGTGGTAAAATATAAAAATATTTTCTCTGAAATTACCCGCCAGAATTCCACCATACTGCTATAGAAATGATGCTTTGGACACGCTCTTTCAGATTCCTTCTTTTAATCCAGATTGGGTTGAAAACTTGGCTGCTACAGGCTGTCACAATCACCCCTAAAAAGCCCTATATGGTAAAATAAAAAAAAAGTATTTTAACCCTTTGCTGTTTAATTCCTGCTGTTTACGTGCCCAAGATTTTATGATTGAGAAAACATTGTGAAAAAAGGAAGAAATTGCTTCTGACAAGCAATTTCTTCTTTTTCCACACTACAATGGATTTTCTACACTACTGAATGGTAATTTTTCAAATTAAATCCACTTTAAATTTTCGTCTGCAAAACCTTTGAAATTTGGACAGGTCCAAAATTTTGTTAAACAGAAAAGGGTTAAAACTACTGGATAGTAGGGATAATTCTTGTTCAGAATAGCATGTATAAAAATATCTCATTTAGCTCAATCTAATGAGAAATTCAATAATTTGTGGAGAGAAATTTTGACAAATCAATATAGGCAGCTGCAACTGTTTTTACACTGAGCCAAAGAAATTCCTTGCTAAATTCCTTGCATTTTTTCTCTCATTAAGCCAGTTTCAATGAGATTTCTGGTAGAAAAATGAGAGGATCTCTCAATATCTCACCCCAAGATGTTAGAATTCATCCAAATTTCACAGTTATACACCTAAAGACACTCTCTCTTTGATTACCTCCTGAAATTTTGATTGAGCAAAAAAATGGGTACTGTCGTGTCAGCTAATAAAAGGTGCCAATGGCAATTTCAGAAACTTAGTAGATAAGTGTTTGGAAATTATTGTCCATTGAATTAATGATTAAAAGCTTGAGAATGATAGAGTACCATGGCATCACACTTCCCTCAATGTAAAATAATCTGACCTTGAGATATGATCCTAACTTACATCTTTAAGCCAAGTGACTATATAATTCAGAAATGTTTTGTACATGACGTTTGTAATCTAGTATGGAATCAGAATGATTGAAATTTTCTTTGAAAATTCTCTAGTAACCTTGAATGATTTTACACATTTTAATTCAGCATCATGGATCTATGCTGGTTTGTTGATCTATAGAATAACTATATTTTTTTTTATTGAAACAGTTCTGCCTGATTTGTATTTCCGCAAAAGATTTGTGCAGGTTTAACTGCTATTCTATAACCTTAATGATATTTTTAGCTCCACAGGCAGAAGGCCAGCAAGTTATTGTCATGACAGAGTGCCCGTAGTACATCCATGTGTCTGTCCATGCATGCGTTAACTTTTTCTTTAAACCAGTGGGCGGATTTTAACTTAACTCGGTAGAAATTATCCTTTGTTGACCCTCTTGTTAAAAAAAAATTGATTTACCCCCAAATATGAGACTGGCAGGGTGGGGTATTTTTGCTCTTTGAAATCTTCTCCCAAACCATTGGGCCAATTTCAAAGAAACTTGGCATGGATGTTCCTTTGGTGACCCTTTATTTAAATTGTTCAATAAATTTTGATATGCCCATTAATATGGGCATGAGGTCACAGGATCACTTTAGAAGCCATAATTTTGCTAAATCAACCTGAAAATTGGTCAGAATAATTGTTTTGATAAAAACTAGGCTAAGTTTGAATTTGGGTCAAATTGGGTAAAAAATGGAGGTCACAGGTCAAATCTTAGAAAAAACTTTTAGACACTCTAGAGACCATAATTTTCGCCCATTCATCCTGAGATTGTCTTTATAAAATCTCTGTTATACCTGTTATACCTGTTCCGAGACCGTGTGTAAGCCTCTGGCTTCTGTTGGTCCATCTCTTTTAAAGTTTCTTCTCATATTACTGTCCAGGTAGCATTCTGGACTAAACTTTGTAGGGTGGTTGCGCCAATGGTTGTTGAGACGGGTTTTAAAGGAATTTACACTCGGTGCATTGACTACTTCATTCGGTAGAGAATTCCATGAACTAACAACTCTAATGCTGAAGGTATTTTTTCTAATTTCTGTTTTACAGGTTTTCTTGTAAAGTTTTAAACAATTTCCTCTAGTGTGAGTATTTGATTGTATTAATAGGTTGGAATGTGAGGATTTTTCATAGCCATGTAAGATTTTGAAAACTTGTATCATGTCTGCTCTAGTACGTCGATATTCTAGGGAAGGTAAGCCCAACTGTTTTAGCCTTTCTGTATAGGGTAAACTTCTAATGCTTTTTACTAGTTTTGTTGCTCTCCGTTGAACTTTTTCTATTGCAACTTTGTGTTTCTGGAGGTATGGAGACCATACTGAACTCGCATATTCCAGGTGCAGACGTACTATTGATTTGTATAAGTTCAGAAAAATTGTTTTGTCCAAAAATGTAAAAGTCCTGGTGATGATCCCCAAGTTTCTATTTGCTAATTTTATTTTAGATGTAATATGTGAATTGAAGTTCAAGTTTTGGTCTACTATGACTCCTAAATCCTTTTCCTCCTGGACATTCTCGATAATTTTTGGAATATTGGAGTTATCTGGTATGGAGTACGAGGTGTCAGGTGTCTTTTTCCCAATGTGAAGCCTTTTGCATTTTTTTATATTAAGGTCTAGGTCCCAATCTTTTGTCCACTGGTAGAAGTTGTTTGCTGTTTGTTGGATTTTTCTCTGGTCGTTTGAATTACATAATGGAGAATTAATCTTGGTGTCATCAGCAAACAACTTTACTGTTGTTTCAGCTACTGTTGGTAGGTCATTTATATAAATGAGGAACAAAATTGGTCCAAGAACGCTTCCTTGGGGTACACCACTAAGGACTCTTTTAGATGTAGATTTATTTCCATTAATAATTACTGCCTGGGTTCTATCTTCGAGGAAATCTTTGATCCATAATAACGTTTTCCCTATTATTCCATATCTTTCTAATTTGAGCAGTAATTCTGCCTGGGTTGACTTTGGGTCAAGTATGGTTAAAAACTATGTTAAGAGGACAGATCTTCAGACAGTTAACTCAGGTGAGCGATTTAGGGCCACCATGGCCCTCTTGTTTTCTAAATGTTTTTCTACTTCATATACACACTCATCAGATTATAGGCTTTCACCAGGGAGTCACAGGTCCTTAAAAATTTTACCTTCACCTTAACCTTTTATAAGCTTAGAAAAACTGTAACCAAAAAACTCTAACCTTACTTATATTTTCTAAATGATTTAATATAGGGTCATCATATTCTTACTAAAAAGTGAAAGGCTTTCACCTGCGATCAATTCAATTGAATTTGTGACCTTGACCTTTGATCCCCTAAAACTTAACCTTGCTTATTTTTTCTTAATGCTTGTACCCCATCAAACATGTGTGTACTTCATATCAGCAATTATCAGGTGACCAAGATCCTTGACCCTGTGACCTTGACCTTTGACCTACCTTTGAAACTTTGATGTACTGCTTTAAACTTTCATATATTTTCTAAATGTTTACAGCTAGGTTCAATGAAACATCATTAATACACAAGTCAGATGATCTACCTTAGATTTAAAACATTCCATAAGTAGCCTCATAAGGCTAAAGGCTTTCACTGTCCCTTACACTTTATTGTGTACTTAAAAGCAAAAATGTTTTAATATTTCTTTTTAACTGCTTAACCCTTTCCCGTTTATTAAATTTTAGACCTGTCTAAATTCAAAGGTTTTGCAGACGAAAATTTAAAGTGGATTTAATTTGAAAAATAACCATTCAGTAGGGTAGAAAATAGTGTGGAAAAAGAAGAAATTGCTTGTCAGAAGCAGTTTCTTCTTTTTTCACAATGTTTTCTCAATCATAAAATCTTGGGCACGTAAGAAGCAGGGATTAAACAGCAAAGGGTTAAGTTGTATTTCATCTTTTCTTGTTTCTTAAAAAAAGTATGAAAATTCCACCTGTAAATTCAGGCCTATAGAGTGATGCAGGCCCTCAAATTGAGGCCTCATCATCACAAAACAGTTGTAACTGACTATATGTTAATAGGCAGTTACAACAGTTTTGAATTGAGTCTTTGAAATGTCTCTAGAAATCTGATAGTAAATAGAGAAATTGTTTTTATTTCAGATTTGCTTTGCTGCACTCTATGTTACCCTGCCACAGAATGGTCTGAAGGTATGTATACAGCTATTTCAAAAGTACCCTATCCTGCTGAATTCCTTTAGAGCAATTGCCGATTTTGGTCCAGCCATTTTAGATGGTTTATCTGTTTCAAGATTTTCTTATGTAAAGTAGAAAAGCAGACAGAGTAGGCTCAGATCAGACTGCACTCTCTATACTGTCTCAGAGCTACAGCTTGGAAAAAGACTAGCAGGGGCTCAGTCGCCCATAACCCCTGGAATTTGGGCTGGGCCCCTACATTTTTTTGAGAAATAGCATATTACCTTAATGTTGGATATTTACTTTGGCAGCCTGGGCTCCTGAATTGGAATAGTGAGTCTTTTTCCCTGTACATGTATAGGGGATATTTTGGATTCCAAATTGACTTATTCCAACATACTGTATTGTGGGTAGTCATTGAAATGGCCTCAACGAGGCAATTTAAATGAGTACCCACAAAACAAGGTTTCAATAAGAAATAAAGATTTTAACCCAGCAACCCCCCTCCCTCCTGTTATGAGTACCTATGCAGAATCTACCAAAACTGTCAAAAATTTGCCATTAACTAGCATGGGAAAGTTAAAATATGTTTCCGTCATACAAGAACGGTTGCGAATTTTGCAATGCTGATACTGTTTTATCACTTTGGATCAAAACCCAGAAATACTGCTGTTTTGGCAAAAGATATAGTCAAAGATCAAGCTGCACATATAAGCAAGCAGATTTTTGCCAAATCTACCAGTTTGTCCTTATAAAACAAGATTTGTCTAAAGATTTGATCTACAGAGAAAATGATTAATGACCAGCAATTAGTGCTTTTAGTCCTTTGATGTATTTAACCCTTTACCCCACAATCACTCCTTTTTACGCCTCTCAAGTAAATACTTTTGGAGAACATTGTGAAAAATGAAGAAATTGCTTTTATCAAGCAATTTCTTCATTATCCACAATGTTTTCTGGCATAAAGGACGAGAAAAATCAAAATTCCATCAACTTGAATTTGTCATCTACAAATTCTTTCAATTTGGACTAGTCTAAAATATTGCTGTGTGGGAATGGGTTAAGTGTAGGTTTTTATTCCTCACAACAAGTGATGGGGCTATCATTGATCTTTGCTTTTGTTTAAAGTGTCATCACAAGCCTTCTCTAGTGTGTCTGGAATATTCTTATACTCCTGTGTAAAATGGTCAGGCTAATGTATTTTTTGTTCAGATTTTAGTATTTGTTTGTCAGTAAAATAAGACTTTTGCCATAACCCTGTATGGTACGCATTAGTTTGGAAATACAAGGTATAGATTTTATCCTCTTGTCCCTTGGCAATTAAGCAAATTTCCTACTTGATCAGGATCAGTTAAAATGAACTTGTCCAAATAAAACTGGATAGATAAAAATTGAGAAAACATTGTTTTAATGCAGTAAGTATACCCAACATTTTCTTCATCTAAAAAAGTGTTTTCTAACCTTTATACAAACATTAGGATGACAAACCCCTAGATATATTTAGTACTATTCCAAGATTTTTCCTTGTATTTACTTGTCCATGGACAAGTGGCCTAGACAAATGTACATGCCTGCAAATGTAAAAGGCATATCAGACAAGACAGGCATCAGAATTCCACAACCCTGACAGGTAATAGGTCTTTTGGATGTGTGTAACCAATAGTTGACCTTTCATTTGTTATCAAGGTCTAGGCCATCTTCCAATGGGAAAAGCTACATATATGTTTTAATTAAGGTTATATTTGATATTTCTAAAAATGATATATATTAGGGCCAATTAGGGGCCCAATATGTTTTGTTAACAAATAAGCTCAATCATTTAGAAATATTGCATATCATTTCAGATCCATGCTCAAAAAGAGATGTGATAGACATACAAACTTATAAAGGACATATCAACAGTGAAGAGGCAAAGCTAAATGCTTCAAATGACTGTCAAATATGGAGGATACAGGCTTTACCTAATAAAACAATAACAATTAGGTAGGTAGCCTGTGTAATTTTTGACCTGGCAGGGCGTGGCTTAGCTGTGAGTTTACTTTTCAATATTTTGGGTTATTTCAAAACATGAAAAGCAAAAGTAAACACTTATCACTGTTGGGTTACCAAAACCTAGTAACTTCAGCTTGTTCAAGCTGAAGTTATTAGGGTTTGGTTACCCACCGATAGTTTTATCATTTCAAGTTTACATCATCGATCATCCATAAACAGGATTTTTAAAGCTGATTTAACTTAACCTTATAATTATGTCATGATCTGTTACTCTTGCCCTGCCCTGCCAGGGCAATCGTCATGGATTGTACACATGAATTATTTCAACAATGCTTCCACAAATCCTTAATTATGGGTAGTTTTTTGAATAATCTCAATGCGGTTTTAATGAGTACCCACAACATAGGGGTTCAAAGAGAAATAAAGAATTTAAACTTACAATACCCCCTCTTATTTGAAACGGTACCTCTGTATTGACAAAAGCATTGGATATGAACTCAAAGTACCTAAATATCTATTTGCTGTAGAGAATGTAGAATATAATGGTATGTGACAGATCATTCCTATAGAAAGACTTAATTATGATTGAACCAGTGTGTGTCATTTCCAATAATTTCACATGTGCCCAAAGCAAAGCTTCTGGCCTACCTGTGGAGCCGCACAGTCTGACCAGAGTCTTCACTATGCACTATATAAGAGATAAGGTCTTAATCCTTCTTCTGACAGTCGGCATATATTATCATTGGATTATATCCTTGTCTATGTTGCTTAACATTTGTGTCTCATACACGAGTGAAATTGTTGGAAATGTCACGCACTAGCTCAATTAAAATAGTGGACTGCAATGTTTCAGATGTAATTCAATTTAACATTATTAACCAAGGTTTCCTAATGAAATAACTGTTGCCAAAGAAATTTATCTTTGATCAATAACATTTGCAAAATACACCTTCAAAAGTTGAAAAAAGCTCTAATTTTGGTAATTTAAATATACCACAAAAAATCCTACTTTTTGAAAAATTTGCCCATTGAATTTTTTTTATTTTTATATATGATTAAAAACCCTTATCCACTATATGGTAAAAAATCAGCATACCTTTCCATGCAAATAAAGTTTTGGTAATTTTATAAGGATCCTCCCTAATTGTATGATATTGTTAGTGTAATTATATTGTTTCAATCAATAATCCAGTCATTTTATTGACATGCAATGTTGTAAAGTAGCTAGGTGATGAAATTTACATATCATTATTCAACTTTATTTCCTTGCACAGAATCTTAAAAAATCTGGTCTATTTTAGATAAAAAAAATATGCAAAAAATCTGTAAAAAAAAAAACCCCATAAGGGTTCAAGAGTCATATCATAAATCATAAATTAGGCTTTTGATTGGTTAGTTTACTTTTTGACTGACCGCAGATATCAGTTAATTAGGCAGGGTTAATTAGTTAAACCACTATTATCTCATTGGTCAGTGTCTTTATTCTAGGATTCAGAAAAGGGGGGGGATTTTGTTGAAAATCAGCAAAATTGCCATTAAAGCTGAGAATAAAAAAAACATCATCTTCAAAAAATTTTCAAAAGTATGTGCTACAATGTGCAGTCCCCTTTCCTAAATTGACATTGGTTAGTGCACAATCGGAAAGCAATTTCTACCCTTGCAATAATTGCTTTCCTATTTTGCAATTATTCATTGCTTTTAGCAATCTTAAAATTTTAATACATTTATGTGAAAAATATCATTTTAAAGCAGTTATTGTCTTGCATAATGAACTTATTTTCAACATCAACCTGTTTTATATATGTCCCCTTAAAAAACAGCATACAAAAAAGAAAATTTTTCATTAAAACGATTATTCTATTTACAGGTTTTCAGAATTCATATCCGGATCCTACTCCTGTAATGGTGGGGCCTACTTACAGCTAGGGCCTGATCCTTCAAGCACCTTGTGTGGTTTTCCTCATATTCCATTCACATATCACTCCAAGAGGGACCATGTATGGCTCAAGTTTGTCACTCCAAACCGGGCTTTACCACTCAAAACTTTCTTTGATGCATTATATATTACTGGTAAGTGAATTTGACCAGCCTCAGGTGAAAATGTACCATCTGGGTAGTATGTAAAGTGGTGATCCTTGTCAGACAGTGCAGATTGCAAAGGCTGCCTTTGCTCGAAACTTTAGACATTTGGCTGATTTTCTAAATCTAGAATGATCATTCTATATATCTGTTAAAAAGATTTGAAATGCAACATCTAGCTGACCTCTACTGGAACCAATATCTTTTTCAAATACTGTAAACGGCTTTATATTGGCGGTGTCCACATTTGGCGGTTTTTCGATTACGATTTATTGGCGGTGATTTATTTTGGCGCATCTTACTTAACGCCAAAAGTAAACGCTTTAACTATATTTTACATTTTTTCTACGATTAAAACAACGTAAGTAATAGAAAGGCAATTTCTAGAGTAATGTCAACTTTCTACAAACTTGGCAGTTGTTTGTTTTCACACCTTTTGTATAGTTATAACGCATGTAAAAGTTTTTCACACTTTTTCGCTGTGATTTCATTACAATGTATCAACCAACATGGATCTGGAATTTTGAAATTGAGGGATCAGTGCAATACTATTGTAAGTGCCAATAATTAATAGGCACTTACAATAGTATTGCGCTGACCCGTCGAAATGTGAACGTTGTCAGCATAGTAAAACCACCGCCAAAATTACCCCGTTTACAGTATTGGTTTTATGGAGTTCCTTGTATGGTGGTCCTAATGTTCCGTTCACATATCACTCCCTTGGTTGGGCTCTTCCACTTACATTTTCTTTGATGCTTCATATTTAACTGGTAAGTACCGTATTGACCATTTGTTTTCAGACAAACAGGTCAAAGGCAACATTATCGACACAGATCAAATTGGGAGTAGTTTAAATCAGCGTCTACAATGTTTGCTTATCATATTTGAACATACAGGGTGTTTCATAATATGTGTCCTTATTCTAAACCATTATGGTTCTGATATAACCAATCAGATAACTTGTGTCATATTCATCTGTTATGGAGTCAGAATAACATTTTAGATGATATACAATATGTTGTAGTGCCTCTGATGGTGTCAATCCTGTTTGACGTCAATCTTTTTTCAGGATTTCTAACATGACGTCAATTGTAAGCTAAACGATGTCATCTCTTTATCTTGAATTATCATTAACATTCATCAGATCTCCTGGCAAATAGAGTTGCTATTTTTCTCTCTTGCCTGATGACCCTAGTAGGGTCTTGTGTTTTTGCTGGAGGATGGCTGTATACCAAGTATTCTTGAAAATTAACACACAAAAAAAAGTCAAACAGACTCGGATCAGGCAATTGTGGTAGAAATGTCTATTTAGTTTTGAGACTATAAAAATACAGTGCATACGTAAACGTGTTTAGATCAAACACCGTAATTGCTACAAGCATCTGGTTAATTTTGAAATATTTGAGTTCACTATCACATAATATGGATATAATTTCAGTAATGTAAAATTACATAACACAATGCTATAGCTATTTTAGAATGGCTTACAATCTTTAGAAATGCCATCTTTCTCAAGACTAATAGGAAATCGCAACCACAACTGTCTGATCCTAGCCCATTTGACCTTTTTTCGGGTTTGGTGGCGGTAACTTTTAAGAACGATATGGTATACAGCCATTGACAGGCAAATGTAGTTGAATTTAAGAAGGTGATCAAGCCAGAGTAATAGGCGCACCATTTGCCAGAAGACAAGATGAATCGATAATTTAAGTTAGGACCCGACATCATGTTTGCCTAAATTGACGTTATGTGGAAAATCTCAAAAGGATTGACCTCAAACAAGGATAGACACCATCTGGGCCTTCTGTGGGGGTCGCCATTGTCGCCAAATGTGAAAATGAAATTAATTTGGCGATAAAAAAATGAAATTTGCGAAATGACTGGCGAAAAGAAAATCTGAACTTTGATCCATCAGCAATTATTGATTTTGACAAAAGGCATGTGTGTAAACTAGTAACCTCTTGGCTACCCATAACTCTTCTGTGATTGTTTTAAAAGATAACTGTCAATTAAAGGATGATTGACATTTAAATACGATACCCCTCAACAATAAGCTATATAAAAGGAACATAAGATTTTTTCAAGCACAATTTTTAAAAGAAAAATGGCTCTAAATTTGGCTCCATTTTTTTGGATTTGGCGAAAGTGTTGGTGAAAAGTAATTTCAGTCCAGAGAAGGCCCTACTGTAATTTTTTTTTTTAATGCCACCATATCGAGAGATCGGTGGCATATTGTCTCGTGTCCGTCTGTCTGTCTGTCCGTCTGTCTGTCTGTCCGTCTGTCCGTCCGTCTGTCTGTCCGAAAACTTAACCCGAAAACTTAACCTTGCCAATATCTTCAAGCCTATTCAAGATACAAAGCTAATATTTGGCATGATGATAGATCTCAATGATCCGCATCAGCTGGTACCAAAGTCAAAGGTTATGTGACAAGGTCAAGGTCATCTGTCAAGGTCAGACTTTGAAAAAAAATGCTGTTCCGGGGGCATTCTGTTTCACAAACACATCTTGTTTCATTATGTCAATTATACTTTGAAATTTTATTCTGTCTGCGAAATTGATGGATAGTTACCCAAGTTATCTGATAAGCAATGTCAGTACAATAATGGTTTTGAATAAGGACAGATATTATGAGCTACCCTGAATTAGCCTGTTGCCATTCCACTCTTTTTTTGAACTATAATTTGATGGCTCAGCACAAAACATTTGTAACTCCCTATTTGTTTATTAACCCTTTCCTGTTTTACAAAATTTTGGACCTGTCCAAATTCAAAGGTTTTGCAGACGAAAATTTAAAGTGGATTTAATTTGAAAAATGAACATTCAGCAGGGTAGAAAATAGTGTGGAAAAAGAAGAAATAACCATTTAATAAAACACTCTGTATTCAATATTTCGGCAAAAATTGCCTTTTTCAAGAAAACGAAAAATATTTTAACACTACTAAAAAATATTTTTCGTTTTCTTGAAAAAGACATTTTTTGCCAAAATATTGAATACAGAGTGTTTTATTAAATGTTTATTCTATTCCCTTCGGAAAAAAAATTGTGATATTAAAAGAAGAAATAGCTTGTCAGGAGCAATTTCTTCTTTTTTCACAATGTTTTCTCAATCATAAAATCACAGGCACGTAAAAAGCAGGGTTTAAACAGCAAAGGGTTAATTATCTGTCATTATGGTGTGTCCTGAATATAACTGCAATTAAGGTTTGCAAAATTGAGAAATTCCTATAAACATACACTCATTTTCATAAATATTGTAGAAAGATGTTATAAAAAGTAAGTAATTTCTACACTATCTATGCCTGGATATTCCAGGGATGAGTTTTTTTAATGACTTTGTATAAGAAGAATATTCAAGGGTTGATCCAGAAAGGACATGGTTCACTAACTGTAGATTTAGCCCTTGTGAAATTGACTTTTTCTGCTTTCTAATGATCTCAAGGATATTCAGATTTCATGGTTACCCTTTCCCCCCTCTCTCAAATTTTACAAAGAATGATTTCTAAAAAATCATCATTTATCTTGATAAAAAGGGCCTAAAACTGTAAATTTGTCCATTCATAAAAAAATTTGAAATTTATGCAGCTGAAAAAATATGAAGCCCAAATTGTGACACCACAATATTTCACTAAAACCTTCTAGAAGTCATAGCTATTACTTGATTAAAATATGCAGGAGTGGCAAGATGGGCTTCAAATTTTTTAGCTCACCTGAGCACGAAGTGCTCAAGGTGAGCTATTGGGATCGTAGAATGTCCGTCGTCAGTCGTGCGTCGTCCGTCGTCCACAATTTCTTTAAACATCTTCTCCTCCTAAACCAGTGGGCCAATCTTGATGAAACTTGGCAGGGATGTTCCTTGGGTCAAGCTCTACCAAAGTTGTTCAAATAAATGAAATCCACCCTTAACTTTCCCTTTACCCTTAACAAAAAGGGTGAAAATATGAAAATCTTTAAAAATCTTCTTCTCTGAAACCAGAAAGCAGACAGCTTTCATATTTGGTATGTAGCATATAGTGGACCTCTACCAAGATTGTTCATATCAAGACCCTGGGGTCATATTTGGGCTTTGCGCGGGCCCAACCCTTTTTACATAGAATCAAAGAGCGAAAATCTTTAGAAATCTTCTTGTCTGTAACCAGATGGCAGACAGCTTAAATATTTGGTGTGTAGCATCACCTAGTGGGCCTCTACAAGGTTTGTTAATAACAAGTCCCTTTGGTCATATTTGGGCTTTGCACGGGTGCATCCCTTTATCTCTTATGAGCACAAAGGGTAAAAAAATGAAAATCTTCAAAAATCTTCTATGAAACCAGAAGGCAGACAGCTTTTGGCTATGTAGCATCATCTAGTGCACCTCTACCAAGTTTGTTCATATCAAGACCCTGGGGTCATGTTACGGCTTTGCCCGGGCACAACCCTTTTTACATAGAATCAAAGAGCGAAAATCTTTAGAAATCTTCTTCTCTGTAATCAGATGGCAGACAGCTTTAATATTTGGTGTGTAGTTTCACCTAGTGGGCCTCTACCAAGTTTGTTCATATCAAGACCCTTGGGTCATATTTGGGCTTTGCAAGGGTGCATCCCTTTATCTCTTATGAGCACAAAGGGTAAAAAAATGAAAATCTTCAAAAATCTTCTTCTATGAAACCAGAAGGCAGACAGCTTTTATATTTGGTATGTAGCATCATCTAGTGGACCTCTATCAAGTTCGTTCATATCAAGACCCTAGGATCATATTTGGGCTCCACCCGGGTGCAACCCTTTTTACATAGAATCAAAGAGCAAAAATCTTTTAAAATCTTCTTTAATCGAAACCAGAGGGCACACTGCTTTCTTTTTTTGTATGTAGCATCATCTTGTGGGCCCCTACCAAGTTTGTTCATATCAAGACCCTTGGGTCATATTTGGGCTCCACCCGGGCACATCCCTTTCAGCTCATCTGAGCAGGATGGGTGAAAATGGGAAAACCTTCAAAAATCTTCTTCTCTGAAAGTAGGCAGCTTTCATATTTAGAATGTAGCATCATCTTATGGACCTCTTCCAAGTTTGTTCATATCAAGACCCTGGGGTCACTTTTGGGGTCCACCCGGGTGCATCCCTTTTTACATAGAATCAAAGAGCAAAAAGGCATATCTGTCTTGCTCTTCGCTGAAAACGTTCTATGGTATTGATCTTAGGCAATTATCTTCTTTTTGACATCTGCCTATCTATTTAATGTGATGTCCCAGGGGTCATAGAGACTCAGGTGAGGGATCTAGGACCATCTTGGTCCTCTTGTTTGTAACTTCAAACAACTATTTTTCGGGAAAAGAAGGCATTTCTGTGGATTTAGGCTACTTTATTGGCCTATTTTACTATATCTGTGTGTTTTTGAAAAAATATTCATTCACTATAAGAGAGATTGTGTTCAGTATACTAGAAAAACTTAGGTTAAATTGTGCACATTAGAAATTTGAAAAAAAATGCTGATTTTCAGCGGGCCAATTTCTTATGTTTAAGTACTTATTCCTGCGTAAAACGGTTTGGTTATAAAACTTTAGAAAAGATCACTATAAAAATTAAACATGCAACATCTGTGTAATGAATTGAGAATTTTTTGAATGTATTAGTTTTATAGCGGCTTTATAGTGACTTATCCTAGACAAGAATAGACCCCACACTCTTAGGTGGGGTAGCAGGATGCAAATGTGACATTATCATTTACTTTTTAGCTCATCTGAGCACAAAGTGCTCAAGGTAAGCTGGTGTGATCACTCACAGTCCATCCATCTGTCCACCCGTCCGTCTGTCTGTCCGGGCACAATTTCTTTAAACTTCTTCTCCTCCAAAACCACTGGGCCAATCAAGCTGAAACTTGGCAGGGATTTTCCTTAGGGGAAGCTCTTAAAAGGTAAAAGTATTTAATTTTATCAAAAACTTTGGTTGCCATGGTTACATAAAGGCCCGAAATTGCAAAATCTTAGAAAAAATTCTTCTCCTCCTTAACCACAAGGCCAATCGAGCTGAAACTTGGCGGGATGTTTCTTGGGTGAAGCTCTTCAAAAGTTGTTAAAAGAATTTAATTTCATCAAAAACTCTTATCTCAGGAAACGGAAAGGCTGAAAAATGGCCAAATTTGTTGAATATCTTGGAACAAATTCTTCTCCTCCTAAACCACTAGGACAATCAATCTGAAACTTGACAGGGATGTTCCTTAGCTGAAGCTCTTCAAAAGGTGTTAAAAGAATTCAATTTCATCAAAAACTCTGGTTTCCATGGTAACTGAAAGGCAGAAAATCTAAAAAAGATTCATCTCCCTCTAAACCACTAGGCCAATCAAGCTGAAACTGTGCAGGGATGATCCTTGGATGATGCTCTTCAAAAGTTATTAAAAGAAATCATTAAAAACTCTTTTTCCATGGTAATGGAATGGCTGAAAAATGGCCAAAATTGCCAAAAATCTTAGAACAAATTTTTCTCCACCTAAACCATAAGGCCAATCAATTTTAAACTTTGCAGGGATGTTCTTAAGGTGTAGGTCTACTTAAGTTGTTAAGTGGATTTAATTCTATCAATAAGGTTGAAAATTTACAAAAATCAAAAAAAAAAAAAAAAAAAATTACAGTAGGATGAAATTTAAGTCTGTTTCTTTCAAAGCCACCCTAAATGTACACCAGACAATTTCTGGTATTCATTACATGATTGACAAGTTCTGACTTGACTTACTCAGGTGAGTATCCATAATTTGTATAAATCATCAGTGTGGATGTAACAGTTATATTGAATGTTTATCTCTTTAGAACCAGCAGATGGTTGTGACACACAGTGTATAGATGGTACTTGTATATATATCATCAGTGTGGATGTAATGGTTATATTGAATGTTTATTTCTTTAGAACCAGCAGATGGTTGTGACACACAGTGTACAGATAGTACATGTACATGTATATATCATCATTGTGGATGTAAGGGTTATATTGAATGTTTATTTCTTTAGAACCAGCAGATGGTTGTGACACACAGTGTACAGATGGTACTTGTATATATCATCAGTGTGGATGTAAGGGTTATATTGAATGTTTATTTCTTTAGAACCAGCAGATGGTTGTGACACACAGTGTACAGATGGTACTTGTATATATCATCAGTGGAGATGTAACGGCTATATTGAATGTTTATTTCTTTAGAACCAGCAGATGGTTGTGACACACAGTGTACAGATGGTACTTGTATATATCAACAGTGGAAATGTAACGGTTATATTGAATGTTCTGATGGAAGTGATGAAATGAATTGTTCCCCTGACAGACCAGATGATGGTATGTTTTTAGAAATAATTGTTCCATTTAAGATATGAATAGAGTATTTGTGGTTTCTTTGAGGTATGAAACTTAAAATCTAATCACACTGTATGAATACATGAAGCAAGTAATGCTTATGGCTGACAATTAGTGCATGAGAATTCCTAACCCCTGAATATCACATAGAGGCTCATTTCCCATATCGTTTCATGGATCCCTCTCAATAAGGTCAAACTTCAGGTTGATATTTTTTATATCAAGGGAAGCTAATTTTCAAATTACTTTATGTGTCACTGTAGCAGTTCTAGTTTGAGAAACATTATGATAAATTGCTATTAACAAATATTTTCTTAGCTTTGAAAAGTATTTTCTTCTTATTGATTTAGAAAGAGTTTTTGTTTTAATTACTTTTTTCGGTTTTAGAAAACTCACTTTTAGCAAGCTTTTATTTTTCTGGCTGATAGGTACTGGAATAATTCAATTCATTTTCAATTTTAAGTTCTACGTCCAGATGAGATTGTGCCTGTGACAACAACACCAAGACCCACGTCCCATCCAAGATTGACAGAATCACCATCCGAGACATCTCAGTATGGATGTGGTCAGACAGATTTACATTGCGTTAGTCGCTATGAGTTTGCCTATGCGTGTATTCCACTAGATAGGATCTGTGATGGACATGTAGATTGTTTGAATGAGAAAGATGAAGAAAATTGTAAGTAAAGAATTTATTAAAGATCCTAATTAGTAAATTTGTTGATGAAGGGATTCAATGGTATTCCACTAATATAATAATATAATTATGCAAATGAACAAAAAGCCTAAGGCACCAACTTATCATTTACATGAAAAAGACATTGCAATTCATGCAATGTTTTTTTCACAGCAGATATACCAACATTTGTTTTAGTTTGAGGAATTTCCACAATTAAACAATTAAACTCAATTTTTGATTTGTGTTCATAATTTTATTAATACTCAGTGAGGCCTCCATCTAATGTCTTTTTAGATGAATAATGTATTCTACAATGCTTTTCTGACTCCCCATTGTGACAATCCCTATTTAATCACCACCATTCAATGTCCTCTATTCCCACACAGGTAAACCAACTGTAAAGACATCCACTCCAAAAGTAGGATATAATCCATGTAACTATGATGAGATATACTGCCGTGTACGAGGTCAGGGTAATGTGTACCGTTGTCTACACAATCTACACAAGTGTGATGGAATAACAGACTGTTATCAAGGTCAAGACGAAAATCCTGACGTCTGTCGTAAGTTCTTTGTAACAATATTTACCCATCATCAGAGGTGCACCCGTGAATCTTAAATCTTGTTATGCTGAAACAGGAATATTAAGATATTAAAAACTTGGATTAAGATTTTATAGATTCCCTTTTGAAGTGTTTGAGTTCATAAGTGATTATAAACAGGATTTCCAATTACCTTCAATGAGCAGGCAGTGCGATGTTAGAGTAAATCTTTTTACTTCCCCTTTTAGGCCAGATTGGTGTTGAAAAGATATACTATATAAAAAAAGTATCAAAAGTAAGTTTTCTGTTTTGTCCAGCCCTTCAGAAAAAAATATTTTTCAGCATGACAAGACAGAGGTCTAATCAAAAGTTGTTTTGCCAATCTAAGTCACAGCTTCTTGACACTAAAAAGTTGTTTGGATTTTGATACTATTTCATTAAACTCAAATTAGTGCCAAGTCATAGAGTTTTAAAAAGTATTAAAGTATTAAAGTATTACTGGCATTGAAACATTTTACTGTAAAACCCAAAATATTTCCCCCTCTTTAAACCTCAAATTGATGAATATGTTTATCAGGGGAAGAAGAATGTAACAGAAAGCTAGAAAAGTCATCAGGCTTTCTAAGTTTTTAGCACAAACAAATTGTTCTATATCAGGACAAGAGGATTGTAGAAGGAGACTAGAGGAGTCATCAGGTTCTCTAAGTTTGTAGCACTAACAAATCGTTTAAATTTATTTATCAGGACAAGAGGAATGTAACAGAAGACTAGAGGAGTCATCAGGCTGGTTTGCCCCACCCTACTGGAGGAACCAGTGTTCATGGGTCATTCACCAGCAGGTAAGCTATGGAGATAGAAAGAAATGATTGAAAACTATAGAAATATGCCCTTTTTTTAGCTAACATAAGAATGAAATTCTGATGGTCAGCTATTGTGATCTAGCTGTGTCTGTTTTCCGCTCTCTGTTGAGTGTACATCTTGTGTGCTTGCTAGAGATCACACTTTGGGATAAAATGAGCCTGTGCATGACATTTCCAACAATTTTACATGTGTGCAGGGTACAAATTTTAAGCAACCTAAACAGTCATGTAGTACAAAAAGAATAGTTACTTAAATCCTTAAGAGGGGTTAAAACCTACCCATCTACAGAGGGCATAGCAAAGAGTCTGGCCAGACTGTGCGGATCTACAGACTGGCCAGATACTTTGCTTTGCACTCAAGTGAAATTGTTGGAAATGTCACACACCGGCTCAAATGTCTTGGACTTTGGCCTGGATATATGTCCTCATGACATCTTAGACAAGTTCTCAAATGGATCGCACAGGGTCAAAAATACAGTCAAACTTTGGTCTCTCGAACAGGGGTAATCTCGAACACTAGGGAAAATTCGAACTAGGATCTCAGTCCCGGCAGATTTCGCTCATAATTCATAGTGTTCGACCTCGGAAAACTCGTACAACAGGACAGTCGAACTCTCGAACACATTCTTCAGTCCGGGAGTTAAAAATGCTTTATATTTCACCTGGGAAAATTCGAACAAAGGGTCTATCGCTAATAACAAGATGTCATATTTATGTGATTTTCACACTTTTCAACTCGTAATCCTCAGTTTTTGACACCTCACTGTCAATTACGCACTGTGCGTTATTATTACCAATTCCGTGAAATATACACTGTTTTATTTAACTGAATTAACTTGTTGTTTGCCCATCTGCTGTTTACATTCATTACTATTGATTGTCTCTTATGAATATTGCGGCGACTGGTTAACTTAGAGATGTCAAAAAACATACAGACCCGTAACGTCCGCTTGAAAGTATGACGAGAAGGGTCCGAACGATTTAGAATTTAGGGTTTTAAATTTAGATGGATCTACATTTCTCAAAGACTGGCGTAAATTTATATACTCGAAAACGTTTAAGGTTCAGCAACGGTGTTTGAATTGGACTTTAATTATTTTTTTTCACTTGCAATTGATGCCACGTACGTAACAGGAATACGGTAGCCTTTTTTGTAAACAAAGGGAACGCAACAATGAGACTCTTTAGTCTAAAGTTATTTCATCATTTTTTTTACTTTAATCATTTTCAAACTCAAATCCCGTGGATCAATCGTAAGAAACCTAAAAACAGTGTATAAAAAAGTGAAATTGAAGAACCAAATAAGTATACGTATATTCGGATACGATGTATTACCGGATGTGGCGCATTCCCGTCTTCTGGTACCTTTACAGTTTTTTGGATTGGTCGAACAACCGATCTCTCGAACAAATTGTCAAGTCCCCAAGGTGTTCGAGCTACCGAAGTTTAACTGTAGGTCCCATGGTAAAAATTTACATTCCATATGTTTAGCTAAAATGTCTTGGTCAGAAAGTTTGTCAACATGGTTTCTAAGACAAGTCGAAAATTAGGGAAAATCACTTCCAAAACTCTCTCAAAGGGTAAAATCTTTGAGAAATATTGAATGTTCTCAAGAAGACAAATATCTGTCTCTAATGTCAGGAAACTTTAGCAGAGAGTTTGTAATTTTGATTATGCAAAATTTGGACACGTCAGGTCAACTATGACACAGGGAGAAATCTTTAAAAAAAACTTTGTGTCTTTGAACCTTGCCAGAATGTTTGTTTACATTACATCTTAGAAAAATTCAAAATTGAATGAAATTGCATCAAATAGTAGGTCATAAGATCAAATGAAAGTTAGTTACTGTTATTGTATACTTGAAAATTTAAGATAGTAGTTATGGCATTTTCATTATTTAAGTGATAAATACCTCAGGTGAGTGCTAGAGCATTTTCTATAGCCAAGAAAATGCAAATGTGGTGTTCTATTAATAGGAGTTTTTCCTTTAAATTTTTAGCTCCACTGGCTGAAAGCCACTGGGGCTATTGTCATGGCGTTGTGTCCGTCGTGCGTCTGTCCGTTCGTGCATCCGTGCGTGCGGTCGTAAACTTTTTCTTTAAAAATCTTCTTCTCAGAAACTACTGGATGGATTTCAACCAAACTTCACAGGAATGATCCTTGGGTGACCCTCTTTCAAAGTTGTTCAAGAAATTTTTATCCAATGAAAAACATGGATTTAATGGGCGTGGCCAATTTCCAAATATGGTAAAAAGTGACTTTTCTCAGGTTCTAATTGATGGATACCAATTATATTTTACATGAATGATCCTTGGGTGACCCTTTATCAGTCTACAAAAAATTATTGAAATCGGATGAAAATTATTTCTTTAATGCTTTTTTGTGGTTTATCGAGATATAACGGTAGAATATCACTTGATAATCTCACTGCAAAAGCAGTGAAATTATCAAAAACTTATACCCTGCCTTGGTGCATGTCATCCTATCTGACGTCATCTATGCGGGGCGAAATAAGTGACGTCACAATGAACGTTGCATAGCAATCACGCGCAAAATGACGCGCTTTACGAAAATGTGTCCTAGAAAGTTCACATTTTGTCTCATTTTTGCATTAAAGAAATAGAATAATCATTTGTTTTTCGAGTAAGATCGAAAAATATTTCATTTCGTGAACAACAAAAGTTATATTTTGACTCGTGGCTCTGCCACTCGTGAAAATATAGCTTTTGATGTTCACCCAGTGAAATATAAATCGATCTTACACTGAAACAAACGATTATCCTCTATGTATTTTATGGGCGGAGGTCATTTCCACTATATGTTATATAGTGGAAACTTTGAAAATCATTTTCTCAGAATCTAACTGATAGATATCAACCATATTTTACATGAATGATTTTGGGTGACCTTTTATCAGGCTACAAAAAATTATTGAAATCTGATGAAAATTATGTATTTTATGGGCGGAGGTCATTTCCACTATATGTTATATAGTGGAAACTTTGAAAATCATTTTCTCAGAATCTACCGGTAACTGAAAGATATCAACCAAATTTAATATGAATGATCCTTGGGTGACCCTTTATTAGTCTACAAAAAAATATTGAAATCGTATGAAAAATATGTAATTTACGGGCGGAGGTCATTTCTCTATATGTTTTATAGTGGAATTTTTGAAAATCATTTTCTCAGAATCTAATCGATAGATATCAACCAAATTTTATATGAATGATCCTTGTGTGACCCTTTATCAGTCTACCAAAGATTATTGCGATCGGATGAAAAATTTGTATTTTATGGGCGGAGGTCATTTCCACTATATGTTATATAGTGGAAACTTCGAAAATCATTTTCTCAGAATGTAAATGATGGATATCAATCAAACTTCATTAGTATGATCCTTGGGTGATCCATTATCATGCAGCCAAAAATTATTGTCATTGGATGAAAAATATGTCTTTTATGGGCGGAAGTCATTTCTCTATATTTTATAATGTTGGAGACTTTGAAAATCATTTCAACATCAGTAAAACCCAAAATATCTAAAAATCTAGTCAAAACTTAGATTTGCTATTACAAGAAATTCAAGCCTGTGGAGCGACACAAGCCATTCATGGCTTTCTAGTTATATACCTGATGAATGATGGGATGTAATATGGGATCAGCAGTGTCTGGGCAGTATCCACTTATTTGTCTGGAGCATAAGTATGTCCTCTAATGTCTGATTGACTTGAAACTTTGCAGTTATGTTCCTCTATTTATGATTTGCTTTTGGTTAAAAAATATAACTTGTTGATTTAAAAGTAAAACTAGTTATTCTCAGCAACTTATTTCTGCTTTGCCTCTTTGTTATAAGCCAGGAACTGAACAAGAATAGATTATTTCTTACAAAGTTGCCATTGGATTGTTGATTTGAGAGAAAGAAAGTAAATTTCATCAAACTCTTTTGAAGATAATAGACAAAGAATTTTTTTCATTAACAGGGAAGCAGCCCTCAGATTAAGATCCAAATAAGACCAGTATTCTTTGCTCTCCAACCTGCACTAGCTGAAGTAGAATTCATCAAAGTATATGATGGTCCTGATAGAACCTACCCTCTGATTGGTCAATATGATGGGTTAAATCCGCCCCCACACTTGATTGAAAGCTCTTCTAATTGGCTGCATATTGAGTATCAGTCAGTAGAGGAGAAGAAGATGGCTTTCAATTTTACATACCAAACTAAGGGTAAGTTAACTTCACTTTTTTAAATAACCTGAATAGAATCACCAAGTTAAATTCAGTGTTATGAAAAAACTTTCCTTTTATCTCAAAATAAATAGAAATTTAATGCTTATCTTCAAATTATGTTTTAAACGGCATTCTAAATGACAAAGCGGGGCAAACTGTTTACAAATTATTCCCCACTTTGCACATGCCTTTGCAAGCAAAGTGGGATTTAACCTTCAAACAGTTTGTACCATTTTTGTCACCATGAATGCAGGATAGGCTTTTCTAACTCATAGCATTTCATAATTATTGGAAGGTGTTTCAGACATCAGGACAAGGTGATGGAACTTTAAATTCATTATTTGTCTGGACAATCTTTCTCTTGGGCAGTTGGTTCTAATGTAGTTTTGATTTGTAATCAGATGGTTGTGGTTCAACCCCGATGTTTTGTCAGGACATTTAAAGCCGAGCCTGGCTATCGTAGCATAAATGCATTCGGCTGTAAATCATGGGGTGGTGAGTTCCAACCCTGTCCCAGCCAACTTTTATCTGACATTAGACAAAATTCAATGTGACAATGAGTCATTATGATGGCTCTGAGTGAAACAACTGTTTCAAAAAGAATCATTGATTCGTCCTCCACCACTGGGCGTATGTCTTGACGGAAAGAGCAGCTGGTGGCTGAAATGAAATGATTTAACCCTTTCCTGTTTTACAAAATTTTGGACCTGTCCAAATTCAAAGGTTTTGCAGACGAAAATTGAAAGTGGATTTAATTTGAAAAATAACCATTCAGGAGGATAGAAAATGGTGTGGAAAAAAAAGAAATTGCTTGTCAGAAGCAATTTCTTCTTTTTTCACAATGTTTTCTAAATCATAAAATCACAGGCATGTAAAAAGCAGGGATTAAACAGCAAAGGGTTAAGTGCCCGGTGACCAAAAAAAAGACTATGTAAAAGAAACAAAGACATTTTCTTGAATTTTATAATTACTTGCTTTAAGCCCTCTCTTCAATTTTCTCAATGTATTCCCAAGCTTTATGGCTGATGGGCATAAAAAATTGTGATTGTATAGAATTGGTCTAAATTAAAAAAAAATGATTATCTTGTCAAACATGATTATATTTGAATCCTTAATTCGACATTTCAGGTGTTTGCCTACCAGGGCAGATCAAATGTTCTCAAGAAAATGATTGTTATGAGGGGGTACAGAGGTGTAATGGAATATGGGATTGTCCTTTATCAGGGTCAGATGAATTGGGATGTGGTAAGTCTATAGCATGGTTCTCATTGAGGTAGTGGCACCGTAATAGTGTAATAGTTCAGAAACATGTCTGAACTCATAACCTTTCACAGTGTTGACCAAGGTTTCCTAATGAAAATCATTAGGAAACCTCAGTTAACTCTGTTAAAGTTCATTACTTCCGAAACATTGCGGAACTATTACGAATTCCAATACCTTAATTGTATGAATGGAAAGCTTGTAATCATTTGTCTACCAAAACAGTGTAAGTACTGATTTATTTGATCTGTAGTTACAAGGGTTTGGTTGCCCAAATGTTGATACAAATAACTAGCACACACGAACTTCATATTTGAAAATATTCAAATACTAGCCATACTTGAAGAAACCAAAAGTTATGTGTACTCATAAAAAAAATTTTACTCAAGATTTTTCAAATCAGAATCTGTGACAAAGGGTATAAGTGAGATAATAGATAACGATTTTTCACTGGCATTTCCCCCTCTTATCTGTCCCTTGAAACTGGCTATTTTTGCCTTTAATTAAGAAAAAAGATAACCTTACTTACAATTTTTGTTGTAATTACAGCAAGCTGTAGGAATTATGGCTACTACTGTGGCTATCGTACAGGCCAGTGTTATCATAAAGATGAGAGATGTAATGGTATAACTCGCTGCTCCAGCAAGGTGGATGAAATCAATTGTAGTAAGTCTCATTTCTTTCAATTAGAGCCTTTTTGTATGACATTTGCAACATTAATTTGCCTTGTCATAACTCTAGATCAGGGAGTGATTTCCCTTAAAAAGGATAATTTCCAGTTTACCAAGCTAGTGATAGCTCTCTTTAGCTTAGCTGAGCACAACATGCTCAGGGGGAGCTTTTAGTCTTGTCTGTCGTCCATCGTCATCAAAAACTGTTTAATCTTTTCCTGAACCACTTGGCCGCTTTCAATAAGATTTTGCTAAAATATTCCTTGGGTGACCCTCTTTTAAAATTGTTGGCAAAATTTCTGATTGTGGGGGAGGCAGGGTATGGCATTTTTTCACTTTGAAATCTTAAAACGACATCTTCTCCCGAACCACTGGATTGATTTCAATGAATCTTTTACCATGATGTTCATTGGATGACCCTTTACAATAATTGTTCCCAACATATTGATTGGCCAATAGATAAGGGCATGGCAGGATGGGGTTGATTTTGAGTCTGAAATCTTTGAATGGTATCTCCTCCTGAGCCACTGGGCGGATTTCAATAAAACTTTACCAGAATGTTACTTAGGTGACATTCTTCAAAATTTGATTTACAAAATTATGATTGGCCCATTAATAGATGCATTACATGTCATTTCTTCACTTTGAAATCTTTTAAGGACATTTCCTCCTGAACCACTAGGCCAATTTTAATGAACTCTTCTCAGAATGTTCCTTGGATGACCCTCTTCAAAAATTGTTGACAGGGAAGGGCTAATTTTGAGCTCAAAATCTTTGAACAACATCTCCTCCTGTACCAACTGGCCAATTTCAGTGAACTTGTTTTAAAATTTTGATTGGCCATTAATATTGGTGTGGCAGGGCATTGCTTATTTTGAGTCCTAAATCTTTAAACATCTTCTCCTCAGTAACCAATGGGTTGGCAGGGTCTAGTTTCACTTGAAATTCTTAGAATAACATCTCACTTCAACAAGTAGGCAAATGTGAATTAAACTTTGCCAGAAAGTTACAGGGGTGAGATCCACTGGACCAATAAAATTCAGATGAGTGATTAAGGGCCATTCTGGCCCTTTTGTTAAAAAATTACCTTGGTTATTATAAGAGGTCTTTGGTTATTGTCCAAAAATACTGTTGTATAAGTTTGCAAAATAGTATTTGGGTTTGTACTTAGAAGACACCCTTACGATTTAACATAGGCAAATTGAAGATTTTGAAAATTATACCAGTAATTGAATTTAATTTTATGTAAATAGCTGTTGGAAATGAAGCTGCTTTTGATGCTGGCACTAGGATAAAGTTTAAAAGGGATGTTTGGGCAAAGTATGAAATATTTCTGTATATTTCAGCCTCAATACAATATAGAAGCCATAATGGAACATTTCTGTGTGATAATTAGCACTATATTTATGAATCCTGGGTTTGTCACATATTGCTTAATATTTCAGCATCTATACAATGTGGCAGTCATAATGGTACATTTCTGTGTGATAACCGACACTGTATTTATGAATCCTGGGTTTGTGACCAGAGGGATGACTGTGGGGATAACAGTGATGAAAGAAACTGTGGAAGTAAGTTGCCATTTTACTGCACCTAACTTTAGATTTACCAGTAACAAAAATCTTTGATTCCTCCAACTTTTATACAAATCACTAAAACCTATATAGCTTTAGCAGCTCAGATGAGATTAATATGACCTTTTTTGGTATCTATCAAGAAACTTAACCTTCTTAGTATTATTGTCAACTATCTAAACTACTTTTGATATTATTCTTTCAGAAAACAAAGCCAAATCTCAGTATGAGTGACCTACTTTTTAATGTGCATTCACTTTTAGAGAAATTACTGTTATAACTCCTAAGTGTATCATTTGCCTTGTTTCAAATTAGATGTTTATACATGTACTTATTTTTGACAGACTTTTCACTTATTGGAAAAGTTTTTTATGTGCCACCAAAAGGGGGACATATGTTTTCATCACATCTGTCTGTCCATCTGTCCGTACCTACATACCCAATAGCTTGTGAATGTAACTCCTATTTAAGCATGTGAGTGACATTTCAAACAATTTCACATGTATGTCTGGCACAAACTTTGAGCAGATAAGACAACAACACAATGGAATAAGAATATATATGCTCACCGCCTGAGAAGGGATCATACTGTTCAGCTGCTCAGGCTGGCCAGAGGCTGTGCTTTGTTCACATGTGAAATGGTTGGAAATGTCAAGCACAGGCTCATTACATTTATTGATGAACTTGGATAAAATTTCACAGAATGTTCCTAGTTGACTAGCCAAGTGCATATTGTTGGGTTTGGCAATATTCTCCCCGATAATCATGTTAGGCATATTTTGTGAATCTTGCATTCTTGTTGATATTGGCTTTGTGTATGATAAGATCACAATTTTATGAAATATTTGAAACATGTGATAATAAAATGACAAGGTATTCTTAACATGCTTCTTTACTTTCATTTTATCTAGTATCTTAATTCTGTTTTTACAGCAGGAAGTACCAAACGAGTGATTATAGCAGCCATCTCCGGATCCATGATCTGTGCTCTTCTACTCGTTATACTGATGGGATGTTCTTGTAAATTATACTCACTACGGGTCGTTGATCATCGAAGGATTCCTAGACACGAAACTCCGATGAGTCGGTTGTACGCAGAATTTTTACGGAGAAGAGCTCCTCCTCCATATCATGAAGCAATGCTCACATCTAGAAATTTTGATGAAGTTCAGCAAGAATTTCTGAGCAGAATAAGACAGGCTTCACAAAGGTCAAGGAGAGGTCATAGATCAAGGTCAAGGAATAATCAACAAAATACCACTAATCAAGATGGAGTTACCAATTACAATAATGAACAGACAGTAACCAATCAAGGTGACAATGAAAATACAGAAAGTGCTAATTCCAATAATTCTGAACCTCAAGTTACAAATAGCCAGAATAGTAATAATGATAGTATAGATAGACAGTCTTCCTCAACACATCTGCTACCTTCTGACAGTCAAACTGGGTCATCTGAGTCAGATGACAGCGACACCTCCGATAATGATTCCATAGATAACACTGAAGCGGGTGAAAATAATCGTGAAGTTCAAACAGAAGTTCTTAGTGATGAGGAAAATATTCTTGCATCTGAAAATCTATCATCCAGATGGGCAAGATCAACAGGTACAGAGACTCTCTCTGATGACGAATGCATCCTTGACAATGAGTCAGAAACACCAAGCATCTCTAATACAGCTGAACCTGTCAGATTTTCATCAAGTTTTCGTGATTCTCACTGTGATAATGCTAGTGTAGATACTGGCAGTTTGTCAGTTAATAGTATCGAACTCCCAGAAATCACTTCTAACCCGATTGAAAATCTGGACGGTGACATTGAAAATGATTCTGATTGTGATAAAATAGACGAGGAGTCTCATGAAGGATCCCCTAAACCTGATCCAAGGAGCATGATCTCGGAACAGAGGAGACTGTCCCATGATTCATTAAATTCGGAAGGCTCAGAAATACTGAGTGATAATGATGTGCCTTTGCTCACTGTTCAAAATTCTGTCTAATACAAATTAATGCTGCCGTCAATAAATATAGGATATTGAATGAGTGGTGATGGAATACCGAATTTATTTAACAAGTCATCTATAAACAGATAAAAACTAGGCTGTGCCGATTTTTATCTGTTATAGATGACAAGTCAAATAAATTCTGTATTTTATGACCACTCATTCAATATCCTATATTTATTTTCAAATTTTATATTCTATTTATAATATGACCCGTATTTTTGCGAAAAATCGTCAAAATTCTTATTCTTCAACATTTTAATTTTCCGCAAAATTTATATAACACTGTTTAAAACTGATGTCCCAAAATATAGATTAAGATGTCATTTTTGCGGTTACAAAATAGAGTTGCTATTCACTCAGTGCTAATTTGCATAGTTATGCACTAGTATATTAACACCTGTTTAATATCAAAAATATTCAACAGGGTTATTTCACTTCCAAAACATAGATCATCTTATAAAAAAAAAAAAAAAATGACTTGCTCATATTTGGATGGCTTTTGACCTCCCTCATTTTCTACCATTTTGTCATTTAATGCAAAGGGTTGCTTCAGCATAGGATCTCTTGCTGCCACATTTAGGTCACCCTGTAGTGATCTAACTAGGCCCGAAATAATAAAACTTTTTCGTTTTATACTGAGAAGAATTCTCTCAAATTTAGTATAGAAAAAAATGTATGGTCATAAAAGATAATATCAATAGGATGTTATTTTCAACATCTTATAAACAGTATATTTATGTTAATACAATTATTTTAGTTTTACAAGAGAATTAAAGCTTTAAATGCAGGTAGAAATTTGAGAACATTTTCAGTTGAGCTTGAAAAAAGTTTAATTTTCTTGGAACTTGCTAAGCTGAATAATTTGATTCATCCTGCCATCAAAACAAAAAATCTACAACTTTTATGCACAAATAAAGTCTTGAGTTCTTTGCTTGTTCATATATCGTAAGAGGTGAAGATTTTATTTTTTGTTTTCATCAAGGTTGACAGTATAGACTGAGATCAGTCTTCACAGATGTGCAATCTTATCTGAGCCTACACTGCATGCTTTTTACTTTTAAAAAAATGTGGGTAAAAACTTGACAACTGAATTTCCTGAAAATTAAGAATATTCATAGAATGGGGGTGCTATTCTAGTCACTCTGGTATCAGCGTTGGCGTAGTGCTTTGGTTATTGCTTTACATGCAACTGTGTATTATTGGTTATCTAATAGAACAGAATCTCAATTTTATAGGATTATGACATTAAATGATAGAGAGACTGTTGTGCGAGCCTCGAAATTTCTTATTGAAGCATTTAAATTTAGAAAGGAATTCTTTGAAGACAAAAATTAGTGCTTAAAGTCTGACAACTCTGCCAGTGATAAAACGACACCGGCACGAGTTGTCTGACTCTAAGTAATAGTCCGAAATAAGTAAAATTCATTTAATTTAAATACACTTACGCATTTATATTTGCTATGTTAATAACAAAAACAATATCATACACTGTACTTGGTAGACTCACTCTAGTTTTGTAATTGTTCATTTGTAAATGTTTATGGGCCGAAGGCCTTATAACCTGAATAAAATTATTTGATTTGATTTGATTTGATTTGTAAAATCTCTGTTTCTACTGAAGCTTAGCTTTGAAACTTTGTACATGCTTCTGTGACCATTATATCAGCCTCTAGACAAGATATTGAATTTAGTGGATTTTTAACCCTTTTATGGACTTTAAATCTTGGTTAAGTTTTACTTGAGATTGATTTATATCTGTATTATCTCTGTTTCTAGTAAAGCTATTGCTTTGAAACTTTGCTTCTGTGACAATAATAACAGTTTATCAACAAACAATTGTTCCTGTGATATTGAATTTAGTGCAATTTCACTCCTTTTCAAACTTTAAAATTCTCTGTTAAGTTTTTACGTGCAACTGTTGTATACCAATTATATCTCTGTTTCTACTGAAGCTTTTGCTTAGAAACTTTTCACATGCTTCTGTGACCATACTTTCAGTCCTAAGACAAAGTTTCACTACTCTGATATTGAATTTATGTGAATTTTGACCCTTTTTAGGCTTAGAAATCTCATTTAAGTTTTTAGGTGCAACTAATAATCTGCAACACACCTTTATCTGTAATAGTAAAGCTACTGCTTGGAAACTTAAGAATGCTTCTCTGACTATAAAATTAGCCTCTTGACAATGATTCATTTAACCCTTTCCTGTTTTACAAAATTTTGGACCTGTTCAAATTCAAAGGTTTTGCAGACTAAAATTAAAAGTGGATTTAATTTGAAAATTAACCATTCAGTAGGGTAGAAAATAGTGTTGAAAAAGAAGAAATTGCTTGTTAGAAGCAATTTCTTCTTTTTTCACAATGTTTTCTCAATCATAAAATCACAGGCATGTAAAAAGCAGGGATTAAACAGCAAAGGGTTAAGGTATTGCTTTTAAACTATCACATGCTTGTGTGACCAAAACAACAGCTCAGCCTCTAGACAAAGAATCATTTCTCTGATATTGAATTTAATGGAATTTTAACCCTTTTGGGAGTTAGAAATTCTCTGTTAATTTTTTGAGTGCAACTGTTGTATACCAGTTATATCTCTGTTTCTACCGAAGCTATTGCTTTGAAACTTTTAATATGCTTCTGTGACCTTACTACTAGCCCCTAGACAAAGATTCATTATTGTGATATTGAATTAATTGGAATTTTTGAATGTCGACATTGATTTGCTTTTACTATTTAGCACTAGGAATAGTCTAGCTGACAGCTCTTGTTTTTAGATAAAATTTGAGTTCAGTTGGATAAGGGTTATTGTATGAAATATATCATAGTGTCAGTAGGACTGTTGGTGGTGCATCAGACTGTCAGTCATTCTTTGTCAGCATAGTTCCTGTAACTACACTTAAAATATGGCATACTTTGCATGAGTGAAATAACCCGGTTGAATTTTTTTGGTTTTACAAAGGTGTTATAACACTAAAGGAATAACTATGCAAATGAGCTAAGAACGGATAGCATTGTTGTGTCATTGTGAAAATGACGTCATAATGGATTTGCTGATGTCAATTTACAAACTGTGTTACATGTTGCAGAATAATTTGAATCAATAAATAGTATTGTTTCCTCGTTTTATGAGAAAAATTCAGATCATATTATGAATAGAATATCAAATTAGTGCTCATTCAATATGGAATTTATTAAACTTGTTGTCTAAAACAGATAAAAAACTCAGCTTAGCCTAGTTTTTATCTGTTTATAGATGACTCATTTAATGAATTCGGTTTTCAATGACCAATTATTCAATAACCTCTAAATAAGGGATCATGTTATGTAAGATTTTTTGAAATATGATTATGTCCAAGCATATATAAGAGCAAGGGCAATTTGATTTACTATAGTCCATTTGTCTGCCCTTCTGTCTGTCTGTCTGTCTTCTGCAAAACTTTACCAAAAAACTTAACATTGCCAATTACTGCAAAACTCTTCAAGATACAATGCTCATATTTTGTATGATAATAGATCTCATTGATACGTATCTGCAGATACCAATGTTAAAGTCATCTGTCAAATTCAAAAGTTTGAAAAAATTGCTGTGTTTAATTGCCGATTTTGTGTTTAAGAACACTTCTTGTTTCTTTTCTTTTATGAAATCAGATAGTGCTAAACCATTGAACTGACAATAAATTCTGTTACTTTTTATATCAATTTAAATTTTGTAACAGTAAAAATTTGTAGGATGGAAGGCTTGACATTATCAGTTATTGCTTTTAGCTTTGTTTGAAGGCAATAGGTCAGCATTGTTCAGGCTGTTCAGATAAATTTTCTGTTGTACACTAAGTATAAGCAGACAGTGTAGATGAATATCAGCCCACTCAGATGTGCAGTCTGGTCTCATTTTTGCCAGGGTTGTGTAAATACAGAGTTTTACACTTGTCCTTTGACAAGTAAAAGCTGATTTCCTATTTTTCCAGGAGCAATATGAATTTGTCTACAAATAAGTAGGAAGATAAATATTGAGAAAATATTGTTTTTAAACCAGCATTTTCTTCATTAAAGATAATGTTTTCTTCCCTTAGATACAAACAAAAGGATGATTTTTCTCCTAGATCTTTATAGTAATGTATCAAGATATGCTCTGGTATTTACTTGTCCAAGGACAAGTGACCTAGAAAAATGTACTTGTCCTAAAGAAGAAAAGCCTGTGTCGGAGAAGTCAGGCATGGGAATTTCAAACCCCTGTCTTAGCCCACACTAACTACTTTCTAATCAATTTTTATGAAGAAAAAATAACTTGATTCAGATGGGTTGTATTGTCTGAAAATTGGCAATTTGTTTGTTACAATACTAGAATTCAGCAGAATAAAGTTAGATTATTGTCCTCGTCCTTTAAAGCAGGGGCTTGAAATTCCCATGCCAGACTTGTCTGACATGGGCTTTTCTAAATGTAAACAAGTACAATTTTCAAGGGCACTTGTCCGTGGACAAATAAATACAAGGTCAAATCTTGAAATAGTACAAATTAGATTTGAAAGATTGTATATCCAAATGACTTTAATAAGGGTAGAAAATATTGTTGTGATTAAATAGAATGCTATATTTGCAACATTTTCAAAATTTATAAGTTCATTTCATAATGGACAAGGATAGAAAAGAAGAAAGAAAACCCACGGTTTTAGGCATATCAACCTTATTTATTCTATGGGGGAAGTCCTATGATAAAGGTCAGCTCCGAGATTTTAATTCTTATTAACCCTTGACATGCTGAACCCAAAATTTCCCTGCTTTTACAGGAGGTTACACCATAGATCAGCCTGCACATGAGTTTTACCACCTGATTTTCCTTTTTAAAAAACAAAAGGTTTAAAACTGTATTTCTTAAAATTAAAGACTGACTTACAGTTAGTGCATCCTGTCCTTTCAGTACTAGTGTTTTATTTTTTATTTAGCATGACAAGAGTTAAAAAACTTACCCTTGATGATTTACTGGCAAGTTTAATGGAGAATGGCAATGAGCCTGTGCATAACGTCTCATTGTAAATACTTAGATCACGCTGTGGGTCTACACAGTCTGATTAGAGTCTCCATTTAGATAGCTTCTAGGTCACAATGTCCAGGGGTCCTGATAAGAGGGGGTAAAGACACTGAAAGCCTATAATGTGGGTTCTTATTTAAATAATCTCAATGAGATGTTTTGAATGAGAACCAACAATATAGAGTTAAAGTAAGGACTAAAGAATTATTTAAAAATTTGAAAACCAAAATACCCCCTCTATCTGTAGCTCTGAATGTCTGCACATAATCAGAGAATAAAAGAAAAAAATTGTGAGGGAAATTGTGATTATGTTGGCATTTGACATTTTTATGAACAGACTTCAGATTTAACTGATTTAAACATTTGTGACCAATCACGGGAAAAGGGACCATCTGGGTAGTTCGTAAAGTGTCGGCCTTAATCAGACTGTGCGGTTTGCGCACACTGACTAGGATCGGAACTTTTCGCAACAGGCTTATTTTCTGAATCTAGAATGTTCAATTTACCTTTCAGTGAAAGAATTTTTGATATGTGACCTCTGCTTGACTAATGCTGGACACAATCTCTTTTTCAAATATTCATTTTACAATGTTCCCAGATGGTCATTTTTGTGTGATGGGTCGCATTTAATAATAAATGGTTCTTCCTCTAAACATTTGCTTAGTAAAGTGCTCAAGTGCTTCATAAGTAAATTCTTTATGCACACATGCATTAAGTGTTTTTACTACTGTTCAATATTTAATGAGTTTACATAGGCTTTTTCCAGGCTGTACAAAAAGCCTTCCCAATAGGCAGTGAAATGATGCATAATTTATGCTTCATTTTAAAAAAAACTAAGAGTTTTTATGAATTGCACTTTATCACTATTTTTATATATGTGACCTGTCATGTGAAAAGGGACCATCTGGGAACTTCGTAAAATAAATATTTGAAAAAAAGAGATTGGTTCTAAAACAGGCAAAACAGAGATTGCATTTTAAAAGTTCTTTCACAGGAAGGTAGATTGATCATTCTAGATTCAGAAAATAAGCACAGTGCAAAAAGTGTCGACCCTTGTCAGTCTGCGCACTCCGCACAGTCTGACAAGGGTCAACACTTTACACACTACCTAGGTGGTCCCTTTTCGCGTGACTGGTCATATATATTTTTAAAATTGTTCAGAAGAAATGCTGCAACAAATGACGGGACATATTATGGATTCACCTGTGGCATCCCCGTCCACTTCTTTGTTCACAGCATAACTTTGTCACCTTTTGTCTGATTGACTGGAAACCAAGTAGTTATGATCCTCTCATGATAATGGGGTGCAGTGCACAAGAAAGGTAAATCTACCTTGCCAATTTACTGAGTTTTTTCTTTTAGTTTTTTTTTTCATAATTGGACATTCAGCAGTGTAATTGGCTTACCTTGTTTGTAAATGGAACATTATTATTATTATTTGGGGGGGGGGGGGGTGATGAAATTAGGTAAATCTGTGAATTTTACGAAATTTTAAAGTTGACACAGTACCTGCTCAGTTTGAAATTTTTATAGAAAGGAATCTAAATGGATAAGATGTATGTCTCTGATCCTATTAGAACCCTTTGTACTCATCCCTGTCCCTATTAAGAAATTTTAGTCATGTCCAAATTGAAAGAGATGCAAATGACAATGTACAGTGGATTCAATTTGAAAAGAAACCATCTAATTTGATAGAAATAATTCATAATTGTGAGAAAAGAAGAAATTGCTTCTAACAAGAAATTACTTCTTTTTCACAATATTTTCTCCAGAGGTGCGTTCATTAGACCCAAGATGATAAATCACACTAAATAAGATTTTTAAGACATCCTAAAGAAAAAATCTTGACAATTTGATTGAAAACATTTGAAGTGGTTTAGACTACTAGTTAAAGCCAATATCAGCAAGCTTTGTTCCTCATTTAGAAATCTTAAGATTCTTATTTAGCAGCATAATATGCTGGCTGGGTTATGGTACGTTGACTCTGAAATTTTATTGTAAGGTTTTTAACCCTTGTCATGCTGAACCCGGGATATTCCTGCTTTGGCAGGAGCTATAGACAAACATCAGCCTGCACATATGTGCAGTCTGATGTTAATCTGCACCACCTGTTTCCCACTTTCAAACCAGAATTGTGAATAGATTTAGTTTTTCAAATAAAAATTGACCTACAGTACTTTCAGTGCTTTTTGCCCTTTGATTTCGATGCAAATTTTTAGCCAAAATTTTTCAGCATGACAAGGGTTACGTTAAACCATATTGTACATATCTTGTTTTATATTGCTTGTTATTCAAGATTAAAATATATCAATGCTAGTGGGTTAATTTTTATACGCCCATTGAAAGACAGGCAGTATTTTGCATTCACCTGTAGCGTCCTGTTGGGGGGGGGGGGGGGGGGGTCAGCCCCCTCTTTGTCTTGAGCTTAACTCTGTCTAAGTATTTCAAATCTTTCCAGTTTTGAAAAATAATTGCCTTTCCAACACTAAGATTTACATTGACTTATGGAAAACATTGTAAAAAAGAAGTATGATTAAAATTCTGTAGGAGTTAAGCTGTCCCCATAAAGCTTGTTGGAAAATCTAGATTTTTGCAGTAGACATGTGCTTTATTTGGTTGTCCACAATGATAAAGTCCTGGTGAATGTGAATTACACGGGAATGTAATCGCCATATACGCATTCCCTCCTTGCACAAAACCACAACCGCATCGGTGGTAACCCAACTCATGTGCTAGATTAAGATCACCTTTCGTCGCAATCGTTGTGTGCATCACCGTCTCACAGTATTGGATAGCCTCGATGTACGTGAACCCATACCAAACATATGAATATGTAATATTCATAGTTATGGGTAATAATTTACGGTAATATCCCCAGCCGACTACATAGCTAACATTTTTATACAGCAAGATATAATTGGTAGAACTGCAATCTCCCGTAGAATAATAATAGCTAACGCCAGAACAGTTATTTGTTTTATTGCATTGTTCAATACAGGCATTTAAGTATGGGGTGGTCAAGGAAAACGAAGCCCTCTGCACTAAAATCGAGGAGGGACTATACCAATCCTTCCAGAAGGAATGATATCCATAGACTTCGCAAGAAAAAACGTCAGACCATCGACCGTTGCCCTCGCATTTTAGTACGCCATTTTCTGTGAACTTGATGATGCACTCTACTTTGATTTTCGATCCGATCTTGAGTTGATTACCGAATATGTTAGCATAAGGATCAACCATTGGCACAAGACATGTGACTTTTGTACATTTGTTTTCTCGACAGGCTTCGTCATCAGAACAAATATGTCCATCACAAGATCTGGGCGAATCGATCTAAAAATAAATAGTGCACGTTAACATTTAGATATAATTATAATAAAAGATATTGGTTTGATATTTACGTACAGGGGTCCGTTTTACTAATCTTCTTACGAAAAAATTAATCGTCAGCCAAAACCACAAATCGTACCTGGTGTTTCATTCATTGTAAGATTCTGCCTTGCAATATCTCATTAGAATCGTCTTCTTCAAATGAGATGGTGCATGGGGTGTTATCACACGGATATTTGTTTAGTTGCAAGATAAAATATTTTAACCTATTCTTATTTCGATATAAATTATCTGACAATATATTGAATTCCTTTTATATCCATCGGGACCCAATTGCTAATCCGTTATACTGTTTCTCGCTTTTTTGCTTATCGAAATAAAATAAAAAAATAACCAATAATAAAAAATAAAGCCCCCTTATCCGTTTTCCAACCAGTGTCGATTTTCTTGCTTTAGGTAAAGATTTTCCTTTGAATAGGATCTAATAATTTTAAGATAGAATCGGATCCAGCATATGTAAAATAAATGCAATAATGATAATTTGTTATAATTAAACACGCATGTATACGCCATGTAAGGTGCATCCAAATACAAAGATATATAATATCGTACTTCGTGTTTTGTATGAAAGAAAAATCTTAACGAGGTTGGGGGAATTGATTATTGTCGAGACTCTTGCGAGACAATTATTGATTCCAACAACCGAGTTAGATATTTTTTCATACAATACACTAAGAACGTATTATATTTATCTTATAACCTCTATTTGCCTTGTTTTATCGATGTTTCTATCAGAAATGCAAGTTTCTAAAAAATAACCGCATTATGTTATTATTCTAAAAATATCCATGTGATATCATAAAACACGATATCATATGGGATGGAATCACATAGATATTTGCATAGTTATAAGTTAATATATATGACTGGTACATCGTAAAGAATCACTTAGATCGAGAAAATTTACGAATGTACAATTTGAAACTTTCGAAGTCTGGTCAGACGTATGCTTTTCGCACTTTTAAGATTGTTCGCCGACCTAATGCAGTTGATCGCGTATAAGACTCCCAATATTCAAAGCATAACGGGATAACGGGTTCGGTATCTGGCGACGGCACATATCCTTTACATGATTCAACAATTGGTTGAAAATCCTTAACCGAAAAGGTATACATCAGATGATTGCTAAGAAAAGATTTAATGGTAGAACTGGTGCAAGAAAAAACCAGAAATCTATTGTAAGGTGTTCCAGTCGCCGACATATTATTGAAAAAAAAAAACTGTTAAAGGCAGCGTTAAGCCCTGTATTAACAAATATGGTACTTTCTACAAATTTTGTATGAGAATCGACGGATCGCTGGTGACGCCCACCTAACTTCGACAGCGCAATTTATAAATCAAATTAACGCAAGTGATCGATTTAAATGTTGTCAGATGAAAACATTGCACCTCTGCTGTGCGTTAAGTATGCAAAACGTTGGTGAACATTATTAGAGTGATATCCCGCATTTCACGTATGTTCACATGCAATGTAGGGTACATTTTCCATTTTCATCCTGAACACATGAGTGGTCCAAATGGATAATTTGATTGGTCGATCGATTTCGATTTTCAGCGGCGATTCGTCAGTCCTCAAAATGCATTGCAATACCCAGAAGATAAAATAGCAAACCTGTGGTATATCTTCCCCGTCAATATAGATCAATCTTGGACCACTTAACTGTACAGAGATGTCTTGAACTCTTTGATTCCACAATGAACAGTAATTCATCCTCCTGTTGAATGTGATACTTTTGCATGAAGTGTATCTCAAACACGCCTCCTGACACTCCGACACACTTACTCCGACAATACTATCCATGAATGACGGAGGGAATTGTCCCAAAGCATGAGAGAAAAGACAAACGATCATAGTCACGACCATTATAGTCATCTTGCATATTCGAATAGGTTCGAACATGTTTTATCACTACTCAGCACATTTAAGGTAACTGCGGACACATAGAGGGCCATTTTTGGTCCAAATTTTAAATTGTCTGCAAATCATACCTTATGCAATAAAACTGAACTTTGAAGTACCCGCTTTCATATTTCGGTCATAATACGGAGTTTCATAACGTAGAGTTGACGTCATGACGTCATCAAGGGGCCGACCCCTTTTTTAGGGACCAAAATCAGTAATTGTCCATTTTCTTCGGAAATAGTAAACCGAATTTCATTCCGTAAACGCCATTTGTTTCGTTTAAAGACGCCTGGTGTTATGTTTTATTGATATGAAGATTTAAGTGTAAGAAGATACAATTAAGTGTAACGTATTAAATGTTAATGCCTTCTGCGTTGCTGTTTTCGAGTACAGTCACTGGAAATATTGCCCCTTTTCTTGAAAATTTGTCCGGTGACCTATTCTGAAATTTAGATATGTTGCTGCTAAACCATTCCGCTGAAGAAATTTGAAATAAAAAACATGTGTCTTCGGGTTAGATTTTTTGTAAAATTCGATTCCTCGGAGATATCGCACATCAAAGGATATTTCAACGTCGCGTCAAATGTTCACAAAAGCTGTCTTTTTAAATGGGTAAAACTTCAGTGAATTTTTGTATTTCTTAAAATCACATTCAGATTTAATATTTTTGAATCCTATATTTTACGATAAACCTGAATTTCAAATATTTTAGAATACGTTATTTCACGGAGATTGCCGCCAAATAGGCATAGTGCCATTGGTTTTGGTGCGACGTCGAATTCGACGAAAACTGTTCCAAAAACTTCACAAAATCGAATTTAATAAAAAATCTAACCCGAAGACATATAATTTTTATTTGATTAATGCAAAGCATATTCTTTTCGCTACAAAATAGCAAAAAAATCAGCATAGGTCACCGGACGAAATTTTGAGAAATTTCTACTTATTTACAAAAGATGAAATGAAAAAATGAACGTCAAATCTTAAAATTCGCGAAGAAGTTAGCGTTTCCGGCCAATTTTTCTAATTTAATGTGGACAGAAATTAAACGAATAGCTCGGGCGTTCTTGGACTTTCAAAATGAAACTTTTTTCGAGAAAATCGGCAGATTAATTCAGAAAATATTTCCAAATAATGATTTTGCCGGGTCAAAAAGGGGTTGGCCCCTTTATGACGTCACGACGTCAAATGAATGAGCTTCAGACCCTTTTCATTGCGAGTTCGCTAATTTCCGCACTTCAATTGTAAATCTCAGAAATTATTGTGTGATTTTAAGAAAGTCTAAAATTCGACCATGTTATCTGTCCGCAGTTACCTTAAGCGGGTTTTCCAAGTACATGTATTCATGACACAATTATGACCCGTCACGCGAAAAGGGACCATCTGGGTAGTGCGTTAAGTTTCGAACCTAGTCAGACTGCGCAGTTTGCGCAGACTGATTAGAGTCGAAACTTTTCGCAATGGGATTATTTGCTGAATCTAGAATGTTTAATCTACCTTCCAGTGAAAGAATTTTTGAAATGCGACCTTGAGTTGACCAATGCTGGACCCAATCTCTTTTTCAAATATTCATTTTACAAAGTTCCCAGATGGCCCCTTTTTGCGTGACAGGTCACAATTTTAACCCTTATCCTACTAAATAAATTTCGTTTATTCAAATTTCATATATTGGGCATATCATTTAGTATGCCCCAAAAATAAAAAAAACAACAACAAAAAGATCAAGAAAAAGGCAAGCTGTGTATGCTGAGGTCCGACTGCACAACCGTATATGCTGATCTTAGACTATACTGCCTGCCAATTTTTGTTCACAACAGGAATGAGTCATGAAAAGGAATGCGGGAGAGTTTGTCGAAATTTTGCTTAAAATTTAATTAAATTTAGTTATAGGTCTTCAAAGGGGGTGAGGCGTTAAAACCCCCGAATTCTCTCTGAATCCGCCACTGTTAAACATAAATGATCCGTTATCCAGGGAAACTTGCCTAAATGAAAATAAGCCTGTGGCATTTCCAACAATTTCAAAAGTGCGCTAAGCGAAAACTCTGGTCAGTCTATGCATCCGCACAATCTGAACAGAGTCTTCTCTATGTATTTTATAGATAAATAACGTCTTAAAGTACCTGTAGACAATTCGTCAATCTTCTAGTTATAATGTAACTGCCTAGGTTTCTAAATGGTATGAAATTGTTGGAAATGTCACGCACAGGCTCAAATAACACTGAAAATAGACTTTAACTCCAATCATATAAAAGTGCAAAATGTAATATTCATAAAACAAGAAAAAACTCATCATTTTACTTCCAAAAAGAATTACATGTAGATGCATTGTACTTTTTTATGTAACAATTTTGTCGTAAACCGGATTTGTTTAAGCACTAAAGCTAATTGAATAGGAATGCAATACTTTTCAGTCTCTTTTCAATTTCAGAGCTTAATGCAGTCACGGTTGAATTTTTTAGAAATTGGATTAGCCTTATAATGTTTGTTTTGTATAAGCCTGTGCGCGAGATTTCCAACAATTTCAAATATGCGCAAAGTTAAGACTCTGACCAGCCTGTGCATCCGCACAGTCTGACCAGAGTCTTAACTATGCGTTTAGTAGATAGATAAGGTCTAAAAGTATATGTAGACCATTAGGTAACCTAAAATTAGCAGCATGTGGCTGTCTACGCTACCCAATGTTAGCACCTTATAAACATTTCAAATTGTTGGAAATGTTGCGCACATGCTCATATGATCTCGGTAAGCAGCCGAAATTACCAAGTGACGTCATTAAGCAGCTTTTTCTAGATAATGAATAAAATACATCAATATACGTTTTTTTTTTTATTCCAAAATATGATCGTGTCAGAAAAAGAATATGCGTTTAACAGTTTCTCATTCGAATTGCAGAACTACAGATAGAAGGGCTATTTTGGACTTCAGATCAAATTGTTTTAATCATTTAAGTTCGAAATCTTTTATGAGCGTACTCATTTGAATCGTCTCGTCGAAACGTTTCAACTGAGTACCCACAACATAGGTTTTCATTGAGAAATAAAGATCTTAGACCGGCTTTACTCTTTTCTGTTCCTCTGGTTCAATTAGTAAAAGCCCTTTTACATGCATACAGTCGGCGCCACCGTTACATCGACCTAAACATCTCTTATCGATAGTATAAAAGCTTTTTTAAAGCACATAAATAATTGACTTACCAACTCGTCGCATTTATGACACTTTTACAGAATATTCCTGATCATCTACTTTAAAATAGTTAAGGAGTTAAATAAAAAAAAAACCCAGCGACAACCTTTAGAATTAACTATACTGCCACAAAAAATAGAGGATATTGTAAGTTTGATTTGTGGTATTCTGGTCAGCTTGGGCTTCCATACATCTTCAGGGCCCCGTTTTTGAATCATCAACAAAGAAGCCAATTGTTTGATATCGCGACAATATCTGACTGTGAGACACAGGGTTTGACAGCAGTCTCACGTTCTCCTGATTTCCAGCATACCATTGACTCACTTACGGTGAGCTTTCATTTACCTAACATTGTTCCAACAAAATGTGATGCGAATACATGATAGAGATAAACACCAAATCATTTTTCTCGAAGTTATGCTCAACTAAATTAATAATTTCCATTACAACATACGCCATGTTAAAATAGGCGCTATACCTCTCTATTCTTAAATGCTGAATTTGCAGGACATGTTAAGCAGAAAAGGGAATTCCATAGCTACCATATTACCATGAGACAACTGCTAGTTAGCCTAGAATAAGTAAAATTGTCCTAAATTGTTTGCAACCACAATAACCTAATGGATTAACACATTATCCCCTACTTTTTGTGAGCAGTATATTTATTGACAATACTATCAAAAAGTTTTTGTTTTAAAAATGCAAAACAAAACAAAGTTTTATTGAATACGAGAGATGTTTACTATTTCAATTTATTTTGAGTTCCTAGGCCACAGTGAATAAAGTTAACCAGCCCTGCATTCAGGGTGACTAAACGGTACAAACTGTTTGCCAATTGTACCCTGCTTTGCACGAGCACATGCGTGCAAAACCGGATATAATTGGCAATCAGTTTGCACCGTTTTGTCATCCTGAACGCATGATAGATTTGTTCAACTTTCAGTCTTTTAAACAAGTAAGAACCAGTGAACAAAGAGTCCCTTTCCGTAATACCATAGAAATTTCAAGAGTAAACATTATCTTTTACACAAGTTAACAAAGTTTACACCACAAGGCCCTTTTGCTCAATCAAAGTTTAAAATTTTAATTAAAGCTGTTTCCACCAAGACACGCGAATTCTGATTGGCTTAAAAATTGTTGGGTTTTCTTTTTTTTTTTTTTCTTTTTTTTTTTTCTCAATGAAAACAATTTTGTGCACGCAGCAATTTTGTAAGTTTGCGTGGGAAGTAGTTCCATTAGAAATCTGCCTCATTTTGAAGAAATGTATCCATTTTTTGCTTAACTATATTAAATTATAAGATATGAAGAGAATATTTCTTGAATTCATGGCGGTATGAAACTAAAAACCTAATTACACTTATGCATGAATCCGTTTTGCTTATTCATACTGTTTGCTTAGTTTTTTTTAAGTTTCATACCTACATGAAATATAAAAATAATCTCTTCATCTCTTAATTAGTAACCTCGTGGTTAACCATTATACTCACATGGTTAACTCCGAGTTTTACACTAAACTTTTACTATGTAATTGGGCCCAAATAAGTGTTTCATCGGAGGAACTTAACTTATTTCCTTAGTGGACTAGGCTCAAGTAATTCAATGATTTAAATTTATATCGGTCTCGAACTTTTTCTGAATAGGCAAGTATATGAATACGAAAACATAATCTTATTTGTAAACAAAGGCCTCTTGCCCATTATATAACATACAAAACAACATACAAAATACAAAGAAGAGTTTTAGTTAACAATTTTCATAAAGAATATGATATTTAGCTATTATCTTTTAAAGACGTAATTGAAAATATACACCTTGCAACTTTTTTATGATGAACTCAGTTCTACCGTTATACCAAGAAAAAAACCCAATTTTGCCTCACAAGTCTAAGCATTAAAAAATGAGGGAAAAAAAGCATGATATTCGTTTACGATTGTCAAAATTTTCTGAGTCAGTAGACAATAATGATACAGTCTATCCTTTCGTTCAATGCTTAGAAGTCTTCCTCATTCGATGTTTAATTTATTACTTTGAACATCTAAACCGAGCAAAAGCCCTTCTTAAATTCTGAGAAATATTCACAATGAGATTTGATACGTAGTAAATGTTCATAAAGAAATCAAATCTGGTTGAGTTTTGGATAGTTCCATTTAAAGATTGAATTGATATATCAGATACTCGCGTTTTAAATTCGTTGAGAAGGAACTCGACGTTGCCTTTTTCTTGTGATATCCATTCAAAAGCAAAAGCGCTTGTGAATGTTTTTTTTTTTTTTTTTTTTTTTCAATTCGAGTAGCCCATTTTACTTAATGTATGACTTTGTATATGAATACACGGATGGCAAACCTGAAACAATTTTCTTCATAGGCGTCTTTTCAATAATATGCTAAACATTTTTTTAGGACTAAAGAATAGACGTTTTGTTTAAATCGACATATAGGACATAAAATAGATGGCCATCGGGTTATCATATGTATTTTTGAATTAACCTTTAAAGAGTTAATAAGTTATTGATACATGAATAACCGGGTCGAAACTCGGCCTGGCATTCGTCGTTCAGATCAAAACTATCTGCCCATCTATACATAATGTCATTTATAATTATTGAAACTATCTTAAACATCACATTAATAAAAAAAATACCTCTGTTATTACACGGTCGTCTTTTTGTCCCGAATAAATTCAAGCAAAAGAACGCTTTCACTCAACGGCGAAGGAAATCTAGCAGTATTCAGAATATTCATATTAAATATTAAGACAAATATCGTAATAGGAAAAGTTGGCCAGCATCCCGATTCTTTTAAAACTATATTCGGGTTGAATATCTTTATAAAATAAGTTTCTTAAAGTAGGATAACCAATTACAAGTGTACCAATGTCGCCATTACTAATGTTATTTGACGATTTGGCTTTAGCAGTACTTAAGTATACGCCAGAATTGCACTGGATTTATTTATTTTTTTTACTTTTTATACTAAAATTTCTTGTGTAAGTTTTCATAAACTGAGACCGTTTTAAAGGTAATACATTTTTGAAACGCCTACTCGCTCCTGTGTATCTGCGAAAACTTAGAGAATGATTTTTGGATCTAAATCTACGTAGTTATGCATATTTCAATGTTTTTGCTTCTTGACAAATCACATCCTGGGCACCGAGGGTGTTCATTTTCACAACCCACGCCTCGAAGTATAATTGTTTATTGACTTTCATCGATTTTGCAGAGATCTTATAAATCTGTATTAATCTTTCAATTGCAGCATTTATATCCGAATTGACAAGATTTTTTTCTTTTTCATTCACATTTTTTAGAAAGTTATTTTGAAATATAATTTTAAAAATTGGCTTGATTTATCTTTCCAAACAAATTTATCTAAGGGCAACAACTCAAGCATTTAAAAATCATTCACAGTCGTAGTTGCTTCCCTTACAAAATCAAACAATAAGATACTAAATAGAGTGATCAGACTCATCTCTATTTTCAACAGTAAAATAGTTACTAGAATGGAAGTTGGGATAATACTCTGTGGTAGTCTACTACACGTTTACCATGATTGGCTATACATGTAGAAAAAAATTCGTTGGACTGATCATATGTGCGTCAGGATTTCCGTAGTAAAGTTAATCGTCCTACCTTAGCCGTGACATGCCCGCCATATGAGCGACGCCCCCAGAAGACGGTTAGTTGTTACGGGGGATAGTGCAAGGATACATGATGAAACTACTGCTGAGATCCGCCATGGTTCTTTAACGTGCTCGGTGTAAAGCACTGTCTCACGGGGCCTCGGTTTACGGTCTCATCCAAAAGACAGCTAGTTTTTATTAGTGTGCTAGCCCGGTATTGAACCCACGCCGTCGAACTTCGTTGATTTTGAAGTCCGATGCTGTACCAACTGAGTCAACCGGGCTGATAAACTGATAATGTAACCCGCAAATAAATATTCGACTCCGTCAGAATTCGAACCCGGGCCCCTCTGTGTCCCTGAGCGAATGCTCAAACGTGACGTCGCTATAAAAGCTAGCTTGTACGGCAACGCAGTACAAACACCCCTTATACTCAACCAATGTAGACGGCCATTCAAAATTTATATACGTCATGGATTCAGCTATTCGTCATGTGTTGTGCAGGTCATCTAATTCGTCACAGTACAAATTTTCCAAGTGGCAACTTTGCCGGTGGGATTTCAATCCCTTATTCCGCATGGATTAAGTTTTTTGATGGCTTACAAGAAGCGCGATTATCGTTTCTGCATTTCAAAGAAAATATCATAGTTTTTTTTGTACTTAAAATAAATGGATGAAACAATGGACTAAGACCATCGAAGAATTCATAAAATTGTTTTAATTTTAAATTTCATCTAGTCCTTCCCTGCGTTCAGAAAGTCGAAACGATATCACATATGAACTTGATAAAGCAATAGGAAGTGACTATCCGTACGGGTCCGTACGGCTAGTCTCGTAGGCTAAACGTACGGACCCGTACGGCTAGCCAGTCCTCACTGGACAGGCTAGCCGTACGGGAGTTTTTCAACCAATCAGAATACAGAACGGGAATGAATAATAAATGTTATGTTACTTCGATATTTTTCTGTTCTGTCTGTACGGTGGCTTAAAAGTATATAAAATATATATAGTGCAAAATTTTAAGTCTATTACCGTACGACAAAGGCGTAAAAATATATCTTCATTGATAAGGAAATTATTCGCTGGGCAATCAAAATCAAAATGTCGCATTGAACATTTAATAATTCTTAAAATACGATCTTCTACAAAACTCTTATTACCGGAGATCCGCTACCATGTTATTATTTTTGTGGGAAAAGGCTAGAAAGAAGGAAATTTAAATTTTCGTTTTAGTTGGAACATTACGGAAATTATACATTTAAAATGACTTTTTGTTGGAAGTTTAAAATCAAAATACGAAAAATTCAAATAACCAAAATCTGCAAGTCGGAAAATTAATTCACTGCCTGTATGACTGTGTTAATGGGAAAAAACTAAAGGTCTGAGCATATTTTTAAAGTGTGAATTTCTTCAATTGAAATTAATACGACAATCTTCAAATAAGGAAAGAGAAAGAATGTTTTTTTACCTTATTTTTTTTTAGCGCCCGTCTCTAGTGAATTTTTCCAACCACGAATATTCTTTTTGTGTCGGAAAACTTCCGTTTTTTTACGTTGAAACTATTCTGGGCACGTTTACAGGTTATCGTCCGTTCTATAACATTAGGTGAAGTAAGTAAATCCTATTACAAGTTACCTGTTAAAAGGTTCTAGTCTAAAATATTTGAGTCTACAACAACTACAACAATCCAGATTATCATCGGTTTTCGCGAACCCATTATTTCCCAACAAAATGTGTAGTGTACAAGATTCTGACATTCCTATTAAAAAGGAACATAAATCAGAAAGGTAATATTTTATTGTTTAAAAACAATTGAAATAATTATATCAGAAATCAATTAAAACACCACATCTTTCAAAAATTGATTGATTCCGAATTAAAAACACAGGCACTTGGATTCAGGATTTGATAACAACTTACCAATATCACTTTATGAAATAATACACTAGGTAGTGCAGTCGCCATTTTCTGAAGGTACGGATGTTTTTCAAAGCATCGGTTCACTTAGGGTGGAAGAAGACAATAGCGTTTTTTGAGATAAGTACACATATATTGGTATCTATGGAAACGTTGTGTTAGCGCTATCTCAACGGTGTATGTTTTTAAACATTCAACGTAGAATTTAAGTTACCATGACATCGTTAAAATGACAGTTTCGCGCGTTTTTCACTAATGACCCTATGCATTGTAAAACGCTTACCCTGATCGTATTTAAAGTAATTCAATTCAATTAAATACACCAAAATGAAGTTTAATGAAATGGGAAAATTGGCATGTAATTAGAACATTGTTATATTTAAAGATTGATACATGAGATTGAAAAAAGCTTAACTTTCATTTTTTGGCGGCCCGATAAAATAGCTTAAACTTATTTTTTTAAAAAAATGGCCAGATGAATTATTTTGAAATTTTATATTTTTTGGCCAGCTTCCTTTTCATATGCTCGCATCTTTTTGTTACGTGTCATTGTAAGGAATTTCTACAACTGGGGATCAAAGTGTATTACCCTAACGTTGAAAGTTGAAAAATGACAAACGCAGTACGTCGAAAAATTTGCTTCATTCTTTTGACAGACTCCACAAAAAGTTTTTATTTGATTTATGTATATAGAAAAATCAAATGTCATTTTTTTTTTTGTTTTTCATAAACATGCAAAGAGGTTTTCCCATTTTATTTGAAATGATATCACTGCACCATAAAATCGTCTTTGAACGTGCTAAGTTATTGTAACGTCATAACACGGAGCTTGTGAAATATATTTAAAAAAGTCAATTTTCATTTTTAGCGACGTCGACGTAAAACTTATTTAAGTCATCGAATGGCAACACTTATGTTAGGTAAATTCATGTGTACCGCGGAATGCTCAGTGTATTGGAATAAAATTTTGAGGGCTTTTTCCTCAAAGACCTTTGAACATGTCTGTGAATTTTTATCTTTTAATTCCAATAGATCGCAAAAGCATTCAAAAGGATATAGGAAAATATGAGGTGTAATTTAAACGTCAAAGTTATCTTTTTAACATCAAAATGACAAACTTTCAATCCAGATTATACAAAATCAGCATGGTGGAAGCTCTTAAAAATTTTCCTGTTAAACGAACTAGAATTGTAGAAAATAATATAAAAAAATGAAAAAAATTCATCGGGCCAATTTTTTAAAATTTTGTTAAAAGTGAGATTTTTGGAACAGTAAAAAATGTGAATATTAATTTCAAACAACTCATTTGTCTATGTACTTAGTTGCAAAAGTTTTAATACAGTGTTTGCGTTTTATCTATTCATTAAGCTTCATTTTGGTACAATTTTCGGAACAAAAACGTCCTATATTAAATTGTACTGCGCATTTAAATGGGGCTAGGGTAGTTTGTAGAAAGCGTGCCAAATTGTCATTTTCACGACGTCATAGTAACGTAATTTCCAAATTGAAAATGAAAAAGTATACGCCGTTGAGATCACACTAACGCAGAGTTTATATTTATACCAAAATTTAATCACTTATCTCAAAAACGCTATTGTCCTCTTCCACCTTAAACATGGAAGCTACACTACACTTTAACATGGCAGCTGCACTACCTTGTTATAATAATAGGTTTAACCTATAGACAGGATAAGTAATTGGACTTAAGGTTATAACTTATTTTCAGAAGAGCAAAATAGGCTACCTATCGAAATCCATGGCTATTTGCTTTTCCTAATTCATTTCTAGATTGATTTCCTCTGTCACAACCATTTAATTAATTGCTAAGGAGAAATCAACCTAATATAATATGAATCAAAGATACTCATAAAATTCGTATAGATTTTCGCTATAGAAGCTTGTTTCGCAAAAATTGGGGCAAAATAGCTTAAAACACAGGTCAAAAGGCTACTTGTGTGTTTCGACCTATCAAAAGTGTATTAGCTTGACCAAGAAAAAGTATTAGAAGGGGTTAACCAGGGGTGCAGAAATACAGATTTTCTCCACTTGTCCATGAACAAGTAAAGTATGAATTTCTACTTGTCCAAGATTGAAATGAACTTGTCTGCAAAAAGAGAATAGATGAATATTGACAGAACATTGTCTTCAATGAAGAAAATGCTGGAGCCAAGCATTTTCTCCGTTTGAAATAAAGTTTTGTACCCTTTGATACAAATATTAGGCTAGCTAATCTCTTAGATCTTTTTAGTACCATTCAATGATTTGCTGTGGTATTTACTTGTTCATGAACAAGTAGCCTTGAAACAATGTGCTTGTCCAATGGTAGAAATGGTTAGACAAGCAGGGCATGAGAATTCCACACCCCTGGGATAACAACTTATTAGGGGTTAAAAAGGTCCCAAGAAATCAACAGGTAGTGGAAATTGAGAAAAAAAAATTAATGCTGGAGTAACTCAGATTCATTAGAAGACATCTTTAGAAAAAAAATCATACAAAATTACAACATACACCATGTTGGTTAAATACTCTGTAAGGATACTGGGATTCTCCGACGAAGGCTGACTATCGGCTCAGAAAATCATGATAGTTCTTCTATCACAGTACTTATATCATGAAAGTATTTGAGCCTGTGTGTGACATTTCCAATAATTTCATCAAAGTGCAAAGACGGCCAGTCAGTGCATCCGCATCCCTTTGCGCTCTGTAGTTTGACATGGTCTTAACCCCTCTATAAGAGGTCATCAAACTATCTTTGTGCAATATGTGACTATATAAGCTGCGTAATATTTTTGCTTCATGTACATATGAAATTGTTGGAAATGTTATGCTCAGACTCAATTACTATTTTAAGGAATACATCAATGATCATGATGTATCACTATACTATGCTTAAGATATCTCTTGATCATTTTTAAGACAAAATCATGAAAAATTTCAGTGATAAAACCTTGTTTTGACACTTAGAAATTACTCTCAAGGTTGTCATTTGTATACAACCACCTATAAATATCTTATGTGCAACTACATGGCAGTAGTTTTATGTTTGATGATAAAGGTCATGTTAAAAAGGTCAAAGGTAGAGTAAACTTATCAAGGCATATTTCAAAATCACAATATCAAAATTGTTTAAGACCTGTTATTCTTTATGAATGTGTACAAATTTATAATGAATTTATAACTTGGGTTCTTTCTCTGTCTAAATGAAACTTTTTCTGTGAAAATTGACCATTATTTCCAGAAAAACTTGCAAATATTGATTTTGGAAGGATGAAAAGGGGTCGGTCGGCCCCAAAATGACATCATGGTGTCACTTAAACCTGCTTCAACCCCCTTTTCAATATGCCATGTAAATGCCCACATTTCAAAGATGAGTCGCAACCATTATTGTGAGATTTTAAGAAACTTTATAATTGGACTTCATTGCTTTGAACAATGTGCAAAAATATCTACCAAAGAATGTCCTTAAGAATAAGTTGCAACATACTCCAATGGCATTTGGAACATCACTCGGCCATTTCCCTAAACTGCAACAGACCTCGGATGCATGTAAGGCGGATGGGTATGTAACAAAATCGTGCATTTTGTAACGCTAAAAAAGTGTAAGAAAAATTATCACTGTAGATTTATATCTTTCACAGTAAATAACGGCTGAAAACCTTAATTTTTGAGAATGAAGAATAATTCTCAATAGTTAAGATTTTTCAGCCATTTTTTAAGAATTTAACGATATTTATATAAGGATACGATGGTTTCACGTCAATGACTTAAACGAGTAGCGTTGACGACGTCGAATGTTTTCACTCACACATTCGAGGGCTTACGCCATTTTAACTGACGTCATCAAGTTTTTCCAATGTTTTCCCGTAATTTTTAAGAATAGTCTGTCTATGTACATCTGAGGTTGATCGTGAGATTAGCCTAGTGGTGTTCCGAATGACTCCAATGGCTGGAGTAATCCTGCAAAGTGACTAGCCTGGCAAACAAAGATGGCAGATAACTTGACTCAAGTATAAAACATGAGAAAAAACATTTGCTGATTTGCTTTATTTCCTAAAAAATTAATGGGATTACAATATTTCTACTTGATTGTATGAATTGAAAAATGTTTTTCATGGGTATTTGGAATGATTGGTTTTGAGTTACATCACATTTGCTTAGCAACCTTTCATTTTTCGAAGGCACTTGCAGCAGGTTTAAGATAGACTTCTCACTAACAAACTGTTTTTCTCAAGCACTGCAGGGCTCGTGTTTGACCCTTAAATGAGGGTTTTGACCCTCAAAAATCTAAAAATATCCTATTTTGACTCTTAGAATTTACTCCCAAGGGGGTCAAAATCATTTTGACCCCCTTGAGAGAAAATTCTAAGGGTCAAGACTGGGTTTTATCACTCAAATTTCAAGTATGTATCTTATATACTTTTTAGAATTCTACTGATTAATTTTTCCCTTTATACTATTAAAACAAAAAAGTCATTTTACACTGAAACCTGTAAAATTTTACACACACAATAATGATAATATGAATTTGCCTTTCTGTTTTCTTGACCCCTTAAGAATGAGTTTTGACCCCCAGAATATCATTGATTAGGAGTCAATGACTCCTCAATTTCAAACACTAGCACGAGCCCTGCACTTTCAATATCCTGAACTTTGGGCAGGCCTACTAGTACTGTAATAGATTGATATTTGAGCCTGTGCCGGGGTTCTTTTTATGCATAGGGGAAGGGATATGGGGCCCCTAATTTGAGGGAAAATGTGTCGAACGAGCTGTTACAGGGGGAAAACCTTCATTTGTGTATTTTTGCTTGACTTCAGAAAATGCTTGAAAAGATTTTAATAAACAGGAAGAAAATAGCTGTTAGTATCAGCTCATAAGCTGATAATCTATGTTCTTTGATTGTTACTATAAATACTCCCATGGGAGAACCTTGTAAGGGTTGGAACATTTATTTGTGAGGGGAACATAGCAATTTTGGGGGAAATATTCCCAGGGTGATTGGGCCGATTTTCTTAGTAAAAAAATGTTGTGCATGATGTTTCCAACAATTTGAAATGTGCTTGAGGTGCAAACATTGACAAGTGTAGACAGCCATCTACTGTAAATATAACGTTACCTGATGGTTTACAAGGACTTTGAAACCTTATCTATCTACTAAATGCATAGTGAAGACTGTGGTCTGACTGTGCGGGTTAACAGGCTCATAGTGAAGACTCTGGTCAGACTGTGTGGATGCACAGGCTGGTCAGAGTCTTTGCTATTTACATTGACATATATGAAATTGTTGGAATTCTCATGCACAGGCTCATTTGAATTACAGAGTTAACAGATTGTGTATGAAATGTCAAGATCAGAAAGCAATATTGATAACCAGAGTAAATGATGCCTTTTGTAGGTATGTATAATCCATGATTTATACCAGACAGGGCTAAGCCTAATAAAGGTAGTGGAGACGTAATAGTTTTGCAACATTTCAACACTCATGAACTTTCACAATGTTGGACGAGGCTTCCTAATGATTTTTGGACAATACTGTTAAGAGTTCATTACTTCCGAAATGTTGCAGATGTGGCTTTTTAGGGTGTGGCTTTACAGGGGAGTAACATGGCACTACACAAACCTTACTTTATATGCCATTGAGAAACAATCTTAATTGCAGAGCCGGGCTAGCTCTGTTGTTACGTATTGGGCTGTCAAGCCTGGGTCTGGTGTTCAAACCCTGGTTTGGCCCACTTTCATCAAAAGTCAAGTCTTTTTGTTCACACCAATGGGCGTATGATTAGTAGTACCTCAAAGTGCCTTGATCAGCTGGTGGCTCAGATGAAATGTTTTGGTTGTACTGGTGTTAGAAACAATGGGAACCATTGATAGGTGCACCAGCGGCTACAATATTACTTCAATTATGTTGAAAGAGGGGTTAACCCTCCCCCTATACTAACAAACAAACAAATCAATTTTTAGTACAATATTGTTATGAAATGATTACTTGCTTTTGATAAGCATTTTTATCTATTTCTCTACCACATTTAAAATTATTTTTTCATTTCTTTTAAATTTTCACAGTCTATAATTTGGTTTAAAAGTATAAGTCTAAAACAATTGAAGTATGCGTAATGTGTCTCGTTTTTGCATAGCAACAATAAGCCTCCTTTCTTTTGTACAATAACTGATAGACTGTGGATTTGTTAAAAGTTGTTCACTACCCTGCACTACTTCACTGCTATCTAAATCTTGAGCCAGTTTTTCTAGAGTATTTGATTTGAAGCCACAATAGTAGACATTCCCATCAGGAACGGCCATAATGCCCCCAGGTAGATTGTTGTCTGGAACATTGAAAACTTTAGCTTCTACTTTTTCTGTCAGATCTACTGCAATGATGGAGCTGTTTCCACTGTCAGATATATAGACAATATTTCCATTGTAATTCACAGATATGTACAATGGATCACTAAATAGGCTCTGTTCTTGATGATTGGCACTAATTTGATTAAGTTGTCTCCCTTGTAAGTCCATGATCTTCACATTTGGAGGTTCCTCTTTGGGACATGTGACATACAGTAGTCCTTCATGGTGTGCTAGACCATAATACTGACTCCCCTTCACAGACTCGTTCTGGCCTATTCTCTTTAATGGTCTCATGGTCACACCGATCCCATAGAATTGAAGTTTCCTTTCTCTAGGTAGAGAAACTACAACTTGATCTGTGGAGATACAACAAACATCCCAGGGTTCTGAGGATAGTTTAGACTGGCTGATCATTTTGTATGATGAGTCTACTAGCTTGAGAGATTCATTATACATATCAGCTAGTACAACTCTACCATCAGGCAATACTGTAGAGCCTGTGATATCACAGACATCTATTTTATCACTTCTTGATTTGACTTTAAACTGGGTTAAGGGGATAACACTTCTTTCTGGTTGTTCAGAAATCATCAAGGTTCCAAGTCGCTTTGTCTCTTTTAGAAAATTCTTAACTTTATTGTCTTTTTCAAAATTTAGTTTCATGGTTTGTGTGTTTTTTGACCTAATATCATTTAGGAGTGATTCATAATGTGCTACTTCTTTGGTAAGTTTCTTCATATGTAGGAAGGTCCTGCTGTCCATTCCATTCTGTTTGTACATTTCTAGCTGTGATAATGCCTGTCTCAACATATCTACAGCTTCATCTGTCATACTCATCCTGGCTTTTAGATATCCCATCTCACAATCAAACACCTCTCCCAGGTTATTCACTATTTCTCTCTCAATTTGATGCAACAAATCTAAAATATCCTGGTGAACCTTTAGAATGCCTTGCTGGAAATCTGTTTTCTGTAAATCTAGTAGATGAGTATTCTTATTTGTGTCTTCCTTGACTTTCTGATATTGTCCAATTAAATTGTTAATTTGTTTGATCATAGCACTGCAGTTTTTCTTAGTTTTCTTGATGTTCATCTGAGGTATATAAATGAGTTCCTGGCAGGTCCTATGTTTGAGTGTGGCACAGACACCGCAGCAGGATTCATCATGATCCTTGCAGAAATATCTGACCATTTCACCATTATGAAGGGGACAAGCTTCTAGACTATCATCATCTGTTGGTAGGGGTTTCAGTTTAGACATCTTTTTCCGATCTCTTACCACATGGCTTTTTGTAATCTTTAGATTTCTATGATGTTTGGTACAATCCTGACAGAAATATTCACTACAGTCTATACAGTATCCTGCAGCCTCTTGCTGTATCCCATCACGCATACATGGGCCACAGTTTAACTCCACATTCTCAGACTTGGCCTGTTTAACTATAGGTGGCATGGTTTCCGTTTTAACGCTCCTTGCCGTTTTAGGTGTTGATGTACTCTGGAAGCCTCTAGCAGATAAGGCATTTGTATAATCTCTGATACGATCCAGGCGTGTATCCTGTTTTTGTATCTCAGGTAAAAATGGTTCAACTCCACCGTCCCTCTGTCTGTTTGCCATTGTATTTAAAACTTTTTGAAGATCATGAATTTCTACAGAATTTCCACTCATTTATGCAGGTTGATTTTATGTATCCTGAAATGGAATTTACACAAATGAATATTCAGTCCATTAATACAGTTTTGTACAAAGGGAACATACTATTCTATACTTAACTCTGTACAATTTACCCATTTCCTTATCTTATTAAGTCAGAAAGATTTTAAATTGTGGAAAATACATGTATTGTATTATCTTAGAAAAAATTCTAAATGGATTCATTACCAGTAAGGTCATAACAGGAAGACTACAAACAAATTATACCAATCAATTCAAAGTTTTTAACAATTGTTCAGATAGTTTTGTTACGATATCTGTCCTAAATAAAAAATGTTGATAATAGTAAAGTGTCTATTGGAGAAATAGAGAAGGTCTTTGAAAGTTAATACTTTTGTTTTAAGGCATTCTTTATGTTCGCAAAAAAGATGTAAGCAAAATTTAAATGAACAAATTAAGTTAATTGTTAGACAAGTAAAAGGTTTCAGGCATCCTGATACCTCTGACTACATATAAAGTTATGGTAGTTATAATTTCTTGGATATTTATTTCAACAATCAAAGGGTACTAACTTGACTTTATTCCTTAATTTATAAGGAATAAAGTACTGGTATTTCTAGAACCTTCTGCTTTCAAAGATTTAGAATATTTTTATGCCCCCACATTTGAAGATCAGAACATATTGTTTAATGTAGTTTATCTGTTAGTCTGTCTGTCAGTCTGCAGAACTTAACCAAAAAACTTAACATTGCCAATATTTTCAAGCTATTCAAGATGCAAGCCTCTATGTTGCATGATAATAAATCTCAATGATAATGATACGCATCTACTGATACCAAAGTCAAGGTCATGTTATAAGGTCACTGTCATCTTACAAGGTCAAATAACTCAAAAACTTACGCAGAAACTTTAGCATTTGCCAATATTTTCAAGGCTATTTAAGGTACAAGTCTAATATTTGGCATGATGAAAGATCTTAATAATCTTCATCAGTCTGTAGATGCCAAGGTCATATGACAAGATTAAGGTCATCTGTCAAGGTCTAACTTCTTAAAAACTTAACATGTTAAGTTTATTCAAGCATATTTTAGATATCTTTCACATAAATGGCATGATGATCTTAGTGATGTACATGTGTAGGTATCAAGGTCAAGGCCATACTACAAGGTCAAGGTCATCTGTCAAACTAAACATTTTGGAAAATGCTGTGTGTTTTTTTTGGAGGGGAGGGGGGCATTTGTGATTCACAAACACATCTTGTTATTCTTGACTTTTATATAGATGATGAACTGATTTTTTCCTTGAAATCTTAATTTACATTGAAAAATGTGTATTTCTTCTTAATGACATTGTGTACAAGTGTTTTAATAGGACAACTGAACCATGAACAGAACATTGATTTATATGAAATTTAATACATTTCTTTTTTGTTATATTGTACTAACTCTTTCCCAACTGTCCATTTCAATCTTGTAGTTAATACATTAACTATGGTAAAAATTCCAGTGCAATTTGATAGCTTTATGACAAACTGAGCAATATGCAATGTATATATAGACCATTGGGTTAAAATTTACTTTAGATCTTTATACTTTAACGTTAATGAGCCAAACCTATCCTTGTCTGTACTTTCTGAAATTACCTCATTGAGACAATCCTAATTCAAATGTCTTGAACCTTGTTTTATCTGTTAACCATTCTCATGCTGAATAAATTTTGGCTAAAAATTTTCATCAAAGGGCAAAAAGCACTGTAAGTACCAACTCTAGGTCAATTTGTAGTTGAAAAACTAATCCAACGACAATTTTGGTTTGAAAGTGAGAAACAGGTGGTTTAGACTAATATCAGACTGCACATATGTGCAGGCTGATGTTTGTCTATAGCTCCTGCCAAAGCATGAATATTCCGGGATCAGCATGACAAAGGTTAATAGGTGCATTGTTTGATAATTTAGTATTTAATGACTATTACATGTAATCTAAAAACCTGTGTATATTCCAAGAGTTAAGTTTCACCATTCCTGAATCACAAGGACGTTTTTTTTTACAGGGACTGTTTCCAAGTCTATGTAACACACAAATTTAGAGCTACCATAGGGAAGACTAAGCTTGTTCGTGATGGTGAACTGGTGCTGGTTGCATTCTCTGGTGGTCCCTCGTCAAGTGCATTGCTACAGCTTATTCAAGAGGTATGTTTGCAAAAGGATGCATATCCATTAAATATAGGCACTTACAAAAGTTTTGAACTGACCCATTGCAGCGATGTGGAATTCCCATGCCAGACTTGTCCGACATGTGCTTTTTAAGGTGTCGACAAGTTTATTTTTCAAGGCCACTTTTCTGTGGAAAAGAAATACTAGGGCTATTCTTGGAGTGGTTCTAAGCATATCCAAGAGATTAATTAGTCTAATGTTTTGTATCAAAGGCTAGAAAACATTGATTTTAATGAAGAAAATGCTGGGTTTCAGCATTTGCTTCCTTAAAAAACAATGTTTTCTTAAAATTCTGATCTCTTTTTTTACAGACAAGTTCATTTGATCCTGAACAAGTAGAAAATCACACTCAACTTGTCCAGGGACAAGTGGAGAAAATCCATATTTCCACCCCATTGGATTATAAAAATGAAACACATACATATTGATAAGTAAATCAGAGCTACAGATATATAGGGTATTTTGGATGTCAGATTTAGATATTTAATAATACTTGAACAAATACTATCTTGTGGGTACCCATTAAATTGTCTCATTGAGATGATTTAAATGTGTACCAGCAAAATAGGGATTCACGAGAAAGATTTTAGCCTGGCTTTACTCCCTCTTATCTGTACCTCTGGCAAATTGAAACAGAAGAACATGCCAGGTTCTAAAAGGAATGTAGAATTAAAATAATCATGATTTTGTTGGTGTAAAAGCTTTGGTTATGAGGTCCTGGGTTTGATCCCATGTAGCAGCAAATATCCTTTTATACAACGCTAAAAGTGGATGTATATTGATATCATCTTTTCCGTTAGTCTGTCTGTCTGTCCGGAAGTCAGAGCGTATATACATATGTTACAAACTTATTGAACGCAACTCCTCCTTCATTTCAGGGAGGGGTTGTATTAAACTTTCAAAAAAAATTTCCTAATCACCTGATTTTGCGCATATTGTCATGGTTTAATGAAATTCAGTCGCATCATGGAAAAGCGCCATACCTTGTGTCAACAGCACTCTTAGTAGCATTTTAAGGGTCCAGGGCATGACTGTACTAAGTGTATATACACTGCATATACACTTGGAATAGTCTTGTGCTGTATGCTCGAAATGTCTCTCACCAATGGATGTTTATAAACCATAGTTGGATGAGCAGTTGGAGAAAAAATGTAGTGGTACTTTAGGTGAGAGAAATACAAGGAAGCCATGATTAGGTGCACCACCTGCTAAGATATGCCATGCAAAGTCACCAAGGAATCAAAAATTTAATCCATATACAGATGTAGAAAAATTGGGAGATATAACACAAAGCTACAGATAGAGGGGTTATTTTGGATTTCAGATTTAATTTTTGTATTCATACCTGCACAAATCTTATATTGTAGGTACTCATTTGAATTGTCTTGTTGAGAAAAATTAAATGAGGATCTACAACATAGCATTTCATTGATAAAAACAGATTTTAGACTGGCATTACCTCCTTTTATCCTTACCTCTGGCTACAATAGTGTTGCACTGACTTGTAAAAATATAGCTGTAGTATGTGTATTGAAAAGACATCAACACAATGGATAGGAAATGCAGTGTATTATGAGATGTCATTCTTAAACTGTGTCCTTCTGATTGCGTCCCATTTGAAAATGACATTCCTGCAAAGCACTAGATATTGTAATTGACTGTTAATTGTCAATCGATTGTTACTTCACTTTATATTTCAGGGTTTAAGTATAAGAGCACACAAGAAATTGCGGTTCAAACCTGGACTGATATTCATTGATGGTAGGTAAAATGTTTGTCCCTTTACCCCTTTTCAACCGTAAGGATGGCTTCATTTCAAATTGCTCTTCATTTTAAGGTTGCCTATTACCTCTTTCAGTTTAGACTAGTCTGAAAAATTGGAAAAAGTCAATCAGTCCAAGGGTGTAACTACCATTACGCACATTATACAAGATGTAATAGAATTAAATCCTCTTTCAAAAAATGTGGTTGATGAATTATCAAAACATTGAATCACAGCTTATTCAAGCAGTAGTTATGATGTTTTGATTATTCAACGATGCTCAAACCTTAGAAAATGGGAGCTAAAAAAGGACATTCATCATTTGTCACATTCCACATATTGCCTTTGTCCTATACATATTATGTTGGTCTCTTTCTGAGTGCTTATAAAAGTGCAAAATACTAGAAACCTATGCAGCCTGTGAACTAACTGCAGTTGTTTTGATGAAAAGGGTACTTTGTGATAGAAAATTACATTTATTCTTATCCCAAAATAACAACAGCTACAAAAACCCCAGATTTATTGGTGATGAAAGTTTTCTTTCATGAACATGAAGTTTTAACTGGAAATCTTAGAAAAATACAATACTATAGTGGAAGCATATTGACCTGTACTTGGCCTTTGTGATTTAAAATAATTACATAAAACATGACTTATCTGCGGGATTTAATCATAAAGCTGGAGTGTCCATTATTGCCCTGTTGACCCATTATCTCCCATGATTTTCACTGTAACGGAGATATTTGGTCGCCCTCATCAACTAGTGAATTATTACATAAATTAAGTCTCCTATTTAATAAGCTTTAGATGCAAATAAAAAATACCAAATATCTTTAAATGCGATTTATGTTTTTTTGTCTGGAAATGAAATGAAATCCCACTTACAGTCGCACACAGGCAGGAACAATTCCTTCTGAAATTGGATTGTTTGCTCTATTTCTAGTTGCCCTGTATATTAGTAAACTATTTAGTCCTCTCATACCTGTAATTTGTACAGTAAAACGGAATGTCCATGCTTGATCGTCAAGTGCCGAACTATCTTCGACATTGTATTCATGAGCCTTATTATTTATTCTGCATAAAGGTCAGGTTCAAGTTAATATGCACGCGCTACACTCAGAATTGATACTGGTAAAAATGGCTTTCTCTTTTTTGACTTCATAGAAGGAGCAGCCATTGGTCTGACTGTAGAAGAAAGACTGGCAACATGTGAGAAAGTATCTGAAATAATGAAGAGGTCAGGGTTTCCATACTATGTAAAGGCTTTGGAGGAGGTTAGTTCACTATAAATGTGTTAAAGTTCCATAAGTCATAACAATGGATTTGATAAGAATTACACAAACAGATGAATTTTTCAACATAGATACTTAACTATTGTTCTGTTAATTAAAATTATTATTTCCAACAGAATTTTGGGACATTTTAACCAGTTTGGCTCAAGGCTGGCAGTGAAGGCTAAGATTAGACTGCAACATATGTTCAGTTTGATCTTAAGACTGTTCTGTTGACCAAAAATTTGAGTACAGAGTAAAAATCCAATTAACAAAAGGACTCAGGTCAATATGATATGTAAGATTCTTCTCAATGTAAAATGTGTCATATCATCTCTGGACCCTCATATTTTCAGCCAATGGTGGAATTATTGTGCAGTACTGAGCCAATAATTCTATTTCATTGGTGTTGATCAATTCTTTCAGGGTTTAAGTACAGAATTTCTGTCTAAAAGTCCAGAAGACTTACAGATTACCCCACCCACCACAGATAAATTATCACCACCAACTCCAGACTGTGACACTGATAGTTTATACAGTACAGGCACAGCTTCTATAACCCTTCCAACTATGAGCACTTGTTCCAGTCCACCATTCAGGTAAAAAACTTCAAAAGCATAAGGATATGTGACTTATCACGTGAAAAGGGGCCATCTGGGAACTCTGTACAATAAAAATTGAAAAAGAGACATATGGTCCACCATATAATGCCCTGAGGTCCCATATAAAAAATTCTTTCACAGGAAGGTAGGTTGATTATTCTGGATTCAGAAAATAAGCAAAGTGAGAAATGTTTCGATCCTAGTCAGTTTGCGCAATCTGCACAGTCTGACTAGGGGTGACACTTTACACACTACCAAATGGTCCCTTTTTGCGTGACGGGTCACATATTTTTAATGTTAAGCTAAGCTCTTTTTGAACCAATTCTTTATAATATTATAGCCATTTCACCTGCTCAAGTTTATAGAGGCCATATTTCTGTTAATAATAAAGATATTGATTTTTTAAATCTGAGCATATCATTATTTGCTAACCAAAAACTGTCATCTAAAGCTTTAATAAAGCTAATGTATTGAGGTTTTGGTTGCCCAAATAGGTTAAGATAAGTTTTACATATAAGATGTTCTTGTCTATAACTATACAAATATCTGTGTGATAACATCTTGTTTGATATTTTTTATGATATCACATAGTTATTTTTAGAACAATGATATAATGCGGTTATTTTTAGAAACTTGCATTTCTGTTAGAAACATCTACGAAAACAAGGCAAATAGAGGTTATAAGATAAATATAATACATTCTTAGTGTATTATATAAAAAAAATATCTAACTCGGTTGTGAGAATTGATAATTGTCTTGGCAGAGCCTCAACAATTTTCAATTTGAAACTTGAAACTTGAAACTTGGTAATTTGATTAAACGCCTTTTTCTACGTTAAAAACATATTCAATGGCGTTGTACATAAAAGTGTATAAACAAATAATTCATGTAAAACAATATCAAATTATAAAAGGTATAAGAAATAAGTCGTAAAACTACCTCATACTTGTTTAAAAAATAAATTTCAATTTAGAAAAGGTCAAAAAAGTCTTTAAAATAGAAGGATTTGAGTTTTCGTTTAAAGATATCTATGGTTTCTGATTTCCTGATGTAGACTGGTAATTCGTTCCATAATTTTGGGCCCATCGTACTGAAACTCCTGTCAGAAAATGATTTCCTCTTATTAAAAGGAACATGGAAGATTCCGTCAGACGATTCTGCAGATCTCAAAGCTCGTTTTTGCACTCTGTAGGAAAGGAGTTCTGTTAAGTAAGCGGGTGCTTTTCCTACAGAGCAATTGTACATGTATGTGAGGATCTTAAAGCTAATTCGTGCTTTGATCGGAAGCCAATGCAGGTCATGTAGAGCCTTTTTTGCGCTGTCATACTTGGAGCGACTAAGTACGAGTTTAGCACACATATTCTGTATACGTTGGAGCTTTGATAATTCTGTTTTTGAAATGCCATAGAGAATGATGTTACAATAGTCTAAATGGGATATAACCAAAGATAAAACCAGAGTTTCAGCAGCTTCCTTCGACAAATATTTTCGAATGCTCTTAATTTTGAAGTAATTCAACATAGCGGTTTTACACTTTTTGTTCACGTGATCCTTGAAGCTAAGTGATTCATCTAAAAAGGCACCGAGATATCTAATGCATTTTTGAGATTTGACAATATCGCCACATATATTAATTTGTTTTGTCCTACATTTCGTGAGCTGTTGACGACTTCCAAAAAGAATGAACTCTGTTTTTGAATTATTCATCTTAAGTTTATTGCTGTTCATCCAGTCGTTTATAAGGACAGCGCATTCTTCCATCTCTTTGATAGCAATAGCTTCCTCAGTTGGTGATGGTTTAAACGTCTATTCGCCGTGTGGTCATCTGCGAATCCGTACACTGAAATGGATGGAGGCACTATGTCAAATATAGTTCCTGCGTAAGCTAAGTAAAGCCATGGCCCAAGACAGCTACCCTGGGGGACACTGCAGTCAAGTTCTCGCGCAGAAGAAGTATTTGAGTTAACACTGACTTTACAGCTACGTGGTCGCAAGTATGAGTCCATCCATTTCAGCGCAGATCCGGAAATTCCATACTGACTGTTAAGTACATCCAGTAGTATACTATGATCAACCGTGTCAAAAGCAGCGCTAAGATCAAGGGCAATAAGAGCTGTTACTTCCTGGTGTTCCATTCCTTCAAGTATATCATTTACGAGCCTTAGAAGAGCAGATTCACATGAATGATATTGTCTGTAAGCTGACTGATTCTTTGGTAAAAGATCAAACTCATTTACATGGTCATTTATACGGTAGAGAGCGGCCTTTTCAATAAGTTTGGACAAGAAAGACAGGTTGCTGACTGGTCTGTAATTGGAATATATGAGCTCAAGACCAGACTTTTTTAGAAGAGGTCTAATAATTGCTTCTTTCCATTTGGATGGAAAGACGCCCTGTGTCAATGACAGGTTAACAAGGTGTGTAACAGATGGTAAAAGATCTCCAAGGTAGGATTTTAATATCTTGGTTGGTAGAACATCTAACTCACAAGATTTATTTTGTAATTGATTTATAAGCTTTTCAACCTCGCCCTCACTTAAACATGTAAAAGATTCAAATGGTTCAACACTTTTTGCGAGTGGTTTGTAGGTTTCAAAGTCCTTCAGAGATTCGCGGATTTTCTTGATCTTGTCCATGAAATAGTCAGCAAACTCATCAGCTACGTTGCTTTCATTTTGTACTTGAGGCATAGGATTTTCAGACTTGCTACCGGTCATTTCTTTCACAAACTTATACATTTTTTTAGAATCACCTTTTGAGTCGATTACCTTTTTGCTTAAAGTATTTTGCTTTTCAGTTCTTAGTTCAGTATGATAATCTCGAAGTGCCAATTTATATGTTTCGTAGTCAAGGGGCTGTTTATATTTTCGCCAAAGTCTTTCAGCTCGGCGCATCACTCGTTTTAATGACATAATTTCATTATTGAACCATGGTTTTGGTGTTCTGTATATTTGAATTTTCTCTTTGATTGGAGCATGTTTGTTCAGTAAATTTTCAATTTCATTTTCAAAGGAATCGACCATTTCATTTACAGATTTTGAAGACAAGTCCAGTTTTGACAAGTCTTTAGTAAAGTCATCTTTATTCATATCTTTGAAGTTTCTATAAGAAATAGGCTTGCTGGTAATGTTTTCTTTTCTTAATTTAGTGATGGTTTTCACTACACAATGATCTGACAAAAAAGGACCCGGTTCACATGAATGCACATCCACTCCATTGTCAATTTCTGTGATCATCAGATCAAGCGTATGACCGTGTATGTGAGTTGGAAAATCAACGTGCTGTCGTAGACCTATGGCAGACAGAGAATTGTTGAAATCATCAATAACATTACTAGTTTTATCAACATGTAGATTAAAATCGCCCATGATCATAAGATTTGAATAATTTGGGACTAGATCTTCCAGAAATTGAAAGAATTCTGTATTGAATTGAGAAGTTGTGGTAAGTGAAGGTGGTCTATAGAGACCAAGACAATGTATTGTAACGTTTTTAAAGACCAACTGCCATAAACCATGTTCAAAACTTGTTGTAAGACCAGAGGACAGTTTACGCATGTTAACATCGCTGCGACAAGCCAGAGCAACACCTCCACCTATTCTTTTTTGACGATTTGAAACACTTATTTTATATCCATTTTGGTTTAAGTCAGCTGTTTCGTACTGATGTTGTTTCTCATCTGAGTACCAAGTTTCGGTTAAAACTGCGAAATCAATTTTCTGATCACGGAGCAATTGCCCAACATGAACATCTTTTTTAACAAGTGATCTACAATTAAGGGTCAAACAGCAGACATTCTCTGTAAAACTTTTGATAATATTAGATCGTTTTGGATATAATAAATTTGAAAAATTAACACCAGTTTGGTTTCTAGCAACAACGTTTATTTTGGATTTTTTAGTCCCAGCTCGTTTACTTCTATAATTTAATATACCAAGACTTCTTTATTCTACCTAGTGTATCGTGATTAGGTATTAAATATCGCCTAGACAGTGAACGAAAACTCTTCAATTCACGTGCAGTATAATGGATAATTGAACCCGTAGGTAAAGTCATAACGGTTAATCCCAGTAAGGTGTTCACCCAGGTAGATTTACAACAATGACCTAATTTGTAAAATTCTACAGTTTGTTTCAAATACAAATAAACTAAAAGCAGAAACGAGATAAGACAAAAGAAATACACTTTCATAATCAATGTGTATTAAAAATAGTTCTCCACATAAAAATAAATTCTCCCAACCTCGTTAGATACTTTTCCCATACAAAACACTAAGTATGTATTATATATATATCACAGAGATATGAATGATAGGAGTCCAGGCTATTCTAGAAGGGATGGTTTCCAGAGTAGGTTTGAGATCTATGAGGAAGCTGAAAACCAACTTGTACAGAGTATGAAAGCCTTAAAAACAGTGTCAGCAAAAGAAGATTTCATAAGACACCTTAGGTACAGTATGATTTTATGCCCTCTGCCGTGAAATAATTTGCTTTTAGTTATGTCCATCAACATTGGTGCATTCTGATTGGCTAAAAAGTTGGTTTTACTCTCCAATTAATACAATTTTGAGTATGCAGCTCTTTTGTGAGATTCCACAAAAAGTAGTCCAGAAACAAATCTGTTTCTTAACTGACAAATCTTTACATTTTTAGCTCACCTGAGCACGAAGTGCTCAAGGGAGCTATTGTGATCTATCAATGTCCGGCATCTGTCTGTCCGTCTGTCCATCTGTCTGTCACTGCGTCAACAATTTTTTTTAGACGACATCTCCCCTAAACTTCAGAGTCAAAATCAATCAAACTTGGCAGAAATATTCATTGCTTGGACCTTTATAAAATTTGCTAAAAAACTTGAAATCCATGAAAGACTATGGTTGCTGTGGCAATGGAAAATGGGAAATTTCACAAAAGCTTTAAAATTTCTTTAAGCAACATCTCCTCCTAAACTACAGGGTCAAAATCAGCATAACTTGGCTGAAATGTTACTTGGTTGGTCCCTTATACAAATTGCTAAAAAAATGAAATCCATAGGAAACTTTTGTTGCTGTGGCAATGGCAAACAGGAAATTTCACAAAAGCTCATCAATTTCTTTAGACGACATCTCCTACTAAACTACAGGGTCAAAATCAGCATAACTTGGCTGAAATGTTACTTGGTTGGTCCCTTATACAAATTGCTAAAAAAATGAAATCCATAGGAAACTTTTGTTGCTGTGGCAATGGCAAACAGGAAATTTCACAAAAGCTCATCAATTTCTTTAAGCAACATCTCCTACTAAACTACAGGGTCAAAATCAGCATAACTTGGCTGAAATGTTACTTGGTTGGTCCCTTATACAAATTGCTAAAAAAATGAAATCCATAGGAAACTTTTGTTGCTGTGGCAATGGCAAACAGGAAATTTCACAAAAGCTCATCAATTTCTTTAAGCAACATCTCCTTCTAAACTACAGGGTCAAAATCAGCATAACTTGGCTGAAATGTTACTTGGTTGGTCCCTTATACAAATTGCTAAAAAAATGAAATCCATAGGAAACTTTTGTTGCTGTGGCAATGGCAAACAGGAAATTTCACAAAAGCTCATCAATTTCTTTAGACGACATCTCCTACTAAACTACAGGGTCAAAATGAATCAAACTTGGCAGAAATGTTCCTTGGATGGTCCCTTAAAAAATTGCTAAAAGATTTGAAATCCATGATAAAATTTTGGTTGCCGTTGCAATGGAAAATGGGAAATTTCTTTAAATTTCAAAAATTTCTGTAAACAACATCTCCTAAACTTCTGGAAAAACATTTTCCACAATGTTTTCCAAGGCAATTATCTCTAGAGAACTCAAAAGAGTTATTTTGTTGAAATGGGTTAACTGATAATGAATCAGCAAGTGTCAACTATGTATAATTTATATTTCTATCCCTACCAGATTTGAATGCAATTTATTGTTTTTTACCCTTTTTCAAACAATAAAGTTTCCGTTTCAGATCGCTAAAATTTACAAAGCTGCTGAACACAGCAAAATTAATGTTGATATGGATAAAAGTTGTGTACAATGTTCAGAAAATATAGAAGTAAAAGGAGAAAATGCTAGTAATCAGGATTTTGGTCTTTAGCCTGAATATTTCCTCTAGCTTTTTCCATTTATCAACATCAAAATTATTGCTTGTTTAACAAAGGGTTTTCCAATTTATTTTTTAAATGATTTGTTTATTTTGTTGATTCCATAATTAAATGTTGCATTACATTCACATAATCTCACCAGATTTCTTTCCATTTTTAATCATTCTAAAATTCTGACGTCTCATAATCTCTTGAATTGTATAATCTGAATTCAGCATGTCCTATCTTATCTGACTCTTAGATTGTTTTTAATCATTTCATAATTATATTAATCTACTTTAAATCATGTCACTCTTACTTTTTTTGTTGAAAGTACAAATGAATAAATAGATTGTACCACATCTGCTTTGTACTTATGAATATATCTTTATCAACTTTTAAAGTGTTTGACAAATGGATTAAAAATCACCACTTAATTTGCAGACTAATATTTCTAAAAATAAATAAATAGTTTAATTAATGTAAAAAAAGTACTGAACATAAGAATTTTAGTATTGCAATCAAGCATTAGATATTTCTTAAAAGAGATAATTACTTAGTATTTGACCAAAATTCAGATTCTTCAATGCTATAACCTTTCATTGTTTTCTCACTTTGTACTTCTAAATAATTGATTTCATTTAATTTTCTTCTCCTGGACATTTGACATTATTAGGACATTACTCAGGTGAGCGATTTAGGGCTGTCAGGGTCCTCTTGTTATGCCCTCTGACTTGTGTGCCTGTCCTTCCATCTGTCTGTCCGTCCATCCAACTTCATATCTCAGGAACCCCTGAGCGTTATAGGATGAACCGTAAAATGTAATCTTCCTTAGAAATTCTCAAGACACCTGTTTTGAATTTCCTCAATTCAATTGTGCATCATCTAAAAAGGGGCCTTAATGTAATTTTTATGACCCCGCATCGATAGATCGGGGCATATTGTTTTACCGTTGTCCGTCTGTCTGTCCGTCCGTCTGTCTGTCTGCAAAATTTAACCAAAAAACTTAACATTACAAATATCTTCAAGCCTATTCAAGATACAAGGATAATATTTTGCATGATGATAGATCTCAATGATCCGCATCCGCTGGTACCAAAGTCAAGGTCATGTGACAAGGTCAAGGTCATCTGTCAAGGTCAACTTTGAAAAAAAATGCTGTTACGGGGGCATTCGTGTTTCACAAACTCATCTTGTTTTTTGTCAATTTTTGTCAGAATTTTATGAAATTTCATAATTGAGTAGATCTAGCAAAACAGATCCTCTTGACCTTAAACTATAGAAAATTTATGTTTGAAAAATTGTGTCATGGGAAAAGGGGCCTTAATGTCATAATTTACATAAGTTCTCTTTGTCCTGCAAAATCTTATATTGGTCATAAATTTTGATTGGTTACAGAAATTGTCTTCTATTCATATGTGCATTGCTTGTGACAAACCCTCTTTGTTGGTACTAATTTCAAGGTCATCAGTCGAGGTCAGAATTTAAAAAATTAAATCTTAAAAATTGGTCATATTTTTGCATATGGTAAAGTGACATAGCCTTCATATTTAAAATGTTAATAACATGTGACATGACCTTTAATTAGAAAACTTAGGCCAGGCTCTTGGTCAAAGAGGTCAAATTCCAAATGACAAGTGATTGAATTTCTGTATAAAAGTTGGCCACGTTAAAAAAAAGGACCTAAACTTTTTCTCTAAAACCCTTTGAACCATGCAGCATATGCTATTTTAACCTACATACAAAAGATGTCACGGCAATCTATTTTAAGTAAATTTTGACTGTTGATTTAAAGCAAACTTAATTATCAAGCACTTATTTGGGGAGCACAACCCCACACTGAAGGCTCTTGTTGCTTCATGATATAAAAAAAGATATTAAGATACTATTTACTCATGTATGAATCCGCTTTGCATTTTCATACAGTGAAATAAGGGTTTTTAGTTTCATATCTCAATGAAATCGACAAATACTCTCTTCATCTCTTAAATGAAGACAGTCATAAAGAGTAACTTCTATTTATCTTATAACTATACAAATATACATGTGATAACATCCCATATGATAGTTTTATGATATCACATAGTTATTTTTAGAATAAATATATAATGCGGTTATTTTAAGAAACTTGCATTTCTGTTGGAAACATCTACAAAAACAAGGCAAATAAAGGTTATAAGATAAATATAATACATATTTAGTGTATTGTATGAAAAAATATCTAACTTGGTTGTGGAAATTGATAATTGTCTCGGCAGAGCCTCGACAATTATCAATTCTTCCAACCTCGTTAGATATTTTTTCTCATACAAAACACTAAATACGTATTATATATATGTGTATGCATATGTTTGTATGTGTGTGTCCCATTCTTGTCCGGAGCATAACTTCAACATAATATATATATGAATGAATTTCAAAATAACTTTTCATAGTAATTCCCAAGGGTAAAAATAAAAAAATTTGTAAGGGCATCCATATCTGTGACGCATTTCTATATTTTTGTCCATACATAAGCCATTTGGACAGAGAAGTAAATAGATTTCACTGTTTTCTTTTTCAAATGAGCTAAATTATATCAGGCTGGCACGAAGTTATCATTAGCATGCATCTTTTTGTCATGGTCATTAATCATGCCTGTAAATCTGATAATTTTTATATTGGATTCTATTTTTTTTTTACCTTGGCCCATATTCATGTTTTAGAGTACACCTGACCCTTATATCTATGTTTCAATTTGATTAAGCAGTATTCTTAATTTTGAAAGTTAATAAGTGGCACATAATAGCAAGAAATAAAACTCTAGCAAATAAATACAAATTTACAATAGTTATACTCCCAAACACTAAAATATTTGGGTTAATACCTATAATTGAGTTTACTTACGAAATAATTTCATTTTTGCATTGATGTGTCAATAAATAAAGTCTAATGGGGGAGAATTCATCAATGGACACATCAACCCAAAAATGAAATTATATAAATTATAACACAATTTAATTAATGTAATTCTGAAAATAGCTTTATTACCCTTTTCTGGGTGCAAAATTGTAAAATTATATTATTCTTGGTGTAAAATTGATAAATAAGTAATGATATAGACATCGCTAGAAGAATTTCACTGAAAACGAAGCATGTCATTTAGCATGTGGGTCATATGACGTCAAAAGCATCAACATTTTTGGTAAAGATAGAACTATCTTTGTACAAAGTATAACACCTGACATATGAGTGTTATTGCAAATAAAGTTGTATGTATTTCTTCTTATTAGGTGGGCTTTTTTTGAGAAAACCCGAGGTATTATTATCACCTTGGTGTCATTAACATTGGTGTTGGCATCAGCATTGGCATAACAAACTTTAACCTTGGCCATATCTCTGTTGTTTTTGGAGATATCTTCATTAAACTTGGCATGTGTGTTCACCATCACAAGAGCTATCCAGACAAACAAGGGGACAACTCTGGAAGTACTTTTGTTAAAGTTACCCCCCTTTGGTTTACACAATTTTTTGCATTATCTTGAAGCTGCAGTGATAGGGGTGCTCTTGTTTCATGTATGTGTTGTACAACAACTGTCCATCTAGAGGTTCTGTATTGGATCCCTGATGGTGGCACTTATTCTTTCTGACTATTTGTCTTCCACCTATGGGTTGATAATCATAGACCTATGTGGAATAGCAGCTGGAAACTAAGAAAGTATGTACTGTTGGTACTGGTGTGAGAAATCCATTGTTAGGGGCTCCAGCTGCCACAATATAACTGCAGTGTTAAACCCCATTCAAACCAACAAATGTTTTTGGAATCATGTGGTATATATAATACATACTAAGTGTTTTGTATGAAAAAAAAATCTAACGAGGTTTTGAGAATTGATATTTGTTAAGGCTCTGCCGAGACAATTATCAATTCTCACAACCGAGTTAGATATTTTTTTCATACAATACAATAAGTACGTATTATATTTATCTTATAACCTTTATTTGGCTTATTTTCGTTGATGTTTCTAACTGAAATGCAAGTTTCTAAAAATGACCAAATTATATCATAGTTCTAAAAATAACTATGTGATATCATAAAAAATTTCATATGGCATGTAATCACACGGATATTTATTAAGTTATAAGATAAAATGTATTTTTAAATAGTTGTACAATTCAATATTTCAGACACACAATAATTCATGAAGTAGCCAAGACCTGTGGTTATTCTAAAGTAATGTTGGGTAATTGTGGTACACAGCTTGCTGTAAGATTATTGACAGATATTTCAACTGGTAGAGGATCACAGGCTGCCATGGAAACAGTTAGTACCAAAATTTATATGTTGTTATTATTTCTTGAAATTCATAGAGAGAATAGTATGCTAGTGTCTTAAAATATCATTGTTATCTGGCCTAGTTTGGGAGAATTTTTCATGGTGAGGTTGTCAGCCTAAATTCGTAGAGAGAATAAAATGTTACAGACTTAAGATGTCATTTTGTTATCTGGTCGAGTAAGGGAGAATTTTTCACGACGAGGCTGACAGCCAAGTCAAGATAATTTCTCACAGCCATGTCCAGAGAACATTAATATTTGAGACACAAACATGTTATTCCATTCATCATTTTCTCAGTGATTTGATTTTTGAAAACTTCAAAACTTCAGAAAAATAAATGAAAGTGGTCCTGGCTATGATCATTATATCCAGAGTGCACTGTAGTTAGTAAAAGGTGGGTATGATTTTAGGAGAAATAAAGAAGAAATTCTTCTTTTCCCTCAATATATTTTTGCCTTGCATTTGTAGAATGCTGGCATATTGCTTTACAGTTGTATGTCTGTCTGCAAAAACTTAATCTGCAACCAAACATTTTGAATTAACTTCAACACTGTTGAAGTGACAATGCTCATATTTGTCATAAAAGTTTCTCTAAAAAATTTATCAAGGTTTGCCTCTAAAAATGCTGTTTTGGGACATTATCATTTCACAAATCCATGTGATGTCTAGGAAAGGGTTAAGGTTTGGAAATGGCAGTTATATGTACAATTCAGAAACAGGTTATATTTCCTCTTAAGTATTTTGAATCACTAGAAGTGAATTACAATTTCATGAATTTGATAAATTTTAACAGATTCTTTAATGGAACTGTTTTGTTTTGCAGAGTTTTGCAGATAAAAGACATTCAGACATCATGTTTCTCAGACCATTGAGGTAAATTACTCTTGATATATGTGACCCGTAACGCGAAAAAGGACCATCTCGGAAATTTTTAAATCGAATATTTGAAAAAGAGATAAGGTCCAGCATTGATCAATCAGATGTTGCATTTCAAGATTTCTTTCTCTGGAAGGTAGATTGATCATTCTAGATACAGAAAATAAGCACACTGCGAAAAGTGTTGACCCTAGTCAGGTCACATCATAAAAAGTCATCCTTTAAATAAGTTACATTAACAAGGACTGTACAGAATAGGAAATGACTGGCGAGATTCAGGGAGATCATGTAGACACCAAAGAGGCAATATATAGTTTTGATGTGACAAACATAAAGTCAAACAAATGCTCCAGGCACAGGTTGAATAGACAGTGATTGCTAGGTTTGCAGAAAAGCCACCCTGGAGTTCAAAGTCATCTGGTTTGAAGTCTGTAAGGATCCTAAAACAACAGATTCTTACAAATTACCATAAAATTACACTTTAGCATGTCAAATTGAATTTTAGGCCATTAGAAGTGTCTACTGGTTCAATAAAAGAAGACTTTTTTGTAATGCTATGAACGAATAATTGGTGTTTATGTGCTCTTTAGAATTGTTCATGTTGGTAAGTTCATCAATATAGCTTTAATTTTTTCCATACTTAATATGAGGTTAACAAAACCTTTTTGATAGTGTTTATTTTTTTTATTTCAGAGATTTCAGTTCAAAAGAGGTTGCTATGTACAATAACTTACACAGAGTAGAACCTGTCTTTATACCAACAATAACAACAAAGGTATGGATTCAGAGGAAGCCTGCTTAGGATGAGTGACACATAGCTGTCACTCAAGCGGAAACCCTAGGCGATTCTACAGAAAGAACTCTGGGAATAAAGCGCGTCATTTTGCATTTGGGTTTATATGACGTCACAAACATCGAAGATCCGGCTAGGGATGACGTTGCATTAAACAAGACTAAAGAAAGAATAAAAGTGGGCATATTATAATTTGATAACAAAACTCTGTGTTTTACTGCGTTTTGTCATCAAATTATGATATGCCCAAAAGATCTCCAAAGACTATTAGAAAGAATTGACGAAATGTGATTTTCTTCAAGCATATTAAACAAAGTACCACCAGAAGCCAAATTACCTAAAAAATGACCCAAGATTACTACACTTATGTCCGAGGTACTTTTCAGTTTACGGAAAAGTCTGAGTGATGTTGCGAATGAGTTGCCACTGTGACAAGTTGGTGTGTGTGCGTTGTTTAAAATAGTTACACCTGAAGGTCAAATGTCAAGGTCACCTTTCAAGGTCAGACATATACAGGCTGGACAACCTTTCTAGTATCCAAGGTGGAAGTCATATATAGATCAAACAGGATGAATTACTAAGCAACAATCTAGGTAAAATAACAACAGCATTAGTGAATTTGAAATAGATGGCAGGCCCATAATTAAAAAATCTAAATAGAGTTATAAGGGAATTAATTTGATAAGATATCACATATTTTCTTCTGTAAATGAATATTCACGTAAATTCTTATTTTGAGATTACAATTATCTTAAAACCCTTGTCATGCTGAACCCGGAATATTCTTGCTTTGACAGGAGCTATAAATAAACATCAGCCTGCACATATGTGCAGTCTGATGTTAGTCAACACCACCTGTTTCTCACTTTCAAACCAGAATCGTCAATAGATTTAGTTTTTTGAATAAAATTTGACCTACAGTTGGTACTTTCAGTACTTTTTGCCCTTTGATTTTGATGAAAATTTTTAGCCAAAATTTATTCAGCATGACAAGGGTTAATGCACAAATTTATTCTGCTAAACTTCCTCCAGGGAGCTGTTGATGTCAGTATAGAGCATTTGACAGAGCATTTTGTAACAGGTCTACAGGAGGATTACCCTTCAACTGTCAGCAACATTATGAGGTATGGAAAAACATGATTGATTCATCATTGGTTGTCTTAAAACCAGGAGTATAGAACATTTGACAGAGCATTCTGTTACAGGTCTACAGGCAGATTACCCTTCAACTGTCAGCAACATTATGAGGTATACAGCGTTCGACACTAAGGGGAGTCCGAGACTCCTTGTTTGCCAGTTGGGACTCCTTCCATTTGCAAATAAGGAGTCAAATGGACTCCAAGGATAATGTGAGATTATTTTGAAAAAACCAATGCTCAGAGCAATGTCCTTTCTAAAGCTTGTTAAAACTGTAGATCTTTTCACTACAAAAGTTGTTGAAGAAAACATTTGATTGCATCCTGTATTGATTTCGAGAAATAAATCTTTGGAAGAACATTGTGAAAAAGAAGAAATTGCTTATAACAAGCAATTTCTTCTTTCCAAAATGTTCTCCCATTATGAAAATTCAGACTCCTTACTTTGACCTTGGACTCCTTGATTTCATGTGTTAGAAGTCCAATTGACTCCTTAATCTCAGGAGTTAGTGTCAGCCCCTGGGTTTGGCTTTGAAGACTTTTGATTTCTCATTAATATTATGTACAATAAAAAAATCTACATTTCATTTGCTATCAAAACTGATACTTTGTTTTCACTCAGGTTGGTTTGACAAGTTTTCTATGTAAGCAATAAAAGTAGCCATCTTTACGGTTTTAACGGTGGTGAAAACTTATGTGAGCCTGTGTGAAGGATTTCCAACAATGTGATATGTGTTTGAGGTGCAAACAATGAGATCCCAGATAGCCACAGCTGTAACTATAAAGTTACCTGTTGGTGTACAAATAATATGAGACCTTATCTTGCTACTGAGTACAGGTGTACAGGCTGGTCAGAATCTTTACTGTGTGCATGTTTGAAATTATTGGAAATCTCACACACAAGCTCATATATGTTTTTGAAATGACATCATTCAGAATAGTTGATATAATAAAATATACACAAACAAACAAATTTTAGCATAGCAAACAGCAGTTATAGAACAGACAATTTTTATCATGATGTCTGATCTTTGTCTAAGCTTTCTGCTTGTCTTTTCATTCATATGACCAAGAGTTAATATGATATATACCCTTATATGACTAACTCATGATTGAATAGCAAATAAATTTAAATTGTCTCAGGACTGGTGAAAAGTTGGATGGCAGTGTAGAAAATAAGGAAGATAAAATGTGTGCAATGTGTCAGGTGGGTAAATTGCAATAGTTTTGGAAATCATATCAAATGTGATCAAATAGAGGATAATTGTTTGTTTCAGTGTAATATCGATTTATATTTCATTGAGTGAACAACAAAAGCTATATTTTCATGAGAAAACATAGCTTTTGTTGTTCACAAAATGAAATATCAATCAATCTTACTCGAAAAACAAACGATTATTCTATTTCTTTAATGCAAAAATGAGACAAAATTTGAAATTTCTAGGACATATTTCCGTTTAGCGCGTCATTTTGCACGTGATTGCTATGCAACGTTCATTGTGACGTCACTTTTTTTGCCCTGCATAGATGATGTCAGATAGGGTGAAATGCACAAAAGCAGGGTATGAAATTTTGATAATTTCACTGCTTTTGCCGTGAGATTATCAAGTGATAATTTACCGTTATTTCTTGATAAACTACCGAAAAGCATTACAGAATACATTGTAATTTGAGCCTATGAATGGCAATTCCAACAGTTTCAGACAAGCTGTAATCATTAACATTTAGTATGCCTAGACATGCACACGATGAAATAAGAATGTTTGCAGACTGTCTGAATAGGGGTTTATACCCTTTCTTGGTTATGAGTCTAAAGTGAAGACTCTTGTTGGACTGTGCAGATGCACCGGCTGGCCAGAGGCTTTGTGTTTCCATCATTTGAAGTTGTTGGAAATGAAGGTCATAGGCTCAATTAGGTAATGAAGCAACAACATCTTTAGTGTAACTTGAGATGATCAATTTCATCCAATTTTGAGATATAAATACAACAATAAGGATTAGCATTTATCTGAATTTTAGTATTGTGTTTAGGAACATCCAATTTATGGAATGTTTCAACAATTCTGGCTTGTTTCACCCTGCAATTGTTAAGAAGAAAGCAGTCAGTGTAGGTTAAGATCACACTGCACATCTGTGCTGCATTCAGAACATCACTCGGCCATTTCCATAAACTGCAATAGACCTCAGATATATTTAAGGCGGATGGGTATGTAATACAATAATGCATTTGTAAGGCCGAAACAGTGTAAGAAAAACTAGCACTGTAGATTTATATCTTTTGCAGTAAATAACGGCTGAAAAATCTTAGTTTTTGAGAATGAAGAATCATTCCCAAAAAATACGATTTTGTCAGCCGTTATTTAAGAATCTAAAGATATTTATATAAGAATACGATGGTTTCATGTCAGTGACTAAAACGAGTAGCGTTGACAACATCGAATGTTTTCACACAAAATTTTGAGGGCTTACGCTGTTTCAACTGTTGTCATCGAGTTTTTTCCAAGGGTTTCTCGTAGTTTTTAATTGTGCGAAAGCACAATTAGAGTGGTTCTGCCCAGGTTGTGTCTAGTGAAAATTTACAAAATCACCCTTTTTCATACTTATATCCATTTTGTAAACAGTTTGTTTCGAAAATTACTGGCATAAATTGAGCTTCTTGTTTTCTCTGATTATTTATTCAAGTTTTATTTACAGTGCTTTCCATAAAGGGTTTAATAGTTCATTAATTTAGCTCAATAACAAAATATAAACATTAGTTTACTAAAATACAGTTGTAAATTTGCACTTCGTACCTATGAGGGAAAAAGCTACAGAGATGGATTGTGGGATGAATTACCTAATACCCCCTCCTGGAATAACCCCTTATAATTCACCTATTAACCTCTTCATTATTTACAAGGTGTAAGTATGTGCATTGTGTCACTCCTCGCTCTATAGCTTTATCTGGGTGTATTTGTCTCTGTCTGCCTGTGATTTATTTACATGTACATTTCTGAAAACTTATAACTTCAACTTTTCAAGATGTGGCATAAGTTATCATTGTCTAAATTGTCCAAAGACTTACAATAAAGAATGCTTTACTTGTTTTGCAAAGACTTTTTCAGCTGTATGAACACTGTTTATTTTTAGATTTTAGCATCAAAAGAATGGAGATGTATTCGCTTGTGTATATTCAAACCTATAACTATGAAAGAAGCAAATTCCATTTCTTATATTTGGCACTTAGATGATAAATTAATTTTGAAGACAGCCTTGATAAAATATTTGTCTAGTGAACGTTTACCACAAACTTTTTAGGTATCTTTAAAAGTGGAATATATGGTTTGACTATATCTGCAACAATAACTTGGATTGGATTTTTTTATCTATTTTTTTCTTCAAAATTATATATACATAAACTCCTGAAACAACAATAAGCAGTTCAGTCATTCAGTACCGCACAATTACAGTGCTTACAGCACTTTGATTAAAAATAGTCTGTCTTTGTACATCCGAGGTTGATAGTGAGATTGGCAGAGTGGTGTTCCGAGTGATCTGTGCTGGATAATCTTAGACTATATTGTCTACATCAGAAAAATTCCATTAACAGCATGAAAAGGGTTCACAATTAGTGGATCTGGTTCTTTCAGCACTCAAATTTTGATGCATTTTTGCAGAGGCATTTACTCAGCATGACAAGGGTTATATTCTATGTTTGTTTTATCCAGGGACCATTAGACACGAATGTTGGATCATCATCAGCCATGTCAGCAGTGTTATTTTCTCAACAAATTTCTCGAGCCAAGAAACATGACATCTCAATTAGTCCTGATAGTCTGTCACAGTGTTGTGGGGAAGGGGATGGGCAGTGTCAGACTAAATCTTCTAAATTGTGAGTATAAATATTATATTTACAACCATTCCAAAATAAGTCACCAACAAAGGAAATATGCTCATAATCAAATGACACCATCGAAAATGCTGTTTTATTAGTTATGCCTCTATTTCAGTTGATTTTGAATTAGAAGATGAAATATGGTGCAATATACTCTAAACTTTGCTATGAAAACCTCAGTTCTAACTAAAAGAAATACCAGGAATCCATTGTTAGGTGCTCCGGCCGCCGCGATATAACTGAAATAATGTTGAAAGCGGCGTTAAACTCCATTCAACCAACCATCAAAACTACATATAATATTTCATACAGAAAGCATTGATTTACAAACATATTTTGAAAAAAAAAAGCATCATTGAAATATATCAAAGTGTATAGGACTCAGAATGAGGATATTGATGTGAAAAAAGCGGGGTTTTAAAGTCATGTGAATATTTGAATAGTCCAAATTTTTTCCTGTTTAGGGGTGGTTTTTGTCCGTTAATGTATGACCATAATGACATGAAAACTTGCAATTTATGCAATTGCGTTTATCTTAAACCTTGCAAATATGTGCAACATCTTCTGAATCATAAAGTTAGTATTTCTATTACAGACCAAGTCCTGAGGATGTGTTGGCTAACTTGTGCTATGGTTGTAGCCTGATTATAAAAGATATGGTATTTATTTTTGTATTCTATGTATTCATTGTACTTAGTTTTGCCATCCACAGGATAGTGTCATTCGGAACACCACTTGGCCAATCTCACGATCAACCTCGGATGTAATATAGACAGACTATTTTTAAAAATTACGAGAAAACCTTGGAAAAACTCGATGATGTTGGTTAGCCCCTGAAACTGTGAGTGAAAACATTCGACGTTGCCAAAGCTACTCGTAAAAAGTCACTGACGTGAAACCATCGTATCCTAATATAAATATCTTAAGAATTTTAAATAACGGCTGAAAAATCTAAATTTTTGAGAATGATTCGTCATTCTCTAAAATTAAGATTTTCAGCTGTTATTCACTGTAAATTATATCTACATTGCTACTTTTTCTTCCACTGTTTCCGCCTAACAAAATGCACAGTTTTGTTACATACCCATCCACCTTACATACATCCGAGGTCTGTTGCAGTTTATGGAAATGGCCAAGTGATGTTCCGAATGAGGGTAGTGTATGTTGACACTTGATTACATTCTTTTTGTTGTTTGGGCCCTCTGAATTATAGTTTTGAATCCTTTGAATTCATGAATAACTGTATAAAATGCAATAGGTCTCTCGGGAACCCCCGCGACCTTTGATCTGCAAGTCCCATGTTGTGGGAACTCGAATTAACCTAGTTCCCGATCATCAACGCAACATTGCTATTTAATCTATTATAAATTAAGATATTTTCGAAAGAATTTATGATTACAAGAATGCAGATCTGATTCTGAGCCGATGTAAACCAAGAAAACACAGAGTCGACAAAGACTATCAAGCAGCCCTCTCACCTAAGACGGACCTGGCCATTTTAGTTTTAAAATACAGACTAACTTGGCAGAAACAAGTTTTTTGTCATAAGTACCTCTACGAATTTCAAAGTTGACGTTTATTTGTGTTTCATTTGTTTTACTTTATGATATTTCACTTCAATAGCGAGATAACAAATGCACCATTTAAAAATATATAATGTAATCTATACACGCAGAAAGTAGACTTGAAGCTTCAATGTTTGACCATTATTTTAATAGTTTCTTTGATCTAGAGGATTGCAATTATAAGGGACAGGTGTCTTTTTCACTGCATTTTATTTGGGGTATAAAGTACAATTGCCTTAGCACATGGCTTAAACATAAAGCCCTACAGGCGTTATTTGCCATGTGCAAAGGCAATTGCACTTTATACCTCAATAAACGCAGTGAAAAAGACACTCATCCCCATAATGTTGACACTTGATCACATTCTTTTTGTCGTTTTGGCCCTCTGAATTATAGTTTATAATCCTTTGAATTCATGATTAAGGTAGTGGACCTGTAATAGTTCCGCAACATTTGGGGAGTAATGAACTTAAACAATATTAACCGAGGTTTCCTAATGATTTTCATTAGGAAACCTCGGTTAACATTGTGAAAGAACATGTGGTCCAAAATGTTGCGGAACTATTACTGTTCCACTACCTTAAGTGCCAGTGGCTCCTGAATTTGTAAAATATCAAAAGTGTTGTGATGTATGCTACTTATATCCTTATGATATGGGATGAACATGAAAACAGTATTTATACCACCCCACCTACGAAGTAAAGGGGGGTATATTGGATTCACCATGTCTGTCCATCCGTCCGTCCATCTGTCTGTCCGTACGTAGACCTTTTCGTTTCCGGACTCTAACTCAAGAACCAAATGACCTACAATCATGAAACTTTATACAAATGTTCCTTATGACCCAAGGAAGTGCCCTATTGTTTTTGGGTTACATAGGTCAAAGGTCATGGTCACAGTCAGCCTTTGTTCATTTTTTGTTTTCGGACTCTAACTCGAGAACCAAGTGACCTTCAAGCATAAAACTTTATGCAAATGTTGCTTATGATCCAAGGAAGTGCCCTATTGTTTGTTGGTCATATAGGTCAAAGGTCAGGGTCACAGTCAATTTTTGTTCATTTCATTCTGATATAATCTGCTTAAGAGATATTTTTATAAGTAAGATTAACTCTAGTAGTCATAGCAAAATTTGTTGTCAAGATACTGTGTCTTTAATTTGGTATCAATATCTATGTTGTTATAAACAAAAATCTTCTCATGTAACTTGGAATATAATTTAGAACGCTCTAACTGCAAGGATGGTATGGTCTAATTTAACCATCTCATAGACATGGTGTAAATGGCATATTCCTGCAGCACACAGTATGGACTAAGATAAGCCTGCACATACAGAGGTCTGACCTTACACCTCTTTCTTTCTACTTTCTAATTGTGGAAAACTGGCTGGTGGAAATGTCCTTAAGGTAGTGGACCCGTACTAGTTTTGCAACATTTCAGAACACATGATCTTTCACAATGTTGACCAAGGTTTCCGAATGAAAATCATTAGGAAACCTTGGTAAACACTGTTTAAGTTCATTACTTCAGAAACGTTGGGGTACTATATCGGGTCTACTACCTTAAATTTGAAAATTTGTTCAAAACAACATTTAAATTAAGTAGGATTAGAGTTAACATGCACATTTCCCTCTATTTACAGAAAGACATCTCTTATCTTCCTGAATATGTACTGAAAGATGTGTCCTGGAGATCTAGGAGGTATATTGTACATGCATGTATAATTATATTTGTCAATGAATAAAGCATATCACAGAATTTGCTTATTGCATTAATATTATAAAAACGGTAATTAAATTGTATAAAAATGACTGTTTTGGTACTTAGAAATAGCCTCTATGAAATCTAATCAGTATAAATACAATACAAATTCTTTATTTGCTATTAAAAGCCCCCAAAATGAGTTGAAAACTTTACAACTAATCTACTATTACAAAACATCAAACAAACGAACATGCCAACAGATAACACATACAGGTACACATTGCAGTTGGCTCACAGATAGCTACACACAGTGGGTCCATTTGATAAAGAGAAGGATAATAAAAATTATACTAGAATTATTTTTCTTTTATCATTATCATTTCTTAATATAAATCAGATAAAAAGTTCATATGTATAAAGGTTTGATAGATTTTTATATTTGGAAAAAATAGCAATTCTTTGTCACACTATGTTCTTTTGGAACTAGCTGAGTGTGAATATAGTTCATGTTTAGGCTGTCAAAGCATTCAAAGCTACCATTGACATAAATTTTCAGTAGTTTTGTGGGTAGTGTCTGTGATCAAGAGTTAGAGCATTGGCTTCTTGACCAAGAGGTCCCAAGTTTAATTCCTGAGAGTGGCTATCGATCTTGGCTCTTTTCTTGGCCCACACATTCAGTGCGATTCGGAACAACACTCGACCAATCTCACGATCAACTTTGGATGTATATAGACGGACTATTTTTAATAATTACGGGAAAACCTTGGAAAAACTTGATGACGTCAGTTAAAATGGTGTTAGTCCTCGAAACTTTGAGTGAAAACATTCGACATCCGTTATTTACCGAAAAAAGATATAAATCTAAAGATAGAGCAGGTTTTTTCCGTGCTAGATTTTCTTACACTCTTACTTCCTAACAAAATGCAAGATTTTGTTACATACCTATCCCCCTTATATACATCCGAGGTCTGTTGCAGTTCACAGAAATGGCGGAGTGTTGTTCTTAATGATTCAGCACAAGTACTGGTTCGTTTACAGGAAGCAGAGTCGAAAGGGATGAATCTAAGTTGTAAGAGCTTGTATCAAAATCAATGTTTCATAAATAGTTTCAGGTTTAAACCACTTTTCAGGAAAAAACTAAAAGTACTCATCTTTTGTTGCATAAGACTAGACATTGAGTTCTGCAAGGTTCAAATTCAAATACATAATTTATCATCGATCCCTCAAGTGAGAATTCAAGTAAAATTCTTTGTTTTCTGTTATATTACAGGATGAAGATGAAAGAAAACATTCAAGAATTTCTTCTACAAGAGACTTGAGCCCTGTGTGGACTAAAATGTTCAACCCTTCCCTTTATAGTCCAAATATTTTCTGTCACTGTGATTCTCTACTTGAGAAAATATTGTGGGAAAAGGAAAAATTGCTTGATACAAGCAATTTTTAGCTCGACTATCCGTAAAATTGGGGGGGCTATTCCGGTCACCCAGGCGTCGGCGACAGTGTCGGCATCAGCGTAATGCTTTGGTTAATTTTGTACGTGCAAATGTTGTATATCTCTGTTTCTACTAAAGTTATTGCTTTGAAACTTTGCACATGCTTCTGTTATCATAATATTAGCCTCTAGACAAAGATTCATTTCTCTGATATTGAATTTAGTTGAATTTTATCCCTTTTCGGACTTAGAAATCTTGGTTAAGTTTTTACGTGCAAATGTTGTTTATGTGTAATATTTCTTCTTCTACAAAAGCTATTGCTTGGAAACTTTACATATGCTTCTGTGAACATTATATCAGCATCTAGACAAAGATTCATTACTCTGATATTGCATTTAATGGAATTTTAGCCCTTTTCAGGCTTAGAAATTCCTGGTTAAGTTTTTACGTGCAAATGTTGTATATCAGTTATATCTCTATTTTTTCCAAAGCTATTGCTTGGAAACTTTGCACATGCTCCTGTGACCATAAAGTCAGCCTCTAGACAAAAATTCTGTTCTCTGATATTTAATTTAGTAGAATTTTCAGACTTAAAAATCTCGTTTATGTTTTTATGTGCATCTGTTTTATATTAGTTGTATCTATTTCTACTTAAGGTATTGCTTTGAAACTTTGCACATGCTTCTGTGACAATAATATCAGCCTCCAGACAAAGATTCTTTTCTTTAGACTTTCATTTAATTGAATTTCCAATGTCGATAATGATTTGCTGTTACTATCCAGCACAAGGAATAGTCGAGCTTTGCTGTCCTCCGACAGCTCTTGTTTCTTTTCCAGCAATATTTTATATCACTTACAATTGTAACATTTCGACCTGTATTCACTTATCAATGTCGACTGCTGACTCTTGTAATTTGGACCTGTTTAAAATCTGGAAAAATTGGAAAGGGTTAAAGATGTTTTTTGAAATGAAAGGAACTGTGATACCGTACATTCAATATATTAGAGCTTGTAAAAACAGTTTAGAACTTTTTTAACTTTTGATGAAGAAACTAATTGAGAATGTTGTAAGTTTGGTTAAATTCTATTATAACAGTGTGTTCTTAGAACAGGTTGTTCTTTAAAGGAATTATGTCTGTCTTTCCTATGATTCGAGGAGGTTTATAACATAGAGGATATTGAATGAGTGGTCATGGATTACCAAATTTATGAAACAGTCATTTTTAAACAGATAATAACGAGGCTGTGCCAAGTTTTTATCAGTTTTAGATGACGAGTGTAATACATTCTGTATTTTATGAGCACAAATTTTATTTTCTATTCATAATATGACCCGATCTTTGCTGAAAAAAAACAAACGTCAAAATGATTGAAATCCAACATTTCAATTCTCCGCAAAACTTATAACACTGTTTAAAACTGATGTCACAATATATACATCATGACGCCATTTTAGTGTTTACAAAATAGCATTGCTATTCACTCTGAGCTTATTTGCATATTTATTCCACTAATATAATTAATTTAATAATACCTGTGTAATATCAAAAATATTCAACAGGGTTAATTCACTACGCGGCGTTGGTCATATTATAAGATACTGTATTTCGTCTTAAAAATGGTCAAGTGATCAAAGATTTGAAAATGCATTTGACAAAAATAAATATAATGACTAATTCCCTATAGAATATTTTAGTTATATAAATAAAATTTTAATTAAAATAGTCCAGCACTTACATCATATTCTGTCTTTTCCCTTTGTAGTGGCTCAGAAGAGGATTCCCATCGTAATTTAAGCTGTTGCCTTTCATAGAGTACCATGGCTTCAGATATTTTGCCTCTGTACTTCAACCTTACCATTGTGTTGACCTAATCTTTTGGGTAGGCTTCTGGTTTAAAAATTATCAGGCTTTATTATCATTTTCTGAGCCATGTTCTTCTTTTTCAGTCTTATCCACTATAGTCTCAATTTCATGTCCAGGAAGATTGGATATGACAAGGTTTTCAATGTCAAAAAACTTCCTGTATCTCAAAGGGACAGCTGGTTTGAATAATAATTCTCTTTTATTGTTGCTATTGAAGAAACCGTTTTCCAGAATTTTAAAGATATCATTGAAATATCTGGTAGAATTTTTACCTTTATTAGCTCACCTGAGCACAATGTGCTCAAGAAGAGCTATTAGGATCATCCTGAGTCCGTCGTCCATCACACATTGTCCGTCGTCAAAAATCCTAAAAAAAATTCTTCTCCTCCTAAACTACAGGGCTGCTTTCAATGAAACTTTGCAAGAATGTTCCTTGGGTGACCCTCTTAAAGAATTGTCAGCAAAGTTCTGATTGGCCCATAAACATGGGCGTGGCATTTTTTTACTTTGAAATCTTTAAACAACATCTCCTGAACCACTGGGCTGATTACAATGAAACTTAATAAGAATGTTCCTTGGGTGACCCTTTTCAAAAATTGTTCGCGAAATTTTGATTGGCCCTGGCCCATAAAAATGGGTGTTACAGGGCTGGGCTTATTTTGAGCCTGAAATCTTTAAAACCACACTCCTCTTGAACCACTGGGCTAATTTCAAAGAAACTTTACCTGAATGTTACTTGGGTGACCCTTTTCAAAAATTGTTTGCAAAATTTTGATTGGTCCATAAATTTGGTCATGGCAAGGAGGGGCTTATTTTTAGTCTCCTTAGTAATGAATGGGTGCACAGCATCTATTCTTACTTTAAAATCTTGGAATTAAATCTCCTCTTTAACAATTAGGCAAATGTGAATGAAACTTTGCCAGAAAGTTACTTGGATGAGTTCCACTGGACCAATAAATTGCAGGTGAGCAATTTAGTACCATTCTGACCCTCTTGTTTTTAATAATGTCAAGGGCCTGAAGATTTGGTACCATAGCATTTAAAATAGAACTTTTGTGCAGTTTTTCATTCTATGTCACTTTCCCTTTTTTCCCTTCAAGGCATTCCATAACTCCTTGTTTATGACAGGGACTTCTTACCAAGAGCTATTTTCTGGCTCGAAAAAGTGTTCTGCAAGACTCTGAAATTGATCTGTGGGCATCCTATGATTGATTGGCCTTTCAACTAGTTTTACTTAAGTAATGTCGATCTAGGGTCCTTTTTTTTTTGCTTTCTATATAGCCTATCAAATTCACATTCAAATCTTCCAGTAGCTGACGCTAAGTCTTCCGTTCACATTAAGCTTCACAATCAACAGTAGTACTTACTCAATCATCAACTTTTTAACAACTGTCATTGTTGATTAAGGCTGAAACTGCTGAACTTGTCAAATTGTTGTTCCATTTGCCACATTCAAAAACAACTTTGACAACTTATAAAGTTTTTTTTTTCAAGGTTTTGTTTATCTTCCCCCATTTTGGAGAGTTGACCCCACTATTCACTATTTCTTGTGGTTTCTCCCTAGGCAGACAGGATTGGTTTTGTCTGTATTGCACATACCAAGTGTCCATCCCAGAAAAGTCCACCGCACCCTGTAGATTTCCTACAGATATGGCTATTTCTACTATTGAGGCCTGAGTTCCCAAAGTCAGTTTGTCTCACTTATAGCCCTTCCCTTTTGTATACGCCACCAAAGGTGTTTGTATATTGCTATCATTTTCTACGTCTATCCACTTATGTCCATATGTTGTGAACACAACTTATCCTACAATTATGGGTTGACTTGGATGAAAATAACACGGAATATTCCTAGTAACCAGGGGCCCGTTTTATTAAACTTCTAACGAAAAAATTAATATAAAGACGAAATCACAAATCATACCAATCTTTTATCCATTCATTGTTAATTTCTGCGTACAAATCCCAAGAAATGATTCATGGCAGAATTCCATAATTAGTTACTTTTGTAGAAACAATTTTAATTTTGGATTTACGCAAAAACTGATCGTAAGATGTTGAGTAAATCAGGCAAGATTCTAAAGGCATTTTTGATATCTGTTTAACCCTTTGCTGTTTAATCCCTGCTTTTTACGTGCCTGTGATTTTATGATTGAGAAAACATTGTGAAAAAAGAAGAAATTGCTTCTGACAAGCAATTTCTTCTTTTTCCACACTATTTTCTACCCTACAGAATGGTTATTTTTCAAATTAAATCCACTTTAAATTTTCGCCTGCAAAACCTTTGAATTTGGAAAGGTCCAAATTTTTGTAAAACTGGAAAGTGTTAAACATTTCGCAACCCTTCCTAAGTTTTTGTACCATATGGATGGTTGTATCAAACCTTGTCTATTGAACAGAACACTTAACAAGATCAATATAATCATTAGTTGATTCGCCTTCGGTATAGATCTATGACAAATGGTGTATAAGCTGAAATTCACTAGGAGTTTTTTTTTAATTATCAACTCTATGGGGGAAACTCTTAGGGCTGGTAAAGGTCAAAAGTCAAAAGGGTATGATCTTCTCTTGATATCAAATTCTTATTGTATTTCTAGGGGTACAATATCCAGATGTAACTCAACCGATTTCAGATTTTTCATGCTCCCAGAAAAATTTTGGGGAAGCATATACATGTAGTCACCTGATTATGCATGTGTCCTGCTGTCCGGCCAATGTCATATCTCAAAACCCCCTGGGGCTAATTGGGTGAGCTTTATATATAATCTACCTAGGAAATTTTCAAGACAGTTTTTTAGCTCACCTGAGCACAATATTCTCAAGGGGAGCTTTAAGGATCACCCTGAGTCCGTCGTGCGTCGACCATCAACAATCTTAAAAACTTCTTCTCCTGAACCACTGGGCCTATTTCAATGAAACTTTGCCAGAATGTTCCTTGGGTGACCCTCTTTAAAAATTATCTGCTAAATTCTGATTGGCCCATAATAATGGGTGTGGCAGGGCGGGGCATTTTTGCACTATGAAATCTTTGAACAACATCTCCACCTGAACCACTGAACTGATTTCATTGAAACTTTGTCAGAATGTTCCTTGGGTGACCCTTTTCAAAATATTATTTCAAAATTTTGATAGGCCCATTAATATGGGCTATGGAAAGGCCCATAACTTTGAACAACATCTCCACCTGAACCACTTGGCTAATATTAATGAAACTTTACCAGAATGTTCCTTGGTTGACCCTCTTTAAAAATTGGTTGCAAAATTTTGATTTTCCAATAAATATGGGAGTGGCAGAGCGGGGCTTATTTTGAGCCCAAAATCTTTACTTTTGAAAAACCAAAACAAACCAAAAGGCCTTCACTATTGGCATCTTTGTACACAGTTTTATACCCCTTTGGCTTGCTCTGAGCATTGCAGGTTCAGGTTGACTGCTGGTCTAACATGGGAGCCCAGGTCAGATTGCACAGCTGAAAACTATGTGGTTTACTTTTAGAAAAACAAAACAAAGCCAAAGGCCTTCACTATTGGCAACTTAGTACACAGTTTTCTACCCCTTTTGGTTGATTCGAAACTCTGAGCTTTTCAGGTTGAGGTTGTCCCCATGTCACTCCTGCATGTCCTGGTCAGACCGCAAAGCCGAAGCCATTGCTCTTTGTAACTCAAATTGACAAAACTGGAAAACAGGGTCAACGTTGGCCTTGACTGATTGGCCTGAAAATCTGAGCTTTGCAGGTTCAGGTGGTCCTGTGTTCACTGGTGCAAGCACAGGTCAGGCTGCACAGCCTATGCCCTCTCTGCGACTCACATTGGCAAAACTGGCAGTCTGTAAACCTTGACCTTGACTAATTGACCCGAAACTCTGAGCGTTGGAGGTTCAGATGGTCCCCTGGTCACTCCCACGAGCCCAGGACAGACGGCACAGCAGAAAGGTATGCTATTCACTTTTAAAAAAACAATACAAATTTAAAGGCCTTCACTACTGGCAACTTGGTTCACAGTTTTCTACCCCATTGGCTTGACCGATCGACATGAAACTCTTGAGCTTTTCAGATTGAGGTTGTCCCCATGTCACTCCTGCGTGCCCTGGTCAGACCGCACAGTTGAAGCCATTGCTCTTTGCAACTCAAATTGACAAAACTGGAAAACAGGGTAAACTTTTACCTTGACTTATCGACCTTAAACTCTTAGTGTTGCAGGTTTAGGTGGTCCCCTGGTCACTTGCGCATGACTAGGTCAGAATGCACAGCTAAAAGGTATGAGGTTCACTTTTGAAAAACTAAAACAAACCAAAAGGCCTTCACTATTGGCAACTAAGTATGCAGTTTTTTACCCCTTTAGCTTGACCGATCAACCCGAAACTCTGAGCGTTGCCGGTTCAGGTGGTCCCCTGGGGCCTGTTTCATCAATAAATGTTCAGGGATGTGTCTTAAAAGTGTCATAGGACACATCCTAGGATGTTCGTAAGTCATTTTCATCAAAACATCCTTAAAAGTTCCTAGGACATGCATTTGCGTTTCATAAAACTTTGTCCTTATTTAACCATGTTCAATTAAAAGGCCCCAAAATGCACGTGATAAAGTCACGTGCAAGCTAATTATAGCCATGTAGATTGGTTTTCCTTCAAATGTGAAATATACTTTATGTAAGGAGAAAACTAATAAAGATAATCGAACGGGAGAGATACTTTGGTTTACATTGAAAAGTCGACAAAAAATATAAGATCATCATCGCTTACAAGAGGCGACGTTGCATTCAACTCTATCAGAATAAAGACTTATTATAAGAAAAGAGTTTGAACTGAGCTAAAAACAACCATGTAGGCACCTATTTTATGATAAGGTTAGGAAAAGTACATTTACCGTCTCTACCAGAATCAGTTTCATGTCGATTAAATGTGCCTCAAAATTTTCGTTTTAAAAGAGTTTCTTTTGTAATTTGTATATTATATTAAATTTTGTTTCTTATGTAGTTCTGAATTTCATGATTTCTTTCTTCATAAATTATCACGTTAATGTTCTTTATATCTTACTACACTTTTTCCCAACAATGTTATAATTTCGTTGCCTTTCAATTTGCCGAGAAAAACAAAATGTCTGTAATTTTACACAGTCAATAATAAAAAAAAAAACGATTTTCAGAAAAACCGAAATTTTGCAGCGTCATCAAAGGCAAAATGACACTGGACTGATTAAAAGACTATCAGTCAATTGCAAAGCACTTCTGAAATCGACGAAGAATGATATTGCGATAGAGTCAACAATGTTCGTCCGATTTGCTTCAAACTTTAACGAAATAATTGTATCACCATTAGGATGGTTCCTTTAGACATTAGGGCCTGAATCGCTCCACTGGATTTTATATAACCAATGAGAAACTCTTCAGATAAGGAAGTTTACAAGAAAATTTGTGAAGAAGACAGAGAAGATTATTCTAGTGTAGGCTTAATCTTTTAAATTGGAAACCATATTTCTAAATATGTATCAGTACTGATTCTAAAAAGGAAAGGTTTTTTTTATCTATTATCATGCAATGAAGCCTGTATTACCCTGATAACACCTGCCTGATTACATAACATGATATCAGTCGGTCTATTTTTAGAAACAATTTGCATACACTTTCACCTGAATTTCTTTGATTTTTAAGGGTTTATTATAATTAAGGGCTGAAATTGATTGCATGATAAATAGAATAACACGTTAGTGTCTTAAAATATCAATGTTATCTGGTCTCGGCCGCGAGAAATTATCATGACTCAGCAGAGCCTCGTCCTGATAAATTCTCCCAATCTTGACTAGATAACATTGTTATTTTTAGACACTAATAAATTATGTTATTCTCAATTTATATGGATAAGTCTTGATGGATATTTATCCACAAAACAACCTAGCTTGTATTATCACCCTTTTTTTCTCATAACACTCTTGTTTTCAAAGTCAGAGTTGGTTCATGGAAGGATTTTTTAAAAAAAATTCAGAGTGAAAATAAGCTCTGTCCTGCTACGCCCTTTTCTGCTCACCTGAGCATGAAGTGCTCAAGGTGAGCTATTGAGATCGTACAATGTCCTTCGTCTGTCGTCAGTCTTCCGTCGTGCTTCGTGCGTCATCCACAATTTCTTTAAATATCTTCTCCTCCTAAACCAGTGGGCAAATCTTGATGAAACTTGATGTTCCTTGGTTCAATCATTCTTTCCGACTATTTGTCTCTCACCAATGGGTTGATAATCGTAGACCTATGTGAGATAGCGGCTGGAGGCTAGGAAAGAATGTGGTGGTTGTACTGGTGATAGAAATACCAGGAATCCATTGTTAGGTGCTCCAGCCGCCGCGATATAACTGAAATAATGTTGAAAGCGGCGTTAAACTCCATTCAATCAATCAATCAATCCTTGGTTCAAGCTCTACCAAAGTTGTTCAAATAAATGAAATCAACCCTTAACTTTCCCTTTACACTTAACAAAAAGGGAGAGAATATGAAAATCTTCAAAGATCTTCTTCTCTGAAACCAGAAGGCAGACAGCTTTCATAATTGGTATGTAGCATCATCTAGTGGACCTCTTCCAAGTTTATTCATATCAAGACCCAGGGATAATATTTGGGCTCCACCTGGGCGCAACCCTTTTTATATATAATTAAAGAGCTAAAATCTTAAAAAATCCTCTTCTCTGAAACCAGATGACTGACAGCTTTCATATTTGATATGTAGCATCACCTAGTGGGCCTCTACCAAGTTTGTTCATATTAAGACCCTGGGGTAATATTTGGGCTTTGCCCGGGCACATCCCTTCTAGCTCTTCTGAGCACGAAGGTTAAAAAAAATGAAAATCTTCAAAAATCTTCTTCTCTGAAATCAGAAGGCAGACAGCTTTCATATTTGGAATGTAGCATCATCTAGTGGACCTCTACCAAGTTTGTTCATACCAAGACCCTAGGATCGTATTTGGGCTCCACCCGGGCACATCCCTTTTACATAGATTCAAAGAGCAAAAATCTTTAAAACTCTTCTTTTCCAAAAGCAGAGGGTACACAGCTTTCATATTTGGTATGTAGCATCATCTAGTGGAGCTCTACCAAGTTTGTTCATAATAAGGCCCTGGGGTTATATTTGGGCTCCATCCAGGTGCATCCCGTTTAGCTCAATTGAGCACGATAAGTGAAAATAGGAAAACTTTAAAAAAATCTTCTTCTCTGAAACCAGAAGGCTGAGAGCTTTCATATTTAGTGTGTAGCATCATCTAGAGGACCTCAACCAAAATTGTTCATATCAAGACCCTAGGATCACATTTGGGCACCACCCGGGTGCATCCCTTTTTACAGAGAATCAAAGAGCAAAAAGACATAATCTGTCTTGCTCTCGGCTGAAAAATTTCCATGGTATTGATCTTATAAAGAAATTATCTCCTTTTTGACACCTGCCTGTTTAATTGATGTGATGTCCCAGGGGTCAAAGAGACGCAGGTGAGCGATCTAGGACCATCATGGTCCTCTTGTTTATTTAAATTGGCCCCAATGGTTTTGGAGAGAGATTTTTGGAAGATTTTAGTCAAAATATACCCCGCCCTGTCACGCCTATATTTTTGGGTCGATCTAAATGTTTTTTAACAATTTAAATAAAGGGTTACCCAATAAACATCCACGCCAAGTTTCATTGAAATCAGCCTAATGATTTGGGAGGAGAAGATTTTTGAAGGTTTTGAAGTGAAAAATGCCCTGCCACGCCCATATTTGGGGGTCAATCAAAATTTCTGTAACAATTTTATAAGTGAGTCTCCCAAGGACCATTTCTACCAAGTTTGTGAAAATCCGTAGATTAATGTGGGCGGAGAAGACGTTTAAGGTAACTGCGGACACATAGAGGGCCATTTTAGGTCCAAATTTTAAATTATCTGCAAATCATGCCTAATGCGATTAAACTGAACTTTGAAGTACCCGCTTTCATATTTCGGTCATAAAAAGGAATTTCATAACGTAGAGTTGACGTCATGACCGACCCTTTTTTTAGGGACCAAAAACAGTAATTGTCCATTTTTTCGGAAATAATAAACCGATTTTCATCCCGAAAACGCCATTTGCTTCGTTTAAAGACGCCTGATGTTATGTTTTATTGATACGAAGATATAAGTGAAGGAAATACAATTAAGTGTAACATATTAAATGTTAATGCCTTCTGCGTTACCGTTTTCTAGTACAGTCACTAGAAATTTTGACTTTTTACTCGAAAAGGTGCCCTATCCTGAAATTTAGATATGTTGGTGCCAGACCATTCCGCTGAGGAAATTCGAAATAAAAACCATATGCCTTCGGGTTAGATTTTTTGTAAAATTCGATTCCGCGAAGATATCACAACTCTTGAAAAGGATATTTCACGTCAAATATTCACAAAAGCTGTCATTTTAAATGGATAAAACTTAAGTGATTTTTTGTATTTCATAAAATCACATTCAGATTTAATACTTTTGAATCCTATATTTTACGATAATCCTTAATTTCATATATTTCAGAATACGTCATTACACGGAGGTTGGCGCAAAATAAGCATAGTGCCGGTGGTTTTGGTGCGACGTCGAAATCGGCGAAAACTGTTCCAACAACTTCACAAAATCGAATTAAATAAAAAATCTAACCCGAAGACATATCATTTTTATTTGATAAATGCAAAGCATATTCTTTTCGCTACAAAATAACAAAAAATCAGCATAGGTCACCGGACGAAATTTTGAGAACTTTCTACTTATTTTCAAAAAATGAAATGAAAAAAGGAACGTCAAATCTTAAAATTCGCGAAATAGCGTTTCGAGCCTATTTTTCTATTTGAATGTGCACAGAAATTAAACGAATAGCTCGGTTGTTCTTGGACTTTCAAAATGAAACTTTTATCGTGAAAATCGGCCGATTAATTCAGAAAATATTTGTAAAAAATGTTTTTGGCGGGTCGAAAAGGGGTTGGCTCCTAAATGACGTCACGACGTCAAATGAACGAGCTTCAGACCCTTTTCATTGATTGTTCGCTAATTCCAGCACTTCAAATATAAATCTCAGAAATTATTGTGAGATTTTAAGAAAGTCGAAAATTCGACAATACTATCTGTCCGCAGTTACCTTAAAGAAAAACGTTTACCCACGCACGGACTGACGGAAGGACCGACGGACGCACGACGGACACGCCGCCATGGCAATAGCTCGCTGGCTTTCGGCCAGTGGGGCTAAAAATAGGTCAGGTCCCTCATGTATAGCGGATATATGGGCCTATGGAAATTTGATAAAATACCCTTATTATCATGATACATTCCACATTTGTCATTCGATTTGCTTCAATTTTTACAGAATGATCGAACTATCATAATGATCATTCCAGTTTGGCTGGTGTCCGTGAAGTATCACGGGCCTTATGGAAATTAAAATATCTTTTCCGCGATATATTAAACATTTTCATCCGATTTGCTTCAAGCTTCATATGATTATTTTACTAACTTATGATCTATTCCTTTTGAAGAAAATGACCGCATTCAGACTGCTCTAGCATTTTTTGGTTCGCAACAAGAACACCATGAGGATTGCTATGCCCATCTGGCCAAAATATTCTAGTCCCCTTTAGTCTCACTCAATCCTCATTGTCCTTTCTTCATCAAAAGTTTGGAAAAGAGAAGCCAAATCTTCTTTAGATACAATATTTAAGACAAAAATATCAAGTATGACGTCATCCTACGTTTGGGACAAAATTTAGGAACTTCCTAAATCTCTCGAGTTTGATGAAACCCGGTGTGTGTCTTAAAAATGTCTTAGGACATTTTAAGACAAAATTACGTCCTAAACAGCTTGATGAAACCCCTGTTTCCAGATCATTTTGAAGGCGTCGTGACATCGACATATATAATACGTACTTAGTGTATGAATAAAAATATCTAACGAGGTTGGGAAAATTGACCGAGACAATTATCAATTATCTCAACCGAGTTAGATATTTTTTCATACAATACACTAAGTACGTATTATATCTTATAACCCCTGTTTGTCCTGTTTTCGTCGATATTTCTAACTGAAATGCAAGTTTCTAAAAATAACCGCATTATATCATTGTTCTAAAAATAACTATGTGAAATCATAAAAAATATCATACGGGATGTTATCACACAGATATTTGTATAGTTATAAGATAAATTACAATAATTGACGCAAGTATGCAGTTGGAGCGCAGAGCAAATGTGCAGAGCGGCGTGACAGCATAATAAACAGAGGAACGATGACATCTTTGAATATGTACAAAACAGCAGAGCCGCCGTCATAGCGCAGTTGGTAGCGCGTCGGACTGTCAATTTAGAGGTTCCGGGTTCGATCCCCGACGGCGGCACTCATTCTTTCCAACTATTTGTCTCTCACCAAGGGGTTGATAATCGTAGACCTATGTGAGATAGCGGCTGGAGGCTAGGAAAGGATGTGGTGGTTGTACTGGTGAGAGAAATACCAGGAAACCATTGTTAGGTGCTCCAGCCGCCGCGATATAACTGAAAAAATGTTGAAAGCGGCGTTAAACTCAATTCAATCAATCAACAAAACAGCAGATTCTGTTTGTTTGAATGAGTTTTGACGGCGCTTTTAACAATCTTTCATTTATTTAGCGGATACTGGAGCACCTAACAATGTATTCCTGGTAATTCTTACACAAGTACTACAATCACATCCTTTCCCAGCCTCCAGCTGCTATCCCACATAAGCCTGCGTTTATCCACCCATTGGTGAGAAACAGATAGTCGGAAAGGATGAATGTCGCCGTCGGGGATCGAAACCGGGACCGTGGAGTGCGATGTAACAAGTGTACAATTGAAGCATCCTTGGGTCGCCTTTGCATCCGATATGAGATCTCCAGCTATACTACATGACCAAAGGGGGTCGAAACGATAGCGTTGGGTGTGGGATTAAGAATATATTTTTTCAGGCGGTAGCCTAACATTTCTGCACATTCGTAACGTCGTGAAATTCATTCTTTTTCGATGTAGGAAAAATGCCTAGCAAACAAACAGGAACACGACGAACGGCTATGAACGCTCGGCTGTTAAGCGATAGATCATGGACAAGCAATCTTAGTCGGAGGCTCATAATTTGTATGAAAATACAGATAGATTTATCCTCTTGGTAGTATAAATTGCCTTTATCATGTTTCAGGTGATTGTCTTCAGAAATACTATAGAAAATACAAACTATTAAAGTTTATAATATGACCTACGTCGCGGGAGTGAAATAACGCCGTTGAATTTTTTTGATATTACATGGGTGTTATTACACTAGTGGAATAACTATGCAAATGAGCTCAGAGTGAATAGCAACGCTATTTTGTAACCGCGAAAATGACGTCATCATGTATAAATAGTGACGTCAGTTTTAAATGGGCGTTATAACTTTCGCGGAAAATTCAAATGTTGAATTTCAAGAATTTTGACGATTTTTCGCAAAAATTCAGGTCATATTATAAATAGAATATAAAATTTGTGCTCATAAAATACCGACTTTATTAAACATTTATTAAATATGAAAATTAAAAACGGCTATCCCATACCGTGATTGTAAAATGACTCGAAATGCGAAAATTGCAGGATTGTTTCTTAAAAGCGCGTCATTTCGCACGTGATTGCATGGCATCGTCGATATAAGTATTATGACTTGCCTAGATGAGAAACTCAGACGTACTTTTCTCTTCAAAACAAATTTCCCCAGATATGCCAACTAGCTGTAGACCTAGATGGAGAGGTCCTCTTTCAGATTCTGTAATTTTTATCAAATTGTATCGTTTAGATTAATCTGTCCTCAAATCGCGGCTATATCCGGCAAAATCGTATGTTTCATCGGTGTAGTACATTCCGTTCCGAAGCAATCGAACAAAGTTCAATTCATTCTTCTCTTCATTCATCTTTTTAAGGATAGGAAATCCCTCTAAAGACAGTCAAGAGATAAAGGTGAGAATTTTTTTCTTTATATTTTCACATTGCCCCCTTCCATGTCATACTTGACTGGGACCTGACCAATTTTTGATGATTCTGTAAAAAATTAAAGCAACTCGGATGACAATTGTGGACTGTATTACGATAATGATGATATTTAAGTCAAATTTCCATAAGCCCCTTTCCCGTTAAACTTGGCGAACCTGGCCCATTTTCTTAAGGAACAATCCTTTTGATCATACAATTATTTCGTGAAAGTTTGAAGCAAATCGGATGAAAATTGCGGGCTGTATCGCCGCGATAACAATAGACAGGTAACCGACGGACGGACGGGAAACACGCGCTCGAAAACTCTCCTAGAGAAGTGCTTTGCAAATGACTGATTGTCTTCTAATCAGTCCCTAGTCATTATTCCTCGAATGACACAGCAATATTTCGAAAAAAAAAAAAAAAAAAAAAAAAAAAACCAAAAAAACCCAACATATATTTCATAATAAGGTTCGGAAAAAAGAGTTCATTTACTGTCTTCAGCTGAAATCAGGTTTTAGGTTGGTTAATTGTGCCTTAACGTTGTCGTTATTACAGAATTCCTTTTGTTACTTGTATATCTCATTATATTGAATTCCGGTACTAATGTAGTTCGAATTTCATGATATTTTTCGTCATAAATCATCACGTTAACGATTTTAATTTATTTCGACACTTTTTTCGACAATGTTTCATGTCACTGCCTGTAATTTTCATCGATAAAATTTAACTTTCATAAAAAAAAAATCATTCCATGTTTCTTCTTCTATATTTCTATTCTAGTTTCTTATAATTTACATTCACGAGCTGAACGTTTCAAATCACGTTCTCCGTTCTTCCCATCAAAACCATCAACGGTCCACCTCTTTAATGCAAACAAGAAAGAAAAATATACCCATTGTCAACATATACGTTGTTTTGGTAACGCTGTAAAATTTCGGTGCCTTTCAATTGACCGAGAAAAACAAATTTGCTGTTATTTCACACAGTCATTTATAAAAAGACGATGTTCAGCAAAACCAAAATATTGCAGCGCCATCAAAGGCAAAATGACATCTGACTGATAAATGACCAGCATTTGAAAACAGTCATTTGCAAGGCACTTCTCAAAACAAGGATGAATGATATTGAAATAGAGTCAACAATGTTGATCCGATTTGCTTCAAACTATAACAATGTAATTGTATCATCGCCAGGACATCTTGTCGAGCCAAAGGTTATGAACGTTTTACTTATCTTACCCTTGGCTGATTGAATGGGTAATTTCTGTACGCGTGACGTCACAGAACGGAAAACGAGGCGGACCAATCAGTAACCTTCTTACAAAAAGGTCCGACAGCGGGAGGTATGTTAGATCAATATACCCCGCGGCTACTTTCCAGATGTGAAATTAACCCTTAGAATTGCGCTTAACCCCTTAGGTAATTGTGACACCTAGCAAGACTGAAATACACAATCACAAAAACTGATCGAAATTCCTATATCTGTTCAAATGACAACATATCTTTTTGATTATTTAATGGGACATTGAAAGGTTCTCAAATTCTTCTTTTTCTACCCTCGATGACAGTGTGTTACGATTGTTCAATGTTTATTTGAATTTTCAAGTTATTTAATCAATCAATACCTGTTTAAGTTTTCAATGTTTTAGACCTTATCGATGGTATACTTCAATAGAGTAGAATGCATCTATATTGAAGTATGCGAAATTTAAAATTTGGAATAAATTCAATAATTAAGCCGTCTTATAAATAGAAATAATTTAGAAATGATAATTTACTTGAATTTTCATATGGATTCTTTAATTAGGGAGTTTTTCTCCTTCTTTTCCAGCAGACTTTTAATTAAACACATTAAATGACAGGAGAAATAAAGAGAATAAAATATGAAAATAAATAAATAGAGAAAGAAAATAATAGAACAATTTTTAGTAAAAATCCTCTATCTGTGTAAAATAAATCTCGTGTGAGAATATTGTTGGAGCCGAAGAATTAATCAATTTATTTGTTAATTGTTATAATTTGTCTTCATTATTTATTTGAATTAATTCTAATTTGAAAAGTACCCATATTGCAGGTAGTCACAATGTTACGATAAATTTAAAACTTAGATTTGCTTTGAAACAACTTATTCACGACGTTTAAAACAAAGCAATCACGCACAATGTCCAATCCAAATCGAATTACACATGTATTTGTAATTAAAAAGGGATTATTTGATTTTTGTCTTTAATATATATGATATATGCGTGTTTTAATGTTGGGTAGTCCAAAATCTCGTGGCTACAGCTTATTCAAGTTATGATTAAGTAGTTTTGCCGCCCGTTGACTATATTCTATGTAGTATAGAAACATATTTGCTTTCAATTAAAACAACAACAACAACAACAAAAAAACTGGCCATGAATTTTATCTTTTTTTATTTCATAATTTTTTTTTTTTGGGGGGGGGGGGGGGGGGAAATGTTCTTCTATGGAACAATATGGGGGATAGATTTACTCAAAATCATTTCATTTTTTTTTTTTTTTTTTTTTTTGTTGATAATGTCTGAATTACATTTTTGATGTAATTTAAGGGGGGGGGGAGAGAGAGCTTCGGAAACATTCACGGTGGACAATGAGGAAACTTTCGGCTTACTATTACCATTATTCTGATAAAAAGGAACTGTTTTATATTTTGTTGATTTTATAAATCTATCTGTCATCTAATAAAAACGTTCTAAAAAGTTAGCGTCTTCGATGCGACGCATTTTCTTTATCCTAGAAAGAAGGGTTATTTACACAGTCGTCGGAATACAACAGGTTGCCATAGGGATTAAAAGGTACCGATGTCGTTTGTAAGAAGCTCTCTGATTGGCAGTCACAGAAATCGCGTTTGACCTTTTGATTGGCCGGCTAAAAATAAATCGTACAGAAAATACCTATTCATTCAGTCAAGGGGTATTCGAGAAGATCGATTCGATACCCCTTGACTCGTGAAGATGTCGCCAGGATGGTTCCTGAAGAAAATGGGTCAAGTCCGTCAAGTATAGCGAAAATATGGGCTTACGGAAATTTGATAAAAATAACCATAATTATCACCACATTTGTCATCCGATTTTCTTTAAAAAATTACATGATGATTCACTTAGCATAATGGTCGTTCTTTAACAAAAAAAAAAGAGGAAAAAAAAAAAAAAACAAACAAAAAAAAAAAAACCAACTAGTGTCCGTGAATTATCACGGGCTTATAGAAGTTAAAATATCTTTTTCTGATATATTAAACATTTCATCTGATTTGCTTAAAGCTCTCGTGGAATGATTTTACTAACTTATGGATCGTTCCTTTTGAAAATGAGTAAGGTCCTTCAAGGGCAACAGGAAAAAAGGCCTTATGAAAATATGCTGAACATGTGAATGAATCTAATACAGAGTTGTCATGCCATAGGAAGCCAGTAAAGCGTCCCAGGCTTTCATTGGCCTCTTAGAAAGAAGAAGGACAAATTTCGTTCCTTTTTAACATTTTAAGGTTGAAAACTCGAGGTAATGATACAGCCCCCGTATCGTCTACGTCATCGTCGTTGTCGAAATTGATGTTTTGCATTTTTTGTTTTTCTTAAGGCTTTCACCTGAAATTTGTTACTCATGATAAAGGGCAACTTATACTAATAATAGGGTAGACCTAACTGAATTTTTTTTTATACATTATGTCAAGAGTTTTTGTCCACATTCGAGTGCTAAATAGCCGAGGTTTGTGGTCTTGTTTATTTGCTATGCTTATTTCCTATATTGCAATAGAACAAATTTATCGACGAAACCAATGTATACAGAATGTTGGGCTGTCGCCTGCAAAAAGTGTTCTTACTACACTCGACCCAAGTTATCGTTTCGCTCAAAAGAGGGTCTCGTTGTATATTAGGAGAATCTCATGTCGGTTGTAAAGGCGATCTCGGGATGATTTTACTGCGGACTTATTACATCGCCCTCAACGTGTTCTGTTTTGTACATACTAAAAGAGAGCATCGTCACTCTGCGCTACACATTTGGTAGGTGCTCCTACTGCATACTTGCGCCAATTATTGCAATGTCGATATTACTACGCATTCCGACTGCCCTAGCTACTTTTGGATCGCAACAAGAACATCATTAGGCATTCCTATCCCCACCTGGCCATAATAGTCTAGTTCCTTTTAGTCTCGCTTAATCATCTTTGTCTTTTTCTTCATCTACGGTTTTGAAAACAACAGCCATAGCTCCTTTAGATACAATATTTAAGACAAAAGTATCACGTAGGATCGGTGTCCTACATTTGGGACAAAATTTATGAACTTCCTAAATCTCTCGAGTTTAATGAAACCCGGTGTGTGTCTTAAAAATGTCCTAGGACGTTTTCTAGAAAAAAATACGTCCTAAACAGCTTGATGAAACAGGCCCCTGGTCTCTCACGCGAGCCCACGTCGGACCAGACGTAGCCATTGCTCTATGCTACTCAAATTGGCAAAACTGGCAAAAAGTGTCAACTTTGACCTTGACCTATCCACCAAAAACTCTGAAGGCTGGAGGTTCAGGTTGTACCCGGTCTCTTGTGCGAGCCAGGTCAAATCGCACAGCCAAAAAGTATGCGGTTCACTTTTAAAAAAACAAATCAAAGCCAAAGGCCTTCACTATTGGCAATTTGGTACACAGTTTTCTACCCCTTTTTCTTGACAGATCAACCCGAAACTCTGAGCTTTGCAGGTTCAGGTGGTCCCCATGTCACTCGCGCGAGACCAGGTCAGACGACACAGCCGAAGCAATTGCTCTTTGCGACTCAAATTGACAAAACTGGAAAACAGGGTCAACCTTGACCTTAACTGTTTGGCCTGAAACTCTGAGCTTTGCAAGTTCAGGTGGTCCCCTGGTCTCTGGCGCAAGCCCAGGTCAGGCTTCACAGCCTAAGCCCTCTCTGCGACTCACATCGGCAACACTGGTAGTCTGTCAACCTTGACCGAGACCGATCGACCTGAAACTCTGAGCATATCAGGTTCAGGTGGTCCCCTGGTCACTCGCGCAAACCCAGGTAAGACCGCACAGTCGAAAGGTATGCTGTTTGGCTTGTCCGATTGACCCAAAGCTCTGATTATTGCAGGTTCAGGTAGTCCCCTGGTCATTCCCTCGAGCCGGGGTCAGACCTCACAGCTGAGCCATTTCTTATGCGACTCAAATTAGCATAATTGGCAAAAAGGGTCAACCTTGACTGATTGACCCGAAACTTTGAGCATTGCAAGTTCAGGTGGTCCCCTGGTCGCTCGTTGAGCCCAAAGCAATCTGCACAGCCTAAAGGTATGCGGTTCACTTTCGGAAAAACCAAAACAAATCCTAAGGCCTTCACTATTGGCAACTTTGTATGCAGTTTTTAATCCTTTTGGCTCGACCAATTGACCCTAAACTCTGAGCTTTGCATGTTCAGGTGGTCCCTAGGTCACTCGGGCGAGCTCAGGTCAGACCGCACGGCCGATGCCATTGCTCAATGCCACTCAAATTGGCAGAACTGGCAAAAAAGTGTCAACCTTGAACTTGATCCAAAACTCATGCAGGTTATAGTGGTTCCCAGGTCACTTCCAACAGCCAAGGCCAGACAGCACAGCCGAAAGGCATGCAGTTCACTTTTGAAAAACCAAAACAAATCAAAAGGCCTTCACTATTGGCAACTTGGTATGCCTTTTCTACCCCTTTGGCTTGACTGATCGACTCAAAACTCTAAGCATTAAAGGTTAAGGTGGTTCCCTTGTGACTTGCGCAAGCCTAGGTCACAACCGAAAGGTATGTGGTTTACTTTTGAAAAATAGAAAAAAAAACTTTAAAGGCCTTCACTATTGGCAACTTGGCGCACAGTTTTTTCCCCTTTGGCTTGACTGATCGACCGATAACTCTGAGCGTTACAGGTTCAGGTGGTCCCCTGATCACTGGCATGAGCCAGGGTCAGTCTGCACAGCTGAAGTCATTGCTCTCTACAACTCAAATTGGCAAAAAGGGTCAACCTTGAACTTGATCAATCGTTACCAAACTCTGAGGTTCAGGTGGTCCCCTGGTCACTTGTGTGAGCATAGGTCAGAACGCAAAGCCGAAAAGTATGCGGTTCACTTTTGAAAAACCAAGACAAACCCTAAGGCCTTCACTATTGGGAGTTGGTATGCAGTTTTCTACCCCTTTGGCTTGACCGATCAATCCGATAACTCTGAGCTTTGCAGGTTCAGGTGGTCCCCTCGTCACTAGTACTAGCCCAGGTCAGTCTGTACAGCTGAAGCCATTGCTCTATGCGACTCAAATTGGCAAAAAGGGTCAACCTTGAACTCGACAGATAGACCTAAAACTCTGAGTGATGCAGAATCAGGTGGTCCCATGGTCATTGGCGCGAGCCCAGGTCAGACCACAGAGCCAAAAGATATGTGGTTCTCTTTTGAAAACCGAAACAAATCCAAAGGCCTTCACATTTTGCAACTTGGTAGTCATTTTTCTACCTCTTTTGCATCACTCGCTTGAGCCCTGGTAAGACCGCTCAGCGGAAGCCCCCCTCTGCAACTCAAATTGTCAAAACTGGCAAAAAGAGTCAACTTTGACCTTGATCGTTTGACCCTAAACTCTGAGCATTACAGGTGTGGGTGGCCACCTGGTCACTCGCACAAGCCAAGGTCAGACCGCACAGCCAAAAGAAATGCTGTTCACTTATGAAAAGCCAAAACAAACCCAAAGGCCTTCACTATTGGCAACTTGGTATGCAGTTTTCTACCTCTTTGGCTTGACCAATCGACCCAAAATTCTAAGCGTTGCATGTTCATATGGTCCTCTGGTCACTTGCCCAAGCAAACAGTCAGACTGCACAGCTGAAGCCATCGCTCTCTGCGACTCAAATTTGCAAAATTGGTCAACCTTGACCTTGACTGATCGACCAAAACCTCTGAGTGTTGAAGGTTTAGGTTGTCCTCTGGTCTCTCTTACAAGCCCCGGTCAGACCACACAGCCACAAGGTATGCGGTTCACTTTTGAAAAAAAAAAACAAAAAAAACCAAACAAAACAAACCAAAGCAAACTTTAAGGTCTATTGGTATGAAGTTTTCTACCTCTTTGGTGCCACTCGCTTGCCCAGGTCAGACCGCACAGCCAAAGCCATTGCTCTATACAACTCAAATTGGCAAAACTGGTCAAAAGGGGTAATCTTGTCCTTGACCGATTGACCTTAAACTCGGAGCGTTGCAGGTTCTAATGGTACTCTGGTCACTCGCACAAGCCTTGATCAGACTGCACAACCGAAAGGTATTGGGTTCACTTTTAAAAAACCAAAACAAACCCAAAGGCCTTCACTAATTGCAACTTAGTATGAAGTTTTCTACCCCTTTTGGTTGACCAATCAACCCGAAACTCTGAGCGTATCAGGTTCATGTGGTCTCCATGTCTATCGCGCGTGCCAGGGTCAGACCAAAAGGCAGATTCCATTGCTTAGCGACTCAAAATTGACAAAACTGGAAAACAGGGTCAACATTGACTTTGACCTACTTTGACCCGAAACTCTGAGCTTTGCAGGTTCATATGGTCCCCTTGTCACTCGCGCAATCCCAGGTCAGGCTGCACAGCCTAAGCCTTCTCTGAGACTCACATCTGCAAAACTGGCAGTCTGTCAACCTTGACCTTGACTGACCAACCTGAAATTCTGAGCGTTGCAGGTTCAGATGGTCCCCTGGTCACTCCCAAGAGCCCAGGTAAGACCGCACAGCAAAACACTGTCACTGCTGAAAAACCCTAACAAACCCAAAGGCCTTGACTGTTGGCAACTTGGTAGGCAGTTTTCTACCCCTTTGCCTTGACCCTTTGACCTGAAACTCTGAGCATTGCAGGTTCAGATGGTCCCCCGGTCACTTGCGCAAGCCCAGGTCAGGCAGCACAGCAGAAAGTTATACAGTTTGCGTTGGAAAAGACCAAAACAAGCCCAATTTCATCACTTTTGGACCACTTGGTATGCAGTTTTTCTACCCCTTAGGCGTGACCTATCGACCCGGAACTCTGGACATTGCAGGTTGGGGTGGTCCCCTGGTCTGTCGCGCGAGCCCAGACCAGACTGCACGCCTAAAGCCAATGCTCTATGCCGCTCAAATTGGCATACCTGGCCAAAGAGGTCAACCTTGACCTTGACTGATCAACCGGAAACTCGGAGCGTTGCAGGTTCAGGTGGTCCCAAGGTCACACGTGCGAGCCCAGCTCAGACTCCACAGCAGAAGGGTATGCAGTTCGCGCTTTAAAAGACCAAAACAAGCCCAAAGGCAATCACTGTTGGCAACTTGGTACGCAGTTTTCTACCCCTTTGGCTTGACGGATCGACCAGAAACTCGGAATATTGCAGGTTCTGGTGGTCCCCTGGTCACTTGCGCGAGCCCAGGTCAGATCGCTCAGCCCAAGGGTATGCGGTTCACTGCTGAAAAACCCTAACAAACCCAAAGGCCTTGACTGTTGGCAACTTGGTAGGCAGTTTTCTACCCCTTTGCCTTGACCCTTTGACCTGAAACTCTGAGCATTGCAGGTTCAGATGGTCGCCCGGTCACTTGCGCAAGCCCAGGTCAGGCAGCACAGCAGAAAGTTATACAGTTTGCGTTGGAAAAGACCAAAACAAGCCCAATTTCTTCACTTTTGGACCACTTGGTACGCAGAGTTCCGGGTCGATAGGTCAAGCCTAAGGGGTAGAAAAACTGGTACCAAGTGGCCCAAAAGTGAAGAAATTGGGCTTGTTTTGGTCTTTTCAAATGCGAACCGCATACCTTTCTTCTGTGCTGCCTGACCTGGGCTCAAGTGAGTGACGGGGGGACCACCCGAACCTGCAACATTCCCAGTCTCGGGTCGATGGGTCAAGCCATAGGGGTAGAAAACTGCGTACTCAGTTGCCAACAGTGAAGGCCTTTGGGCTTGTTTTGGTCTTTTCAAGCGCGAACTGCATACCCTTCTGATGTGTGGTCTGAGCTGGGCTCGTGCGTGTGACCATGGGACCACCTGAACCTGCAATGCTCCAAGTTTTGGGTCGATCAGTCAAGGTCAAGGTCTACCCGTTTGGCCAGGTATGCCAATTTGAGCAGCAAAGAGCATTGGCTTTGGGCTTGCGGTCTGGTCTGGGCTCGTGCAACAGACCAGGGGACCACCCCAACCTGCAATGCCCAGAGTTCCGGGTCGATAGGTCAAGCCTAAGGGGTAGAAAAACTGTGTACCAAGTGGCCCAAAAGTGAAGAAATTGGGCTTGTTTTGGTCTTTTCAAAGGCAAACCACATACCTTTCTGCTGTGCTGCCTGACCTGGGCTCAAGTGGGTGACAGGGGCACCATCTGAACCTGCAACGCTCCGAGTTTCGGGTCAATGGGTCAAGGCAAAGGGGTAGAAAACTGCCTACCAAGTTGCCAACAGTCAAGGCCTTTAGGTTTGATAGGGTTTTTCAGCAGTGAAGGTCAAGGTCATCCTGTTTGGCCAGGTATGCCAATTTGAGTGGCATAGAGCATTGGCTTCAGGCGTGCAGTCTGGTCTGGGCTCCTGCGACAGACCAGGGGACCACCCCAATCTGCATTGCCCAGAGTTCTGGGTCGATAGGTCTAGCCTAAGGGGTAGAAAAACTGCGTACCAAGTGGCCCAAAAGTGAAGAAATTGGGCTTGTTTTGGTCTTTTCAAACGCAAACCGCATACCTTTCTGCTGTGCTGCCTGACCTGGGCTCGTGCGAGTTACCAGGCGACCATCTGAACCTGCAATGCTCAGAGTTCCGGGTCGATAGGTCAAGCCTAAGGGGTAGAAAAACTGCGTACCAAGTGGCCCAAAAGTAAAGAAATTGTACTTGTTTTGGTCTTTTCAAACGCAAACTGCATATCTTTCTGCTGTGCTGCCTAACCTGGGCTAGTGCGAGTGACCAGGGGACCATCTGAACCTGCAACGCTCCCAGTTTTGGGTCGATCAGTCAAGGTCAAGGTCGACCCGTTTGGCCAGGTATGCCAAATTTAGCGGCATAGAGCATTGGCTTTGGGCGTGCAGTCTGGTCTGGGCCTGCGCGACAAACCAGGGGACCACCCCAACCTGCATTGCCCAGAGTTCCAAGTTGATAGGTCAAGCCTAAGGGGTAGAAAAACTGCGTACCAAGACGCCCAAAAGTGACGAAATTGGGCTTGTTTTGGCCTTTTCAAACGCGAACTGCATACCTTTCTGCTGTGCTGCCTGACCTGGGCCCGGTGAGTGACTGGGGGACCATCTGAACCTGCAACGCTCTGAGCTGGGCGATCTGACCTGGACTGGCCCGAGTGACCAGGGGACCACCCGAACCTAAAACATTCCGAGTTTCGGGCTGATGATCCAGCCAAAGGATAGAAAACTACGTACCAAGTTGCCAACAGTGAAGGCCTTTGAGCTTGTTTTGGTCTTTTCTAGCGCGAACTGCATACCCTTCTGATGTGTGGTCTGAGCTGGGCTCGTGCGTGTGACCATGGGACCACCTGAACCTGCAATGCTCCAAGTTTTGGGTCGATCAGTCAAGGTCAAGGTCGACCTGTTTGGCCAGGTATGCCAATTTGAGCTGCATAGAGCATTGGTTTTGGGCGTGCAATCTGGTCTGGGCTCGCGCGACAGACCAGTAGACCACCCAAACCTGCAATGCCCAGAGTTCCGGGTCGATAGATCAAGCCTAAGGGGTAAAAAAACTGAAAGCCCGAAACTCGGAATGTTTTAGGTTCGGGTGGTCCCCTGGTCACTCGGGCCAGTCCAGGTCAGATCGCCCAGCCCAAGGGTATGCGGTTCACTGCTAAAAAACCCTGCTGTGCTGCCTGACCTGGGCCCGGTGAGTGACTGGGGGACCATCTGAACCTGCAACGCTCTGAGTTTTGGGTCGATGGGTCAAGGGAAAGGAGTAGAAAACTGCCTACCAAGTTGACAAGAGTCAAGGCCTTTGGGTTTGTTAGGGTTTTTCAGCAGTGAACCGCATACCCTTGGGCGGGGCGATCTGACCTGGGCTCATGTGAGTGACCAGGGGACCACCCGAACCTGCAACATTCCCAGTTTTGGGTTGATCGGTCAAGCCAAAGGGGTAGAAAACTGCGTTCCAATTTGCAAACAATGAAGGCCTTTGGGCTTGTTTTGGTCTTTTCAAGCGTGAACCACATACGGTCTGAGCTGGGCTCGCACGTTTGACCACGGGGCACCTGAAAGTGCAACATTCTGAGTTTTGGGTCGATCAGTCAAGGTCAAGGTCAACCCGTTTTGCCAGGTATGCCAATTTGAGCGGCATAGAGCATTGGCTTTGGGCGTGCAGTCTGGTCTGGGCTCGCTCGACAGTCCAGGGGACCACCCCAACCTGCATTTCCCAGAGTTCCGGGTCAAAAGGTCAAGCCTAAGGGGTAGAAAAACTGTGTACCAAGTGGCCCAAAAGTGAAGAAATTGGGCTTGTTTTGGTCTTTTCAAATGCGAACCGCATACCTTTCTGCTGTGCTGCATGACTTGGGCTTGTGGGAATGACCAGGGGGACTAATTGAACCTGCAACACTCCGGGTTTGGGGTTGATGGGTCAAGGCAAAGGGGTAGAAAACTGCCTACCAAGTTGCCAACAGTCAAGGCCTTTGGGTTTGTTAGGGTTTTTCAGCAGGGAACCACATACCCTTGGGCTGAGCGATCTTACCTGGGCTTGCGCGAATGACCAGGGGACAACCAGACTCTGCAACATTCCCAGTTTCGGGTCAATTGGTCAAGCCAAAGGGGTAGAAAACAGCGTACCAAGTTGCCAACAGTGAAGGCCTTTGGACTTCTTTTGGTCTTTTCAAGTGGAACCGCATACCCTTCTGCTGTGTAGTCTGAGCTGGGCTCACTTTTGTGACCACAGGACCACCTGTTCCTGCAACGCTCCGAGTTTCGGGTCGATCAGTCAAGGTCGAGGTCGACCTGTTTGGCCAGGTATGCCAATTTTAGCGGCATAGAGCATTGGCTTGGGGCGTGCGGTCTGGTCTGGGCTACCGCGACAGACCAGGGGCCCACCCCAACCTGCAATGCCCAGAGTTCTGGGTCGATAGGTCAAGCCTAAAAGGTAGAAAAACTGCTTACCAAGTGCCCAAAAGTGAAGAAATTGGGCTTGTTTTGGTCTTTTCAAACGTGAACTACATACCTTTCTGCTGTGCTGCCTTATCTGGGCTTGTGCAAGTGACCGGGTGACCATCTGAACCTGCAACACTCCAAGTTTCGGGTTGATGGGTCAAGGCAAAGGGGTAGAAAACTGCATACTAAGTTGCCAACAGTCAAGGCCTTTGGGTTTGTTAGGGTTTTTCAGCAGTGAACCGCATACCCTTGGGGTGAGCAATCTGACCTGGGCAACAGAGAGTGACCAGGGGACCACCCCAACCTGCAATATTCCCAGTTTCAGGTCGAATGGTCAAGCCAAATGGGTCGATAACTGCGTACCAAGTTGCCAAAAGTGAAGGCCTTTGGGCTTGTTTTGGTCTTTTCAAGCGCGAACCGCATACCCTTCTGCTGTGTGGTCTGAGCTGGGCTGGCGCTAGTGTGACCACGGGACCACCTGAACCTGCAATGCTCCGAGTTTCAGGTCGATCAGTCAAGGTGGACCTGTTTGGCCAGGTAAGCCAATTTGAGTGGCATAGAGCATTGGCTTGGGGCGTGCGGTCTGGTCTCGGCTCACGTGACAGACCAGGGAACCACCCCAACCTGCATTGCCCAGAGTTCCGGGTCGTTAGGATAAGCCTAAGAGGTAGAAAAACTAAGTACCAAGTTGCCAACAGTGAAGGCCTTTGGGCTTGTTTTGGTCTTTTCAAACGCGAATCGCATACCTTTCTGCTGTGCTGCCTGACCTGGGCTTGCGCAAGTGACCAGGGGACCATCTGAACCTGCAATGCTCTGGGTTTCGGGTTGATGGGTCAAGGCAAAGGGGTAGAAAACTGCCTACCAAGTTGCCAACAGTCAATGCCTTTTGGTTTGTTAGGGTTTTTCAGCAGTGAACCGCATACCCTTGGGCTGAGCGATCTGACCTGGGCTCGGGGGAGTGACCAGGGGACCACCCGAACCTGCAACATTCCCAGTTTCGGGTTGATCGGTCAAGCCAAAGGGGTAGAAAACCGTGTACCAAGTTGCCAATAGTGAAGGCCTTTGGGCTTGTTTTGGTCTTTCCAAGCACGAACCGCATACCCTTCTGCTGTGCGGTCTGTGCTGGGCTCGCGCGTGTGACCACGGGACCACCTGAACCTGCAACGTTCCAAGTTTCAGGTCGATCAGTCAAGGTCAAGGTCGACCTGTTTGGCCAGGTATGCCAATTTGAGAAGCATAGAGCATTGGCTTTGGGCGTGTGGTCTGGTCTGGGCTCTCGAGACAGACCAGGGGACCACCCCAACCTGCATTGCCCAGAGTTCCGGGTCGATAGGTCAAGTCTAAGGGGTAGAAAAAATGTGTACTAAGTGGCCCAAAAGTGAAGAAATTGGGCTTGTTTTGGTCTTTTCAAACGCAAACCGCATACCTTTCTGCTGTGCTGCCTGACATGGGCTCGTGCGAGTGTCCGGGGGTCCACCTGAACCTGCAAGGCTTCGAGTTTTGGGTCGATTGGTCAAGGCAAAGGGGTAGAAAACTGCCTACCAAGTTGCCAACAGTCAAGGCCTTTGGGTTTGTTAGGGTTTTTTAGCAGTGAACCGCATACCCTTGGGCTGAGCGATCTGACCTGGGCTCGGGGGAGTGACCAGGGGACCACCCGAACCTGCAACATTCCCAGTTTCGGGTTGATCGGTCAAGCCAAAGGGGTAGAAAACTGTGTACCAAGTTGCCAATAGTGAAGGCCTTTGGGCTTGTTTTGGTCTTTTCAAGCACGAACCGCATACCCTTCTGCTGTGCGGTCTGTGCTGGGCTCGCGCGTGTGACCACGGGACCACCTGAACCTGCAACGTTCCAAGTTTCAGGTCAATCAGTCAAGGTCAAGGTCGACCCGTTTGGCCAGGTATGCCAATTTGAGAAGCATAGAGCATTGGCTTTGGGCGTGTGGTCTGGTCTGGGCTCTCGAGACAGACCAGGGGACCACCCCAACCTGCATTGCCCAGAGTTCCGGGTCGATAGGTCAAGTCTAAGGGGTAGAAAAAATGTGTACTAAGTGGCCCAAAAGTGAAGAAATTGGGCTTGTTTTGGTCTTTTCAAACGCAAACCGCATACCTTTCTGCTGTGCTGCCTGACATGGGCTCGCGCGAGTGACCGGGGGACCATCTGAACCTGCAAAGCTCCGAATTTCAGGTGGATGGGTCAAGGCAAAGGGGTGGAAAACTGCCTACCAAGTTGCCAACAGTCAAGGCCTTTGGGTTTGTTAGGATTTTTCAGCAGTGAACCACATACCCTTGGGCTGAGCGATCTGAACTGGGCTTGCGCGAGGGACAAGGGAACCACCCTAACCTGCAACATTCCCAGTTTGGGGTTAATCCGTCAAGCCAAAGGGGTAGAAAACTGCATACCAAGTTGCCAACAGTGAAGGATTTTGGGCTTGCTTTGGTCATTTCAAGCATATCCCACATACACTTAAGCTGTGCGGTCTGAGCTGGGCTCGCGCGTGTGACCACAGGACCACCTGAACCTGCAACACTCTGAGTTTCAGGTCGATAAGTCAAAGTCAAGGTCGACCGGTTTGGCCAGGTATGCCAATTTTAGCGGCATAGAGCATTGGCTTTGGATGGCAGTCTGGTCTTGGCTCGCCCGACAGACCAGGGGACCACCCCAACCTGCAATGCCCAGAGTTCCGGGTCGATAGGTCTAGCCTAAGGGGTAGAAAAACTGCGTACCCAACCTGCAATGCCCAGAGTACTGGGTTGATAGTTCAAGCCTAAGGGGTAGAAAAACTGCATACCAAGTTGCTAACAGTGAAGGCCTTTGGGCTTGTTTTGGTCTTTCAAGCGCGAACCGCATACCCTTCTGCTGTGCGGTCTGAGCTGGGCTCGCTTGTGTGACCATGGGACCACCTGAACCTGCAACGCTCCGAGTTTCGGGTTGATCAGTCAAGGTCAAGGTCGACCCGTTTGGCCAGGTATGCCAATTTGATCAGCATAGAGCATTGGCTTCGGGCGTGATGTCTGGTCTGGGCTCACTCGACAATCCAGGGGACCACCCCAACCTGCAATGCCCAGAGTTCCGGGTCCATAGGGAAAGCCTAAGGGGTAGAAAAACTGCGTACCAAGTGGCCCAAAAGTAAAGAAATTGGGCTTGTTTTGGACTTTTCAAATGCAAACGGCATACCTTTCTGCTGTGCTGCCTGACCTGGGCTCACTCGAGTGACCGGGGGACCATTTAAACCTGCAATGCTCTGAGTTTTGGGTCGATGGGTCAAGGCAAAAGGGTAGAAAACTGCCTACCAAATTGCCAACAGTCAAGGCCTTTGGGTTTGTTAGGGTTTTTCAGCAGTGAACCGCATACCTTTGGGCTGAGCGATCTGACCTGGGCTCGCGCGAGTGACCAGCAAACCACCCTAACCTGCAACATTCCCAGTTTTGGGTTAATCCGTCAAGCCAAAGGGGTAGAAAACTGCCTACCAAGTTGCCAACAGTGAAGGCCTTTGGGCTTGTTTTGGTCTTTTCAAGCACAAACCGCATTACCTTCTGCTGTGCAGTCTGAGCTGGGCTTGCGCGTGTGACCACGGGCCCACCTGAACCTGCAACATTCTGAGTTTTGGGTCGATAAGTCATGGTCAAGGTCGACCCGTTTGGTCAGGTATGCCAATTTGATCAGCATAGAGCATTGGCTTCATGCGTGTGGTCTGGTCTGGGCGCGACAGACCAGGGGCCACCCCAACCTGCAATGCCCAGAGTTCCGGGTCGATAGGTCAAGCCTAAGGGGTAGAAAAACTGCGTACCTAGTGGCCCAAAAGTGAAGAAATTGGGCTTGTTTTGGTCTCTTCAAACACGAACTGCATACCTTTCTGCTGTGCTGCCTGATCTGGGCTCTCGTGAGTGACCAGGGGACCATCCAAACCTGCAACATTCCCAGTTTCTTGATGATCTGTCAAGCCTAAGGGGTAGAAAACTGCGTACCAAGTTGCCAACAGTGAAGGCCTTTGGGCTTGTTTTGGTCTTTTCAAGTGCGAACCACATACCCTTCTGCTGTGCGGTCTGAGCTTGGTCGCGCTAGTGACCTGAACCACCCAAACCTGCAACATTCCCAGTTTTGGGTTGATCGGTTAAGCCAAAGGGGTAGAAAACTGCATACCAAGTTGCCAACAGTGAAGGCCTTTGGGCTTGTTTTGGTCTTTTCAAGCACGAACCGCATACTTCTGCTGTGCAGTCTGAGTTAGGCTCGAGTTTGTGACCACGGGACCACCTGAACCTGCAACGCTCCGAGTTTCGGGTCGATCAGTCAAGGTCAAGGTCGACCCATTTGGCCAGGTATGCCAATTTGAGCGGCATAGAGCATTGGCTTTGGGCGTGCAGTCTGGTCTTGGCTCGCTCGACAGACCAGGGGACCACCCAAACCTGCAATGCCCAGAGTTCCTGGTCGATAGATCAAGCTTAAGGGGTAGAAAAACTGCGTACCTAGTGGCCCAAAAGTGAAGAAATTGGGCTTGTTTTGGTCTTTTCAAACGCGAACCGCATACCTTTCTGCTGTGCTGCCTGACCTGGGCTCGCGCCTGTGACCCGGGAACCATCTGAACCTGCAACGCTCCAAGTTTCGGGTCGATGGGTCAAGGCAAAGGAGTAGAAAACTGCCTACCAAGTTGCCAACAGTCAAGGCCTTTGGGTTTGTTAGGGTTTTTCAGCAGTGAACCGCATACCCTTGGGCTGAGCGATCTGACCTGGGCTCGTGTGAGTGACCAGGGAACCACCCTAACCTGCAACATTCCCAGTTTCGGGTTTATCTGTCAAGCCAAAGGGGTAGAAAACTGCATACCAAGTTGCCAACAGTGAACGATTTTGGGCTTGCTTTGGTCGTTTCAAGCATATACCGCCTACACTTAAGCTGTGCGGTCTGAGCTGGGCTTGCGCGTGTGAACACAGGACCACCTGAACCTGCAACACTCTGAGTTTTGGGTCGATAAGTCAAGGTCAAGGTCGACAGGTTTGGCCAGGTATGCAAATTTTAGCGGCATAGAGCATTGGCTTTGGATGGCAGTCTGGTCTGGACTCGCGCGACAGACCAGGGGACCACCCCAACCTGCAATGCCCAGAGTTCCGGGTCGATAGGTCAAGCCTAAGGGGTAGAAAAACTGCATTCCAAGTGGCCCAAAAGTGAAGAAATTGGGCTTGTTTTGCTCTTTTCTAACGCGACCCGCATACCTTTCTGCTGTGCTGCCTGAGCTGGGCTTGCGTGAGTGACCGGGGGACCATCTGAACCTGCAACGCTCCGAGTTTCGGGTCGATGCAGAGTTTCGGGTTGATGGGTCAAGGCAAAGGGGTAGAAAACTGCCTACCAAGTTGCCAACAGTGAAGGCCTTTGGGCTTGTTTTGGTCTTTTCAAGCACGAACTGCATACTTCTGCTGTGCAGTCTGAGTTAGGCTCGCGTTTGTGACCACGGGACCACCTGAACCTGCAACGCTCCGAGTTTCGGGTCGATCAGTCAAGGTCAAGGTCGACCCATTTGGCCAGGTATGCCAATTTGAGCGGCATAGAGCATTGGCTTTGGGCGTGCAGTCTGGTCTTGGCTCGCTCGACAGACCAGGGGACCACCCAAACCTGCAATGCCCAGAGTTCCTGGTCGATAGATCAAGCTTAAGGGGTAGAAAAACTGCGTACCTAGTGGCCCAAAAGTGAAGAAATTGGGCTTGTTTTGGTCTTTTCAAACGCGAACCGCATACCTTTCTGCTGTGCTGCCTGACCTGGGCTCGCGCCTGTGACCCGGGGACCATCTGAACCTGCAACGCTCCAAGTTTCGGGTCGATGGGTCAAGGCAAAGGAGTAGAAAACTGCCTACCAAGTTGCCAACAGTCAAGGCCTTTGGGTTTGTTAGGGTTTTTCAGCAGTGAACCGCATACCCTTGGGCTGAGCGATCTGACCTGGGCTCGTGTGAGTGACCAGGGAACCACCCTAACCTGCAACATTCCCAGTTTCGGGTTTATCTGTCAAGCCAAAGGGGTAGAAAACTGCATACCAAGTTGCCAACAGTGAACGATTTTGGGCTTGCTTTGGTCGTTTCAAGCATATACCGCCTACACTTAAGCTGTGCGGTCTGAGCTGGGCTTGCGCGTGTGAACACAGGACCACCTGAACCTGCAACACTCTGAGTTTTGGGTCGATAAGTCAAGGTCAAGGTCGACAGGTTTGGCCAGGTATGCAAATTTTAGCGGCATAGAGCATTGGCTTTGGATGGCAGTCTGGTCTGGACTCGCGCGACAGACCAGGGGACCACCCCAACCTGCAATGCCCAGAGTTCCGGGTCGATAGGTCAAGCCTAAGGGGTAGAAAAACTGCATTCCAAGTGGCCCAAAAGTGAAGAAATTGGGCTTGTTTTGCTCTTTTCTAACGCGACCCGCATACCTTTCTGCTGTGCTGCCTGAGCTGGGCTTGCGTGAGTGACCGGGGGACCATCTGAACCTGCAACGCTCCGAGTTTCGGGTCGATGCAGAGTTTCGGGTTGATGGGTCAAGGCAAAGGGGTAGAAAACTGCCTACCAAGTTGCCAACAGTCAAAGCCTTTGGGTTTGTTAGGGTTTTTCAGCAGTGAACCGCATACCCTTGGGCTGAGCGATCAGACCTGGGCTCGCACGAGTGACCAGGGAACCACCCGAACCTGCAACATTCCCAGTTTTTGGTTGATCGGTCAAGCCAAAGGGGTAATAAACTGCGTGCCAAGTTGCCAACAGTGAAGGCCTTTGGGCTTATTTTGGTCTTTTCAAGCGCGAACCGCATACCCTTCTGCTGTGCGGTCTGGTCTGGGCTTGCGCTACAGACCAGGGGACCACCCCAACCTGCAATGCCCAGAGTTCCGGGTCGATAGGTCAAGCCTAAGGGGTAGAAAAAATGCGTACCAATTTGCCCAAAAGTGAAGAAATTGGGCTTGTTTTGGTCTTTTCAAACACAAACCGCATACCTTTCTGCTGTGCTTCCTGACCTGGGTTCATGCCAGTGACCGGGGGACCATCTGAACCTGCAACGCTCTGAGTTTTGGGTCGATGGGTAAAGGCAAAGGGGTAGAAAACTGCCTACCAAGTTGCCAACAGTAAAGGGCTTTGGGTTTGTTAGTGTTTTTTAGCAGTGAACCGCATTTCCTTGGGCTGAGCAATCTGACCTGGGCTCGCACGAGTGACGAGGGGACAACCCGAACCTGCAACATTCCGAGTTTGGGGTCGATTGGTCAAGCCGTAGGGGTAGAAAACTGCGTACCAAGTTGCCAACAGTGAAGGCCTTTGGGCTTGTTTTGGTCTTTTCAATCGCAAACCGTATACCCTTCTGCTGTGCGGTTTGTGCTGGGCTTGCGCGTTTGACCACGATACCACCTGAACCTGCAACGCTCTGAGTTTCTAGTCGATCAGTCAAGGTCAAGGTCGACCTGTTTGGCCAGGTATGCCACTTTGAGCGGCAAGAGCATTGGCTTCGGGGGTGCAGTCTGGTCTGGGCTCACGCGACAGACCAGGGGACCACCCCAACCCGCAATTCCCAGAGTTCTGGGTCGATAGGTCTAGCCTCAGGGGTAGAAAAACTGCGTACCAAGTGGCCCAAAAATGTAGAAATTGGGCTTGTTTTGGTCTTTCCAAACGCGAACCGCATACCTTTCTGCTGTGCTGCCTGACCTGGGCTCGCCCTAGTGACAGGGGGACAATCTGAACCTGCAAAGCTCCCAGTTTTGGGTCGATGGATCAAGGCAAAAGGGTAGAAAACTGCCTACCAAGTTGCCAATAGTCAAGGCCTATGGGTTTGTTAGGGTTTTTCAGCTGCAACATTCCCAGTTTCGGGTCGATCAGTCAAGCCAAAGGGGTAGAAAACTGCTACAAGCTGCCAACAGTGAAGGCCTTTGGGCTTGTTTCAGTCTTTTCAAGCGCGAACCGCATACCCCTCTGCTGTGTGGTGTGAGCTGGGCTCGCGCGTGTGACCTTTGGACCACCTGAACCTGCAACGCTTTGAGTTTCGGGTCGATCAGTCAAGGTCAAGGTCGACCCCTTTGGCCAGGTATGCCAATTTGAGAGGCATAAAGCATTGGCTTCCGGCGTGCGGTCTGGTCTGATCTCGCGCCACAGACCAGGGGACCACCCCAACCTGCAATGCCCAGAGTTCCGGGTCGATAGGTCAAGCCTAAGGGGTAGAAAAACTGCATTCCAAGTGGCCCAAAAGTGAAGAAATTGGGCTTGTTTTGGTCTTTTCTAACGCGACCCGCATACCTTTCTGCTGTGCTGCCTGACCTGGGCTTGCGTGAGTGACCGGGGGACCATCTGAACCTGCAACGCTCCGAGTTTCAGGTCGATGGGTCAAGGCAAAGGGGTAGAAAACTGCCTACCAAGTTGCCAACAGTCAAGGCCTTTGGGTTTGTTAGGGTTTTTCAGCAGTGAACCACATACCCTTGGACTGAGCGATCTGACCTGGGCTCGCGTGGGTGACCAGGGGACCACCCGAACCTGCAACATTCTAAGTTTCGAGTCGATCGGTCAAGCTAAAGGGGTAGAAAACTGCGTACCAAGTTGCCAACAGTGAAGGCCTTTGGGCTTGTTTTGGTCTTTTCAAGCGCGAAAGGCATACCCTTCTACTAAACAGTCTGAGCTGGCCTCGCGCGTGTGACCACGGGACCAACTGAACCTGCAACGCTCCGAGTTTTGGGTCGATCAGTCAAGGTCAAGGTCGACCTGTTTGGCCAGGTTTGCCAATTTGAGCGGCATAGAGCATTGGCTTCGGGCGTGCGGTCTGGTCTGGTCTCGCCCGACAAGCCAGGGGACCGTCCCAACCTGCAATGCCCAGAGTTCTTGGTCGATAGGTCAAGCCTAAGGGGTAAAAAATGCGTACCAAGTGGCCCAAAAGTGAAGAAATTGGGCTTGTTTTGGTCTTTTCAAATGCCAAACGCATATGTTTCTGCTGTGCTGCCTGACCTGGGCTCACGCAAGTGACCGGGGGACCATCTGAACCTGCAACACTCTGAGTTTCGGGTCCATGGGTTAAGGCAAAGGGGTAGAATACTGCCTACCAAGTTGCCAACAGTTAAGGCATTTGGGTTTGTAAGGGTTTTTCAGCAGTGAACCGCATACCCTTGGGACCACCTGAACCTGCAACGCTCCAAGTTTCAGGTTTATCAGTCAAGGTCAAGGTCGACCCATTTGGCCAGGTATGCCAATTTGAGTGGCATAGAGCATTGGCTTCGGGCGTGCATACCTTTTTGCTGTGCTGCCTGACCTGGGCTCATGCGAGTGACTGGGGGACTATCTGAACCTGCAACGCTTCCAGTTTCAGGTCGATGGGTCAAGGCAAAGGGGTAGAAAACTGCCTACCAAGTTGCCAACAGTCAAGGCCTTTGGGTTTGTTAGGGTTTTTCAGCAGTGAACCGCATCCCCTTCGGCTGAGCAATCTGACCTGGGCTCGCGCGAGTGACCAGGGGACCACCCGAACCTGCAACATTCCCAGTTTCGGGTCGTTCAGTCAAGCCAAAGGGGTAAAAAACAGTGTAACAAGTTGCCAACAGTGAACGCCTTTGGGCTTGTTTTGGTCTTTTCAAGCGCAAACTGCATACCCTTCTGCTGTGCGGTCTGAGCTGGACTCGCGTGTGTGACCACAGGACCACCTGAACCTGCAACTCTCCAAGTTTCGGGTCAATCAGTCAAGGTCAAGGTCGACTCGTTTGGCCAGGTATGCCAATTTGAGCGGCATAGAGCATTGGCTTCGTGCGTGCAGTCAGGTCTGGGCTCGCACGACAGACCAGGGGACCAGCCCAACCTGCAATGCCCAGAGTTCAAGGTCGATAGGTCAAGCCTAAGGGGTAGAAAAACTGCATTCCAAGTGGCCCAAAATTGAAGAAATTGGGCTTGTTTTGGTCTTTTTAAACGCAAACCGCATATCTTTCTGGTGTGCTGCCTGACCTTGGCTCGCGCGAGTGACCAGGGGACCATCTGCACCTGCAACGCTCCGAGTTTCGGGTTGATGGGTCAAGGCAAAGGGGTAGAAAACTGCCTACCAAGTTGCTTACAGACAAGGCCTTTGGGTTTGTTAGGGTTTTTCAGCAGTGAACCGCATACCCTTGGGCTGAGCGATCTGACCTGGGCTCGTGCGAGTGGCCAGGGGACCACCCGAACCTGCACTTTCCCAATTTCGGGTCGATCAGTCAAGCCAAAGGGCAAGAAAACTGCATACCAAGTTGCCAACAGTGAAGGCCTTTGGGCTTGTTTTGGTCTTTTCAAGCGCAAACCGCATACCCTTCTGCTGTTCAGTCTGAGCTGGGCTCGCGCATGTGACAACTGGACCACCTGAACCTGCAACCCTCCGAATTTCGGGTCGATCAGTCAAGGTCAAGGTCAAACTGTTTGGCCTTTGGGCGTGCAGTCTGGTCTGGGCTCGTGTGACAGACAAGGGGACCACCCCAACCTGCAATGCCCAGAGTTCCAGGTCGATAGGTCAAGCCTAAGGGGTAGAAAAACTGTGTACCAAGTGGCCTAAAAGTGAAGAAATTTGGCTTGTTTTGGTCTTTTCAAACGCGAACCACATACCTTTCTGCTGTGGTGCCTGACCTGGACTTGGGCGAGTGACTGGGGGACCATCTGAACCTGCAACGCTCCAAGTTTCGGGTCAAAGGGTCAAGGCAAAGGGGTAGAAAACTGCCTACCAAGTTGCCAACAGTCAAGGCCTTTGGGTTTATTAGGGTTTTTCAGCAGTGAATCACATACCCTTGGGCTGAGCGATCTGACCTAGGCTCCTGCGAGTGACCAGGGGACCTGTGAACCTGCAACATTCCCAGTTTTGGGTTGATCAGTCAATCCAAAGGGGTAGAAAACTGCGTACCAAGTTGCCAACAGTGAAGGCCTTTGGGCTTGTTTTGGTCTTTTCAAGCGCGAACCGCATACCCTTCTGCTGTGCAGTCTGAGCTGGACTCGCGGGTGTGACCACGGGACCACCTGAACCTGCAACGCTCAGAGTTTCGGAGTTGATCAGTCAAGGTCAAGGTCGACCCATTTTGCCAGGTATGCCAATTGAAGCGGCATAGAGCATCGGCTTTGGGGGTGCAGGTTGGTCTGGGATCACGCGACAGACCAGGGGACCACCCCAACTCGCAATGCCAAGAATTTCGGGTCCATAGGTCAAGTCTATGGAGTAGAAAAACTGGGTACCAAGTGACCCAAAAGTGAAGAAATTTGGCTTGTTTTGGTCTTTTCAAACGCAAACCGCATACCTTTCTGCTGTGCTGCCTGACCTGGGCTCGCGCAAGTGACCGGGGGACCATCTGAACCTGCAACGCTCAGAGTTTGGGGTCGATGGGTCAAGGCAAAGGGGTAGAAAAACTGCCTACCAAGTTGCCAACAGTCAAGGCCTTTGGGTTTGTTAAGGTTTTTCAGCAGTGAACCGCATACCCTTGGGCTGAGCGATCTGAACTGGACTCGGGCGAGTGACCAGGGGACCTGCGGAACCTGCAACATTCCCAGTTTCTGGCCGATTGGTCAAGCCAAAGGGGTAGTAAACTGCGTACCAAGTTGCCAACAGTGAAGGCCTTTTGGCTTGTTTTGGTCTTTTCAAGCGCGAACCGCATACCCTTCTGCTGTGCGGTCTGAGCTGGGCTCACGTGTGACCGCAGCACCACCTGAACCTGCAACGCTCCAATTTTCGGGTCGATCAGTCAAGGTCAAGGTCAACCCGCTTGGCTAGGTATGCCAATTTGAGCAGCATAGAGCATTGGCTGGAGGCAAGCGGTCTGGTCTGGGCTCGTGCGACAGACCAGGAGACCACCCCAACCTGCAATGCCCAGCGTTCCAGGTCGATAGGTCAAGCCTAAGGGGTAGAAAAACTGCATACCAAGTGGCCCAAAAGTGAAGAAATTGGGCTTGTTTTGGTCTTTTCAAACGCGAACCTCATACCTTTCTGCTGAGCTGCCTGACCTAGGCTCGCGCAAGTGACCGGGGGACCATCTGAACCTGCAACGCTCTGAGTTTCAGGATGGTGGGTAAAGCCAAATGGGTAGAAAACTGCCTACCAAGTTGCCAACAGTCAAGGCCTTTGGGTTTGTTAGGGTTTTTCAGCAGTGAACCTTATACCTTTCTGCTGAGCTGCCTGACCTGGGCTCGGGTGAGTGACCGGGGGACCATCGGAACCTATAACGCTCTGAGTTTCAGGTCAATAGGTCAAGCCAAATGGGTAGAAAACTGCCTACCAAGTTGCCAACAGTCAAAGCCTTTGGGTTTGATAGGGTTTTTCAGCAGTGAACCGCATACCCTTGGGCTGAGCTATCTGACCTGGGCTCGTGCGAGTGACCAGGGGACCACCCAAACCTTCGACATTCCCAGTTTCAGGTCGATCGGTCAAGCCAAAGGGGTAGAAAACTGCGTACCAAGTTGCCAACAGTGAAGGCCTTTGGGCTTGTTTTGGTCTTTTCAAGTGCGAACCGCATACCCTTCTGCTGTGTGGTCTGAGCTGCGCTTTCGTGTGTGACCACGGGACCACCTGAACCTACAACGCTCTGAGTTTCGGGTCGATCAGTCAAGGTCAAGGTCGACCCCTTTGGCCAGGTATGCCAATTTGAGCGGCAAAGAGCATTGGCTTTGGGCGTGCGGTCTCGTCTGGGCACGAGGGACAGACCAGGGGAAAACCCCAACCTGCAATGCCCAGAGTTCCGGGTCAATAGGTCAAGCCTAAGGGGTAGAAAAACTGCATACCAAGTGGCCCTAAAGTGAAGAAATTGGGCTTGTTTTGGTCTTTTCAAACGCGAACTGCATACCTTTCTGCTGTGCTGCCTGACCTGGGCTCACGTGAGTGACAGGGGGACCATCTTAACCTGCAACGCTCTGAGTTTTGGGTCGATGGGTCAAGGCAAAGGGGTAGAAAACTGCCTAACAAGTTGCCATCAGTCAAGGCCTTTGGGTTTGTAAGGGTTTTTCAGCAGTGAAATGCATACCCTTGGGCTGAGCGATCTGACCTGGGCTAGCGCCAGTGACACGGGGACCACCCAAACCTGCAACATTCCCTATTTCGGGTTGATCGGTCAAGCCAAAGGGGTAGAAAACTGCGTACCAAGTTGCCAACAGTGAAGGCCTTTGGGCTTGTTTTGGTCTTTTCATGCGCAAACAGCATACCCTTCTGCTGTGCGGTCTGAGCTGGGCTCGCGCGTGTGACCACAGCCACCTGAATCTGCAACACTCCGAGTTTCGGGTGAATCAGTCAAAGTCAAGGTCTACACGTTTGACCAGGTATGCCAATTTGAGCCGAATAGAGCATTGGCTTTGGGCGTGCGGTCTGGTCTTGGCTCACACGACAGACCAGGGGACCACCCAAACCTGCAATGCCCAGAGTTCCGGGTCGATAGGTAAAGCCTAAGGGGTAGAAAAACTGCGTAGCAACTGGCCCAAAAGTGAAGAAATTGGGCTTGTTTTGGTCTTTTCAAATGCAAACCGCATACCTTTCTGCTGTGCTGCCTGACCTGGGCTCAATCAAGTGACCGGGGGACCATCTGAACCTGCAACGCTCTGAGTTTTGGGGCAATGGGTCAAGGCAAAGGGGTAGAAAACTGCCTACCAAGTTGCCAACAGTCAAGGCCTTTGCGTTTGTTAGGGTTTTTCAGCAGTGAACCACATACCCTTGGACTGGGCGATCTGACCTGGGCTCGTGCGAGTGACCAGGGGACCACCCGAACCTGTAACATTTCCAGTTTCGGGTCAATCGGTCAAGCCAAAGGGGTAGAAAACTCTGTACCAAGTTGCCAACAGTGATGGCCTTTAGGCTTGTTTTGGTCCTTTTAAGCGCGAACCACATACCCTTCTGATGTTTGGTCAGAGCTGGATTCGCGCATGTGACCACGGGACCACCTGAACCTGCAATGCTCCGAGTTTCAGGTCGATCAGTCAAGGTCAAGGTCGACCCGTTTGGCCAGGTATGCCAATTTGGCCGTTACTATAGATTTGTAGTAATGGTTTTGTGGATTTACAAGTAAGGCAATATCTTTTGTATTAGAAATAGAATTTCAACGAATGTGACTTTGTTTCAAGGGGGATATCTAAACTACTAAGTATCAATCTAAGATTGTTTTGTCAAGCTTTGAAGAGCAGCCCATAAAACGTCCCATGATCCAAATCTTTTGATGGCTAATGACAACTTTGCCACATCTAAGCAGAGCAAAATTTAAGGCCCAAACTTAAGTATCCATAAATAGAGAAATATATTAGTGTCTTAAAATATTAATATCATCTGGTCGAGGTTGGGAATATTTATCATGACGAGGCTGCCGAGACCAGATAACATTAATATTTTAATATTATTGAGGGGCTTTATTTTAGGACAGTTAAACACATCGAGAAATTGACTACCATCAAAATCATTCACTCAGCGCTCCATTCATTAATTCAAAACACTCACTCAAATCGATAAAAATGATCCAAAATCATTTGAAAATATCTCGGAATCATTCAAGACTATCAACATTTTATTCAAATCGATCAAATTATCCTACGATTTTATTGGCTGGTGTGGATTTTAATGTGTCTAATTGGGCCACGAAGACACTAAAAAAAAAAAAAAAAAAAAACGTATATTTTATTAAAAGGAGGAAAATATCGCTAATGGGCTGCCGAGACCAGATAACATTAATATTTTAATATTATTGAGGGGCTTTATTAAAAGGAGGAAAATATCGCTAATTTTGTTCATCTTGAATCTTTAATTTCACTAAAACCTCTCTCTCCGCAATTTCATTCTGATATCATTCGAAATCATTCATCTCGTCAATTTCATGATGTTCTTATTCAATGATATTTTCAGTCCTTAATGGTATTACAATTTTCTACAGCTCTTTTGAAATATACTGAACAACAAAAATAACGCATCACTTCTTTTTTAAGATATTACTTTTTTCATAATTTAAAGTTTGAAAGAATGGTTATATCAAAATAAACGTTGACCAATTAATGATTTGGTAAAAAAGGACGACAACGTATACATACGCATTGAAGAGTTACACACTCTTAAAGGCGACAACCCCCAAATCAAATGTTGAAATTAAAGTAGGTTTCCATTACTCAGTAAAAATCACTAGCGCGTGAATCAATGTGCAAAATTGGACTCAAAGAGTGTCTGACAGGTGAATTCCTGAATTTTATTAAAACTTACTCCAATATGGCTAACCATTAGCTGTGCGTGCTGCCTCAAATTGACACAAAACCTTGGGGTTTCGTGCTCTCTTTTGACTCTCATTGCAAGCTCATATTTGATGTGCTCGATTTTGAGATAAGTCAGCTCGGTGAAAGATTAGACATCGGTGTCACGATGTCGTGTGGTGTTCGCGAAGAAAGTTCGTAATTGCATAGATGAATGGACTATAATATTGGCTTGCTCATGGTGTGTTACATATGGCTATAGATTCTGAAGGAATAGATACTCGGCTCAGATTAATAATTTATGTGGTCAACGGTCATCACTAGTGCACTCAAATCTGAAAAAAAAAAACAAAAAAAAAAAAACCCGGTGACATAGAGAGAAACAATTTCCGATTTTTCATATCAATTCATATTGCAGCCTCCTTATATTGTTAGCTTTCAAAGTGTCCTTGATTTAATGAATCAGTTCAATATTACTATGCGTGATTGCGTTCAGAAATTCAATTTTTCGCTACCGCCAAACTCGAAGACTTTGCTTGATCTGATAAATGTCTTCACCGTTTTTCATTACCACCTTTAACTTCTGTAATACTCCACCAACTTCATTTTCGTTAGATGCATTCGATCTGTTGCACGAGCAGAAAACATGTTTATCTCATTCAAGTGAATTGACTAAACTGAGTATGAGTTCAAGAATAAATTTCACCACAATTGATTACCTACTGGCCGGCCAAACAAAAGTAACGTCATATCAGTAAATTGATCGATTTCAGGGTAAAATTATTTGTCATTGAAAAGTGATGCGTTCTTTTTTTTTTGTTCAGTATAGTACTACGAAAAGAACAGCATGACAAGAAATAGCATCATCAAAGCAACGCCATGTCGGCTTGAGCGGGACACTTTGAAATAATATACTTAAATTGGCTAAAGATCTGTGCATTAGTGCTCTATATCTGTTAAGCAAGCTCTTATTTTGGATTATGTGGATATCCAAAAATGGATACACATTAATTTGATATGAAGAGTGCAATACAAAAAAAAAAAATAAAAAATATAGAAATGGAAGCAAAATTATACATTTTAACGTGTTGTGTAGTATTGACACATATTTACCTTTTACGTGCATCCCCTCTTTCGCTGGCCAATTTTTCCAAATAAGATTCGAACGTTCAGCATTTATCTCGACTATTAATAGAATAGGGGGCTATTCCGGTCACCCGGCCGTCGGCGTCAGCGTTGGCGTCGACGTAATGCTTTGGTAAAGTTGTTACGTGCAACTGTTTAAAATATCTGTTTCTACTAAAGCTATTGCTTTGAAACTTTCCACATACTTCTGTGACAATAATATCAGCCTCTAGACAAAGATCCATTACTCTGGTATTAAATTAGGTGGAATTTTACCCCTTTTCGAACTTAGATATTCCTGGTTAAGTTTTTGCGGGCAAGTGTTGTATATCAGTTATATCTCTATTTCTTCCTATGCAATTGCTTGGAAACTCTGCACATGCTTCTGTGACCATAATATTAGCCCACAGAAACAGATTTATTACTCTGATATTGAATTTAATGGTATTTTAACTCTTTTCGGACTAGGAAATTCCTGGTTAAGTTATTCGTGCAAATGTTGTATATCAGTTAGATTTCTATTTCTTCTTAAGCTCATGCTTGGAAACTGTGCGAAAGGTTCTGTGTCTTAATATCAGCTTCTAGACAAAGATTTGTCACTCTGATATTGAATTTTGTGGAACTTTAACCCTTCTCGGACTTAGAAATGCCTGGTTAAGTTTCTACGGGCAAATGTTGTATATCAGTTATATCACTATTTCTACCTAGCCATTGCTTGGAAACTTTGCACATGCTTCCATTACCCTGATATAAGCCTCTAGACAAAGATTCACCACTCTGATATTGAAGTAATGGAATTGTATCCCTTTTCGGAATCAGAAATACCTGGTTAAGTTTTTACGTGCAAATGTTTTATTTCAGTTGTATCTCTATTTCTACCTAAGCTATTGCTTGGAAACTTTGCACATGCTTCTGTGACCATAATATCAGCCTTTAAACAAAGATACAATACTGTGATATTGAAAATAGTGGCGTTTCAACCATTTTGACCTAGAAATTCTTGGTAAAGTTTTAACGCCCAACTATTGTATATCAGTTATAATTTTATTTCTACTTTTACTGCTTGGAAACTTTGCACATGCTTCTATGGCCATAATTACTGCCTCTAGATAAAGATTCTTTTCTCTTGACTTTCATTTAGTTGAATTAATCCAATGTCAAAATTGATTTGCTGTTACTATCAAGCACTAGGAATAGTCGCGCTTCGCGGTCCCCAGACAGCTCTTGTTACAACTACTAATAGATATATGTCAAGCCGTTCGATGACATGTCCACAATAATGGAGGAATGTCTCAAAAAATTCTGTCACTAAACCTTAAGGTTATATATACAATACATACTTAGTGTATTATATGGAAAAAAATATCTAACGAGGTTGGGAGAATTGAAAATTGTCGAGGCTCTGCCGAGACAATTGTCAATTCTCACAACTGAGTTAGATATTTTTTCATACAATACACTTAGTATTATATTTATCTTATAACCTCTATTTGTCTTCTTTTCGTCGATGATTCTAACTGAAATGCAAGTTTCTAAAAATAACCACATTATATCATTGTTCTAAAAATAACTATGTGATACCATAAAAAATATCATACGGGATGTTATCACACGGATATTTGTATAGTTATAAGATAAAACACTTTCTCATCTTCAACTAAGAATTTTCTCAAACTTTGAATTTAAATAACTGTATAAAAGATAATATTAATAAGTTGTAATATTTTCTTTTATATTCATACATTTCTTACTATATAATTATATTATTACAGCTTTAATCCGAATTTGAAATTTGAATAAATTATGATTTGAGACTGAGAAAAATTTTATTATCCTTGGCCCCTCCCCCTTTTTTTCAGTTCTTTGTCATTGTAATAAACAGACAGGGGAGTACTTAATAAAGTTTATAAGTTGTCAATACACTGTACAATACATTCATAAATAATATCCATTCAGGTGCCCCCTCACGTTGACAAGACGTTGCTATAGTGATTATAAATCAAGTTCTATTAATAATTTTGTTATTTTGATTGAATCAAATATTAGAAAATAAATTCAACTATCGTTGTATAAAGTTTCAAGAAGAATCAACGAAAAACGAATGAATGGTTGATTTTCCTATCGGATCATCGCTCGGACTTTTCCGTGAACTGAAAAGTACCTCGGACGTAAGTGTAGAAATTTTGGGTCATGCTTAAGGTAAATCGGCTCCTTCGGTTAGTACGCTTTTGTTTTATGCAACATCATCGTTGATGTTTGTGACGTCATATAAACCCACGTGCGAAATGACGCGCTTTAATGGCTGCGCCCGTATTATCCCCGAAGTCTATTCCGTAGAATCGCCGAGGGTTCCCGATTGTTGATTTTCCTGATTCTATTTGGACAGCCCTCGTATCATCATGTGCGGTCAACACTAAATAGAAAAAGAGAGGAGAGGGAAAAATATATATCTAGAGCGTTATTTTAGGAATACAGAGTAGATTCGAAGAAGAAAATTACAGAATGTTATGGGAGACCACTCTCACCACTGTCCTGCATAGCTTCGTAGGTTTAAATTCAATATCTGACACCTGTGTCAGGGAAGATCCTCTTTGGCTCTGTGGTAGAGCATTGGACTTGTGAACCAAAAATTTGAACGTTGTTCTACGCGTGGCGGCTCACGTCGGACATTTTTCAGCTATGCTTCGGTTGAGGACAGTTCGTACTAGAATGGCGACACCTGATGGGTTTCGCAGAATAGAATGAGAGATGATGAATAGGAATTTACCGGATACACCTTCAGTGGCACATATGATGCATAAGGTCTTAGAACTGATTTGCTCTAAGCTATCGATTTTGCTTAAAATCAACATATCCCAGTTCTTTAAATGTAGGCCATAACCAACTGTGTAATTATATGAATGGGCACATTAACAAGAAAGAGAAAAAAACTTAATATTTTTTCAATTGGAGGCTATACAATATTGATAATTTCTGTTGGATTAAATTAGCGATATCGTTTAACTTCCCTTAAGTTTCACTAAAAACTCGTTACTCAAATCAATACCATTTCAAAATAGTTTAAAGATAGTACAACTTGTCAATTTCAGATATTATACTGTGTTATTAAAGATTGTGTCCTTAACGGCATAGGCGTTGTAAGGTTGTGGTCACATTCAAAAGAGCACAAAAAAACGAGGCCCAAGAGGGCCTGTATCGCTCTACTGGCTTTAATATCTTAAGACTTTCATTAAATAAAGATTACTTTGAATGAAAACAACACTTTGAAATCTCTTAAAGGATTTATTTTATAATGATTAACTGGGCCTGGCCCACATTGCACGACAATACTCAATCACCATTAACCTGCATTCAACTCTTCTTATCATAACATTAGATTCAGGAGGAGACGTTTTTCAAAGATTTCGGGCTCAAAATCAGCCCCACCCTGCCATGCCCATAATAATGGGCCAATCTAAATTTCTTGAACAATTTAAGTAAAGGGTCACCCAAGGTACATCGATACCAAGTTTCATTAAAATTGGCCCGGCGATTTGTGAGGAGAAGATTAAAGATTTCAGAGATGAAAAATACCTCGCACTGCCACCCCCATAATTGGGGGTCAATTAAAATTTCTTGAACAATTTAAGAAGAGGGTCACCCAAGGATCATTTCTACCAAGGTTTGTTTAAATCCACCCATAAGTTTGGGAGAAGATGTTTAAAGAAAAAGTTTACACACTTATGGACGCAAGCACGCACAACAGACACTCTGCCATGACATGATAGCTGACTGGCCTTTGGCCAGTGGAACCCATAAAAGGACAACTTTTCAAAAACTGGGGGGAAGGATATTTGTAACTAGAGATTCTTCTATTACTCACAAGTGCTTAGGTCCAGCAAGGTAGGTCTTTTTAATTTGTGGAGGTATGAAACAAAAACCTGATCACACCATATAATTTTCAAAATTTCATAATAATTATAACTACCATGCATGTTGTATAATTGTACTAAATGTACTGTTAATTGAACTAATCAACCAGTCACTAGGAAGCAAGTATTTTTTTGACACAGTGATATATTTTTTTGTTTGTTTTTTCTTTTATCATATAATTATGTTTCATAACAAAATCATGTGGGACCTCCAGACAATTCGTCCCTTTGTGCACCAGCATTTTATACAGCCTGGGGAAGGAATCGAACCTCCATACATGATTTTGAGTAATTAGGGGCACTAAGACCCTGAATATGAAGTAAATCCAAACAGATTCAGAATGAATTAATTATTTCGAAAGGTAAAAAAAAGATAAATTGAAACGTCTCCTTGCCAATGACATCCTTTTTATTTCTTAACAAGTGACTGATTCATGTCTGGTAGTTTTTCAAACTTTGGTAGCAGTCATAATTATGTCTGAAAGTGGAAAGAAGATATGTGCCTTCAATAGACATCAAACAAGAGGACCCTGAGGGCTCTACATCCCTGACCAGATATTTCAAGTAAATTATCATTAAGACTCGTTTTCCTGTGATATGGCATGAATCCTTCCCATTTTCAACAGAGTTCATTATTGTAACCTGGCAAACATTTTGACCAAGTTTCATGAAGATTAGACCTTATTTGTGGCGTGTAGAGTTCTTACACGAAAATTGTCATTAAGGCCCCTTTTCCCGTCATATGGCACGGATCCTTCCCATTTTCAAAAGAGTTCATCCTCATGACCTAAAAAAAAAAATCTGACCAAGTTTCATGATAATTGGATAATATTTGTAGCTTCTAGAGCATAAACAAAATGTCATTAGGCCCCTTTTCCCATGATATGGCAGAAATCCTTTTCATTTTCAATCTAGGCTTCATCCATGAGACCTGACAAACATTCTGACCAAGTTTCATGAAGATTGGGCCATATGTGTGGCCCCTAGAGTGTAAACAAGAAAATTGTTATTAAGGCCCCTTTTCCCATGATATGGCAGAAATCCTTTCCATTTTCAATCTAGGCTTCATCCATGAGACCTGACAAACATTCTGACCAAGTTTCATGAAGATTGGGCCATATGTGTGGCCCCTAGAGAGTAAACAAGAAAATTGTCATTAAGGCCCCTTTTCCCATGATATGGCAGAAATCCTTTCCATTTTCAATCTAGGCTTCATCCATGAGACCTGACAAACATTCTGACCAAGTTTCATGAAGATTGGGCCATATGTGTGGGAGGTTTAGGAGGAGAAGTCGTTTAAGAAATTGTTGATAAAATTGTCATTCAGGCCCCTTTTGCTATGATATGGCACAGATCCTTCCCATTTTCAATACAGTTCATCTTAATTACATAACAAACATTCTGATCATGTTTCATGAAGATTGGACCATATTTGTGGCTTCTGGAGTGAAAGAAAGAAATTTGTCATTACGGCCCCTTTTCCCGTGATAAAGCATGGATCCTTTCCATTTTTAGCAATTTTTACAAGGGACCATGCAAGGATTATTTCTGCCAAATTTGGTTGATTCTGGCTCATAAGTTTAGGAGGAGATATCGTTTAAAGAAATTGTTGACAAAATGGTCATAAAGGCCCCTTTTCCTTTGATATGACACGAACCCTTCCCATTTACAAAACAGTACACCCTTATGACCTAACTAACATTCTGACCAAGTTTCATGAAAATTGGACGATATTTGTGGCTTCTAGAGTGTACTGTAAACAAGAAATTTGTCATTACGGCCCCTTTTCCCGTGATATAGCACCAATCCATTCCATTTTAGCAATTTTTACAAGGGACCACCCAAGGAATATTTCTGCCAAGTTTGGTTGATTTTGACTCATAAGTTTAGGAGGAGATATCGTTTAAAGAAATTGTTGACAAAATTGTCATTAAGGCCCCTTTTCCTTTGATATGACACGAATCCTTCCCATTTACAAAAGAGTTCATCCTCATGACCTAACTAACATTCTGACCAAGTTTCATGAAATTTGACCAAGTTTCATGAAAATTGGACGATATTTGTGGCTTCTAGAGTGTACTGTAAACAAGAAATTTGTCATTAAAGCCCCTTTTCCCGTGATATAGCACCAATACGTTCCATTTTAGCAATTTTTACAAGGGACCACCCAAGGAATATTTCTGCCAAGTTTGGTTGATTTTGACTCATAAGTTTAGGAGGAGATGTCGTTTAAAGAAATTGTTGACAAAATTGTCATTAAGGCCCCTTTAAGGGCAATAACTTAACAAATAGACCAGGTAGGGTTATGGTTCTTGTTCATAGCACTCCGTAATGAGGAGAAGAATATAACTGCCAAATTTTAAGAAAATCAGACATAAGGTTACAGAGTTACGCTCCAGACAAAGAAGTGCACGCTTGATGCCACAGGTGATCCCATGATACGTCCCGTCTTCAACAGGCGTATAAAGAATAAGCCAGTGTGTGACATTTCCAATAATTCGATGAAGGGCCAACATTAGCCAACCTTGACTGCCATGTAGCATAAAGAAGTTTGCCTGACTTTCTATAGACAGTTTTGGACTTTATCTTTCTACAAAGCTCAAGTGAAGTCCCTGGTCAGTTAGCAGATGCACAGGCTGGCCAGCGTCTTTACATTTGAAATTGTTGGGAATTTCACGCACAGGCTCAAATTATTGATTGTTTGTTTGAATGGGGTTTTACGGCACTTTTGACATTATTGCAATCATACTGCGACGGCTGGAGCAATGGATTCCTGGTATTACTCACACCAGTACTACCATCACATCCTTTCCTAGCCTCCAGCTGCTTTCCCATATAGGTTGACGATTATCAACCCATTGGTGGTAGACAGATAGTAGGAAAGGATGTGTGCCTCCTTCTGGGATCGAACCCAGGACCTCAATTTATACTCTGGTGTCCTTAGAAATGATAGGGACTTAGGTGTCTCTGTTCCTTTGAAACATTGCTTACCTCCAAGTTAGCGATACTGAGGACACTCTTAGTCTTCCAGTTGGTGTAAAATACCAGCAGTAGCACAAGCTTATATCTGAAATAAAACACTGACTGAAATGAATCAACTATAGCTTGATATTTACTAAATATCTTAACCCTTGTCATGCTAAATAAATTTTGGCTAAAAATTTTCATCAAAATCAAAGGGCAAAAAGCACTGAAAGTACCAACTGTAGGTCAATTTTTATTTGAAAAACTAAATCTATTGACAATTCTGGTTTGAAAGTGAGAAACAGGTGGTGAAGACTAACATCAGGCTGCACATATGTGCAGGCTGATGTTTGTCTATAGCTCCTGCCAAAGCAGGAATATTCCGGGTTTAGCATGACAAGGGTTAAAAAAGAATGCATACCTGCTATTGCCTGCTTATCATTATTTTTGGCATAATTATAAAAATTAATTTGAAAACAGTTAAAAAAAAAACTGGGTAAGCATATGAACATATTTCACCTAAAAACGCGCCCTCCATTACTAACGCTCCCCCCTCCCCAGTAATCATTCCTGGGGCCCTCTTATTCATCTTCAAAAAATCGCACGACTGCTGTAACTTAGCGCTTGCACAATTTCCTTTAAACAGGAATCGCAAGTGATAAAGTGTATTATTTGGCAAATTTAGACTGAGACTCTGTGCATATTGAGTATACATATCTTCCGAAGATCTCCGAGTACTAATTACATAAACAGTTATTAAAATATAAAAAAATACACAATTTAACAAACAAGTAAGAGAAAGATGTGATAGCTCAGTTGGTAAGGTGTATCACTCTGAATCATTCGTCTATGAGTTCAAGTCTTCGTCACTATTTTTTTTCTCTTTTATCTTTTTTTTCCCTTATACGAGCCCACACCATATACAACCAATTAAGAAACGACCACTTAATATGCTGATTCATATCGTAATATCCAAGGTGCAAGAATCGTTTATCTTTCCGTAAAGGGAATTATACACTGAACTTCTTTGTCTTAAATCATGGGGAAAAGATGTTTCCAAATTTACTGAAAACAGCAAAATTTCGAACCTGTTCACAAATTGAAAAGAAAAAAAGTTGTTGCCTAAGTTTCCAAAAGGCCACCCGGTATCAGCAGAACCACCTTTGCTGTTGATGTTGCTTCATTCATAAAAGATAAACTGAAATATTTAAGAAAATCTCTCCTGAATTACGAGAAAGTATATAAATCCCCAATTCACACCCTGTCTAAAAAAATAATAAAAAAATAATGTGCTTGAAAGACAGAAAAAAAGAAAATTAGAGTCAGAAAAAATATACTTTCTATTTTTCGGTTTGAACTTGCGTTCTCTTGTACCAGAAGCAGATGTCCTACCCTCTAAACAACAGGTCTGAGTACATTCGGAACATCACTCAGCCATTTCCGTAAACTGCAACAGACCTCAGATGTATATAAGGTGGATGGGTATGTAACATTTGTTAGGCGGAAACAGTGTAAGAAAAACTAGCACTGTAGATTTATATCTTTTACAGTATATAGCAGCTGAAAAGTCTTAATTATTGAGAATGACGAATCATTCTCAAAAATTAAGATTTATCAGCCGTTATCAAAGAATCTAAAGATATTCATATTAGGATACAATGGTTTTACGTCAGTGACTTAAACGAGTAGCGTTGGCGACGTCCAATGTTTTCACTCACAGTTTCATTACAGAAAAATTGCCAGGAGTACATGTAGATAATATGCTGAATTGGAAAATTCAAGTTCAAAATACATTAAAAAAATGTAATTCATCACTATATCTTTTGCTGCAAATAAGGAAATTTCTAAATGTTGATGCTCGAAAACTTTATTTTAATGCTTATGTCTTACCTTATTTGGACTATTGCTCCACTATATGGGGTAGATCTAATTGTAATAATAAACTTGTTAATGATGTTGTAAAGATACAGAAGCGGGCTGCTCGCATTATTCTTGATGAAAGTATTGAATGTCCATCAGAAACACTCTTCAAAAAGTTGGGATGGATGAATTTTGATGACAGGGTTAGTTATAAGAAGGCTGTTCTTATGTATAAAGCCACTAAAATTCCCAGTGCTCCAAAATACCTTCAAGAGAAATGTTTGAAACGGTGCATAGAAAAACCGAATTACACCTGAAATCAGAATTACACAGAATTACACCAAATTTCACCGAACTACAGTACAAAAATGTAACAATATTATGTTTTTAAGATAATTCTGTATTAAATGAGAAGACTTTTTAGGGAGCTGTTGAATAAAATGTTTGAATTGTGATTTTCTTTTGAGATCACCAAATTTCACATGACAATTTATAGGCTAAGATGTGAAGGAAAAAACCGAATTACACTTTTACCTGGCAAGTATGGATTAAGGTATTAACCGAATGACACTTAAGGAAGTGTAACATTATATTTATTATGTATTCAGTGCTCTCAATAAGCGGACGTCGACGTAATATACGTCCGGAATTTCAGAAATTACGTCCAGAAAATCAAACCCGGACGTAAAAAAACGTCCGAGATTCGAGGAAAACGTCCTGTAATTTGACCCCGGACGTTTTACGAATTTATCTAATAAAGAATAAACGTAAGTCTACACGTGCAAAAAATCGATAATCAACGGGAGCATACACATTATAGCTGACCAAAACAGGCCATGTGTAATTCGCGGGGTATTAAACTGTCGCTATAACAACCAGTCTCTGATTACGCAATCTTGTCGGGTAAGCGACGCGTCATACCGCTTCTGTCATTTTCTTTCTTTGTCGGATACAGATCGCGAGGGTCCATTGATAGGATTATTGAAACAAACAAAATTCAAATCAGGGAAAAATTCGTTATATCAAACGTAGTTCATGCAGCTCAGTTCGATAAAATTTCGAAATAATGCTTCCTATAACTCTTAGAATAGTTCTACGGGTAATTAACCCGAGGTGAAAACATTTACGAAAGGTCAATTGACTGTCCTCTTTCTCATACGTGTAGAATCGGCATCTTAGGAGAACGTGGGGAAATCCCAATGACGTCATTTAAGTTGTCTGCAACATGCCTGACGAGAGATTTGAAATGACGAATGTTTCTTCACTTCAGCTATTTGGATATTTCTGCGTAAGTTTAAATTGGCTTAGAACTTTAAGTTTTATTGGCACACTTCCTAGAACGTTCGCCACCTTTGGAACGACAGGCCGAGGAAAATTAAAGCTGCATTACTTTCCGTAATATCGCCGGATACCAAAACATCGTAACTAAAATTTGATTAAGCCGTATTTACTAGGCCCACCGCGAAAGATATAGCTAAGGACCGATTCCAAATAGAAAGTCCACATTTTCTCGTATTAGTTTCCATAATTTATTCAATGAAAGTAATAAAAGGGAATTGTGAAACAAAAGCTCGTCCCTACAGCTTAAAAGTCAATGCTACAAGTTTTAAGGCTTGAAAGTCGTTTATTCTTAGCGAACCAACCAGAATCATGGACTTTGGGAGCAAAAATTTAACTTACATTTAACAAGGAAAAGAGCATTTACAGAGAGTACAGAAGGTGTACGGGGGGGGGGGGGGGGGGGGGGTTGGGGGGTTGGGTTAAAATTCCTTACTTCATTCCTTCGTAAAAAAAATTCCTGAAATCCCAACATGGAATTACAAAAATTCCTGATTTTGGCCCTTATTGAGAGCACTGTGTATTGATTTAACTAAATTTGTCATTTAAATTATAAATTATGAATATTTGCACACTGTTTATAGAATACAGTAGTTACAGTATGAAGGTCATAGGTGAAATTCGGTGACTTCAAATAAACATATGGGATTAAAACATTCCAATAAAACATCACCCACATATTATTTATGATTCATTATACTTAAGATTCTTTAAAAATAAGTGCTTTCAATAGAATAAGGACCACATTTAACCTATTTTAGTAATGTAATTCGGTGAAATTCGGCGTAATTCGGTGTAATTCGGATTTCAGGTGTAATTCGGTTTTTCTATGCACCCTGTTTGAAACCAAAAATTGCAAACAATATTAGATTAAGATCTTCAGAGAACAATCATCTTCTTATACCAAAGCCAAAACTCGAAATTTTTCGAAATCATTTGCCTACTCAGGTCCAAAACTTTGGAATACACTACCTCTCTCAGTTAGAAACTCTGAATCACTTGAACAATTTAAGTCAGACTATTTAAAATTGATGTTTCTGAAGGGAACTAATAATTAAAACTTTCTTGGACTGCTTAAATTTAAGTATACTCCTTGACCCTATTACCGGTGGTCTTAATGAAAACTGTCTGTGGTAAAGAATCTCTCGATTTTTTCTTAGAATATTTTATGTCATCACATAGCCAAATCATTCCTTTATCAAAATCAGCATTTTTGTTTTTAGAGAAACGCATTTCAACAATAGTCTTTGGTTGGAAACAACATGACCCTCAAGATTTGCCGGATCTACTTTTGTACCAATTACCGTTGTACTGAGGAAAACCTTAAAAGTTCACAAATTACATACCCTTTTGTAGACTTTCTATACATCATATACAAACTTTGACTTATTTGGGTATCATTCATCATATCTTCTGTTCCAAACATTGCTTAACCTAAGTCTAACAAGAGAAATTCATACACCACCATATCCAAATTTTGTTTTCCTCTGTAAAGAAGTAAAGTTGATAGATGGATGCTATAAAATTTTAACAGGATATATCAGGGACCAACCAAGTTAAATTATTGTTTAAAAAGGTTTGACTAAAATTTTGAAAAAAATATCTGAAGTATTTCTGTATTTGAAATTCTGAATTTAATACTACACCGGTAATTGGTATACCCCGGTAATAGGGTGACTGAGCATACGAATCAGAACCTCAAATATTCTGAAGATGTCTTTTGTAACTGTGTAAATGTACTTATTCAACTGGGATCTTCAAGATGTTCAAGAAACTTAATAGTCACTGCCTAGGTTCACATACAGATATCGTAAAGTCTTTCCTTTCTTCATTAAACAAAAGCACGAAAACCAGTGTCAGTATTGGCTATGAAAACGATTTTCGAAAATCAATCAATACAATAATTTGAGGAAATTATCAAACTTACCACTCCAGTTGGCCAGATGTAGATTAGATTAAATCGGGTTTTACTTCGAATAATACCGCCTTTCTATTACTAATATTCTCCCTTCTGCGACTCACTACAAAGTGAAATTAACGGAAACTTCGGCTATCGAATAATAACGGAGGATCAGCTCCGGTCACAATCACTCGGTCATTTCCGTAAACTACAACAGCATTCGGCAATTCTCGGGTGATCTCCGAAGTCTCCGATCTATGTTAAATGTAGGTTACGGAATCGGCCGAGTTGAGACGAATGCTACAACAGACCGTGAGATTGGCCGAGTGGTGTTTCGACTGTTTACTTCCTTGACTGGGTTACTGCCCCTAGATCTATCGATACTAGAGACAGGTATTTTACAAATTTTCGTAAGGTCATGTGACCCGGTAGTGACGTCATTTGATCAACGTTAAACGGAAGCTAGAAAATCGTAAAGCGTTTGGTAGCGGATTTGCGACATGCATTTGATCGAAAATCACGATGAATGCGGCGAAAAACAGCAAAAATTGAGTTGATTTTTTGTTTTTCTTTCGAATGTTTATCTCGTAAAGAGCATATTTATATAAGCAACAGAATTTCAGTACTTCTATTTTAAACATTGCCGCCAAATTTCAACGGACATCGACATGCATGATGGGAAAATTCTTACGGTTTGTAATAACTTATTTGTCGTGAAAAGTACACAGCCAATCAGATTGCCGTTAAATTTATACACTACCCGTTGTCTCTCACAGACATCGGAGTACCAGTTCATTTACTTCCTAGGTCAGGTCGTTGTACCCTAAAATAGTCCGGTTAGAAAAAATGATAAGCTCCTTTTGCCACACTGTTTTAATGTTTTGATAAAAGTAAAGGGCTTGAAATGATGATCGGCTAAGTGCAAGACCTTTGCTACATTTCATGCATAGGATTAAATGAATTTAGGTGCGAACTACTTTTTCTTGGATCCTGACCTTTGATGGGGGTACCAGAGTTGACATACACTTTCGTACCAATTTTAGTTGTGCGCTATGAAAAATTGTAAAAACGTTATCCTGCAAGGCACTGTTTTCTGGGTCTGATATGCAAGAACATATAATGCTTTTTAAGCTACACTAAGTTGTTTAGCCCAAATTAGTTTTTTTTAAAAGAGCTACAGACTGTCAAAATGTGCCAATTTACTATATAATTTAACACGGCCAAAACAGACAGGAGTGTTACCCGGACTATCATGAAATTAATTTCGAGGCTAGGCTAAAGGCATGCGGTTCCCCCTTGAAAAGACCAAAACACACCCAAAGGCCTTCACTATTGGCACGTTGGGAAGCAGTTTTCTACCCCTTTGGCTTGACCCGTCAACCCGAAACTCATAGGGCCTCAAGTCCAGGGATTTGTCTTGGCACTGGCGCGAGCCCGGGTCAGATCGCTCAGCCGTAGCCGTTGCTGCACGGGTGCCAAGTTGGTGAAAAAACCCAAAAGTAGGCATTTTCAATGGGGTTTCTGGACCACTTGACCTTGACCGAGAGATTGGAACCTCTGAACGCGGCAAGGTGGGCGGGTCCCCTGGGCACGTTGGCGAGCCCAGGTCGGATGGCTCAGCCGATGGGCGTGCACTAGTCGTGACCAATTTGCTTACTTTTGTGCCGTGTTCAATCGCTGCTTTGACCCCCTTGACCTTGTCAGACGGACCCCAAATCCTTATCGCCTTAGGTCCAGGTGGTCCCCTGGTCTCTGGCGCGAGCCCAGGTCAGATCGCACGGCCGAAGCCATTGCTCCATGCGACTCAAATTGGCAAAAACGGCAAAATGGGTCGACCTTGAGCTTGACCGATCGACCCGAAACTCTGCATGTTGCAGGTCCAGATGGACCCTTGGTCACTGCCGCGAGCCCAGGTCAGATCGCACAGGCTAAAGGCATGCGGTTCCCCCTTGAAAAGACCAAAACACACCCAAAGGCCTTCACTATTGGCACGTTGGGAAGCAGTTTTCTACCCCTTTGGCTTGACCCGTCAACCCGAAACTCATAGGGCCTCAAGTCCAGGGATTTGTCTTGGCACTGGCGCGAGCCCGGGTCAGATCGCTCAGCCGTAGCCGTTGCTGCACGGGTGCCAAGTTGGTGAAAAAACCCCAAAGTAGGCATTTTCAATGGGGTTTCTGGACCACTTGACCTTGACCGAGAGATTGGAACCTCTGAACGCGGCAAGGTGGGCGGGTCCCCTGGGCACGTTGGCGAGCCCAGGTCGGATGGCTCAGCCGATGGGCGTGCACTAGTCGTGACCAATTTGCTTACTTTTGTGCCGTGTTCAATCGCTGCTTTGACCCCCTTGACCTTGTCAGACGGACCCCAAATCCTTATCGCCTTAGGTCCAGGTGGTCCCCTGGTCTCTGGCGCGAGCCCAGGTCAGATCGCACGGCCGAAGCCATTGCTCCATGCGACTCAAATTGGCAAAAACGGCAAAATGGGTCGACCTTGAGCTTGACCGATCGACCCGAAACTCTGCATGTTGCAGGTCCAGATGGACCCTTGGTCACTGCCGCGAGCCCAGGTCAGATCGCACAGGCTAAAGGCATGCGGTTCCCCCTTGAAAAGACCAAAACACACCCAAAGGCCTTCACTATTGGCACGTTGGGAAGCAGTTTTCTACCCCTTTGGCTTGACCCGTCAACCCGAAACTCATAGGGCCTCAAGTCCAGGGATTTGTCTTGGCACTGGCGCGAGCCCGGGTCAGATCGCTCAGCCGTAGCCGTTGCTGCACGGGTGCCAAGTTGGTGAAAAAACCCCAAAGTAGGCATTTTCAATGGGGTTTCTGGACCACTTGACCTTGACCGAGAGATTGGAACCTCTGAACGCGGCAAGGTGGGCGGGTCCCCTGGGCACGTTGGCGAGCCCAGGTCGGATGGCTCAGCCGATGGGCGTGCACTAGTCGTGACCAATTTGCTTACTTTTGTGCCGTGTTCAATCGCTGCTTTGACCCCCTTGACCTTGTCAGACGGACCCCAAATCCTTATCGCCTTAGGTCCAGGTGGTCCCCTGGTCTCTGGCGCGAGCCCAGGTCAGATCGCACGGCCGAAGCCATTGCTCCATGCGACTCAAATTGGCAAAAACGGCAAAATGGGTCGACCTTGAGCTTGACCGATCGACCCGAAACTCTGCATGTTGCAGGTCCAGATGGACCCTTGGTCACTGCCGCGAGCCCAGGTCAGATCGCACAGGCTAAAGGCATGCGGTTCCCCCTTGAAAAGACCAAAACACACCCAAAGGCCTTCACTATTGGCACGTTGGGAAGCAGTTTTCTACCCCTTTGGCTTGACCCGTCAACCCGAAACTCATAGGGCCTCAAGTCCAGGGATTTGTCTTGGCACTGGCGCGAGCCCGGGTCAGATCGCTCAGCCGTAGCCGTTGCTGCACGGGTGCCAAGTTGGTGAAAAAACCCCAAAGTAGGCATTTTCAATGGGGTTTCTGGACCACTTGACCTTGACCGAGAGATTGGAACCTCTGAACGCGGCAAGGTGGGCGGGTCCCCTGGGCACGTTGGCGAGCCCAGGTCGGATGGCTCAGCCGATGGGCGTGCACTAGTCGTGACCAATTTGCTTACTTTTGTGCCGTGTTCAATCGCTGCTTTGACCCCCTTGACCTTGTCAGACGGACCCCAAATCCTTATCGCCTTAGGTCCAGGTGGTCCCCTGGTCTCTGGCGCGAGCCCAGGTCAGATCGCACGGCCGAAGCCATTGCTCCATGCGACTCAAATTGGCAAAAACGGCAAAATGGGTCGACCTTGAGCTTGACCGATCGACCCGAAACTCTGCATGTTGCAGGTCCAGATGGACCCTTGGTCACTGCCGCGAGCCCAGGTCAGATCGCACAGGCTAAAGGCATGCGGTTCCCCCTTGAAAAGACCAAAACACACCCAAAGGCCTTCACTATTGGCACGTTGGGAAGCAGTTTTCTACCCCTTTGGCTTGACCCGTCAACCCGAAACTCATAGGGCCTCAAGTCCAGGGATTTGTCTTGGCACTGGCGCGAGCCCGGGTCAGATCGCTCAGCCGTAGCCGTTGCTGCACGGGTGCCAAGTTGGTGAAAAAAGCCCAAAGTAGGCATTTTCAATGGGGTTTCTGGACCACTTGACCTTGACCGAGAGATTGGAACCTCTGAACGCGGCAAGGTGGGCGGGTCCCCTGGGCACGTTGGCGAGCCCAGGTCGGATGGCTCAGCCGATGGGCGTGCACTAGTCGTGACCAATTTGCTTACTTTTGTGCCGTGTTCAATCGCTGCTTTGACCCCCTTGACCTTGTCAGACGGACCCCAAATCCTTATCGCCTTAGGTCCAGGTGGTCCCCTGGTCTCTGGCGCGAGCCCAGGTCAGATCGCATGGCCGAAGCCATTGCTCCATGCGACTCAAATTGGCAAAAACGGCAAAATGGGTCGACCTTGAGCTTGACCGATCGACCCGAAACTCTGCATGTTGCAGGTCCAGATGGACCCTTGGTCACTGCCGCGAGCCCAGGTCAGATCGCACAGGCTAAAGGCATGCGGTTCCCCCTTGAAAAGACCAAAACACACCCAAAGGCCTTCACTATTGGCACGTTGGGAAGCAGTTTTCTACCCCTTTGGCTTGACCCGTCAACCCGAAACTCATAGGGCCTCAAGTCCAGGGATTTGTCTTGGCACTGGCGCGAGCCCGGGTCAGATCGCTCAGCCGTAGCCGTTGCTGCACGGGTGCCAAGTTGGTGAAAAAACCCCAAAGTAGGCATTTTCAATGGGGCTTCTGGACCACTTGACCTTGACCGAGAGATTGGAACCTCTGAACGCGGCAAGGTGGGCGGGTCCCCTGGGCACGTTGGCGAGCCCAGGTCGGATGGCTCAGCCGATGGGCGTGCACTAGTCGTGACCAATTTGCTTACTTTTGTGCCGTGTTCAATCGCTGCTTTGACCCCCTTGACCTTGTCAGACGGACCCCAAATCCTTATCGCCTTAGGTCCAGGTGGTCCCCTGGTCTCTGGCGCGAGCCCAGGTCAGATCGCACGGCCGAAGCCATTGCTCCATGCGACTCAAATTGGCAAAAACGGCAAAATGGGTCGACCTTGAGCTTGACCGATCGACCCGAAACTCTGCATGTTGCAGGTCCAGATGGACCCTTGGTCACTGCCGCGAGCCCAGGTCAGATCGCACAGGCTAAAGGCATGCGGTTCCCCCTTGAAAAGACCAAAACACACCCAAAGGCCTTCACTATTGGCACGTTGGGAAGCAGTTTTCTACCCCTTTGGCTTGACCCGTCAACCCGAAACTCATAGGGCCTCAAGTCCAGGGATTTGTCTTGGCACTGGCGCGAGCCCGGGTCAGATCGCTCAGCCGTAGCCGTTGCTGCACGGGTGCCAAGTTGGTGAAAAAACCCAAAAGTAGGCATTTTCAATGGGGTTTCTGGACCACTTGACCTTGACCGAGAGATTGGAACCTCTGAACGCGGCAAGGTGGGCGGGTCCCCTGGGCACGTTGGCGAGCCCAGGTCGGATGGCTCAGCCGATGGGCGTGCACTAGTCGTGACCAATTTGCTTACTTTTGTGCCGTGTTCAATCGCTGCTTTGACCCCCTTGACCTTGTCAGACGGACCCCAAATCCTTATCGCCTTAGGTCCAGGTGGTCCCCTGGTCTCTGGCGCGAGCCCAGGTCAGATCGCACGGCCGAAGCCATTGCTCCATGCGACTCAAATTGGCAAAAACGGCAAAATGGGTCGACCTTGAGCTTGACCGATCGACCCGAAACTCTGCATGTTGCAGGTCCAGATGGACCCTTGGTCACTGCCGCGAGCCCAGGTCAGATCGCACAGGCTAAAGGCATGCGGTTCCCCCTTGAAAAGACCAAAACACACCCAAAGGCCTTCACTATTGGCACGTTGGGAAGCAGTTTTCTACCCCTTTGGCTTGACCCGTCAACCCGAAACTCATAGGGCCTCAAGTCCAGGGATTTGTCTTGGCACTGGCGCGAGCCCGGGTCAGATCGCTCAGCCGTAGCCGTTGCTGCACGGGTGCCAAGTTGGTGAAAAAACCCCAAAGTAGGCATTTTCAATGGGGTTTCTGGACCACTTGACCTTGACCGAGAGATTGGAACCTCTGAACGCGGCAAGGTGGGCGGGTCCCCTGGGCACGTTGGCGAGCCCAGGTCGGATGGCTCAGCCGATGGGCGTGCACTAGTCGTGACCAATTTGCTTACTTTTGTGCCGTGTTCAATCGCTGCTTTGACCCCCTTGACCTTGTCAGACGGACCCCAAATCCTTATCGCCTTAGGTCCAGGTGGTCCCCTGGTCTCTGGCGCGAGCCCAGGTCAGATCGCACGGCCGAAGCCATTGCTCCATGCGACTCAAATTGGCAAAAACGGCAAAATGGGTCGACCTTGAGCTTGACCGATCGACCCGAAACTCTGCATGTTGCAGGTCCAGATGGACCCTTGGTCACTGCCGCGAGCCCAGGTCAGATCGCACAGGCTAAAGGCATGCGGTTCCCCCTTGAAAAGACCAAAACACACCCAAAGGCCTTCACTATTGGCACGTTGGGAAGCAGTTTTCTACCCCTTTGGCTTGACCCGTCAACCCGAAACTCATAGGGCCTCAAGTCCAGGGATTTGTCTTGGCACTGGCGCGAGCCCGGGTCAGATCGCTCAGCCGTAGCCGTTGCTGCACGGGTGCCAAGTTGGTGAAAAAACCCCAAAGTAGGCATTTTCAATGGGGTTTCTGGACCACTTGACCTTGACCGAGAGATTGGAACCTCTGAACGCGGCAAGGTGGGCGGGTCCCCTGGGCACGTTGGCGAGCCCAGGTCGGATGGCTCAGCCGATGGGCGTGCACTAGTCGTGACCAATTTGCTTACTTTTGTGCCGTGTTCAATCGCTGCTTTGACCCCCTTGACCTTGTCAGACGGACCCCAAATCCTTATCGCCTTAGGTCCAGGTGGTCCCCTGGTCTCTGGCGCGAGCCCAGGTCAGATCGCACGGCCGAAGCCATTGCTCCATGCGACTCAAATTGGCAAAAACGGCAAAATGGGTCGACCTTGAGCTTGACCGATCGACCCGAAACTCTGCATGTTGCAGGTCCAGATGGACCCTTGGTCACTGCCGCGAGCCCAGGTCAGATCGCACAGGCTAAAGGCATGCGGTTCCCCCTTGAAAAGACCAAAACACACCCAAAGGCCTTCACTATTGGCACGTTGGGAAGCAGTTTTCTACCCCTTTGGCTTGACCCGTCAACCCGAAACTCATAGGGCCTCAAGTCCAGGGATTTGTCTTGGCACTGGCGCGAGCCCGGGTCAGATCGCTCAGCCGTAGCCGTTGCTGCACGGGTGCCAAGTTGGTGAAAAAACCCCAAAGTAGGCATTTTCAATGGGGTTTCTGGACCACTTGACCTTGACCGAGAGATTGGAACCTCTGAACGCGGCAAGGTGGGCGGGTCCCCTGGGCACGTTGGCGAGCCCAGGTCGGATGGCTCAGCCGATGGGCGTGCACTAGTCGTGACCAATTTGCTTACTTTTGTGCCGTGTTCAATCGCTGCTTTGACCCCCTTGACCTTGTCAGACGGACCCCAAATCCTTATCGCCTTAGGTCCAGGTGGTCCCCTGGTCTCTGGCGCGAGCCCAGGTCAGATCGCACGGCCGAAGCCATTGCTCCATGCGACTCAAATTGGCAAAAACGGCAAAATGGGTCGACCTTGAGCTTGACCGATCGACCCGAAACTCTGCATGTTGCAGGTCCAGATGGACCCTTGGTCACTGCCGCGAGCCCAGGTCAGATCGCACAGGCTAAAGGCATGCGGTTCCCCCTTGAAAAGACCAAAACACACCCAAAGGCCTTCACTATTGGCACGTTGGGAAGCAGTTTTCTACCCCTTTGGCTTGACCCGTCAACCCGAAACTCATAGGGCCTCAAGTCCAGGGATTTGTCTTGGCACTGGCGCGAGCCCGGGTCAGATCGCTCAGCCGTAGCCGTTGCTGCACGGGTGCCAAGTTGGTGAAAAAAGCCCAAAGTAGGCATTTTCAATGGGGTTTCTGGACCACTTGACCTTGACCGAGAGATTGGAACCTCTGAACGCGGCAAGGTGGGCGGGTCCCCTGGGCACGTTGGCGAGCCCAGGTCGGATGGCTCAGCCGATGGGCGTGCACTAGTCGTGACCAATTTGCTTACTTTTGTGCCGTGTTCAATCGCTGCTTTGACCCCCTTGACCTTGTCAGACGGACCCCAAATCCTTATCGCCTTAGGTCCAGGTGGTCCCCTGGTCTCTGGCGCGAGCCCAGGTCAGATCGCATGGCCGAAGCCATTGCTCCATGCGACTCAAATTGGCAAAAACGGCAAAATGGGTCGACCTTGAGCTTGACCGATCGACCCGAAACTCTGCATGTTGCAGGTCCAGATGGACCCTTGGTCACTGCCGCGAGCCCAGGTCAGATCGCACAGGCTAAAGGCATGCGGTTCCCCCTTGAAAAGACCAAAACACACCCAAAGGCCTTCACTATTGGCACGTTGGGAAGCAGTTTTCTACCCCTTTGGCTTGACCCGTCAACCCGAAACTCATAGGGCCTCAAGTCCAGGGATTTGTCTTGGCACTGGCGCGAGCCCGGGTCAGATCGCTCAGCCGTAGCCGTTGCTGCACGGGTGCCAAGTTGGTGAAAAAACCCCAAAGTAGGCATTTTCAATGGGGCTTCTGGACCACTTGACCTTGACCGAGAGATTGGAACCTCTGAACGCGGCAAGGTGGGCGGGTCCCCTGGGCACGTTGGCGAGCCCAGGTCGGATGGCTCAGCCGATGGGCGTGCACTAGTCGTGACCAATTTGCTTACTTTTGTGCCGTGTTCAATCGCTGCTTTGACCCCCTTGACCTTGTCAGACGGACCCCAAATCCTTATCGCCTTAGGTCCAGGTGGTCCCCTGGTCTCTGGCGCGAGCCCAGGTCAGATCGCACGGCCGAAGCCATTGCTCCATGCGACTCAAATTGGCAAAAACGGCAAAATGGGTCGACCTTGAGCTTGACCGATCGACCCGAAACTCTGCATGTTGCAGGTCCAGATGGACCCTTGGTCACTGCCGCGAGCCCAGGTCAGATCGCACAGGCTAAAGGCATGCGGTTCCCCCTTGAAAAGACCAAAACACACCCAAAGGCCTTCACTATTGGCACGTTGGGAAGCAGTTTTCTACCCCTTTGGCTTGACCCGTCAACCCGAAACTCATAGGGCCTCAAGTCCAGGGATTTGTCTTGGCACTGGCGCGAGCCCGGGTCAGATCGCTCAGCCGTAGCCGTTGCTGCACGGGTGCCAAGTTGGTGAAAAAACCCCAAAGTAGGCATTTTCAATGGGGTTTCTGGACCACTTGACCTTGACCGAGAGATTGGAACCTCTGAACGCGGCAAGGTGGGCGGGTCCCCTGGGCACGTTGGCGAGCCCAGGTCGGATGGCTCAGCCGATGGGCGTGCACTAGTCGTGACCAATTTGCTTACTTTTGTGCCGTGTTCAATCGCTGCTTTGACCCCCTTGACCTTGTCAGACGGACCCCAAATCCTTATCGCCTTAGGTCCAGGTGGTCCCCTGGTCTCTGGCGCGAGCCCAGGTCAGATCGCACGGCCGAAGCCATTGCTCCATGCGACTCAAATTGGCAAAAACGGCAAAATGGGTCGACCTTGAGCTTGACCGATCGACCCGAAACTCTGCATGTTGCAGGTCCAGATGGACCCTTGGTCACTGCCGCGAGCCCAGGTCAGATCGCACAGGCTAAAGGCATGCGGTTCCCCCTTGAAAAGACCAAAACACACCCAAAGGCCTTCACTATTGGCACGTTGGGAAGCAGTTTTCTACCCCTTTGGCTTGACCCGTCAACCCGAAACTCATAGGGCCTCAAGTCCAGGGATTTGTCTTGGCACTGGCGCGAGCCCGGGTCAGATCGCTCAGCCGTAGCCGTTGCTGCACGGGTGCCAAGTTGGTGAAAAAACCCCAAAGTAGGCATTTTCAATGGGGTTTCTGGACCACTTGACCTTGACCGAGAGATTGGAACCTCTGAACGCGGCAAGGTGGGCGGGTCCCCTGGGCACGTTGGCGAGCCCAGGTCGGATGGCTCAGCCGATGGGCGTGCACTAGTCGTGACCAATTTGCTTACTTTTGTGCCGTGTTCAATCGCTGCTTTGACCCCCTTGACCTTGTCAGACGGACCCCAAATCCTTATCGCCTTAGGTCCAGGTGGTCCCCTGGTCTCTGGCGCGAGCCCAGGTCAGATCGCACGGCCGAAGCCATTGCTCCATGCGACTCAAATTGGCAAAAACGGCAAAATGGGTCGACCTTGAGCTTGACCGATCGACCCGAAACTCTGCATGTTGCAGGTCCAGATGGACCCTTGGTCACTGCCGCGAGCCCAGGTCAGATCGCACAGGCTAAAGGCATGCGGTTCCCCCTTGAAAAGACCAAAACACACCCAAAGGCCTTCACTATTGGCACGTTGGGAAGCAGTTTTCTACCCCTTTGGCTTGACCCGTCAACCCGAAACTCATAGGGCCTCAAGTCCAGGGATTTGTCTTGGCACTGGCGCGAGCCCGGGTCAGATCGCTCAGCCGTAGCCGTTGCTGCACGGGTGCCAAGTTGGTGAAAAAAGCCCAAAGTAGGCATTTTCAATGGGGTTTCTGGACCACTTGACCTTGACCGAGAGATTGGAACCTCTGAACGCGGCAAGGTGGGCGGGTCCCCTGGGCACGTTGGCGAGCCCAGGTCGGATGGCTCAGCCGATGGGCGTGCACTAGTCGTGACCAATTTGCTTACTTTTGTGCCGTGTTCAATCGCTGCTTTGACCCCCTTGACCTTGTCAGACGGACCCCAAATCCTTATCGCCTTAGGTCCAGGTGGTCCCCTGGTCTCTGGCGCGAGCCCAGGTCAGATCGCATGGCCGAAGCCATTGCTCCATGCGACTCAAATTGGCAAAAACGGCAAAATGGGTCGACCTTGAGCTTGACCGATCGACCCGAAACTCTGCATGTTGCAGGTCCAGATGGACCCTTGGTCACTGCCGCGAGCCCAGGTCAGATCGCACAGGCTAAAGGCATGCGGTTCCCCCTTGAAAAGACCAAAACACACCCAAAGGCCTTCACTATTGGCACGTTGGGAAGCAGTTTTCTACCCCTTTGGCTTGACCCGTCAACCCAAAACTCATAGGGCCTCAAGTCCAGGGATTTGTCTTGGCACTGGCGCGAGCCCGGGTCAGATCGCTCAGCCGTAGCCGTTGCTGCACGGGTGCCAAGTTGGTGAAAAAACCCCAAAGTAGGCATTTTCAATGGGGCTTCTGGACCACTTGACCTTGACCGAGAGATTGGAACCTCTGAACGCGGCAAGGTGGGCGGGTCCCCTGGGCACGTTGGCGAGCCCAGGTCGGATGGCTCAGCCGATGGGCGTGCACTAGTCGTGACCAATTTGCTTACTTTTGTGCCGTGTTCAATCGCTGCTTTGACCCCCTTGACCTTGTCAGACGGACCCCAAATCCTTATCGCCTTAGGTCCAGGTGGTCCCCTGGTCTCTGGCGCGAGCCCAGGTCAGATCGCACGGCCGAAGCCATTGCTCCATGCGACTCAAATTGGCAAAAACGGCAAAATGGGTCGACCTTGAGCTTGACCGATCGACCCGAAACTCTGCATGTTGCAGGTCCAGATGGACCCTTGGTCACTGCCGCGAGCCCAGGTCAGATCGCACAGGCTAAAGGCATGCGGTTCCCCCTTGAAAAGACCAAAACACACCCAAAGGCCTTCACTATTGGCACGTTGGGAAGCAGTTTTCTACCCCTTTGGCTTGACCCGTCAACCCGAAACTCATAGGGCCTCAAGTCCAGGGATTTGTCTTGGCACTGGCGCGAGCCCGGGTCAGATCGCTCAGCCGTAGCCGTTGCTGCACGGGTGCCAAGTTGGTGAAAAAACCCAAAAGTAGGCATTTTCAATGGGGTTTCTGGACCACTTGACCTTGACCGAGAGATTGGAACCTCTGAACGCGGCAAGGTGGGCGGGTCCCCTGGGCACGTTGGCGAGCCCAGGTCGGATGGCTCAGCCGATGGGCGTGCACTAGTCGTGACCAATTTGCTTACTTTTGTGCCGTGTTCAATCGCTGCTTTGACCCCCTTGACCTTGTCAGACGGACCCCAAATCCTTATCGCCTTAGGTCCAGGTGGTCCCCTGGTCTCTGGCGCGAGCCCAGGTCAGATCGCACGGCCGAAGCCATTGCTCCATGCGACTCAAATTGGCAAAAACGGCAAAATGGGTCGACCTTGAGCTTGACCGATCGACCCGAAACTCTGCATGTTGCAGGTCCAGATGGACCCTTGGTCACTGCCGCGAGCCCAGGTCAGATCGCACAGGCTAAAGGCATGCGGTTCCCCCTTGAAAAGACCAAAACACACCCAAAGGCCTTCACTATTGGCACGTTGGGAAGCAGTTTTCTACCCCTTTGGCTTGACCCGTCAACCCGAAACTCATAGGGCCTCAAGTCCAGGGATTTGTCTTGGCACTGGCGCGAGCCCGGGTCAGATCGCTCAGCCGTAGCCGTTGCTGCACGGGTGCCAAGTTGGTGAAAAAACCCCAAAGTAGGCATTTTCAATGGGGTTTCTGGACCACTTGACCTTGACCGAGAGATTGGAACCTCTGAACGCGGCAAGGTGGGCGGGTCCCCTGGGCACGTTGGCGAGCCCAGGTCGGATGGCTCAGCCGATGGGCGTGCACTAGTCGTGACCAATTTGCTTACTTTTGTGCCGTGTTCAATCGCTGCTTTGACCCCCTTGACCTTGTCAGACGGACCCCAAATCCTTATCGCCTTAGGTCCAGGTGGTCCCCTGGTCTCTGGCGCGAGCCCAGGTCAGATCGCACGGCCGAAGCCATTGCTCCATGCGACTCAAATTGGCAAAAACGGCAAAATGGGTCGACCTTGAGCTTGACCGATCGACCCGAAACTCTGCATGTTGCAGGTCCAGATGGACCCTTGGTCACTGCCGCGAGCCCAGGTCAGATCGCACAGGCTAAAGGCATGCGGTTCCCCCTTGAAAAGACCAAAACACACCCAAAGGCCTTCACTATTGGCACGTTGGGAAGCAGTTTTCTACCCCTTTGGCTTGACCCGTCAACCCGAAACTCATAGGGCCTCAAGTCCAGGGATTTGTCTTGGCACTGGCGCGAGCCCGGGTCAGATCGCTCAGCCGTAGCCGTTGCTGCACGGGTGCCAAGTTGGTGAAAAAACCCCAAAGTAGGCATTTTCAATGGGGTTTCTGGACCACTTGACCTTGACCGAGAGATTGGAACCTCTGAACGCGGCAAGGTGGGCGGGTCCCCTGGGCACGTTGGCGAGCCCAGGTCGGATGGCTCAGCCGATGGGCGTGCACTAGTCGTGACCAATTTGCTTACTTTTGTGCCGTGTTCAATCGCTGCTTTGACCCCCTTGACCTTGTCAGACGGACCCCAAATCCTTATCGCCTTAGGTCCAGGTGGTCCCCTGGTCTCTGGCGCGAGCCCAGGTCAGATCGCACGGCCGAAGCCATTGCTCCATGCGACTCAAATTGGCAAAAACGGCAAAATGGGTCGACCTTGAGCTTGACCGATCGACCCGAAACTCTGCATGTTGCAGGTCCAGATGGACCCTTGGTCACTGCCGCGAGCCCAGGTCAGATCGCACAGGCTAAAGGCATGCGGTTCCCCCTTGAAAAGACCAAAACACACCCAAAGGCCTTCACTATTGGCACGTTGGGAAGCAGTTTTCTACCCCTTTGGCTTGACCCGTCAACCCGAAACTCATAGGGCCTCAAGTCCAGGGATTTGTCTTGGCACTGGCGCGAGCCCGGGTCAGATCGCTCAGCCGTAGCCGTTGCTGCACGGGTGCCAAGTTGGTGAAAAAACCCCAAAGTAGGCATTTTCAATGGGGTTTCTGGACCACTTGACCTTGACCGAGAGATTGGAACCTCTGAACGCGGCAAGGTGGGCGGGTCCCCTGGGCACGTTGGCGAGCCCAGGTCGGATGGCTCAGCCGATGGGCGTGCACTAGTCGTGACCAATTTGCTTACTTTTGTGCCGTGTTCAATCGCTGCTTTGACCCCCTTGACCTTGTCAGACGGACCCCAAATCCTTATCGCCTTAGGTCCAGGTGGTCCCCTGGTCTCTGGCGCGAGCCCAGGTCAGATCGCACGGCCGAAGCCATTGCTCCATGCGACTCAAATTGGCAAAAACGGCAAAATGGGTCGACCTTGAGCTTGACCGATCGACCCGAAACTCTGCATGTTGCAGGTCCAGATGGACCCTTGGTCACTGCCGCGAGCCCAGGTCAGATCGCACAGGCTAAAGGCATGCGGTTCCCCCTTGAAAAGACCAAAACACACCCAAAGGCCTTCACTATTGGCACGTTGGGAAGCAGTTTTCTACCCCTTTGGCTTGACCCGTCAACCCGAAACTCATAGGGCCTCAAGTCCAGGGATTTGTCTTGGCACTGGCGCGAGCCCGGGTCAGATCGCTCAGCCGTAGCCGTTGCTGCACGGGTGCCAAGTTGGTGAAAAAAGCCCAAAGTAGGCATTTTCAATGGGGTTTCTGGACCACTTGACCTTGACCGAGAGATTGGAACCTCTGAACGCGGCAAGGTGGGCGGGTCCCCTGGGCACGTTGGCGAGCCCAGGTCGGATGGCTCAGCCGATGGGCGTGCACTAGTCGTGACCAATTTGCTTACTTTTGTGCCGTGTTCAATCGCTGCTTTGACCCCCTTGACCTTGTCAGACGGACCCCAAATCCTTATCGCCTTAGGTCCAGGTGGTCCCCTGGTCTCTGGCGCGAGCCCAGGTCAGATCGCATGGCCGAAGCCATTGCTCCATGCGACTCAAATTGGCAAAAACGGCAAAATGGGTCGACCTTGAGCTTGACCGATCGACCCGAAACTCTGCATGTTGCAGGTCCAGATGGACCCTTGGTCACTGCCGCGAGCCCAGGTCAGATCGCACAGGCTAAAGGCATGCGGTTCCCCCTTGAAAAGACCAAAACACACCCAAAGGCCTTCACTATTGGCACGTTGGGAAGCAGTTTTCTACCCCTTTGGCTTGACCCGTCAACCCGAAACTCATAGGGCCTCAAGTCCAGGGATTTGTCTTGGCACTGGCGCGAGCCCGGGTCAGATCGCTCAGCCGTAGCCGTTGCTGCACGGGTGCCAAGTTGGTGAAAAAACCCCAAAGTAGGCATTTTCAATGGGGCTTCTGGACCACTTGACCTTGACCGAGAGATTGGAACCTCTGAACGTGGCAAGGTGGGCGGGTCCCCTGGGCACGTTGGCGAGCCCAGGTCGGATGGCTCAGCCGATGGGCGTGCACTAGTCGTGACCAATTTGCTTACTTTTGTGCCGTGTTCAATCGCTGCTTTGACCCCCTTGACCTTGTCAGACGGACCCCAAATCCTTATCGCCTTAGGTCCAGGTGGTCCCCTGGTCTCTGGCGCGAGCCCAGGTCAGATCGCACGGCCGAAGCCATTGCTCCATGCGACTCAAATTGGCAAAAACGGCAAAATGGGTCGACCTTGAGCTTGACCGATCGACCCGAAACTCTGCATGTTGCAGGTCCAGATGGACCCTTGGTCACTGCCGCGAGCCCAGGTCAGATCGCACAGGCTAAAGGCATGCGGTTCCCCCTTGAAAAGACCAAAACACACCCAAAGGCCTTCACTATTGGCACGTTGGGAAGCAGTTTTCTACCCCTTTGGCTTGACCCGTCAACCCGAAACTCATAGGGCCTCAAGTCCAGGGATTTGTCTTGGCACTGGCGCGAGCCCGGGTCAGATCGCTCAGCCGTAGCCGTTGCTGCACGGGTGCCAAGTTGGTGAAAAAACCCCAAAGTAGGCATTTTCAATGGGGTTTCTGGACCACTTGACCTTGACCGAGAGATTGGAACCTCTGAACGCGGCAAGGTGGGCGGGTCCCCTGGGCACGTTGGCGAGCCCAGGTCGGATGGCTCAGCCGATGGGCGTGCACTAGTCGTGACCAATTTGCTTACTTTTGTGCCGTGTTCAATCGCTGCTTTGACCCCCTTGACCTTGTCAGACGGACCCCAAATCCTTATCGCCTTAGGTCCAGGTGGTCCCCTGGTCTCTGGCGCGAGCCCAGGTCAGATCGCACGGCCGAAGCCATTGCTCCATGCGACTCAAATTGGCAAAAACGGCAAAATGGGTCGACCTTGAGCTTGACCGATCGACCCGAAACTCTGCATGTTGCAGGTCCAGATGGACCCTTGGTCACTGCCGCGAGCCCAGGTCAGATCGCACAGGCTAAAGGCATGCGGTTCCCCCTTGAAAAGACCAAAACACACCCAAAGGCCTTCACTATTGGCACGTTGGGAAGCAGTTTTCTACCCCTTTGGCTTGACCCGTCAACCCGAAACTCATAGGGCCTCAAGTCCAGGGATTTGTCTTGGCACTGGTGCGAGCCCGGGTCAGATCGCTCAGCCGTAGCCGTTGCTGCACGGGTGCCAAGTTGGTGAAAAAACCCCAAAGTAGGCATTTTCAATGGGGCTTCTGGACCACTTGACCTTGACCGAGAGATTGGAACCTCTGAACGCGGCAAGGTGGGCGGGTCCCCTGGGCACGTTGGCGAGCCCAGGTCGGATGGCTCAGCCGATGGGCGTGCACTAGTCGTGACCAATTTGCTTACTTTTGTGCCGTGTTCAATCGCTGCTTTGACCCCCTTGACCTTGTCAGACGGACCCCAAATCCTTATCGCCTTAGGTCCAGGTGGTCCCCTGGTCTCTGGCGCGAGCCCAGGTCAGATCGCACGGCCGAAGCCATTGCTCCATGCGACTCAAATTGGCAAAAACGGCAAAATGGGTCGACCTTGAGCTTGACCGATCGACCCGAAACTCTGCATGTTGCAGGTCCAGATGGACCCTTGGTCACTGCCGCGAGCCCAGGTCAGATCGCACAGGCTAAAGGCATGCGGTTCCCCCTTGAAAAGACCAAAACACACCCAAAGGCCTTCACTATTGGCACGTTGGGAAGCAGTTTTCTACCCCTTTGGCTTGACCCGTCAACCCGAAACTCATAGGGCCTCAAGTCCAGGGATTTGTCTTGGCACTGGCGCGAGCCCGGGTCAGATCGCTCAGCCGTAGCCGTTGCTGCACGGGTGCCAAGTTGGTGAAAAAACCCCAAAGTAGGCATTTTCAATGGGGTTTCTGGACCACTTGACCTTGACCGAGAGATTGGAACCTCTGAACGCGGCAAGGTGGGCGGGTCCCCTGGGCACGTTGGCGAGCCCAGGTCGGATGGCTCAGCCGATGGGCGTGCACTAGTCGTGACCAATTTGCTTACTTTTGTGCCGTGTTCAATCGCTGCTTTGACCCCCTTGACCTTGTCAGACGGACCCCAAATCCTTATCGCCTTAGGTCCAGGTGGTCCCCTGGTCTCTGGCGCGAGCCCAGGTCAGATCGCACGGCCGAAGCCATTGCTCCATGCGACTCAAATTGGCAAAAACGGCAAAATGGGTCGACCTTGAGCTTGACCGATCGACCCGAAACTCTGCATGTTGCAGGTCCAGATGGACCCTTGGTCACTGCCGCGAGCCCAGGTCAGATCGCACAGGCTAAAGGCATGCGGTTCCCCCTTGAAAAGACCAAAACACACCCAAAGGCCTTCACTATTGGCACGTTGGGAAGCAGTTTTCTACCCCTTTGGCTTGACCCGTCAACCCGAAACTCATAGGGCCTCAAGTCCAGGGATTTGTCTTGGCACTGGCGCGAGCCCGGGTCAGATCGCTCAGCCGTAGCCGTTGCTGCACGGGTGCCAAGTTGGTGAAAAAACCCCAAAGTAGGCATTTTCAATGGGGTTTCTGGACCACTTGACCTTGACCGAGAGATTGGAACCTCTGAACGCGGCAAGGTGGGCGGGTCCCCTGGGCACGTTGGCGAGCCCAGGTCGGATGGCTCAGCCGATGGGCGTGCACTAGTCGTGACCAATTTGCTTACTTTTGTGCCGTGTTCAATCGCTGCTTTGACCCCCTTGACCTTGTCAGACGGACCCCAAATCCTTATCGCCTTAGGTCCAGGTGGTCCCCTGGTCTCTGGCGCGAGCCCAGGTCAGATCGCACGGCCGAAGCCATTGCTCCATGCGACTCAAATTGGCAAAAACGGCAAAATGGGTCGACCTTGAGCTTGACCGATCGACCCGAAACTCTGCATGTTGCAGGTCCAGATGGACCCTTGGTCACTGCCGCGAGCCCAGGTCAGATCGCACAGGCTAAAGGCATGCGGTTCCCCCTTGAAAAGACCAAAACACACCAAAAGGCCTTCACTATTGGCACGTTGGGAAGCAGTTTTCTACCCCTTTGGCTTGACCCGTCAACCCGAAACTCATAGGGCCTCAAGTCCAGGGATTTGTCTTGGCACTGGCGCGAGCCCGGGTCAGATCGCTCAGCCGTAGCCGTTGCTGCACGGGTGCCAAGTTGGTGAAAAAACCCCAAAGTAGGCATTTTCAATGGGGCTTCTGGACCACTTGACCTTGACCGAGAGATTGGAACCTCTGAACGCGGCAAGGTGGGCGGGTCCCCTGGGCACGTTGGCGAGCCCAGGTCGGATGGCTCAGCCGATGGGCGTGCACTAGTCGTGACCAATTTGCTTACTTTTGTGCCGTGTTCAATCGCCGCTTTGACCCCCTTGACCTTGTCAGACGGACCCCAAATCCTTATCGCCTTAGGTCCAGGTGGTCCCCAGGTCTCTGGCGCGAGCCCAGGTCAGATCGCACGGCCGAAGCCATTGCTCCATGCGACTCAAATTGGCAAAAACGGCAAAATGGGTCGACCTTGAGCTTGACCGATCGACCCGAAACTCTGCATGTTGCAGGTCCAGATGGACCCTTGGTCACTGCCGCGAGCCCAGGTCAGATCGCACAGGCTAATGGCATGCGGTTCCCCCTTGAAAAGACCAAAACACACTCAAAGGCCTTCACTATTGGCACGTTGGGAAGCAGTTTTCTACCCCTTTGGCTTGACCCGTCAACCCGAAACTCATAGGGCCTCAAGTCCAGGGATTTGTCTTGGCACTGGCGCGAGCCCGGGTCAGATCGCTCAGCCGTAGCCGTTGCTGCACGGGTGCCAAGTTGGTGAAAAAACCCCAAAGTAGGCATTTTCAATGGGGTTTCTGGACCACTTGACCTTGACCGAGTGATTGGAACCTCTGAACGTGGCAAGGTGGGCGGGTCCCCTGGGCACGTTGGCGAGCCCAGGTCGGATGGCTCAGCCGATGGGCGTGCACTAGTCGTGACCAATTTGCTTACTTTTGTGCCGTGTTCAATCGCTGCTTTGACCCCCTTGACCTTGTCAGACGGACCCCAAATCCTTATCGCCTTAGGTCCAGGTGGTCCCCTGGTCTCTGGCGCGAGCCCAGGTCAGATCGCACGGCCGAAGCCATTGCTCCATGCGACTCAAATTGGCAAAAACGGCAAAATGGGTCGACCTTGAGCTTGACCGATCGACCCGAAACTCTGCATGTTGCAGGTCCAGATGGACCCTTGGTCACTGCCGCGAGCCCAGGTCAGATCGCACAGGCTAAAGGCATGCGGTTCCCCCTTGAAAAGACCAAAACACACCCAAAGGCCTTCACTATTGGCACGTTGGGAAGCAGTTTTCTACCCCTTTGGCTTGACCCGTCAACCCGAAACTCATAGGGCCTCAAGTCCAGGGATTTGTCTTGGCACTGGCGCGAGCCCGGGTCAGATCGCTCAGCCGTAGCCGTTGCTGCACTGGTGCCAAGTTGGTGAAAAAACCCAAAAGTAGGCATTTTCAATGGGGTTTCTGGACCACTTGACCTTGACCGAGAGATTGGAACCTCTGAACGCGGCAAGGTGGGCGGGTCCCCTGGGCACGTTGGCGAGCCCAGGTCGGATGGCTCAGCCGATGGGCGTGCACTAGTCGTGACCAATTTGCTTACTTTTGTGCCGTGTTCAATCGCCGCTTTGACCCCCTTGACCTTGTCAGACGGACCCCAAATCCTTATCGCCTTAGGTCCAGGTGGTCCCCAGGTCTCTGGCGCGAGCCCAGGTCAGATCGCACGGCCGAAGCCATTGCTCCATGCGACTCAAATTGGCAAAAACGGCAAAATGGGTCGACCTTGAGCTTGACCGATCGACCCGAAACTCTGCATGTTGCAGGTCCAGATGGACCCTTGGTCACTGCCGCGAGCCCAGGTCAGATCGCACAGGCTAAAGGCATGCGGTTCCCCCTTGAAAAGACCAAAACACACCCAAAGGCCTTCACTATTGGCACGTTGGGAAGCAGTTTTCTACCCCTTTGGCTTGACCCGTCAACCCGAAACTCATAGGGCCTCAAGTCCAGGGATTTGTCTTGGCACTGGCGCGAGCCCGGGTCAGATCGCTCAGCCGTAGCCGTTGCTGCACGGGTGCCAAGTTGGTGAAAAAACCCAAAAGTAGGCATTTTCAATGGGGTTTCTGGACCACTTGACCTTGACCGAGAGATTGGAACCTCTGAACGCGGCAAGGTGGGCGGGTCCCCTGGGCACGTTGGCGAGCCCAGGTCGGATGGCTCAGCCGATGGGCGTGCACTAGTCGTGACCAATTTGCTTACTTTTGTGCCGTGTTCAATCGCCGCTTTGACCCCCTTGACCTTGTCAGACGGACCCCAAATCCTTATCGCCTTAGGTCCAGGTGGTCCCCAGGTCTCTGGCGCGAGCCCAGGTCAGATCGCACGGCCGAAGCCATTGCTCCATGCGACTCAAATTGGCAAAAACGGCAAAATGGGTCGACCTTGAGCTTGACCGATCGACCCGAAACTCTGCATGTTGCAGGTCCAGATGGACCCTTGGTCACTGCCGCGAGCCCAGGTCAGATCGCACAGGCTAAAGGCATGCGGTTCCCCCTTGAAAAGACCAAAACACACCCAAAGGCCTTCACTATTGGCACGTTGGGAAGCAGTTTTCTACCCCTTTGGCTTGACCCGTCAACCCGAAACTCATAGGGCCTCAAGTCCAGGGATTTGTCTTGGCACTGGCGCGAGCCCGGGTCAGATCGCTCAGCCGTAGCCGTTGCTGCACGGGTGCCAAGTTGGTGAAAAAACCCCAAAGTAGGCATTTTCAATGGGGTTTCTGGACCACTTGACCTTGACCGAGAGATTGGAACCTCTGAACGCGGCAAGGTGGGCGGGTCCCCTGGGCACGTTGGCGAGCCCAGGTCGGATGGCTCAGCCGATGGGCGTGCACTAGTCGTGACCAATTTGCTTACTTTTGTGCCGTGTTCAATCGCTGCTTTGACCCCCTTGACCTTGTCAGACGGACCCCAAATCCTTATCGCCTTAGGTCCAGGTGGTCCCCTGGTCTCTGGCGCGAGCCCAGGTCAGATCGCACGGCCGAAGCCATTGCTCCATGCGACTCAAATTGGCAAAAACGGCAAAATGGGTCGACCTTGAGCTTGACCGATCGACCCGAAACTCTGCATGTTGCAGGTCCAGATGGACCCTTGGTCACTGCCGCGAGCCCAGGTCAGATCGCACAGGCTAAAGGCATGCGGTTCCCCCTTGAAAAGACCAAAACACACCCAAAGGCCTTCACTATTGGCACGTTGGGAAGCAGTTTTCTACCCCTTTGGCTTGACCCGTCAACCCGAAACTCATAGGGCCTCAAGTCCAGGGATTTGTCTTGGCACTGGCGCGAGCCCGGGTCAGATCGCTCAGCCGTAGCCGTTGCTGCACGGGTGCCAAGTTGGTGAAAAAACCCCAAAGTAGGCATTTTCAATGGGGTTTCTGGACCACTTGACCTTGACCGAGAGATTGGAACCTCTGAACGCGGCAAGGTGGGCGGGTCCCCTGGGCACGTTGGCGAGCCCAGGTCGGATGGCTCAGCCGATGGGCGTGCACTAGTCGTGACCAATTTGCTTACTTTTGTGCCGTGTTCAATCGCTGCTTTGACCCCCTTGACCTTGTCAGACGGACCCCAAATCCTTATCGCCTTAGGTCCAGGTGGTCCCCTGGTCTCTGGCGCGAGCCCAGGTCAGATCGCACGGCCGAAGCCATTGCTCCATGCGACTCAAATTGGCAAAAACGGCAAAATGGGTCGACCTTGAGCTTGACCGATCGACCCGAAACTCTGCATGTTGCAGGTCCAGATGGACCCTTGGTCACTGCCGCGAGCCCAGGTCAGATCGCACAGGCTAAAGGCATGCGGTTCCCCCTTGAAAAGACCAAAACACACCAAAAGGCCTTCACTATTGGCACGTTGGGAAGCAGTTTTCTACCCCTTTGGCTTGACCCGTCAACCCGAAACTCATAGGGCCTCAAGTCCAGGGATTTGTCTTGGCACTGGCGCGAGCCCGGGTCAGATCGCTCAGCCGTAGCCGTTGCTGCACGGGTGCCAAGTTGGTGAAAAAACCCCAAAGTAGGCATTTTCAATGGGGCTTCTGGACCACTTGACCTTGACCGAGAGATTGGAACCTCTGAACGCGGCAAGGTGGGCGGGTCCCCTGGGCACGTTGGCGAGCCCAGGTCGGATGGCTCAGCCGATGGGCGTGCACTAGTCGTGACCAATTTGCTTACTTTTGTGCCGTGTTCAATCGCCGCTTTGACCCCCTTGACCTTGTCAGACGGACCCCAAATCCTTATCGCCTTAGGTCCAGGTGGTCCCCTGGTCTCTGGCGCGAGCCCAGGTCAGATCGCACGGCCGAAGCCATTGCTCCATGCGACTCAAATTGGCAAAAACGGCAAAATGGGTCGACCTTGAGCTTGACCGATCGACCCGAAACTCTGCATGTTGCAGGTCCAGATGGACCCTTGGTCACTGCCGCGAGCCCAGGTCAGATCGCACAGGCTAAAGGCATGCGGTTCCCCCTTGAAAAGACCAAAACACACCCAAAGGCCTTCACTATTGGCACGTTGGGAAGCAGTTTTCTACCCCTTTGGCTTGACCCGTCAACCCGAAACTCATAGGGCCTCAAGTCCAGGGATTTGTCTTGGCACTGGCGCGAGCCCGGGTCAGATCGCTCAGCCGTAGCCGTTGCTGCACGGGTGCCAAGTTGGTGAAAAAACCCCAAAGTAGGCATTTTCAATGGGGTTTCTGGACCACTTGACCTTGACCGAGAGATTGGAACCTCTGAACGCGGCAAGGTGGGCGGGTCCCCTGGGCACGTTGGCGAGCCCAGGTCGGATGGCTCAGCCGATGGGCGTGCACTAGTCGTGACCAATTTGCTTACTTTTGTGCCGTGTTCAATCGCTGCTTTGACCCCCTTGACCTTGTCAGACGGACCCCAAATCCTTATCGCCTTAGGTCCAGGTGGTCCCCTGGTCTCTGGCGCGAGCCCAGGTCAGATCGCACGGCCGAAGCCATTGCTCCATGCGACTCAAATTGGCAAAAACGGCAAAATGGGTCGACCTTGAGCTTGACCGATCGACCCGAAACTCTGCATGTTGCAGGTCCAGATGGACCCTTGGTCACTGCCGCGAGCCCAGGTCAGATCGCACAGGCTAAAGGCATGCGGTTCCCCCTTGAAAAGACCAAAACACACCCAAAGGCCTTCACTATTGGCACGTTGGGAAGCAGTTTTCTACCCCTTTGGCTTGACCCGTCAACCCGAAACTCATAGGGCCTCAAGTCCAGGGATTTGTCTTGGCACTGGCGCGAGCCCGGGTCAGATCGCTCAGCCGTAGCCGTTGCTGCACGGGTGCCAAGTTGGTGAAAAAACCCCAAAGTAGGCATTTTCAATGGGGCTTCTGGACCACTTGACCTTGACCGAGAGATTGGAACCTCTGAACGCGGCAAGGTGGGCGGGTCCCCTGGGCACGTTGGCGAGCCCAGGTCGGATGGCTCAGCCGATGGGCGTGCACTAGTCGTGACCAATTTGCTTACTTTTGTGCCGTGTTCAATCGCTGCTTTGACCCCCTTGACCTTGTCAGACGGACCCCAAATCCTTATCGCCTTAGGTCCAGGTGGTCCCCTGGTCTCTGGCGCGAGCCCAGGTCAGATCGCACGGCCGAAGCCATTGCTCCATGCGACTCAAATTGGCAAAAACGGCAAAATGGGTCGACCTTGAGCTTGACCGATCGACCCGAAACTCTGCATGTTGCAGGTCCAGATGGACCCTTGGTCACTGCCGCGAGCCCAGGTCAGATCGCACAGGCTAAAGGCATGCGGTTCCCCCTTGAAAAGACCAAAACACACCCAAAGGCCTTCACTATTGGCACGTTGGGAAGCAGTTTTCTACCCCTTTGGCTTGACCCGTCAACCCGAAACTCATAGGGCCTCAAGTCCAGGGATTTGTCTTGGCACTGGCGCGAGCCCGGGTCAGATCGCTCAGCCGTAGCCGTTGCTGCACGGGTGCCAAGTTGGTGAAAAAACCCCAAAGTAGGCATTTTCAATGGGGTTTCTGGACCACTTGACCTTGACCGAGAGATTGGAACCTCTGAACGCGGCAAGGTGGGCGGGTCCCCTGGGCACGTTGGCGAGCCCAGGTCGGATGGCTCAGCCGATGGGCGTGCACTAGTCGTGACCAATTTGCTTACTTTTGTGCCGTGTTCAATCGCTGCTTTGACCCCCTTGACCTTGTCAGACGGACCCCAAATCCTTATCGCCTTAGGTCCAGGTGGTCCCCTGGTCTCTGGCGCGAGCCCAGGTCAGATCGCACGGCCGAAGCCATTGCTCCATGCGACTCAAATTGGCAAAAACGGCAAAATGGGTCGACCTTGAGCTTGACCGATCGACCCGAAACTCTGCATGTTGCAGGTCCAGATGGACCCTTGGTCACTGCCGCGAGCCCAGGTCAGATCGCACAGGCTAAAGGCATGCGGTTCCCCCTTGAAAAGACCAAAACACACCCAAAGGCCTTCACTATTGGCACGTTGGGAAGCAGTTTTCTACCCCTTTGGCTTGACCCGTCAACCCGAAACTCATAGGGCCTCAAGTCCAGGGATTTGTCTTGGCACTGGCGCGAGCCCGGGTCAGATCGCTCAGCCGTAGCCGTTGCTGCACGGGTGCCAAGTTGGTGAAAAAACCCCAAAGTAGGCATTTTCAATGGGGTTTCTGGACCACTTGACCTTGACCGAGAGATTGGAACCTCTGAACGCGGCAAGGTGGGCGGGTCCCCTGGGCACGTTGGCGAGCCCAGGTCGGATGGCTCAGCCGATGGGCGTGCACTAGTCGTGACCAATTTGCTTACTTTTGTGCCGTGTTCAATCGCTGCTTTGACCCCCTTGACCTTGTCAGACGGACCCCAAATCCTTATCGCCTTAGGTCCAGGTGGTCCCCTGGTCTCTGGCGCGAGCCCAGGTCAGATCGCACGGCCGAAGCCATTGCTCCATGCGACTCAAATTGGCAAAAACGGCAAAATGGGTCGACCTTGAGCTTGACCGATCGACCCGAAACTCTGCATGTTGCAGGTCCAGATGGACCCTTGGTCACTGCCGCGAGCCCAGGTCAGATCGCACAGGCTAAAGGCATGCGGTTCCCCCTTGAAAAGACCAAAACACACCCAAAGGCCTTCACTATTGGCACGTTGGGAAGCAGTTTTCTACCCCTTTGGCTTGACCCGTCAACCCGAAACTCATAGGGCCTCAAGTCCAGGGATTTGTCTTGGCACTGGCGCGAGCCCGGGTCAGATCGCTCAGCCGTAGCCGTTGCTGCACGGGTGCCAAGTTGGTGAAAAAACCCAAAAGTAGGCATTTTCAATGGGGTTTCTGGACCACTTGACCTTGACCGAGAGATTGGAACCTCTGAACGCGGCAAGGTGGGCGGGTCCCCTGGGCACGTTGGCGAGCCCAGGTCGGATGGCTCAGCCGATGGGCGTGCACTAGTCGTGACCAATTTGCTTACTTTTGTGCCGTGTTCAATCGCCGCTTTGACCCCCTTGACCTTGTCAGACGGACCCCAAATCCTTATCGCCTTAGGTCCAGGTGGTCCCCAGGTCTCTGGCGCGAGCCCAGGTCAGATCGCACGGCCGAAGCCATTGCTCCATGCGACTCAAATTGGCAAAAACGGCAAAATGGGTCGACCTTGAGCTTGACCGATCGACCCGAAACTCTGCATGTTGCAGGTCCAGATGGACCCTTGGTCACTGCCGCGAGCCCAGGTCAGATCGCACAGGCTAAAGGCATGCGGTTCCCCCTTGAAAAGACCAAAACACACTCAAAGGCCTTCACTATTGGCACGTTGGGAAGCAGTTTTCTACCCCTTTGGCTTGACCCGTCAACCCGAAACTCATAGGGCCTCAAGTCCAGGGATTTGTCTTGGCACTGGCGCGAGCCCGGGTCAGATCGCTCAGCCGTAGCCGTTGCTGCACGGGTGCCAAGTTGGTGAAAAAACCCCAAAGTAGGCATTTTCAATGGGGTTTCTGGACCACTTGACCTTGACCGAGTGATTGGAACCTCTGAACGTGGCAAGGTGGGCGGGTCCCCTGGGCACGTTGGCGAGCCCAGGTCGGATGGCTCAGCCGATGGGCGTGCACTAGTCGTGACCAATTTGCTTACTTTTGTGCCGTGTTCAATCGCTGCTTTGACCCCCTTGACCTTGTCAGACGGACCCCAAATCCTTATCGCCTTAGGTCCAGGTGGTCCCCTGGTCTCTGGCGCGAGCCCAGGTCAGATCGCACGGCCGAAGCCATTGCTCCATGCGACTCAAATTGGCAAAAACGGCAAAATGGGTCGACCTTGAGCTTGACCGATCGACCCGAAACTCTGCATGTTGCAGGTCCAGATGGACCCTTGGTCACTGCCGCGAGCCCAGGTCAGATCGCACAGGCTAAAGGCATGCGGTTCCCCCTTGAAAAGACCAAAACACACCCAAAGGCCTTCACTATTGGCACGTTGGGAAGCAGTTTTCTACCCCTTTGGCTTGACCCGTCAACCCGAAACTCATAGGGCCTCAAGTCCAGGGATTTGTCTTGGCACTGGCGCGAGCCCGGGTCAGATCGCTCAGCCGTAGCCGTTGCTGCACGGGTGCCAAGTTGGTGAAAAAACCCCAAAGTAGGCATTTTCAATGGGGTTTCTGGACCACTTGACCTTGACCGAGAGATTGGAACCTCTGAACTCGGCAAGGTGGGCGGGTCCCCTGGGCACGTTGGCGAGCCCAGGTCGGATGGCTCAGCCGATGGGCGTGCACTAGTCGTGACCAATTTGCTTACTTTTGTGCCGTGTTCAATCGCCGCTTTGACCCCCTTGACCTTGTCAGACGGACCCCAAATCCTTATCGCCTTAGGTCCAGGTGGTCCCCAGGTCTCTGGCGCGAGCCCAGGTCAGATCGCACGGCCGAAGCCATTGCTCCATGCGACTCAAATTGGCAAAAACGGCAAAATGGGTCGACCTTGAGCTTGACCGATCGACCCGAAACTCTGCATGTTGCAGGTCCAGATGGACCCTTGGTCACTGCCGCGAGCCCAGGTCAGATCGCACAGGCTAAAGGCATGCGGTTCCCCCTTGAAAAGACCAAAACACACCCAAAGGCCTTCACTATTGGCACGTTGGGAAGCAGTTTTCTACCCCTTTGGCTTGACCCGTCAACCCGAAACTCATAGGGCCTCAAGTCCAGGGATTTGTCTTGGCACTGGCGCGAGCCCGGGTCAGATCGCTCAGCCGTAGCCGTTGCTGCACGGGTGCCAAGTTGGTGAAAAAACCCAAAAGTAGGCATTTTCAATGGGGTTTCTGGACCACTTGACCTTGACCGAGAGATTGGAACCTCTGAACGCGGCAAGGTGGGCGGGTCCCCTGGGCACGTTGGCGAGCCCAGGTCGGATGGCTCAGCCGATGGGCGTGCACTAGTCGTGACCAATTTGCTTACTTTTGTGCCGTGTTCAATCGCCGCTTTGACCCCCTTGACCTTGTCAGACGGACCCCAAATCCTTATCGCCTTAGGTCCAGGTGGTCCCCAGGTCTCTGGCGCGAGCCCAGGTCAGATCGCACGGCCGAAGCCATTGCTCCATGCGACTCAAATTGGCAAAAACGGCAAAATGGGTCGACCTTGAGCTTGACCGATCGACCCGAAACTCTGCATGTTGCAGGTCCAGATGGACCCTTGGTCACTGCCGCGAGCCCAGGTCAGATCGCACAGGCTAAAGGCATGCGGTTCCCCCTTGAAAAGACCAAAACACACCCAAAGGCCTTCACTATTGGCACGTTGGGAAGCAGTTTTCTACCCCTTTGGCTTGACCCGTCAACCCGAAACTCATAGGGCCTCAAGTCCAGGGATTTGTCTTGGCACTGGCGCGAGCCCGGGTCAGATCGCTCAGCCGTAGCCGTTGCTGCACGGGTGCCAAGTTGGTGAAAAAACCCCAAAGTAGGCATTTTCAATGGGGTTTCTGGACCACTTGACCTTGACCGAGAGATTGGAACCTCTGAACGCGGCAAGGTGGGCGGGTCCCCTGGGCACGTTGGCGAGCCCAGGTCGGATGGCTCAGCCGATGGGCGTGCACTAGTCGTGACCAATTTGCTTACTTTTGTGCCGTGTTCAATCGCTGCTTTGACCCCCTTGACCTTGTCAGACGGACCCCAAATCCTTATCGCCTTAGGTCCAGGTGGTCCCCTGGTCTCTGGCGCGAGCCCAGGTCAGATCGCACGGCCGAAGCCATTGCTCCATGCGACTCAAATTGGCAAAAACGGCAAAATGGGTCGACCTTGAGCTTGACCGATCGACCCGAAACTCTGCATGTTGCAGGTCCAGATGGACCCTTGGTCACTGCCGCGAGCCCAGGTCAGATCGCACAGGCTAAAGGCATGCGGTTCCCCCTTGAAAAGACCAAAACACACCCAAAGGCCTTCACTATTGGCACGTTGGGAAGCAGTTTTCTACCCCTTTGGCTTGACCCGTCAACCCGAAACTCATAGGGCCTCAAGTCCAGGGATTTGTCTTGGCACTGGCGTGAGCCCGGGTCAGATCGCTCAGCCGTAGCCGTTGCTGCACGGGTGCCAAGTTGGTGAAAAAACCCAAAAGTAGGCATTTTCAATGGGGTTTCTGGACCACTTGACCTTGACCGAGAGATTGGAACCTCTGAACGCGGCAAGGTGGGCGGGTCCCCTGGGCACGTTGGCGAGCCCAGGTCGGATGGCTCAGCCGATGGGCGTGCACTAGTCGTGACCAATTTGCTTACTTTTGTGCCGTGTTCAATCGCTGCTTTGACCCCCTTGACCTTGTCAGACGGACCCCAAATCCTTATCGCCTTAGGTCCAGGTGGTCCCCTGGTCTCTGGCGCGAGCCCAGGTCAGATCGCACGGCCGAAGCCATTGCTCCATGCGACTCAAATTGGCAAAAACGGCAAAATGGGTCGACCTTGAGCTTGACCGATCGACCCGAAACTCTGCATGTTGCAGGTCCAGATGGACCCTTGGTCACTGCCGCGAGCCCAGGTCAGATCGCACAGGCTAAAGGCATGCGGTTCCCCCTTGAAAAGACCAAAACACACCCAAAGGCCTTCACTATTGGCACGTTGGGAAGCAGTTTTCTACCCCTTTGGCTTGACCCGTCAACCCGAAACTCATAGGGCCTCAAGTCCAGGGATTTGTCTTGGCACTGGCGCGAGCCCGGGTCAGATCGCTCAGCCGTAGCCGTTGCTGCACGGGTGCCAAGTTGGTGAAAAAACCCCAAAGTAGGCATTTTCAATGGGGCTTCTGGACCACTTGACCTTGACCGAGAGATTGGAACCTCTGAACGCGGCAAGGTGGGCGGGTCCCCTGGGCACGTTGGCGAGCCCAGGTCGGATGGCTCAGCCGATGGGCGTGCACTAGTCGTGACCAATTTGCTTACTTTTGTGCCGTGTTCAATCGCTGCTTTGACCCCCTTGACCTTGTCAGACGGACCCCAAATCCTTATCGCCTTAGGTCCAGGTGGTCCCCTGGTCTCTGGCGCGAGCCCAGGTCAGATCGCACGGCCGAAGCCATTGCTCCATGCGACTCAAATTGGCAAAAACGGCAAAATGGGTCGACCTTGAGCTTGACCGATCGACCCGAAACTCTGCATGTTGCAGGTCCAGATGGACCCTTGGTCACTGCCGCGAGCCCAGGTCAGATCGCACAGGCTAAAGGCATGCGGTTCCCCCTTGAAAAGACCAAAACACACCCAAAGGCCTTCACTATTGGCACGTTGGGAAGCAGTTTTCTACCCCTTTGGCTTGACCCGTCAACCCGAAACTCATAGGGCCTCAAGTCCAGGGATTTGTCTTGGCACTGGCGCGAGCCCGGGTCAGATCGCTCAGCCGTAGCCGTTGCTGCACGGGTGCCAAGTTGGTGAAAAAACCCCAAAGTAGGCATTTTCAATGGGGTTTCTGGACCACTTGACCTTGACCGAGAGATTGGAACCTCTGAACGCGGCAAGGTGGGCGGGTCCCCTGGGCACGTTGGCGAGCCCAGGTCGGATGGCTCAGCCGATGGGCGTGCACTAGTCGTGACCAATTTGCTTACTTTTGTGCCGTGTTCAATCGCTGCTTTGACCCCCTTGACCTTGTCAGACGGACCCCAAATCCTTATCGCCTTAGGTCCAGGTGGTCCCCTGGTCTCTGGCGCGAGCCCAGGTCAGATCGCACGGCCGAAGCCATTGCTCCATGCGACTCAAATTGGCAAAAACGGCAAAATGGGTCGACCTTGAGCTTGACCGATCGACCCGAAACTCTGCATGTTGCAGGTCCAGATGGACCCTTGGTCACTGCCGCGAGCCCAGGTCAGATCGCACAGGCTAAAGGCATGCGGTTCCCCCTTGAAAAGACCAAAACACACCCAAAGGCCTTCACTATTGGCACGTTGGGAAGCAGTTTTCTACCCCTTTGGCTTGACCCGTCAACCCGAAACTCATAGGGCCTCAAGTCCAGGGATTTGTCTTGGCACTGGCGCGAGCCCGGGTCAGATCGCTCAGCCGTAGCCGTTGCTGCACGGGTGCCAAGTTGGTGAAAAAACCCCAAAGTAGGCATTTTCAATGGGGCTTCTGGACCACTTGACCTTGACCGAGAGATTGGAACCTCTGAACGCGGCAAGGTGGGCGGGTCCCCTGGGCACGTTGGCGAGCCCAGGTCGGATGGCTCAGCCGATGGGCGTGCACTAGTCGTGACCAATTTGCTTACTTTTGTGCCGTGTTCAATCGCCGCTTTGACCCCCTTGACCTTGTCAGACGGACCCCAAATCCTTATCGCCTTAGGTCCAGGTGGTCCCCTGGTCTCTGGCGCGAGCCCAGGTCAGATCGCACGGCCGAAGCCATTGCTCCATGCGACTCAAATTGGCAAAAACGGCAAAATGGGTCGACCTTGAGCTTGACCGATCGACCCGAAACTCTGCATGTTGCAGGTCCAGATGGACCCTTGGTCACTGCCGCGAGCCCAGGTCAGATCGCACAGGCTAAAGGCATGCGGTTCCCCCTTGAAAAGACCAAAACACACCCAAAGGCCTTCACTATTGGCACGTTGGGAAGCAGTTTTCTACCCCTTTGGCTTGACCCGTCAACCCGAAACTCATAGGGCCTCAAGTCCAGGGATTTGTCTTGGCACTGGCGCGAGCCCGGGTCAGATCGCTCAGCCGTAGCCGTTGCTGCACGGGTGCCAAGTTGGTGAAAAAACCCCAAAGTAGGCATTTTCAATGGGGTTTCTGGACCACTTGACCTTGACCGAGAGATTGGAACCTCTGAACGCGGCAAGGTGGGCGGGTCCCCTGGGCACGTTGGCGAGCCCAGGTCGGATGGCTCAGCCGATGGGCGTGCACTAGTCGTGACCAATTTGCTTACTTTTGTGCCGTGTTCAATCGCTGCTTTGACCCCCTTGACCTTGTCAGACGGACCCCAAATCCTTATCGCCTTAGGTCCAGGTGGTCCCCTGGTCTCTGGCGCGAGCCCAGGTCAGATCGCACGGCCGAAGCCATTGCTCCATGCGACTCAAATTGGCAAAAACGGCAAAATGGGTCGACCTTGAGCTTGACCGATCGACCCGAAACTCTGCATGTTGCAGGTCCAGATGGACCCTTGGTCACTGCCACGAGCCCAGGTCAGATCGCACAGGCTAAAGGCATGCGGTTCCCCCTTGAAAAGACCAAAACACACCCAAAGGCCTTCACTATTGGCACGTTGGGAAGCAGTTTTCTACCCCTTTGGCTTGACCCGTCAACCCGAAACTCATAGGGCCTCAAGTCCAGGGATTTGTCTTGGCACTGGCGCGAGCCCGGGTCAGATCGCTCAGCCGTAGCCGTTGCTGCACGGGTGCCAAGTTGGTGAAAAAACCCCAAAGTAGGCATTTTCAATGGGGCTTCTGGACCACTTGACCTTGACCGAGAGATTGGAACCTCTGAACGCGGCAAGGTGGGCGGGTCCCCTGGGCACGTTGGCGAGCCCAGGTCGGATGGCTCAGCCGATGGGCGTGCACTAGTCGTGACCAATTTGCTTACTTTTGTGCCGTGTTCAATCGCCGCTTTGACCCCCTTGACCTTGTCAGACGGACCCCAAATCCTTATCGCCTTAGGTCCAGGTGGTCCCCTGGTCTCTGGCGCGAGCCCAGGTCAGATCGCACGGCCGAAGCCATTGCTCCATGCGACTCAAATTGGCAAAAACGGCAAAATGGGTCGACCTTGAGCTTGACCGATCGACCCGAAACTCTGCATGTTGCAGGTCCAGATGGACCCTTGGTCACTGCCGCGAGCCCAGGTCAGATCGCACAGGCTAAAGGCATGCGGTTCCCCCTTGAAAAGACCAAAACACACCCAAAGGCCTTCACTATTGGCACGTTGGGAAGCAGTTTTCTACCCCTTTGGCTTGACCCGTCAACCCGAAACTCATAGGGCCTCAAGTCCAGGGATTTGTCTTGGCACTGGCGCGAGCCCGGGTCAGATCGCTCAGCCGTAGCCGTTGCTGCACGGGTGCCAAGTTGGTGAAAAAACCCCAAAGTAGGCATTTTCAATGGGGTTTCTGGACCACTTGACCTTGACCGAGAGATTGGAACCTCTGAACGCGGCAAGGTGGGCGGGTCCCCTGGGCACGTTGGCGAGCCCAGGTCGGATGGCTCAGCCGATGGGCGTGCACTAGTCGTGACCAATTTGCTTACTTTTGTGCCGTGTTCAATCGCTGCTTTGACCCCCTTGACCTTGTCAGACGGACCCCAAATCCTTATCGCCTTAGGTCCAGGTGGTCCCCTGGTCTCTGGCGCGAGCCCAGGTCAGATCGCACGGCCGAAGCCATTGCTCCATGCGACTCAAATTGGCAAAAACGGCAAAATGGGTCGACCTTGAGCTTGACCGATCGACCCGAAACTCTGCATGTTGCAGGTCCAGATGGACCCTTGGTCACTGCCGCGAGCCCAGGTCAGATCGCACAGGCTAAAGGCATGCGGTTCCCCCTTGAAAAGACCAAAACACACCCAAAGGCCTTCACTATTGGCACGTTGGGAAGCAGTTTTCTACCCCTTTGGCTTGACCCGTCAACCCGAAACTCATAGGGCCTCAAGTCCAGGGATTTGTCTTGGCACTGGCGCGAGCCCGGGTCAGATCGCTCAGCCGTAGCCGTTGCTGCACGGGTGCCAAGTTGGTGAAAAAACCCCAAAGTAGGCATTTTCAATGGGGCTTCTGGACCACTTGACCTTGACCGAGAGATTGGAACCTCTGAACGCGGCAAGGTGGGCGGGTCCCCTGGGCACGTTGGCGAGCCCAGGTCGGATGGCTCAGCCGATGGGCGTGCACTAGTCGTGACCAATTTGCTTACTTTTGTGCCGTGTTCAATCGCTGCTTTGACCCCCTTGACCTTGTCAGACGGACCCCAAATCCTTATCGCCTTAGGTCCAGGTGGTCCCCTGGTCTCTGGCGCGAGCCCAGGTCAGATCGCACGGCCGAAGCCATTGCTCCATGCGACTCAAATTGGCAAAAACGGCAAAATGGGTCGACCTTGAGCTTGACCGATCGACCCGAAACTCTGCATGTTGCAGGTCCAGATGGACCCTTGGTCACTGCCGCGAGCCCAGGTCAGATCGCACAGGCTAAAGGCATGCGGTTCCCCCTTGAAAAGACCAAAACACACCCAAAGGCCTTCACTATTGGCACGTTGGGAAGCAGTTTTCTACCCCTTTGGCTTGACCCGTCAACCCGAAACTCATAGGGCCTCAAGTCCAGGGATTTGTCTTGGCACTGGCGCGAGCCCGGGTCAGATCGCTCAGCCGTAGCCGTTGCTGCACGGGTGCCAAGTTGGTGAAAAAACCCCAAAGTAGGCATTTTCAATGGGGTTTCTGGACCACTTGACCTTGACCGAGAGATTGGAACCTCTGAACGCGGCAAGGTGGGCGGGTCCCCTGGGCACGTTGGCGAGCCCAGGTCGGATGGCTCAGCCGATGGGCGTGCACTAGTCGTGACCAATTTGCTTACTTTTGTGCCGTGTTCAATCGCTGCTTTGACCCCCTTGACCTTGTCAGACGGACCCCAAATCCTTATCGCCTTAGGTCCAGGTGGTCCCCTGGTCTCTGGCGCGAGCCCAGGTCAGATCGCACGGCCGAAGCCATTGCTCCATGCGACTCAAATTGGCAAAAACGGCAAAATGGGTCGACCTTGAGCTTGACCGATCGACCCGAAACTCTGCATGTTGCAGGTCCAGATGGACCCTTGGTCACTGCCGCGAGCCCAGGTCAGATCGCACAGGCTAAAGGCATGCGGTTCCCCCTTGAAAAGACCAAAACACACCCAAAGGCCTTCACTATTGGCACGTTGGGAAGCAGTTTTCTACCCCTTTGGCTTGACCCGTCAACCCGAAACTCATAGGGCCTCAAGTCCAGGGATTTGTCTTGGCACTGGCGCGAGCCCGGGTCAGATCGCTCAGCCGTAGCCGTTGCTGCACGGGTGCCAAGTTGGTGAAAAAACCCCAAAGTAGGCATTTTCAATGGGGTTTCTGGACCACTTGACCTTGACCGAGAGATTGGAACCTCTGAACGCGGCAAGGTGGGCGGGTCCCCTGGGCACGTTGGCGAGCCCAGGTCGGATGGCTCAGCCGATGGGCGTGCACTAGTCGTGACCAATTTGCTTACTTTTGTGCCGTGTTCAATCGCTGCTTTGACCCCCTTGACCTTGTCAGACGGACCCCAAATCCTTATCGCCTTAGGTCCAGGTGGTCCCCTGGTCTCTGGCGCGAGCCCAGGTCAGATCGCACGGCCGAAGCCATTGCTCCATGCGACTCAAATTGGCAAAAACGGCAAAATGGGTCGACCTTGAGCTTGACCGATCGACCCGAAACTCTGCATGTTGCAGGTCCAGATGGACCCTTGGTCACTGCCGCGAGCCCAGGTCAGATCGCACAGGCTAAAGGCATGCGGTTCCCCCTTGAAAAGACCAAAACACACCAAAAGGCCTTCACTATTGGCACGTTGGGAAGCAGTTTTCTACCCCTTTGGCTTGACCCGTCAACCCGAAACTCATAGGGCCTCAAGTCCAGGGATTTGTCTTGGCACTGGCGCGAGCCCGGGTCAGATCGCTCAGCCGTAGCCGTTGCTGCACGGGTGCCAAGTTGGTGAAAAAACCCCAAAGTAGGCATTTTCAATGGGGCTTCTGGACCACTTGACCTTGACCGAGAGATTGGAACCTCTGAACGCGGCAAGGTGGGCGGGTCCCCTGGGCACGTTGGCGAGCCCAGGTCGGATGGCTCAGCCGATGGGCGTGCACTAGTCGTGACCAATTTGCTTACTTTTGTGCCGTGTTCAATCGCCGCTTTGACCCCCTTGACCTTGTCAGACGGACCCCAAATCCTTATCGCCTTAGGTCCAGGTGGTCCCCAGGTCTCTGGCGCGAGCCCAGGTCAGATCGCACGGCCGAAGCCATTGCTCCATGCGACTCAAATTGGCAAAAACGGCAAAATGGGTCGACCTTGAGCTTGACCGATCGACCCGAAACTCTGCATGTTGCAGGTCCAGATGGACCCTTGGTCACTGCCGCGAGCCCAGGTCAGATCGCACAGGCTAAAGGCATGCGGTTCCCCCTTGAAAAGACCAAAACACACTCAAAGGCCTTCACTATTGGCACGTTGGGAAGCAGTTTTCTACCCCTTTGGCTTGACCCGTCAACCCGAAACTCATAGGGCCTCAAGTCCAGGGATTTGTCTTGGCACTGGCGCGAGCCCGGGTCAGATCGCTCAGCCGTAGCCGTTGCTGCACGGGTGCCAAGTTGGTGAAAAAACCCCAAAGTAGGCATTTTCAATGGGGTTTCTGGACCACTTGACCTTGACCGAGTGATTGGAACCTCTGAACGTGGCAAGGTGGGCGGGTCCCCTGGGCACGTTGGCGAGCCCAGGTCGGATGGCTCAGCCGATGGGCGTGCACTAGTCGTGACCAATTTGCTTACTTTTGTGCCGTGTTCAATCGCTGCTTTGACCCCCTTGACCTTGTCAGACGGACCCCAAATCCTTATCGCCTTAGGTCCAGGTGGTCCCCTGGTCTCTGGCGCGAGCCCAGGTCAGATCGCACGGCCGAAGCCATTGCTCCATGCGACTCAAATTGGCAAAAACGGCAAAATGGGTCGACCTTGAGCTTGACCGATCGACCCGAAACTCTGCATGTTGCAGGTCCAGATGGACCCTTGGTCACTGCCGCGAGCCCAGGTCAGATCGCACAGGCTAAAGGCATGCGGTTCCCCCTTGAAAAGACCAAAACACACCCAAAGGCCTTCACTATTGGCACGTTGGGAAGCAGTTTTCTACCCCTTTGGCTTGACCCGTCAACCCGAAACTCATAGGGCCTCAAGTCCAGGGATTTGTCTTGGCACTGGCGCGAGCCCGGGTCAGATCGCTCAGCCGTAGCCGTTGCTGCACGGGTGCCAAGTTGGTGAAAAAACCCAAAAGTAGGCATTTTCAATGGGGTTTCTGGACCACTTGACCTTGACCGAGAGATTGGAACCTCTGAACGCGGCAAGGTGGGCGGGTCCCCTGGGCACGTTGGCGAGCCCAGGTCGGATGGCTCAGCCGATGGGCGTGCACTAGTCGTGACCAATTTGCTTACTTTTGTGCCGTGTTCAATCGCCGCTTTGACCCCCTTGACCTTGTCAGACGGACCCCAAATCCTTATCGCCTTAGGTCCAGGTGGTCCCCAGGTCTCTGGCGCGAGCCCAGGTCAGATCGCACGGCCGAAGCCATTGCTCCATGCGACTCAAATTGGCAAAAACGGCAAAATGGGTCGACCTTGAGCTTGACCGATCGACCCGAAACTCTGCATGTTGCAGGTCCAGATGGACCCTTGGTCACTGCCGCGAGCCCAGGTCAGATCGCACAGGCTAAAGGCATGCGGTTCCCCCTTGAAAAGACCAAAACACACCCAAAGGCCTTCACTATTGGCACGTTGGGAAGCAGTTTTCTACCCCTTTGGCTTGACCCGTCAACCCGAAACTCATAGGGCCTCAAGTCCAGGGATTTGTCTTGGCACTGGCGCGAGCCCGGGTCAGATCGCTCAGCCGTAGCCGTTGCTGCACGGGTGCCAAGTTGGTGAAAAAACCCAAAAGTAGGCATTTTCAATGGGGTTTCTGGACCACTTGACCTTGACCGAGAGATTGGAACCTCTGAACGCGGCAAGGTGGGCGGGTCCCCTGGGCACGTTGGCGAGCCCAGGTCGGATGGCTCAGCCGATGGGCGTGCACTAGTCGTGACCAATTTGCTTACTTTTGTGCCGTGTTCAATCGCCGCTTTGACCCCCTTGACCTTGTCAGACGGACCCCAAATCCTTATCGCCTTAGGTCCAGGTGGTCCCCAGGTCTCTGGCGCGAGCCCAGGTCAGATCGCACGGCCGAAGCCATTGCTCCATGCGACTCAAATTGGCAAAAACGGCAAAATGGGTCGACCTTGAGCTTGACCGATCGACCCGAAACTCTGCATGTTGCAGGTCCAGATGGACCCTTGGTCACTGCCGCGAGCCCAGGTCAGATCGCACAGGCTAAAGGCATGCGGTTCCCCCTTGAAAAGACCAAAACACACCCAAAGGCCTTCACTATTGGCACGTTGGGAAGCAGTTTTCTACCCCTTTGGCTTGACCCGTCAACCCGAAACTCATAGGGCCTCAAGTCCAGGGATTTGTCTTGGCACTGGCGCGAGCCCGGGTCAGATCGCTCAGCCGTAGCCGTTGCTGCACGGGTGCCAAGTTGGTGAAAAAACCCCAAAGTAGGCATTTTCAATGGGGTTTCTGGACCACTTGACCTTGACCGAGAGATTGGAACCTCTGAACGCGGCAAGGTGGGCGGGTCCCCTGGGCACGTTGGCGAGCCCAGGTCGGATGGCTCAGCCGATGGGCGTGCACTAGTCGTGACCAATTTGCTTACTTTTGTGCCGTGTTCAATCGCTGCTTTGACCCCCTTGACCTTGTCAGACGGACCCCAAATCCTTATCGCCTTAGGTCCAGGTGGTCCCCTGGTCTCTGGCGCGAGCCCAGGTCAGATCGCACGGCCGAAGCCATTGCTCCATGCGACTCAAATTGGCAAAAACGGCAAAATGGGTCGACCTTGAGCTTGACCGATCGACCCGAAACTCTGCATGTTGCAGGTCCAGATGGACCCTTGGTCACTGCCGCGAGCCCAGGTCAGATCGCACAGGCTAAAGGCATGCGGTTCCCCCTTGAAAAGACCAAAACACACCCAAAGGCCTTCACTATTGGCACGTTGGGAAGCAGTTTTCTACCCCTTTGGCTTGACCCGTCAACCCGAAACTCATAGGGCCTCAAGTCCAGGGATTTGTCTTGGCACTGGCGCGAGCCCGGGTCAGATCGCTCAGCCGTAGCCGTTGCTGCACGGGTGCCAAGTTGGTGAAAAAACCCAAAAGTAGGCATTTTCAATGGGGTTTCTGGACCACTTGACCTTGACCGAGAGATTGGAACCTCTGAACGCGGCAAGGTGGGCGGGTCCCCTGGGCACGTTGGCGAGCCCAGGTCGGATGGCTCAGCCGATGGGCGTGCACTAGTCGTGACCAATTTGCTTACTTTTGTGCCGTGTTCAATCGCTGCTTTGACCCCCTTGACCTTGTCAGACGGACCCCAAATCCTTATCGCCTTAGGTCCAGGTGGTCCCCTGGTCTCTGGCGCGAGCCCAGGTCAGATCGCACGGCCGAAGCCATTGCTCCATGCGACTCAAATTGGCAAAAACGGCAAAATGGGTCGACCTTGAGCTTGACCGATCGACCCGAAACTCTGCATGTTGCAGGTCCAGATGGACCCTTGGTCACTGCCGCGAGCCCAGGTCAGATCGCACAGGCTAAAGGCATGCGGTTCCCCCTTGAAAAGACCAAAACACACCCAAAGGCCTTCACTATTGGCACGTTGGGAAGCAGTTTTCTACCCCTTTGGCTTGACCCGTCAACCCGAAACTCATAGGGCCTCAAGTCCAGGGATTTGTCTTGGCACTGGCGCGAGCCCGGGTCAGATCGCTCAGCCGTAGCCGTTGCTGCACGGGTGCCAAGTTGGTGAAAAAACCCCAAAGTAGGCATTTTCAATGGGGCTTCTGGACCACTTGACCTTGACCGAGAGATTGGAACCTCTGAACGCGGCAAGGTGGGCGGGTCCCCTGGGCACGTTGGCGAGCCCAGGTCGGATGGCTCAGCCGATGGGCGTGCACTAGTCGTGACCAATTTGCTTACTTTTGTGCCGTGTTCAATCGCTGCTTTGACCCCCTTGACCTTGTCAGACGGACCCCAAATCCTTATCGCCTTAGGTCCAGGTGGTCCCCTGGTCTCTGGCGCGAGCCCAGGTCAGATCGCACGGCCGAAGCCATTGCTCCATGCGACTCAAATTGGCAAAAACGGCAAAATGGGTCGACCTTGAGCTTGACCGATCGACCCGAAACTCTGCATGTTGCAGGTCCAGATGGACCCTTGGTCACTGCCGCGAGCCCAGGTCAGATCGCACAGGCTAAAGGCATGCGGTTCCCCCTTGAAAAGACCAAAACACACCCAAAGGCCTTCACTATTGGCACGTTGGGAAGCAGTTTTCTACCCCTTTGGCTTGACCCGTCAACCCGAAACTCATAGGGCCTCAAGTCCAGGGATTTGTCTTGGCACTGGCGCGAGCCCGGGTCAGATCGCTCAGCCGTAGCCGTTGCTGCACGGGTGCCAAGTTGGTGAAAAAACCCCAAAGTAGGCATTTTCAATGGGGTTTCTGGACCACTTGACCTTGACCGAGAGATTGGAACCTCTGAACGCGGCAAGGTGGGCGGGTCCCCTGGGCACGTTGGCGAGCCCAGGTCGGATGGCTCAGCCGATGGGCGTGCACTAGTCGTGACCAATTTGCTTACTTTTGTGCCGTGTTCAATCGCTGCTTTGACCCCCTTGACCTTGTCAGACGGACCCCAAATCCTTATCGCCTTAGGTCCAGGTGGTCCCCTGGTCTCTGGCGCGAGCCCAGGTCAGATCGCACGGCCGAAGCCATTGCTCCATGCGACTCAAATTGGCAAAAACGGCAAAATGGGTCGACCTTGAGCTTGACCGATCGACCCGAAACTCTGCATGTTGCAGGTCCAGATGGACCCTTGGTCACTGCCGCGAGCCCAGGTCAGATCGCACAGGCTAAAGGCATGCGGTTCCCCCTTGAAAAGACCAAAACACACCCAAAGGCCTTCACTATTGGCACGTTGGGAAGCAGTTTTCTACCCCTTTGGCTTGACCCGTCAACCCGAAACTCATAGGGCCTCAAGTCCAGGGATTTGTCTTGGCACTGGCGCGAGCCCGGGTCAGATCGCTCAGCCGTAGCCGTTGCTGCACGGGTGCCAAGTTGGTGAAAAAACCCCAAAGTAGGCATTTTCAATGGGGTTTCTGGACCACTTGACCTTGACCGAGTGATTGGAACCTCTGAACGTGGCAAGGTGGGCGGGTCCCCTGGGCACGTTGGCGAGCCCAGGTCGGATGGCTCAGCCGATGGGCGTGCACTAGTCGTGACCAATTTGCTTACTTTTGTGCCGTGTTCAATCGCTGCTTTGACCCCCTTGACCTTGTCAGACGGACCCCAAATCCTTATCGCCTTAGGTCCAGGTGGTCCCCTGGTCTCTGGCGCGAGCCCAGGTCAGATCGCACGGCCGAAGCCATTGCTCCATGCGACTCAAATTGGCAAAAACGGCAAAATGGGTCGACCTTGAGCTTGACCGATCGACCCGAAACTCTGCATGTTGCAGGTCCAGATGGACCCTTGGTCACTGCCGCGAGCCCAGGTCAGATCGCACAGGCTAAAGGCATGCGGTTCCCCCTTGAAAAGACCAAAACACACCCAAAGGCCTTCACTATTGGCACGTTGGGAAGCAGTTTTCTACCCCTTTGGCTTGACCCGTCAACCCGAAACTCATAGGGCCTCAAGTCCAGGGATTTGTCTTGGCACTGGCGCGAGCCCGGGTCAGATCGCTCAGCCGTAGCCGTTGCTGCACGGGTGCCAAGTTGGTGAAAAAACCCCAAAGTAGGCATTTTCAATGGGGTTTCTGGACCACTTGACCTTGACCGAGTGATTGGAACCTCTGAACGTGGCAAGGTGGGCGGGTCCCCTGGGCACGTTGGCGAGCCCAGGTCGGATGGCTCAGCCGATGGGCGTGCACTAGTCGTGACCAATTTGCTTACTTTTGTGCCGTGTTCAATCGCTGCTTTGACCCCCTTGACCTTGTCAGACGGACCCCAAATCCTTATCGCCTTAGGTCCAGGTGGTCCCCTGGTCTCTGGCGCGAGCCCAGGTCAGATCGCACGGCCGAAGCCATTGCTCCATGCGACTCAAATTGGCAAAAACGGCAAAATGGGTCGACCTTGAGCTTGACCGATCGACCCGAAACTCTGCATGTTGCAGGTCCAGATGGACCCTTGGTCACTGCCGCGAGCCCAGGTCAGATCGCACAGGCTAAAGGCATGCGGTTCCCCCTTGAAAAGACCAAAACACACCCAAAGGCCTTCACTATTGGCACGTTGGGAAGCAGTTTTCTACCCCTTTGGCTTGACCCGTCAACCCGAAACTCATAGGGCCTCAAGTCCAGGGATTTGTCTTGGCACTGGCGCGAGCCCGGGTCAGATCGCTCAGCCGTAGCCGTTGCTGCACGGGTGCCAAGTTGGTGAAAAAACCCAAAAGTAGGCATTTTCAATGGGGTTTCTGGACCACTTGACCTTGACCGAGAGATTGGAACCTCTGAACGCGGCAAGGTGGGCGGGTCCCCTGGGCACGTTGGCGAGCCCAGGTGGGATGGCTCAGCCGATGGGCGTGCACTAGTCGTGACCAATTTGCTTACTTTTGTGCCGTGTTCAATCGCCGCTTTGACCCCCTTGACCTTGTCAGACGGACCCCAAATCCTTATCGCCTTAGGTCCAGGTGGTCCCCAGGTCTCTGGCGCGAGCCCAGGTCAGATCGCACGGCCGAAGCCATTGCTCCATGCGACTCAAATTGGCAAAAACGGCAAAATGGGTCGACCTTGAGCTTGACCGATCGACCCGAAACTCTGCATGTTGCAGGTCCAGATGGACCCTTGGTCACTGCCGCGAGCCCAGGTCAGATCGCACAGGCTAAAGGCATGCGGTTCCCCCTTGAAAAGACCAAAACACACCCAAAGGCCTTCACTATTGGCACGTTGGGAAGCAGTTTTCTACCCCTTTGGCTTGACCCGTCAACCCGAAACTCATAGGGCCTCAAGTCCAGGGATTTGTCTTGGCACTGGCGCGAGCCCGGGTCAGATCGCTCAGCCGTAGCCGTTGCTGCACGGGTGCCAAGTTGGTGAAAAAACCCCAAAGTAGGCATTTTCAATGGGGTTTCTGGACCACTTGACCTTGACCGAGAGATTGGAACCTCTGAACGCGGCAAGGTGGGCGGGTCCCCTGGGCACGTTGGCGAGCCCAGGTCGGATGGCTCAGCCGATGGGCGTGCACTAGTCGTGACCAATTTGCTTACTTTTGTGCCGTGTTCAATCGCTGCTTTGACCCCCTTGACCTTGTCAGACGGACCCCAAATCCTTATCACCTTAGGTCCAGGTGGTCCCCTGGTCTCTGGCGCGAGCCCAGGTCAGATCGCACGGCCGAAGCCATTGCTCCATGCGACTCAAATTGGCAAAAACGGCAAAATGGGTCGACCTTGAGCTTGACCGATCGACCCGAAACTCTGCATGTTGCAGGTCCAGATGGACCCTTGGTCACTGCCGCGAGCCCAGGTCAGATCGCACAGGCTAAAGGCATGCGGTTCCCCCTTGAAAAGACCAAAACACACCCAAAGGCCTTCACTATTGGCACGTTGGGAAGCAGTTTTCTACCCCTTTGGCTTGACCCGTCAACCCGAAACTCATAGGGCCTCAAGTCCAGGGATTTGTCTTGGCACTGGCGCGAGCCCGGGTCAGATCGCTCAGCCGTAGCCGTTGCTGCACGGGTGCCAAGTTGGTGAAAAAACCCAAAAGTAGGCATTTTCAATGGGGTTTCTGGACCACTTGACCTTGACCGAGAGATTGGAACCTCTGAACGCGGCAAGGTGGGCGGGTCCCCTGGGCACGTTGGCGAGCCCAGGTCGGATGGCTCAGCCGATGGGCGTGCACTAGTCGTGACCAATTTGCTTACTTTTGTGCCGTGTTCAATCGCCGCTTTGACCCCCTTGACCTTGTCAGACGGACCCCAAATCCTTATCGCCTTAGGTCCAGGTGGTCCCCTGGTCTCTGGCGCGAGCCCAGGTCAGATCGCACGGCCGAAGCCATTGCTCCATGCGACTCAAATTGGCAAAAACGGCAAAATGGGTCGACCTTGAGCTTGACCGATCGACCCGAAACTCTGCATGTTGCAGGTCCAGATGGACCCTTGGTCACTGCCGCGAGCCCAGGTCAGATCGCACAGGCTAAAGGCATGCGGTTCCCCCTTGAAAAGACCAAAACACACCCAAAGGCCTTCACTATTGGCACGTTGGGAAGCAGTTTTCTACCCCTTTGGCTTGACCCGTCAACCCGAAACTCATAGGGCCTCAAGTCCAGGGATTTGTCTTGGCACTGGCGCGAGCCCGGGTCAGATCGCTCAGCCGTAGCCGTTGCTGCACGGGTGCCAAGTTGGTGAAAAAACCCCAAAGTAGGCATTTTCAATGGGGTTTCTGGACCACTTGACCTTGACCGAGAGATTGGAACCTCTGAACGCGGCAAGGTGGGCGGGTCCCCTGGGCACGTTGGCGAGCCCAGGTCGGATGGCTCAGCCGATGGGCGTGCACTAGTCGTGACCAATTTGCTTACTTTTGTGCCGTGTTCAATCGCTGCTTTGACCCCCTTGACCTTGTCAGACGGACCCCAAATCCTTATCGCCTTAGGTCCAGGTGGTCCCCTGGTCTCTGGCGCGAGCCCAGGTCAGATCGCACGGCCGAAGCCATTGCTCCATGCGACTCAAATTGGCAAAAACGGCAAAATGGGTCGACCTTGAGCTTGACCGATCGACCCGAAACTCTGCATGTTGCAGGTCCAGATGGACCCTTGGTCACTGCCGCGAGCCCAGGTCAGATCGCACAGGCTAAAGGCATGCGGTTCCCCCTTGAAAAGACCAAAACACACCCAAAGGCCTTCACTATTGGCACGTTGGGAAGCAGTTTTCTACCCCTTTGGCTTGACCCGTCAACCCGAAACTCATAGGGCCTCAAGTCCAGGGATTTGTCTTGGCACTGGCGCGAGCCCGGGTCAGATCGCTCAGCCGTAGCCGTTGCTGCACGGGTGCCAAGTTGGTGAAAAAACCCCAAAGTAGGCATTTTCAATGGGGTTTCTGGACCACTTGACCTTGACCGAGAGATTGGAACCTCTGAACGCGGCAAGGTGGGCGGGTCCCCTGGGCACGTTGGCGAGCCCAGGTCGGATGGCTCAGCCGATGGGCGTGCACTAGTCGTGACCAATTTGCTTACTTTTGTGCCGTGTTCAATCGCTGCTTTGACCCCCTTGACCTTGTCAGACAGACCCCAAATCCTTATCGCCTTAGGTCCAGGTGGTCCCCTGGTCTCTGGCGCGAGCCCAGGTCAGATCCCACGGCCGAAGCCATTGCTCCATGCGACTCAAATTGGCAAAAACGGCAAAATGGGTCGACCTTGAGCTTGACCGATCGACCCGAAACTCTGCATGTTGCAGGTCCAGATGGACCCTTGGTCACTGCCGCGAGCCCAGGTCAGATCGCACAGGCTAAAGGCATGCGGTTCCCCCTTGAAAAGACCAAAACACACCCAAAGGCCTTCACTATTGGCACGTTGGGAAGCAGTTTTCTACCCCTTTGGCTTGACCCGTCAACCCGAAACTCATAGGGCCTCAAGTCCAGGGATTTGTCTTGGCACTGGCGCGAGCCCGGGTCAGATCGCTCAGCCGTAGCCGTTGCTGCACGGGTGCCATGTTGGTGAAAAAACCCCAAAGTAGGCATTTTCAATGGGGTTTCTGGACCACTTGACCTTGACCGAGAGATTGGAACCTCTGAACGCGGCAAGGTGGGCGGGTCCCCTGGGCACGTTGGCGAGCCCAGGTCGGATGGCTCAGCCGATGGGCGTGCACTAGTCGTGACCAATTTGCTTACTTTTGTGCCGTGTTCAATCGCTGCTTTGACCCCCTTGACCTTGTCAGACGGGAACCAAATCCTTATCGCCTTAGGTCCAGGTGGTCCCCTGGTCTCTGGCGCGAGCCCAGGTCAGATCCCACGGCCGAAGCCATTGCTCCATGCGACTCAAATTGGCAAAAACGGCAAAATGGGTCGACCTTGAGCTTGACCGATCGACCCGAAACTCTGCATGTTGCAGGTCCAGATGGACCCTTGGTCACTGCCGCGAGCCCAGGTCAGATCGCACAGGCTAAAGGCATGCGGTTCCCCCTTGAAAAGACCAAAACACACCCAAAGGCCTTCACTATTGGCACGTTGGGAAGCAGTTTTCTACCCCTTTGGCTTGACCCGTCAACCCGAAACTCATAGGGCCTCAAGTCCAGGGATTTGTCTTGGCACTGGCGCGAGCCCGGGTCAGATCGCTCAGCCGTAGCCGTTGCTGCACGGGTGCCAAGTTGGTGAAAAAACCCAAAAGTAGGCATTTTCAATGGGGTTTCTGGACCACTTGACCTTGACCGAGAGATTGGAACCTCTGAACGCAGCAAGGTGGGCGGGTCCCCTGGGCACGTTGGCGAGCCCAGGTCGGATGGCTCAGCCGATGGGCGTGCACTAGTCGTGACCAATTTGCTTACTTTTGTGCCGTGTTCAATCGCCGCTTTGACCCCCTTGACCTTGTCAGACGGACCCCAAATCCTTATCGCCTTAGGTCCAGGTGGTCCCCAGGTCTCTGGCGCGAGCCCAGGTCAGATCGCACGGCCGAAGCCATTGCTCCATGCGACTCAAATTGGCAAAAACGGCAAAATGGGTCGACCTTGAGCTTGACCGATCGACCCGAAACTCTGCATGTTGCAGGTCCAGATGGACCCTTGGTCACTGCCGCGAGCCCAGGTCAGATCGCACAGGCTAAAGGCATGCGGTTCCCCCTTGAAAAGACCAAAACACACCCAAAGGCCTTCACTATTGGCACGTTGGGAAGCAGTTTTCTACCCCTTTGGCTTGACCCGTCAACCCGAAACTCATAGGGCCTCAAGTCCAGGGATTTGTCTTGGCACTGGCGCGAGCCCGGGTCAGATCGCTCAGCCGTAGCCGTTGCTGCACGGGTGCCAAGTTGGTGAAAAAACCCCAAAGTAGGCATTTTCAATGGGGTTTCTGGACCACTTGACCTTGACCGAGAGATTGGAACCTCTGAACGCGGCAAGGTGGGCGGGTCCCCTGGGCACGTTGGCGAGCCCAGGTCGGATGGCTCAGCCGATGGGCGTGCACTAGTCGTGACCAATTTGCTTACTTTTGTGCCGTGTTCAATCGCTGCTTTGACCCCCTTGACCTTGTCAGACGGACCCCAAATCCTTATCGCCTTAGGTCCAGGTGGTCCCCTGGTCTCTGGCGCGAGCCCAGGTCAGATCGCACGGCCGAAGCCATTGCTCCATGCGACTCAAATTGGCAAAAACGGCAAAATGGGTCGACCTTGAGCTTGACCGATCGACCCGAAACTCTGCATGTTGCAGGTCCAGATGGACCCTTGGTCACTGCCGCGAGCCCAGGTCAGATCGCACAGGCTAAAGGCATGCGGTTCCCCCTTGAAAAGACCAAAACACACCCAAAGGCCTTCACTATTGGCACGTTGGGAAGCAGTTTTCTACCCCTTTGGCTTGACCCGTCAACCCGAAACTCATAGGGCCTCAAGTCCAGGGATTTGTCTTGGCACTGGCGCGAGCCCGGGTCAGATCGCTCAGCCGTAGCCGTTGCTGCACGGGTGCCAAGTTGGTGAAAAAACCCCAAAGTAGGCATTTTCAATGGGGTTTCTGGACCACTTGACCTTGACCGAGAGATTGGAACCTCTGAACGCGGCAAGGTGGGCGGGTCCCCTGGGCACGTTGGCGAGCCCAGGTCGGATGGCTCAGCCGATGGGCGTGCACTAGTCGTGACCAATTTGCTTACTTTTGTGCCGTGTTCAATCGCCGCTTTGACCCCCTTGACCTTGTCAGACGGACCCCAAATCCTTATCGCCTTAGGTCCAGGTGGTCCCCAGGTCTCTGGCGCGAGCCCAGGTCAGATCGCACGGCCGAAGCCATTGCTCCATGCGACTCAAATTGGCAAAAACGGCAAAATGGGTCGACCTTGAGCTTGACCGATCGACCCGAAACTCTGCATGTTGCAGGTCCAGATGGACCCTTGGTCACTGCCGCGAGCCCAGGTCAGATCGCACAGGCTAAAGGCATGCGGTTCCCCCTTGAAAAGACCAAAACACACCCAAAGGCCTTCACTATTGGCACGTTGGGAAGCAGTTTTCTACCCCTTTGGCTTGACCCGTCAACCCGAAACTCATAGGGCCTCAAGTCCAGGGATTTGTCTTGGCACTGGCGCGAGCCCGGGTCAGATCGCTCAGCCGTAGCCGTTGCTGCACGGGTGCCAAGTTGGTGAAAAAACCCCAAAGTAGGCATTTTCAATGGGGTTTCTGGACCACTTGACCTTGACCGAGAGATTGGAACCTCTGAACGCGGCAAGGTGGGCGGGTCCCCTGGGCACGTTGGCGAGCCCAGGTCGGATGGCTCAGCCGATGGGCGTGCACTAGTCGTGACCAATTTGCTTACTTTTGTGCCGTGTTCAATCGCTGCTTTGACCCCCTTGACCTTGTCAGACGGACCCCAAATCCTTATCGCCTTAGGTCCAGGTGGTCCCCTGGTCTCTGGCGCGAGCCCAGGTCAGATCCCACGGCCGAAGCCATTGCTCCATGCGACTCAAATTGGCAAAAACGGCAAAATGGGTCGACCTTGAGCTTGACCGATCGACCCGAAACTCTGCATGTTGCAGGTCCAGATGGACCCTTGGTCACTGCCGCGAGCCCAGGTCAGATCGCACAGGCTAAAGGCATGCGGTTCCCCCTTGAAAAGACCAAAACACACCCAAAGGCCTTCACTATTGGCACGTTGGGAAGCAGTTTTCTACCCCTTTGGCTTGACCCGTCAACCCGAAACTCATAGGGCCTCAAGTCCAGGGATTTGTCTTGGCACTGGCGCGAGCCCGGGTCAGATCGCTCAGCCGTAGCCGTTGCTGCACGGGTGCCAAGTTGGTGAAAAAACCCCAAAGTAGGCATTTTCAATGGGGTTTCTGGACCACTTGACCTTGACCGAGAGATTGGAACCTCTGAACGCGGCAAGGTGGGCGGGTCCCCTGGGCACGTTGGCGAGCCCAGGTCGGATGGCTCAGCCGATGGGCGTGCACTAGTCGTGACCAATTTGCTTACTTTTGTGCCGTGTTCAATCGCTGCTTTGACCCCCTTGACCTTGTCAGACGGACCCCAAATCCTTATCGCCTTAGGTCCAGGTGGTCCCCTGGTCTCTGGCGCGAGCCCAGGTCAGATCGCACTGCCGAAGCCATTGCTCCATGCGACTCAAATTGGCAAAAACGGCAAAATGGGTCGACCTTGAGCTTGACCGATCGACCCGAAACTCTGCATGTTGCAGGTCCAGATGGACCCTTGGTCACTGCCGCGAGCCCAGGTCAGATCGCACAGGCTAAAGGCATGCGGTTCCCCCTTGAAAAGACCAAAACACACCCAAAGGCCTTCACTATTGGCACGTTGGGAAGCAGTTTTCTACCCCTTTGGCTTGACCCGTCAACCCGAAACTCATAGGGCCTCAAGTCCAGGGATTTGTCTTGGCACTGGCGCGAGCCCGGGTCAGATCGCTCAGCCGTAGCCGTTGCTGCACGGGTGCCAAGTTGGTGAAAAAACCCCAAAGTAGGCATTTTCAATGGGGTTTCTGGACCACTTGACCTTGACCGAGAGATTGGAACCTCTGAACGCGGCAAGGTGGGCGGGTCTCCTGGGCACGTTGGCGAGCCCAGGGCGGATGGCTCAGCCGATGGGCGTGCACTAGTCGTGACCAATTTGCTTACTTTTGTGCCGTGTTCAATCGCTGCTTTGACCCCCTTGACCTTGTCAGACGGACCCCAAATCCTTATCGCCTTAGGTCCAGGTGGTCCCCTGGTCTCTGGCGCGAGCCCAGGTCAGATCGCACGGCCGAAGCCATTGCTCCATGCGACTCAAATTGGCAAAAACGGCAAAATGGGTCGACCTTGAGCTTGACCGATCGACCCGAAACTCTGCATGTTGCAGGTCCAGATGGACCCTTGGTCACTGCCGCGAGCCCAGGTCAGATCGCACAGGCTAAAGGCATGCGGTTCCCCCTTGAAAAGACCAAAACACACCCAAAGGCCTTCACTATTGGCACGTTGGGAAGCAGTTTTCTACCCCTTTGGCTTGACCCGTCAACCCGAAACTCATAGGGCCTCAAGTCCAGGGATTTGTCTTGGCACTGGCGCGAGCCCGGGTCAGATCGCTCAGCCGTAGCCGTTGCTGCACGGGTGCCAAGTTGGTGAAAAAACCCAAAAGTAGGCATTTTCAATGGGGTTTCTGGACCACTTGACCTTGACCGAGAGATTGGAACCTCTGAACGCGGCAAGGTGGGCGGGTCCCCTGGGCACGTTGGCGAGCCCAGGTCGGATGGCTCAGCCGATGGGCGTGCACTAGTCGTGACCAATTTGCTTACTTTTGTGCCGTGTTCAATCGCCGCTTTGACCCCCTTGACCTTGTCAGACGGACCCCAAATCCTTATCGCCTTAGGTCCAGGTGGTCCCCAGGTCTCTGGCGCGAGCCCAGGTCAGATCGCACGGCCGAAGCCATTGCTCCATGCGACTCAAATTGGCAAAAACGGCAAAATGGGTCGACCTTGAGCTTGACCGATCGACCCGAAACTCTGCATGTTGCAGGTCCAGATGGACCCTTGGTCACTGCTGCGAGCCCAGGTCAGATCGCACAGGCTAAAGGCATGCGGTTCCCCCTTGAAAAGACCAAAACACACCCAAAGGCCTTCACTATTGGCACGTTGGGAAGCAGTTTTCTACCCCTTTGGCTTGACCCGTCAACCCAAAACTCATAGGGCCTCAAGTCCAGGGATTTGTCTTGGCACTGGCGCGAGCCCGGGTCAGATCGCTCAGCCGTAGCCGTTGCTGCACGGGTGCCAAGTTGGTGAAAAAACCCCAAAGTAGGCATTTTCAATGGGGTTTCTGGACCACTTGACCTTGACCGAGAGATTGGAACCTCTGAACGCGGCAAGGTGGGTGGGTCCCCTGGGCACGTTGGCGAGCCCAGGTCGGATGGCTCAGCCGATGGGCGTGCACTAGTCGTGACCAATTTGCTTACTTTTGTGCCGTGTTCAATCGCTGCTTTGACCCCCTTGACCTTGTCAGACGGACCCCAAATCCTTATCGCCTTAGGTCCAGGTGGTCCCCTGGTCTCTGGCGCGAGCCCAGGTCAGATCGCACGGCCGAAGCCATTGCTCCATGCGACTCAAATTGGCAAAAACGGCAAAATGGGTCGACCTTGAGCTTGACCGATCGACCCGAAACTCTGCATGTTGCAGGTCCAGATGGACCCTTGGTCACTGCCGCGAGCCCAGGTCAGATCGCACAGGCTAAAGGCATGCGGTTCCCCCTTGAAAAGACCAAAACACACCCAAAGGCCTTCACTATTGGCACGTTGGGAAGCAGTTTTCTACCCCTTTGGCTTGACCCGTCAACCCGAAACTCATAGGGCCTCAAGTCCAGGGATTTGTCTTGGCACTGGCGCGAGCCCGGGTCAGATCGCTCAGCCGTAGCCGTTGCTGCACAGGTGCCAAGTTGGTGAAAAAACCCCAAAGTAGGCATTTTCAATGGGGTTTCTGGACCACTTGACCTTGACCGAGAGATTGGAACCTCTGAACGCGGCAAGGTAGGCGGGTCCCCTGGGCACGTTGGCGAGCCCAGGTCGGATGGCTCAGCCGATGGGCGTGCACTAGTCGTGACCAATTTGCTTACTTTTGTGCCGTGTTCAATCGCTGCTTTGACCCCCTTGACCTTGTCAGACGGACCCCAAATTCTTATCACCTTAGGTCCAGGTGGTCCCCTGGTCTCTGGTGCGAGCCCAGGTCAGATCGCACGGCCGAAGCCATTGCTCCATGCGACTCAAATTGGCAAAAACGGCAAAATGGGTCGACCTTGAGCTTGACCGATCGACCCGAAACTCTGCATGTTGCAGGTCCAGATGGACCCTTGGTCACTGCCGCGAGCCCAGGTCAGATCGCACAGGCTAAAGGCATGCGGTTCCCCCTTGAAAAGACCAAAACACACCCAAAGGCCTTCACTATTGGCACGTTGGGAAGCAGTTTTCTACCCCTTTGGCTTGACCCGTCAACCCGAAACTCATAGGGCCTCAAGTCCAGGGATTTGTCTTGGCACTGGCGCGAGCCCGGGTCAGATCGCTCAGCCGTAGCCGTTGCTGCACGGGTGCCAAGTTGGTGAAAAAACCCCAAAGTAGGCATTTTCAATGGGGTTTCTGGACCACTTGACCTTGACCGAGAGATTGGAACCTCTGAACGCGGCAAGGTGGGCGGGTCCCCTGGGCACGTTGGCGAGCCCAGGTCGGATGGCTCAGCCGATGGGCGTGCACTAGTCGTGACCAATTTGCTTACTTTTGTGCCGTGTTCAATCGCTGCTTTGACCCCCTTGACCTTGTCAGACGGACCCCAAATCCTTATCGCCTTAGGTCCAGGTGGTCCCCTGGTCTCTGGCGCGAGCCCAGGTCAGATCGCACGGCCGAAGCCATTGCTCCATGCGACTCAAATTGGCAAAAACGGCAAAATGGGTCGACCTTGAGCTTGACCGATCGACCCGAAACTCTGCATGTTGCAGGTCCAGATGGACCCTTGGTCACTGCCGCGAGCCCAGGTCAGATCGCACAGGCTAAAGGCATGCGGTTCCCCCTTGAAAAGACCAAAACACACCCAAAGGCCTTCACTATTGGCACGTTGGGAAGCAGTTTTCTACCCCTTTGGCTTGACCCGTCAACCCGAAACTCATAGGGCCTCAAGTCCAGGGATTTGTCTTGGCACTGGCGCGAGCCCGGGTCAGATCGCTCAGCCGTAGCCGTTGCTGCACGGGTGCCAAGTTGGTGAAAAAACCCAAAAGTAGGCATTTTCAATGGGGTTTCTGGACCACTTGACCTTGACCGAGAGATTGGAACCTCTGAACGCGGCAAGGTGGGCGGGTCCCCTGGGCACGTTGGCGAGCCCAGGTCGGATGGCTCAGCCGATGGGCGTGCACTAGTCGTGACCAATTTGCTTACTTTTGTGCCGTGTTCAATCGCCGCTTTGACCCCCTTGACCTTGTCAGACGGACCCCAAATCCTTATCGCCTTAGGTCCAGGTGGTCCCCAGGTCTCTGGCGCGAGCCCAGGTCAGATCGCACGGCCGAAGCCATTGCTCCATGCGACTCAAATTGGCAAAAACGGCAAAATGGGTCGACCTTGAGCTTGACCGATCGACCCGAAACTCTGCATGTTGCAGGTCCAGATGGACCCTTGGTCACTGCCGCGAGCCCAGGTCAGATCGCACAGGCTAAAGGCATGCGGTTCCCCCTTGAAAAGACCAAAACACACCCAAAGGCCTTCACTATTGGCACGTTGGGAAGCAGTTTTCTACCCCTTTGGCTTGACCCGTCAACCCGAAACTCATAGGGCCTCAAGTCCAGGGATTTGTCTTGGCACTGGCGCGAGCCCGGGTCAGATCGCTCAGCCGTAGCCGTTGCTGCACGGGTGCCAAGTTGGTGAAAAAACCCAAAAGTAGGCATTTTCAATGGGGTTTCTGGACCACTTGACCTTGACCGAGAGATTGGAACCTCTGAACGCGGCAAGGTGGGCAGGTCCCCTGGGCACGTTGGCGAGCCCAGGTCGGATGGCTCAGCCGATGGGCGTGCACTAGTCGTGACCAATTTGCTTACTTTTGTGCCGTGTTCAATCGCTGCTTTGACCCCCTTGACCTTGTCAGACGGACCCCAAATCCTTATCGCCTTAGGTCCAGGTGGTCCCCTGGTCTCTGGCGCGAGCCCAGGTCAGATCGCACGGCCGAAGCCATTGCTCCATGCGACTCAAATTGGCAAAAACGGCAAAATGGGTCGACCTTGAGCTTGACCGATCGACCCGAAACTCTGCATGTTGCAGGTCCAGATGGACCCTTGGTCACTGCCGCGAGCCCAGGTCAGATCGCACAGGCTAAAGGCATGCGGTTCCCCCTTGAAAAGACCAAAACACACCCAAAGGCCTTCACTATTGGCACGTTGGGAAGCAGTTTTCTACCCCTTTGGCTTGACCCGTCAACCCGAAACTCATAGGGCCTCAAGTCCAGGGATTTGTCTTGGCACTGGCGCGAGCCCGGGTCAGATCGCTCAGCCGTAGCCGTTGCTGCACGGGTGCCAAGTTGGTGAAAAAACCCCAAAGTAGGCATTTTCAATGGGGTTTCTGGACCACTTGACCTTGACCGAGAGATTGGAACCTCTGAACGCGGCAAGGTGGGCGGGTCCCCTGGGCACGTTGGCGAGCCCAGGTCGGATGGCTCAGCCGATGGGTGTGCACTAGTCGTGACCAATTTGCTTACTTTTGTGCCGTGTTCAATCGCTGCTTTGACCCCCTTGACCTTGTCAGACGGACCCCAAATCCTTATCGCCTTGGGTCCAGGTGGTCCCCTGGTCTCTGGCGCGAGCCCAGGTCAGATCGCACGGCCGAAGCCATTGCTCCATGCGACTCAAATTGGCAAAAACGGCAAAATGGGTCGACCTTGAGCTTGACCGATCGACCCGAAACTCTGCATGTTGCAGGTCCAGATGGACCCTTGGTCACTGCCGCGAGCCCAGGTCAGATCGCACAGGCTAAAGGCATGCGGTTCCCCCTTGAAAAGACCAAAACACACCCAAAGGCCTTCACTATTGGCACGTTGGGAAGAAGTTTTCTACCCCTTTGGCTTGACCCGTCAACCCGAAACTCATAGGGCCTCAAGTCCAGGGATTTGTCTTGGCACTGGCGCGAGCCTGGGTCAGATCGCTCAGCCGTAGCCGTTGCTGCACGGGTGCCAAGTTGGTGAAAAAACCCAAAAGTAGGCATTTTCAATGGGGTTTCTGGACCACTTGACCTTGACCGAGAGATTGGAACCTCTGAACGCGGCAAGGTGGGCGGGTCCCCTGGGCACGTTGGCGAGCCCAGGTCGGATGGCTCAGCCGATGGGCGTGCACTAGTCGTGACCAATTTGCTTACTTTTGTGCCGTGTTCAATCGCTGCTTTGACCCCCTTGACCTTGTCAGACGGACCCCAAATCCTTATCGCCTTGGGTCCAGGTGGTCCCCTGGTCTCTGGCGCGAGCCCAGGTCAGATCGCACGGCCGAAGCCATTGCTCCATGCGACTCAAATTGGCAAAAACGGCAAAATGGGTCGACCTTGAGCTTGACCGATCGACCCGAAACTCTGCATGTTGCAGGTCCAGATGGACCCTTGGTCACTGCCGCGAGCCCAGGTCAGATCGCACAGGTTAAAGGCATGCGGTTCCCTCTTGAAAAGACCAAAACACACCCAAAGGCCTTCACTATTGGCACGTTGGGAAGCAGTTTTCTACCCCTTTGGCTTGACCCGTCAACCCGAAACTCATAGGGCCTCAAGTCCAGGGATTTGTCTTGGCACTGGCGCGAGCCCGGGTCAGATCGCTCAGCCGTAGCCGTTGCTGCACGGGTGCCAAGTTGGTGAAAAAACCCCAAAGTAGGCATTTTCAATGGGGTTTCTGGACCACTTGACCTTGACCGAGAGATTGGAACCTCTGAACGCGGCAAGGTGGGCGGGTCCCCTGGGCACGTTGGCGAGCCCAGGTCGGATGGCTCAGCCGATGGGCGTGCACTAGTCGTGACCAATTTGCTTACTTTTGTGCCGTGTTCAATCGCTGCTTTGACCCCCTTGACCTTGTCAGACGGACCCCAAATCCTTATCGCCTTAGGTCCAGGTGGTCCCCTGGTCTCTGGCGCGAGCCCAGGTCAGATCGCACGGCCGAAGCCATTGCTCCATGCGACTCAAATTGGCAAAAACGGCAAAATGGGTCGACCTTGAGCTTGACCGATCGACCCGAAACTCTGCATGTTGCAGGTCCAGATGGACCCTTGGTCACTGCCGCGAGCCCAGGTCAGATCGCACAGGCTAAAGGCATGCGGTTCCCCCTTGAAAAGACCAAAACACACCCAAAGGCCTTCACTATTGGCACGTTGGGAAGCAGTTTTCTACCCCTTTGGCTTGACCCGTCAACCCGAAACTCATAGGGCCTCAAGTCCAGGGATTTGTCTTGGCACTGGCGCGAGCCCGGGTCAGATCGCTCAGCCGTAGCCGTTGCTGCACGGGTGCCAAGTTGGTGAAAAAACCCCAAAGTAGGCATTTTCAATGGGGTTTCTGGACCACTTGACCTTGACCGAGAGATTGGAACCTCTGAACGCGGCAAGGTGGGCGGGTCCCCTGGGCACGTTGGCGAGCCCAGGTCGGATGGCTCAGCCGATGGGCGTGCACTAGTCGTGACCAATTTGCTTACTTTTGTGCCGTGTTCAATCGCTGCTTTGACCCCCTTGACCTTGTCAGACGGACCCCAAATCCTTATCGCCTTAGGTCCAGGTGGTCCCCTGGTCTCTGGCGCGAGCCCAGGTCAGATCGCACGGCCGAAGCCATTGCTCCATGCGACTCAAATTGGCAAAAACGGCAAAATGGGTCGACCTTGAGCTTGACCGATCGACCCGAAACTCTGCATGTTGCAGGTCCAGATGGACCCTTGGTCACTGCCGCGAGCCCAGGTCAGATCGCACAGGCTAAAGGCATGCGGTTCCCCCTTGAAAAGACCAAAACACACCCAAAGGCCTTCACTATTGGCACGTTGGGAAGCAGTTTTCTACCCCTTTGGCTTGACCCATCAACCCGAAACTCATAGGGCCTCAAGTCCAGGGATTTGTCTTGGCACTGGCGCGAGCCCGGGTCAGATCGCTCAGCCGTAGCCGTTGCTGCACGGGTGCCAAGTTGGTGAAAAAACTCCAAAGTAGGCATTTTCAATGGGGTTTCTGGACCACTTGACCTTGACCGAGAGATTGGAACCTCTGAACGCGGCAAGGTGGGCGGGTCCCCTGGGCACGTTGGCGAGCCCAGGTCGGATGGCTCAGCCGATGGGCGTGCACTAGTCGTGACCAATTTGCTTACTTTTGTGCCGTGTTCAATCGCTGCTTTGACCCCCTTGACCTTGTCAGACGGACCCCAAATCCTTATCGCCTTAGGTCCAGGTGGTCCCCTGGTCTCTGGCGCGAGCCCAGGTCAGATCGCACGGCCGAAGCCATTGCTCCATGCGACTCAAATTGGCAAAAACGGCAAAATGGGTCGACCTTGAGCTTGACCGATCGACCCGAAACTCTGCATGTTGCAGGTCCAGATGGACCCTTGGTCACTGCCGCGAGCCCAGGTCAGATCGCACAGGCTAAAGGCATGCGGTTCCCCCTTGAAAAGACCAAAACACACCCAAAGGCCTTCACTATTGGCACGTTGGGAAGCAGTTTTCTACCCCTTTGGCTTGACCCGTCAACCCGAAACTCATAGGGCCTCAAGTCCAGGGATTTGTCTTGGCACTGGCGCGAGCCCGGGTCAGATCGCTCAGCCGTAGCCGTTGCTGCACGGGTGCCAAGTTGGTGAAAAAACCCAAAAGTAGGCATTTTCAATGGGGTTTCTGGACCACTTGACCTTGACCGAGAGATTGGAACCTCTGAACGCGGCAAGGTGGGCGGGTCCCCTGGGCACGTTGGCGAGCCCAGGTCAGATGGCTCAGCCGATGGGCGTGCACTAGTCGTGACCAATTTGCTTACTTTTGTGCCGTGTTCAATCGCCGCTTTGACCCCCTTGACCTTGTCAGACGGACCCCAAATCCTTATCGCCTTAGGTCCAGGTGGTCCCCAGGTCTCTGGCGCGAGTCCAGGTCAGATCGCACTGCCGAAGCCATTGCTCCATGCGACTCAAATTGGCAAAAACGGCAAAATGGGTCGACCTTGAGCTTGACCGATCGACCCGAAACTCTGCATGTTGCAGGTCCAGATGGACCCTTGGTCACTGCCGCGAGCCCAGGTCAGATCGCACAGGCTAAAGGCATGCGGTTCCCCCTTGAAAAGACCAAAACACACCCAAAGGCCTTCACTATTGGCACGTTGGGAAGCAGTTTTCTACCCCTTTGGCTTGACCCGTCAACCCGAAACTCATAGGGCCTCAAGTCCAGGGATTTGTCTTGGCACTGGCGCGAGCCCGGGTCAGATCGCTCAGCCGTAGCCGTTGCTGCACGGGTGCCAAGTTGGTGAAAAAACCCCAAAGTAGGCATTTTCAATGGGGTTTCTGGACCACTTGACCTTGACCGAGAGATTGGAACCTCTGAACGCGGCAAGGTGGGCGGGTCCCCTGGGCACGTTGGCGAGCCCAGGTCGGATGGCTCAGCCGATGGGCGTGCACTAGTCGTGACCAATTTGCTTACTTTTGTGCCGTGTTCAATCGCTGCTTTGACCCCCTTGACCTTGTCAGACGGACCCCAAATCCTTATCGCCTTAGGTCCAGGTGGTCCCCTGGTCTCTGGCGCGAGCCCAGGTCAGATCGCACGGCCGAAGCCATTGCTCCATGCGACTCAAATTGGCAAAAACGGCAAAATGGGTCGACCTTGAGCTTGACCGATCGACCCGAAACTCTGCATGTTGCAGGTCCAGATGGACCCTTGGTCACTGCCGCGAGCCCAGGTCAGATCGCACAGGCTAAAGGCATGCGGTTCCCCCTTGAAAAGACCAAAACACACCCAAAGGCCTTCACTATTGGCACGTTGGGAAGCAGTTTTCTACCCCTTTGGCTTGACCCGTCAACCCGAAACTCATAGGGCCTCAAGTCCAGGGATTTGTCTTGGCACTGGCGCGAGCCCGGGTCAGATCGCTCAGCCGTAGCCGTTGCTGCACGGGTGCCAAGTTGGTGAAAAAACTCCAAAGTAGGCATTTTCAATGGGGTTTCTGGACCACTTGACCTTGACCGAGAGATTGGAACCTCTGAACGCGGCAAGGTGGGCGGGTCCCCTGGGCACGTTGGCGAGCCCAGGTCGGATGGCTCAGCCGATGGGCGTGCACTAGTCGTGACCAATTTGCTTACTTTTGTGCCGTGTTCAATCGCTGCTTTGACCCCCTTGACCTTGTCAGACGGACCCCAAATCCTTATCGCCTTAGGTCCAGGTGGTCCCCTGGTCTCTGGCGCGAGCCCAGGTCAGATCGCACGGCCGAAGCCATTGCTCCATGCGACTCAAATTGGCAAAAACGGCAAAATGGGTCGACCTTGAGCTTGACCGATCGACCCGAAACTCTGCATGTTGCAGGTCCAGATGGACCCTTGGTCACTGCCGCGAGCCCAGGTCAGATCGCACAGGCTAAAGGCATGCGGTTCCCCCTTGAAAAGACCAAAACACACCCAAAGGCCTTCACTATTGGCACGTTGGGAAGCAGTTTTCTACCCCTTTGGCTTGACCCGTCAACCCGAAACTCATAGGGCCTCAAGTCCAGGGATTTGTCTTGGCACTGGCGCGAGCCCGGGTCAGATCGCTCAGCCGTAGCCGTTGCTGCACGGGTGCCAAGTTGGTGAAAAAACCCAAAAGTAGGCATTTTCAATGGGGTTTCTGGACCACTTGACCTTGACCGAGAGATTGGAACCTCTGAACGCGGCAAGGTGGGCGGGTCCCCTGGGCACGTTGGCGAGCCCAGGTCGGATGGCTCAGCCGATGGGCGTGCACTAGTCGTGACCAATTTGCTTACTTTTGTGCCGTGTTCAATCGCCGCTTTGACCCCCTTGACCTTGTCAGACGGACCCCAAATCCTTATCGCCTTAGGTCCAGGTGGTCCCCAGGTCTCTGGCGCGAGCCCAGGTCAGATCGCACGGCCGAAGCCATTGCTCCATGCGACTCAAATTGGCAAAAACGGCAAAATGGGTCGACCTTGAGCTTGACCGATCGACCCGAAACTCTGCATGTTGCAGGTCCAGATGGACCCTTGGTCACTGCCGCGAGCCCAGGTCAGATCGCACAGGCTAAAGGCATGCGGTTCCCCCTTGAAAAGACCAAAACACACCCAAAGGCCTTCACTATTGGCACGTTGGGAAGCAGTTTTCTACCCCTTTGGCTTGACCCGTCAACCCGAAACTCATAGGGCCTCAAGTCCAGGGATTTGTCTTGGCACTGGCGCGAGCCCGGGTCAGATCGCTCAGCCGTAGCCGTTGCTGCACGGGTGCCAAGTTGGTGAAAAAACCCCAAAGTAGGCATTTTCAATGGGGTTTCTGGACCACTTGACCTTGACCGAGAGATTGGAACCTCTGAACGCGGCAAGGTGGGCGGGTCCCCTGGGCACGTTGGCGAGCCCAGGTCGGATGGCTCAGCCGATGGGGGTGCACTAGTCGTGACCAATTTGCTTACTTTTGTGCCGTGTTCAATCGCTGCTTTGACCCCCTTGACCTTGTCAGACGGACCCCAAATCCTTATCGCCTTAGGTCCAGGTGGTCCCCTGGTCTCTGGCGCGAGCCCAGGTCAGATCCCACGGCCGAAGCCATTGCTCCATGCGACTCAAATTGGCAAAAACGGCAAAATGGGTCGACCTTGAGCTTGACCGATCGACCCGAAACTCTGCATGTTGCAGGTCCAGATGGACCCTTGGTCACTGCCGCGAGCCCAGGTCAGATCGCACAGGCTAAAGGCATGCGGTTCCCCCTTGAAAAGACCAAAACACACCCAAAGGCCTTCACTATTGGCACGTTGGGAAGCAGTTTTCTACCCCTTTGGCTTGACCCGTCAACCCGAAACTCATAGGGCCTCAAGTCCAGGGATTTGTCTTGGCACTGGCGCGAGCCCGGGTCAGATCGCTCAGCCGTAGCCGTTGCTGCACGGGTGCCAAGTTGGTGAAAAAACCCCAAAGTAGGCATTTTCAATGGGGTTTCTGGACCACTTGACCTTGACCGAGAGATTGGAACCTCTGAACGCGGCAAGGTGGGCGGGTCCCCTGGGCACGTTGGCGAGCCCAGGTCGGATGGCTCAGCCGATGGGCGTGCACTAGTCGTGACCAATTTGCTTACTTTTGTGCCGTGTTCAATCGCTGCTTTGACCCCCTTGACCTTGTCAGACGGACCCCAAATCCTTATCGCCTTAGGTCCAGGTGGTCCCCTGGTCTCTGGCGCGAGCCCAGGTCAGATCGCACGGCCGAAGCCATTGCTCCATGCGACTCAAATTGGCAAAAACGGCAAAATGGGTCGACTTTGAGCTTGACCGATCGACCCGAAACTCTGCATGTTGCAGGTCCAGATGGACCCTTGGTCACTGCCGCGAGCCCAGGTCAGATCGCACAGGCTAAAGGCATGCGGTTCCCCCTTGAAAAGACCAAAACACACCCAAAGGCCTTCACTATTGGCACGTTGGGAAGCAGTTTTCTACCCCTTTGGCTTGACCCGTCAACCCGAAACTCATAGGGCCTCAAGTCCAGGGATTTGTCTTGGCACTGGCGCGAGCCCGGGTCAGATCGCTCAGCCGTAGCCGTTGCTGCACGGGTGCCAAGTTGGTGAAAAAACCCCAAAGTAGGCATTTTCAATGGGGTTTCTGGACCACTTGACCTTGACCGAGAGATTGGAACCTCTGAACGCGGCAAGGTGGGCGGGTCCCCTGGGCACGTTGGCGAGCCCAGGTCGGATGGCTCAGCCGATGGGCGTGCACTAGTCGTGACCAATTTGCTTACTTTTGTGCCGTGTTCAATCGCTGCTTTGACCCCCTTGACCTTGTCAGACGGACCCCAAATCCTTATCGCCTTAGGTCCAGGTGGTCCCCTGGTCTCTGGCGCGAGCCCAGGTCAGATCGCACGGCCGAAGCCATTGCTCCATGCGACTCAAATTGGCAAAAACGGCAAAATGGGTCGACCTTGAGCTTGACCGATCGACCCGAAACTCTGCATGTTGCAGGTCCAGATGGACCCTTGGTCACTGCCTCGAGCCCAGGTCAGATCGCACAGGCTAAAGGCATGCGGTTCCCCCTTGAAAAGACCAAAACACACCCAAAGGCCTTCACTATTGGCACGTTGGGAAGCAGTTTTCTACCCCTTTGGCTTGACCCGTCAACCCGAAACTCATAGGGCCTCAAGTCCAGGGATTTGTCTTGGCACTGGCGCGAGCCCGGGTCAGATCGCTCAGCCGTAGCCGTTGCTGCACGGGTGCCAAGTTGGTGAAAAAACCCCAAAGTAGGCATTTTCAATGGGGTTTCTGGACCACTTGACCTTGACCGAGAGATTGGAACCTCTGAACGCGGCAAGGTGGGCGGGTCCCCTGGGCACGTTGGCGAGCCCAGGTCGGATGGCTCAGCCGATGGGCGTGCACTAGTCGTGACCAATTTGCTTACTTTTGTGCCGTGTTCAATCGCCGCTTTGACCCCCTTGACCTTGTCAGACAGACCCCAAATCCTTATCGCCTTAGGTCCAGGTGGTCCCCAGGTCTCTGGCGCGAGCCCAGGTCAGATCGCACGGCCGAAGCCATTGCTCCATGCGACTCAAATTGGCAAAAACGGCAAAATGGGTCGACCTTGAGCTTGACCGATCGACCCGAAACTCTGCATGTTGCAGGTCCAGATGGACCCTTGGTCACTGCCGCGAGCCCAGGTCAGATCGCACAGGCTAAAGGCATGCGGTTCCCCCTTGAAAAGACCAAAACACACCCAAAGGCCTTCACTATTGGCACGTTGGGAAGCAGTTTTCTACCCCTTTGGCTTGACCCGTCAACCCGAAACTCATAGGGCCTCAAGTCCAGGGATTTGTCTTGGCACTGGCGCGAGCCCGGGTCAGATCGCTCAGCCGTAGCCGTTGCTGCACGGGTGCCAAGTTGGTGAAAAAACCCCAAAGTAGGCATTTTCAATGGGGTTTCTGGACCACTTGACCTTGACCGAGAGATTGGAACCTCTGAACGCGGCAAGGTGGGCGGGTCCCCTGGGCACGTTGGCGAGCCCAGGTCGGATGGCTCAGCCGATGGGCGTGCACTAGTCGTGACCAATTTGCTTACTTTTGTGCCGTGTTCAATCGCCGCTTTGACCCCCTTGACCTTGTCAGACGGACCCCAAATCCTTATCGCCTTAGGTCCAGGTGGTCCCCTGGTCTCTGGCGCGAGCCCAGGTCAGATCGCACGGCCGAAGCCATTGCTCCATGCGACTCAAATTGGCAAAAACGGCAAAATGGGTCGACCTTGAGCTTGACCGATCGACCCGAAACTCTGCATGTTGCAGGTCCAGATGGACCCTTGGTCACTGCCGCGAGCCCAGGTCAGATCGCACAGGCTAAAGGCATGCGGTTCCCCCTTGAAAAGACCAAAACACACCCAAAGGCCTTCACTATTGGCACGTTGGGAAGCAGTTTTCTACCCCTTTGGCTTGACCCGTCAACCCGAAACTCATAGGGCCTCAAGTCCAGGGATTTGTCTTGGCACTGGCGCGAGCCCGGGTCAGATCACTCAGCCGTAGCCGTTGCTGCATGGGTGCCAAGTTGGTGAAAAAACCCCAAAGTAGGCATTTTCAATGGGGTTTCTGGACCACTTGACCTTGACCGAGAGATTGGAACCTCTGAACGCGGCAAGGTGGGCGGGTCCCCTGGGCACGTTGGCGAGCCCAGGTCGGATGGCTCAGCCGATGGGCGTGCACTAGTCGTGACCAATTTGCTTACTTTTGTGCCGTGTTCAATCGCTGCTTTGACCCCCTTGACCTTGTCAGACGGACCCCAAATCCTTATCGCCTTAGGTCCAGGTGGTCCCCTGGTCTCTGGCGCGAGCCCAGGTCAGATCGCACGGCCGAAGCCATTGCTCCATGCGACTCAAATTGGCAAAAATGGCAAAATGGGTCGACCTTGAGCTTGACCGATCGACCCGAAACTCTGCATGTTGCAGGTCCAGATGGACCCTTGGTCACTGCCGCAAGCCCAGGTCAGATCGCACAGGCTAAAGGCATGCGGTTCCCCCTTGAAAAGACCAAAACACACCCAAAGGCCTTCACTATTGGCACGTTGGGAAGCAGTTTTCTACCCCTTTGGCTTGACCCGTCAACCCGAAACTCATAGGGCCTCAAGTCCAGGGATTTGTCTTGGCACTGGCGCGAGCCCGGGTCAGATCGCTCAGCCGTAGCCGTTGCTGCACGGGTGCCAAGTTGGTGAAAAAACCCCAAAGTAGGCATTTTCAATGGGGTTTCTGGACCACTTGACCTTGACCGAGAGATTGGAAACTCTGAACGCGGCAAGGTGGGCGGGTCCCCTGGGCACGTTGGCGAGCCCAGGTCGGATGGCTCAGCCGATGGGCGTGCACTAGTCGTGACCAATTTGCTTACTTTTGTGCCGTGTTCAATCGCTGCTTTGACCCCCTTGACCTTGTCAGACGGACCCCAAATCCTTATCGCCTTGGGTCCAGGTGGTCCCCTGGTCTCTGGCGCGAGCCCAGGTCAGATCGCACGGCCGAAGCCATTGCTCCATGCGACTCAAATTGGCAAAAACGGCAAAATGGGTCGACCTTGAGCTTGACCGATCGACCCGAAACTCTGCATGTTGCAGGTCCAGATGGACCCTTGGTCACTGCCGCGAGCCCAGGTCAGATCGCACAGGCTAAAGGCATGCGGTTCCCCCTTGAAAAGACCAAAACACACCCAAAGGCCTTCACTATTGGCACGTTGGGAAGCAGTTTTCTACCCCTTTGGCTTGACCCGTCAACCCGAAACTCATAGGGCCTCAAGTCCAGGGATTTGTCTTGGCACTGGCGCGAGCCCGGGTCAGATCGCTCAGCCGTAGCCGTTGCTGCACGGGTGCCAAGTTGGTGAAAAAACCCCAAAGTAGGCATTTTCAATGGGGTTTCTGGACCACTTGACCTTGACCGAGAGATTGGAACCTCTGAACGCGGCAAGGTGGGCGGGTCCCCTGGGCACGTTGGCGAGCCCAGGTCGGATGGCTCAGCCGATGGGCGTGCACTAGTCGTGACCAATTTGCTTACTTTTGTGCCGTGTTCAATCGCTGCTTTGACCCCCTTGACCTTGTCAGACGGACCCCAAATCCTTATCGCCTTGGGTCCAGGTGGTCCCCTGGTCTCTGGCGCGAGCCCAGGTCAGATCGCACGGCCGAAGCCATTGCTCCATGCGACTCAAATTGGCAAAAACGGCAAAATGGGTCGACCTTGAGCTTGACCGATCGACCCGAAACTCTGCATGTTGCAGGTCCAGATGGACCCTTGGTCACTGCCGCGAGCCCAGGTCAGATCGCACAGGCTAAAGGCATGCGGTTCCCCCTTGAAAAGACCAAAACACACCCAAAGGCCTTCACTATTGGCACGTTGGGAAGCAGTTTTCTACCCCTTTGGCTTGACCCGTCAACCCGAAACTCATAGGGCCTCAAGTCCAGGGATTTGTCTTGGCACTGGCGCGAGCCCGGGTCAGATCACTCAGCCGTAGCCGTTGCTGCACGGGTGCCAAGTTGGTGAAAAAACCCCAAAGTAGGCATTTTCAATGGGGTTTCTGGACCACTTGACCTTGACCGAGAGATTGGAACCTCTGAACGCGGCAAGGTGGGCGGGTCCCCTGGGCACGTTGGCGAGCCCAGGTCGGATGGCTCAGCCGATGGGCGTGCACTAGTCGTGACCAATTTGCTTACTTTTGTGCCGTGTTCAATCGCTGCTTTGACCCCCTTGACCTTGTCAGACGGACCCCAAATCCTTATCGCCTTGGGTCCAGGTGGTCCCCTGGTCTCTGGCGCGAGCCCAGGTCAGATCGCACGGCCGAAGCCATTGCTCCATGCGACTCAAATTGGCAAAAACGGCAAAATGGGTCGACCTTGAGCTTGACCGATCGACCCGAAACTCTGCATGTTGCAGGTCCAGATGGACCCTTGGTCACTGCCGCAAGCCCAGGTCAGATCGCACAGGCTAAAGGCATGCGGTTCCCCCTTGAAAAGACCAAAACACACCCAAAGGCCTTCACTATTGGCACGTTGGGAAGCAGTTTTCTACCCCTTTGGCTTGACCCGTCAACCCGAAACTCATAGGGCCTCAAGTCCAGGGATTTGTCTTGGCACTGGCGCGAGCCCGGGTCAGATCGCTCAGCCGTAGCCGTTGCTGCACGGGTGCCAAGTTGGTGAAAAAACCCCAAAGTAGGCATTTTCAATGGGGTTTCTGGACCACTTGACCTTGACCGAGAGATTGGAACCTCTGAACGCGGCAAGGTGGGCGGGTCCCCTGGGCACGTTGGCGAGCCCAGGTCGGATGGCTCAGCCGATGGGCGTGCACTAGTCGTGACCAATTTGCTTACTTTTGTGCCGTGTTCAATCGCTGCTTTGACCCCCTTGACCTTGTCAGACGGACCCCAAATCCTTATCGCCTTGGGTCCAGGTGGTCCCCTGGTCTCTGGCGCGAGCCCAGGTCAGATCGCACGGCCGAAGCCATTGCTCCATGCGACTCAAATTGGCAAAAACGGCAAAATGGGTCGACCTTGAGCTTGACCGATCGACCCGAAACTCTGCATGTTGCAGGTCCAGATGGACCCTTGGTCACTGCCGCGAGCCCAGGTCAGATCGCACAGGCTAAAGGCATGCGGTTCCCCCTTGAAAAGACCAAAACACACCCAAAGGCCTTCACTATTGGCACGTTGGGAAGCAGTTTTCTACCCCTTTGGCTTGACCCGTCAACCCGAAACTCATAGGGCCTCAAGTCCAGGGATTTGTCTTGGCACTGGCGCGAGCCCGGGTCAGATCGCTCAGCCGTAGCCGTTGCTGCATGGGTGCCAAGTTGGTGAAAAAACCCCAAAGTAGGCATTTTCAATGGGGTTTCTGGACCACTTGACCTTGACCGAGAGATTGGAACCTCTGAACGCGGCAAGGTGGGCGGGTCCCCTGGGCACGTTGGCGAGCCCAGGTCGGATGGCTCAGCCGATGGGCGTGCACTAGTCGTGACCAATTTGCTTACTTTTGTGCCGTGTTCAATCGCTGCTTTGACCCCCTTGACCTTGTCAGACGGACCCCAAATCCTTATCGCCTTGGGTCCAGGTGGTCCCCTGGTCTCTGGCGCTAGCCCAGGTCATATCGCACGGCCGAAGCCATTGCTCCATGCGACTCAAATTGGCAAAAACGGCAAAATGGGTCGACCTTGAGCTTGACCGATCGACCCGAAACTCTGCATGTTGCAGGTCCAGATGGACCCTTGGTCACTGCTGCGAGCCCAGGTCAGATCGCACAGGCTAAAGGCATGCGGTTCCCCCTTGAAAAGACCAAAACACACCCAAAGGCCTTCACTATTGGCACGTTGGGAAGCAGTTTTCTACCCCTTTGGCTTGACCCGTCAACCCGAAACTCATAGGGCCTCAAGTCCAGGGATTTGTCTTGGCACTGGCGCGAGCCCGGGTCAGATCGCTCAGCCGTAGCCGTTGCTGCACGGGTGCCAAGTTGGTGAAAAAACCCCAAAGTAGGCATTTTCAATGGGGTTTCTGGACCACTTGACCTTGACCGAGAGATTGGAACCTCTGAACGCGGCAAGGTGGGCGGGTCCCCTGGGCACGTTGGCGAGCCCAGGTCGGATGGCTCAGCCGATGGGCGTGCACTAGTCGTGACCAATTTGCTTACTTTTGTGCCGTGTTCAATCGCTGCTTTGACCCCCTTGACCTTGTCAGACGGACCCCAAATCCTTATCGCCTTAGGTCCAGGTGGTCCCCTGGTCTCTGGCGCGAGCCCAGGTCAGATCGCACGGCCGAAGCCATTGCTCCATGCGACTCAAATTGGCAAAAACGGCAAAATGGGTCGACCTTGAGCTTGACCGATCGACCCGAAACTCTGCATGTTGCAGGTCCAGATGGACCCTTGGTCACTGCCGCGAGCCCAGGTCAGATCGCACAGGCTAAAGGCATGCGGTTCCCCCTTGAAAAGACCAAAACACACCCAAAGGCCTTCACTATTGGCACGTTGGGAAGCAGTTTTCTACCCCTTTGGCTTGACCCGTCAACCCGAAACTCATAGGGCCTCAAGTCCAGGGATTTGTCTTGGCACTGGCGCGAGCCCGGGTCAGATCGCTCAGCCGTAGCCGTTGCTGCACGGGTGCCAAGTTGGTGAAAAAACCCCAAAGTAGGCATTTTCAATGGGGTTTCTGGACCACTTGACCTTGACCGAGAGATTGGAACCTCTGAACGCGGCAAGGTGGGCGGGTCCCCTGGGCACGTTGGCGAGCCCAGGTCGGATGGCTCAGCCGATGGGCGTGCACTAGTCGTGACCAATTTGCTTACTTTTGTGCCGTGTTCAATCGCTGCTTTGACCCCCTTGACCTTGTCAGACGGACCCCAAATCCTTATCGCCTTAGGTCCAGGTGGTCCCCTGGTCTCTGGCGCGAGCCCAGGTCAGATCGCACGGCCGAAGCCATTGCTCCATGCGACTCAAATTGGCAAAAACGGCAAAATGGGTCGACCTTGAGCTTGACCGATCGACCCGAAACTCTGCATGTTGCAGGTCCAGATGGACCCTTGGTCACTGCCGCGAGCCCAGGTCAGATCGCACAGGCTAAAGGCATGCGGTTCCCCCTTGAAAAGACCAAAACACACCCAAAGGCCTTCACTATTGGCACGTTGGGAAGCAGTTTTCTACCCCTTTGGCTTGACCCGTCAACCCGAAACTCATAGGGCCTCAAGTCCAGGGATTTGTCTTGGCACTGGCGCGAGCCCGGGTCAGATCGCTCAGCCGTAGCCGTTGCTGCACGGGTGCCAAGTTGGTGAAAAAACTCCAAAGTAGGCATTTTCAATGGGGTTTCTGGACCACTTGACCTTGACCGAGAGATTGGAACCTCTGAACGCGGCAAGGTGGGCGGGTCCCCTGGGCACGTTGGCGAGCCCAGGTCGGATGGCTCAGCCGATGGGCGTGCACTAGTCGTGACCAATTTGCTTACTTTTGTGCCGTGTTCAATCGCTGCTTTGACCCCCTTGACCTTGTCAGACGGACCCCAAATCCTTATCGCCTTAGGTCCAGGTGGTCCCCTGGTCTCTGGCGCGAGCCCAGGTCAGATCGCACGGCCGAAGCCATTGCTCCATGCGACTCAAATTGGCAAAAACGGCAAAATGGGTCGACCTTGAGCTTGACCGATCGACCCGAAACTCTGCATGTTGCAGGTCCAGATGGACCCTTGGTCACTGCCGCGAGCCCAGGTCAGATCGCACAGGCTAAAGGCATGCGGTTCCCCCTTGAAAAGACCAAAACACACCCAAAGGCCTTCACTATTGGCACGTTGGGAAGCAGTTTTCTACCCCTTTGGCTTGACCCGTCAACCCGAAACTCATAGGGCCTCAAGTCCAGGGATTTGTCTTGGCACTGGCGCGAGCCCGGGTCAGATCGCTCAGCCGTAGCCGTTGCTGCACGGGTGCCAAGTTGGTGAAAAAACCCAAAAGTAGGCATTTTCAATGGGGTTTCTGGACCACTTGACCTTGACCGAGAGATTGGAACCTCTGAACGCGGCAAGGTGGGCGGGTCCCCTGGGCACGTTGGCGAGCCCAGGTCGGATGGCTCAGCCGATGGGCGTGCACTAGTCGTGACCAATTTGCTTACTTTTGTGCCGTGTTCAATCGCCGCTTTGACCCCCTTGACCTTGTCAGACGGACCCCAAATCCTTATCGCCTTAGGTCCAGGTGGTCCCCAGGTCTCTGGCGCGAGTCCAGGTCAGATCGCACGGCCGAAGCCATTGCTCCATGCGACTCAAATTGGCAAAAACGGCAAAATGGGTCGACCTTGAGCTTGACCGATCGACCCGAAACTCTGCATGTTGCAGGTCAAGATGGACCCTTGGTCACTGCCGCGAGCCCAGGTCAGATCGCACAGGCTAAAGGCATGCGGTTCCCCCTTGAAAAGACCAAAACACACCCAAAGGCCTTCACTATTGGCACGTTGGGAAGCAGTTTTCTACCCCTTTGGCTTGACCCGTCAACCCGAAACTCATAGGGCCTCAAGTCCAGGGATTTGTCTTGGCACTGGCGCGAGCCCGGGTCAGATCGCTCAGCCGTAGCCGTTGCTGCACGGGTGCCAAGTTGGTGAAAAAACCCCAAAGTAGGCATTTTCAATGGGGTTTCTGGACCACTTGACCTTGACCGAGAGATTGGAACCTCTGAACGCGGCAAGGTGGGCGGGTCCCCTGGGCACGTTGGCGAGCCCAGGTCGGATGGCTCAGCCGATGGGCGTGCACTAGTCGTGACCAATTTGCTTACTTTTGTGCCGTGTTCAATCGCTGCTTTGACCCCCTTGACCTTGTCAGACGGACCCCAAATCCTTATCGCCTTAGGTCCAGGTGGTCCCCTGGTCTCTGGCGCGAGCCCAGGTCAGATCGCACGGCCGAAGCCATTGCTCCATGCGACTCAAATTGGCAAAAACGGCAAAATGGGTCGACCTTGAGCTTGACCGATCGACCCGAAACTCTGCATGTTGCAGGTCCAGATGGACCCTTGGTCACTGCCGCGAGCCCAGGTCAGATCGCACAGGCTAAAGGCATGCGGTTCCCCCTTGAAAAGACCAAAACACACCCAAAGGCCTTCACTATTGGCACGTTGGGAAGCAGTTTTCTACCCCTTTGGCTTGACCTGTCAACCCGAAACTCATAGGGCCTCAAGTCCAGGGATTTGTCTTGGCACTGGCGCGAGCCCGGGTCAGATCGCTCAGCCGTAGCCGTTGCTGCACGGGTGCCAAGTTGGTGAAAAAACCCCAAAGTAGGCATTTTCAATGGGGTTTCTGGACCACTTGACCTTGACCGAGAGATTGGAACCTCTGAACGCGGCAAGGTGGGCGGGTCCCCTGGGCACGTTGGCGAGCCCAGGTCGGATGGCTCAGCCGATGGGCGTGCACTAGTCGTGACCAATTTGCTTACTTTTGTGCCGTGTTCAATCGCTGCTTTGACCCCCTTGACCTTGTCAGACGGACCCCAAATCCTTATCGCCTTAGGTCCAGGTGGTCCCCTGGTCTATGGCGCGAGCCCAGGTCAGATCGCACGGCCGAAGCCATTGCTCCATGCGACTCAAATTGGCAAAAACAGCAAAATGGGTCGACCTTGAGCTTGACCGATCGACCCGAAACTCTGCATGTTGCAGGTCCAGATGGACCCTTGGTCACTGCCGCGAGCCCAGGTCAGATCGCACAGGCTAAAGGCATGCGGTTCCCCCTTGAAAAGACCAAAACACACCCAAAGGCCTTCACTATTGGCACGTTGGGAAGCAGTTTTCTACCCCTTTGGCTTGACCCGTCAACCCGAAACTCATAGGGCCTCAAGTCCAGGGATTTGTCTTGGCACTGGCGCGAGCCCGGGTCAGATCGCTCAGCCGTAGCCGTTGCTGCACGGGTGCCAAGTTGGTGAAAAAACCCAAAAGTAGGCATTTTCAATGGGGTTTCTGGACCACTTGACCTTGACCGAGAGATTGAACCTCTGAACGCGGCAAGGTGGGCGGGTCCCCTGGGCACGTTGGCGAGCCCAGGTCGGATGGCTCAGCCGATGGGCGTGCACTAGTCGTGACCAATTTGCTTACTTTTGTGCCGTGTTCAATCGCCGCTTTGACCCCCTTGACCTTGTCAGACGGACCCCAAATCCTTATCGCCTTAGGTCCAGGTGGTCCCCAGGTCTCTGGCGCGAGCCCAGGTCAGATCGCACGGCCGAAGCCATTGCTCCATGCGACTCAAATTGGCAAAAACGGCAAAATGGGTCGACCTTGAGCTTGACCGATCGACCCGAAACTCTGCATGTTGCAGGTCCAGATGGACCCTTGGTCACTGCCGCGAGCCCAGGTCAGATCGCACAGGCTAAAGGCATGCGGTTCCCCCTTGAAAAGACCAAAACACACCCAAAGGCCTTCACTATTGGCACGTTGGGAAGCAGTTTTCTACCCCTTTGGCTTGACCCGTCAACCCGAAACTCATAGGGCCTCAAGTCCAGGGATTTGTCTTGGCACTGGCGCGAGCCCGGGTCAGATCGCTCAGCCGTAGCCGTTGCTGCACGGGTGCCAAGTTGGTGAAAAAACCCCAAAGTAGGCATTTTCAATGGGGTTTCTGGACCACTTGACCTTGACCGAGAGATTGGAACCTCTGAACGCGGCAAGGTGGGCGGGTCCCCTGGGCACGTTGGCGAGCCCAGGTCGGATGGCTCAGCCGATGGGCGTGCACTAGTCGTGACCAATTTGCTTACTTTTGTGCCGTGTTCAATCGCTGCTTTGACCCCCTTGACCTTGTCAGACGGACCCCAAATCCTTATCGCCTTAGGTCCAGGTGGTCCCCTGGTCTCTGGCGCGAGCCCAGGTCAGATCCCACGGCCGAAGCCATTGCTCCATGCGACTCAAATTGGCAAAAACGGCAAAATGGGTCGACCTTGAGCTTGACCGATCGACCCGAAACTCTGCATGTTGCAGGTCCAGATGGACCCTTGGTCACTGCCGCGAGCCCAGGTCAGATCGCACAGGCTAAAGGCATGCGGTTCCCCCTTGAAAAGACCAAAACACACCCAAAGGCCTTCACTATTGGCACGTTGGGAAGCAGTTTTCTACCCCTTTGGCTTGACCCGTCAACCCGAAACTCATAGGGCCTCAAGTCCAGGGATTTGTCTTGGCACTGGCGCGAGCCCGGGTCAGATCGCTCAGCCGTAGCCGTTGCTGCACGGGTGCCAAGTTGGTGAAAAAACCCCAAAGTAGGCATTTTCAATGGGGTTTCTGGACCACTTGACCTTGACCGAGAGATTGGAACCTCTGAACGCGGCAAGGTGGGCGGGTCCCCTGGGCACGTTGGCGAGCCCAGGTCGGATGGCTCAGCCGATGGGCGTGCACTAGTCGTGACCAATTTGCTTACTTTTGTGCCGTGTTCAATCGCTGCTTTGACCCCCTTGACCTTGTCAGACGGACCCCAAATCCTTATCGCCTTAGGTCCAGGTGGTCCCCTGGTCTCTGGCGCGAGCCCAGGTCAGATCCACGGCCGAAGCCATTGCTCCATGCGACTCAAATTGGCAAAAACGGCAAAATGGGTCGACCTTGAGCTTGACCGATTGACCCGAAACTCTGCATGTTGCAGGTCCAGATGGACCCTTGGTCACTGCCGCGAGCCCAGGTCAGATCGCACAGGCTAAAGGCATGCGGTTCCCCCTTGAAAAGACCAAAACACACCCAAAGGCCTTCACTATTGGCACGTTGGGAAGCAGTTTTCTACCCCTTTGGCTTGACCCGTCAACCCGAAACTCATAGGGCCTCAAGTCCAGGGATTTGTCTTGGCACTGGCGCGAGCCCGGGTCAGATCGCTCAGCCGTAGCCGTTGCTGCACGGGTGCCAAGTTGGTGAAAAAACCCCAAAGTAGGCATTTTCAATGGGGTTTCTGGACCACTTGACCTTGACCGAGAGATTGGAACCTCTGAACGCGGCAAGGTGGGCGGGTCCCCTGGGCACGTTGGCGAGCCCAGGTCGGATGGCTCAGCCGATGGGCGTGCACTAGTCGTGACCAATTTGCTTACTTTTGTGCCGTGTTCAATCGCTGCTTTGACCCCCTTGACCTTGTCAGACGGACCCCAAATCCTTATCGCCTTAGGTCCAGGTGGTCCCCTGGTCTCTGGCGCGAGCCCAGGTCAGATCCCACGGCCGAAGCCATTGCTCCATGCGACTCAAATTGGCAAAAACGGCAAAATGGGTCGACCTTGAGCTTGACCGATCGACCCGAAACTCTGCATGTTGCAGGTCCAGATGGACCCTTGGTCACTGCCGCGAGCCCAGGTCAGATCGCACAGGCTAAAGGCATGCGGTTCCCCCTTGAAAAGACCAAAACACACCCAAAGGCCTTCACTATTGGCACGTTGGGAAGCAGTTTTCTACCCCTTTGGCTTGACCCGTCAACCCGAAACTCATAGGGCCTCAAGTCCAGGGATTTGTCTTGGCACTGGCGCGAGCCCGGGTCAGATCGCTCAGCCATAGCCGTTGCTGCACGGGTGCCAAGTTGGTGAAAAAACCCCAAAGTAGGCATTTTCAATGGGGTTTCTGGACCACTTGACCTTGACCGAGAGATTGGAACCTCTGAACGCGGCAAGGTGGGCGGGTCCCCTGGGCACGTTGGCGAGCCCAGGTCGGATGGCTCAGCCGATGGGCGTGCACTAGTCGTGACCAATTTGCTTACTTTTGTGCCGTGTTCAATCGCTGCTTTGACCCCCTTGACCTTGTCAGACGGACCCCAAATCCTTATCGCCTTAGGTCCAGGTGGTCCCCTGGTCTCTGGCGCGAGCCCAGGTCAGATCGCACGGCCGAAGCCATTGCTCCATGCGACTCAAATTGGCAAAAACGGCAAAATGGGTCGACCTTGAGCTTGACCGATCGACCCGAAACTCTGCATGTTGCAGGTCCAGATGGACCCTTGGTCACTGCCGCGAGCCCAGGTCAGATCGCACAGGCTAAAGGCATGCGGTTCCCCCTTGAAAAGACCAAAACACACCCAAAGGCCTTCACTATTGGCATGTTGGGAAGCAGTTTTCTACCCCTTTGGCTTGACCCGTCAACCCGAAACTCATAGGGCCTCAAGTCCAGGGATTTGTCTTGGCACTGGCGCGAGCCCGGGTCAGATCGCTCAGCCGTAGCCGTTGCTGCACGGGTGCCAAGTTGGTGAAAAAACCCCAAAGTAGGCATTTTCAATGGGGTTTCTGGACCACTTGACCTTGACCGAGAGATTGGAACCTCTGAACGCGGCAAGGTGGGCGGGTCCCCTGGGCACGTTGGCGAGCCCAGGTCGGATGGCTCAGCCGATGGGCGTGCACTAGTCGTGACCAATTTGCTTACTTTTGTGCCGTGTTCAATCGCTGCTTTGACCCCCTTGACCTTGTCAGACGGACCCCAAATCCTTATCGCCTTAGGTCCAGGTGGTCCCCAGGTCTCTGGCGCGAGCCCAGGTCAGATCGCACGGCCGAAGCCATTGCTCCATGCGACTCAAATTGGCAAAAACGGCAAAATGGGTCGACCTTGAGCTTGACCGATCGACCCGAAACTCTGCATGTTGCAGGTCCAGATGGACCCTTGGTCACTGCCGCGAGCCCAGGTCAGATCGCACAGGCTAAAGGCATGCGGTTCCCCCTTGAAAAGACCAAAACACACCCAAAGGCCTTCACTATTGGCACGTTGGGAAGCAGTTTTCTACCCCTTTGGCTTGACCCGTCAACCCGAAACTCATAGGGCCTCAAGTCCAGGGATTTGTCTTGGCACTGGCGCGAGCCCGGGTCAGATCGCTCAGCCGTAGCCGTTGCTGCACGGGTGCCAAGTTGGTGAAAAAACCCCAAAGTAGGCATTTTCAATGGGGTTTCTGGACCACTTGACCTTGACCGAGAGATTGGAACCTCTGAACGCGGCAAGGTGGGCGGGTCCCCTGGGCACGTTGGCGAGCCCAGGTCGGATGGCTCAGCCGATGGGCGTGCACTAGTCGTGACCAATTTGCTTACTTTTGTGCCGTGTTCAATCGCTGCTTTGACCCCCTTGACCTTGTCAGACGGACCCCAAATCCTTATCGCCTTAGGTCCAGGTGGTCCCCTGGTCTCTGGCGCGAGCCCAGGTCAGATCCCACGGCCGAAGCCATTGCTCCATGCGACTCAAATTGGCAAAAACGGCAAAATGGGTCGACCTTGAGCTTGACCGATCGACCCGAAACTCTGCATGTTGCAGGTCCAGATGGACCCTTGGTCACTGCCGCGAGCCCAGGTCAGATCGCACAGGCTAAAGGCATGCGGTTCCCCCTTGAAAAGACCAAAACACACCCAAAGGCCTTCACTATTGGCACGTTGGGAAGCAGTTTTCTACCCCTTTGGCTTGACCCGTCAACCCGAAACTCATAGGGCCTCAAGTCCAGGGATTTGTCTTGGCACTGGCGCGAGCCCGGGTCAGATCGCTCAGCCGTAGCCGTTGCTGCACGGGTGCCAAGTTGGTGAAAAAACCCCAAAGTAGGCATTTTCAATGGGGTTTCTGGACCACTTGACCTTGACCGAGAGATTGGAACCTCTGAACGCGGCAAGGTGGGCGGGTCCCCTGGGCACGTTGGCGAGCCCAGGTCGGATGGCTCAGCCGATGGGCGTGCACTAGTCGTGACCAATTTGCTTACTTTTGTGCCGTGTTCAATCGCTGCTTTGACCCCCTTGACCTTGTCAGACGGACCCCAAATCCTTATCGCCTTAGGTCCAGGTGGTCCCCTGGTCTCTGGCGCGAGCCCAGGTCAGATCCCACGGCCGAAGCCATTGCTCCATGCGACTCAAATTGGCAAAAACGGCAAAATGGGTCGACCTTGAGCTTGACCGATCGACCCGAAACTCTGCATGTTGCAGGTCCAGATGGACCCTTGGTCACTGCCGCGAGCCCAGGTCAGATCGCACAGGCTAAAGGCATGCGGTTCCCCCTTGAAAAGACCAAAACACACCCAAAGGCCTTCACTATTGGCACGTTGGGAAGCAGTTTTCTACCCCTTTGGCTTGACCCGTCAACCCGAAACTCATAGGGCCTCAAGTCCAGGGATTTGTCTTGGCACTGGCGCGAGCCCGGGTCAGATCGCTCAGCCGTAGCCGTTGCTGCACGGGTGCCAAGTTGGTGAAAAAACCCCAAAGTAGGCATTTTCAATGGGGTTTCTGGACCACTTGACCTTGACCGAGAGATTGGAACCTCTGAACGCGGCAAGGTGGGCGGGTCCCCTGGGCACGTTGGCGAGCCCAGGTCGGATGGCTCAGCCGATGGGCGTGCACTAGTCGTGACCAATTTGCTTACTTTTGTGCCGTGTTCAATCGCTGCTTTGACCCCCTTGACCTTGTCAGACGGACCCCAAATCCTTATCGCCTTAGGTCCAGGTGGTCCCCTGGTCTCTGGCGCGAGCCCAGGTCAGATCGCACGGCCGAAGCCATTGCTCCATGCGACTCAAATTGGCAAAAACGGCAAAATGGGTCGACCTTGAGCTTGACCGATCGACCCGAAACTCTGCATGTTGCAGGTCCAGATGGACCCTTGGTCACTGCCGCGAGCCCAGGTCAGATCGCACAGGCTAAAGGCATGCGGTTCCCCCTTGAAAAGACCAAAACACACCCAAAGGCCTTCACTATTGGCACGTTGGGAAGCAGTTTTCTACCCCTTTGGCTTGACCCGTCAACCCGAAACTCATAGGGCCTCAAGTCCAGGGATTTGTCTTGGCACTGGCGCGAGCCCGGGTCAGATCGCTCAGCCGTAGCCGTTGCTGCACGGGTGCCAAGTTGGTGAAAAAACCCCAAAGTAGGCATTTTCAATGGGGTTTCTGGACCACTTGACCTTGACCGAGAGATTGGAACCTCTGAACGCGGCAAGGTGGGCGGGTCCCCTGGGCACGTTGGCGAGCCCAGGTCGGATGGCTCAGCCGATGGGCGTGCACTAGTCGTGACCAATTTGCTTACTTTTGTGCCGTGTTCAATCGCTGCTTTGACCCCCTTGACCTTGTCAGACGGACCCCAAATCCTTATCGCCTTAGGTCCAGGTGGTCCCCTGGTCTCTGGCGCGAGCCCAGGTCAGATCGCACGGCCGAAGCCATTGCTCCATGCGACTCAAATTGGCAAAAACGGCAAAATGGGTCGACCTTGAGCTTGACCGATCGACCCGAAACTCTGCATGTTGCAGGTCCAGATGGACCCTTGGTCACTGCCGCGAGCCCAGGTCAGATCGCACAGGCTAAAGGCATGCGGTTCCCCCTTGAAAAGACCAAAACACACCCAAAGGCCTTCACTATTGGCACGTTGGGAAGCAGTTTTCTACCCCTTTGGCTTGACCCGTCAACCCGAAACTCATAGGGCCTCAAGTCCAGGGATTTGTCTTGGCACTGGCGCGAGCCCGGGTCAGATCGCTCAGCCGTAGCCGTTGCTGCACGGGTGCCAAGTTGGTGAAAAAACCCCAAAGTAGGCATTTTCAATGGGGTTTCTGGACCACTTGACCTTGACCGAGAGATTGGAACCTCTGAACGCGGCAAGGTGGGCGGGTCCCCTGGGCACGTTGGCGAGCCCAGGTCGGATGGCTCAGCCGATGGGCGTGCACTAGTCGTGACCAATTTGCTTACTTTTGTGCCGTGTTCAATCGCTGCTTTGCCCCCCTTGACCTTGTCAGACGGACCCCAAATCCTTATCGCCTTAGGTCCAGGTGGTCCCCTGGTCTCTGGCGCGAGCCCAGGTCAGATCACACGGCCGAAGCCATTGCTCCATGCGACTCAAATTGGCAAAAACGGCAAAATGGGTCGACCTTGAGCTTGACCGATTGACCCGAAACTCTGCATGTTGCAGGTCCAGATGGACCCTTGGTCACTGCCGCGAGCCCAGGTCAGATCGCACAGGCTAAAGGCATGCGGTTCCCCCTTGAAAAGACCAAAACACACCCAAAGGCCTTCACTATTGGCACGTTGGGAAGCAGTTTTCTACCCCTTTGGCTTGACCCGTCAACCCGAAACTCATAGGGCCTCAAGTCCAGGGATTTGTCTTGGCACTGGCGCGAGCCCGGGTCAGATCGCTCAGCCGTAGCCGTTGCTGCACGGGTGCCAAGTTGGTGAAAAAACCCAAAAGTAGGCATTTTCAATGGGGTTTCTGGACCACTTGACCTTGACCGAGAGATTGGAACCTCTGAACGCGGCAAGGTGGGCGGGTCCCCTGGGCACGTTGGCGAGCCCAGGTCGGATGGCTCAGCCGATGGGCGTGCACTAGTCGTGACCAATTTGCTTACTTTTGTGCCGTGTTCAATCGCTGCTTTGACCCCCTTGACCTTGTCAGACGGACCCCAAATCCTTATCGCCTTGGGTCCAGGTGGTCCCCTGGTCTCTGGCGCGAGCCCAGGTCAGATCGCACGGCCAAAGCCATTGCTCCATGCGACTCAAATTGGCAAAAACGGCAAAATGGGTCGACCTTGAGCTTGACCGATCGACCCGAAACTCTGCATGTTGCAGGTCCAGATGGACCCTTGGTCACTGCCGCGAGCCCAGGTCAGATCGCACAGGCTAAAGGCATGCGGTTCCCCCTTGAAAAGACCAAAACACACCCAAAGGCCTTCACTATTGGCACGTTGGGAAGCAGTTTTCTACCCCTTTGGCTTGACCCGTCAACCCGAAACTCATAGGGCCTCAAGTCCAGGGATTTGTCTTGGCACTGGCGCGAGCCCGGGTCAGATCGCTCAGCCGTAGCCGTTGCTGCACGGGTGCCAAGTTGGTGAAAAAACCCCAAAGTAGGCATTTTCAATGGGGTTTCTGGACCACTTGACCTTGACCGAGAGATTGGAACCTCTGAACGCGGCAAGGTGGGCGGGTCCCCTGGGCACGTTGGCGAGCCCAGGTCGGATGGCTCAGCCGATGGGCGTGCACTAGTCGTGACCAATTTGCTTACTTTTGTGCCGTGTTCAATCGCTGCTTTGACCCCCTTGACCTTGTCAGACGGACCCCAAATCCTTATCGCCTTAGGTCCAGGTGGTCCCCTGGTCTCTGGCGCGAGCCCAGGTCAGATCGCACGGCCGAAGCCATTGCTCCATGCGACTCAAATTGGCAAAAACGGCAAAATGGGTCGACCTTGAGCTTGACCGATTGACCCGAAACTCTGCATGTTGCAGGTCCAGATGGACCCTTGGTCACTGCCGCGAGCCCAGGTCAGATCGCACAGGCTAAAGGCATGCGGTTCCCCCTTGAAAAGACCAAAACACACCCAAAGGCCTTCACTATTGGCACGTTGGGAAGCAGTTTTCTACCCCTTTGGCTTGACCCGTCAACCCGAAACTCTTAGGGCCTCAAGTCCAGGGATTTGTCTTGGCACTGGCGCGAGCCCGGGTCAGATCGCTCAGCCGTAGCCGTTGCTGCACGGGTGCCAAGTTGGTGAAAAAACCCCAAAGTAGGCATTTTCAATGGGGTTTCTGGACCACTTGACCTTGACCGAGAGATTGGAACCTCTGAACGCGGCAAGGTGGGCGGGTCCCCTGGGCACGTTGGCGAGCCCAGGTCGGATGGCTCAGCCGATGGGCGTGCACTAGTCGTGACCAATTTGCTTACTTTTGTGCCGTGTTCAATCGCTGCTTTGACCCCCTTGACCTTGTCAGACGGACCCCAAATCCTTATCGCCTTAGGTCCAGGTGGTCCCCTGGTCTCTAGCGCGAGCCCAGGTCAGATCGCACGGCCGAAGCCATTGCTCCATGCGACTCAAATTGGCAAAAACGGCAAAATGGGTCGACCTTGAGCTTGACCGATCGACCCGAAACTCTGCATGTTGCAGGTCCAGATGGACCCTTGGTCACTGCCGCGAGCCCAGGTCAGATCGCACAGGCTAAAGGCATGCGGTTCCCCCTTGAAAAGACCAAAACACACCCAAAGGCCTTCACTATTGGCACGTTGGGAAGCAGTTTTCTACCCCTTTGGCTTGACCCGTCAACCCGAAACTCATAGGGCCTCAAGTCCAGGGATTTGTCTTGGCACTGGCGCGAGCCCGGGTCAGATCGCTCAGCCGTAGCCGTTGCTGCACGGGTGCCAAGTTGGTGAAAAAACCCCAAAGTAGGCATTTTCAATGGGGTTTCTGGACCACTTGACCTTGACCGAGAGATTGGAACCTCTGAACGCGGCAAGGTGGGCGGGTCCCCTGGGCACGTTGGCGAGCCCAGGTCGGATGGCTCAGCCGATGGGCGTGCACTAGTCGTGACCAATTTGCTTACTTTTGTGCCGTGTTCAATCGCCGCTTTGACCCCCTTGACCTTGTCAGACGGACCCCAAATCCTTATCGCCTTAGGTCCAGGTGGTCCTCTGGTCTCTGGCGCGAGCCCAGGTCAGATCGCACGGCCGAAGCCATTGCTCCATGCGACTCAAATTGGCAAAAACGGCAAAATGGGTCGACCTTGAGCTTGACCGATCGACCCGAAACTCTGCATGTTGCAGGTCCAGATGGACCCTTGGTCACTGCCGCGAGCCCAGGTCAGATCGCACAGGCTAAAGGCATGCGGTTCCCCCTTGAAAAGACCAAAACACACCCAAAGGCCTTCACTATTGGCACGTTGGGAAGCAGTTTTCTACCCCTTTGGCTTGACCCGTCAACCCGAAACTCATAGGGCCTCAAGTCCAGGGATTTGTCTTGGCACTGGCGCGAGCCCGGGTCAGATCGCTCAGCCGTAGCCGTTGCTGCACGGGTGCCAAGTTGGTGAAAAAACCCAAAAGTAGGCATTTTCAATGGGGTTTCTGGACCACTTGACCTTGACCGAGAGATTGGAACCTCTGAACGCGGCAAGGTGGGCGGGTCCCCTGGGCACGTTGGCGAGCCCAGGTCGGATGGCTCAGCCGATGGGCGTGCACTAGTCGTGACCAATTTGCTTACTTTTGTGCCGTGTTCAATCGCTGCTTTGACCCCCTTGACCTTGTCAGACGGACCCCAAATCCTTATCGCCTTAGGTCCAGGTGGTCCCCAGGTCTCTGGCGCGAGCCCAGGTCAGATCGCACGGCCGAAGCCATTGCTCCATGCGACTCAAATTGGCAAAAACGGCAAAATGGGTCGACCTTGAGCTTGACCGATCGACCCGAAACTCTGCATGTTGCAGGTCCAGATGGACCCTTGGTCACTGCCGCGAGCCCAGGTCAGATCGCACAGGCTAAAGGCATGCGGTTCCCCCTTGAAAAGACCAAAACACACCCAAAGGCCTTCACTATTGGCACGTTGGGAAGCAGTTTTCTACCCCTTTGGCTTGACCCGTCAACCCGAAACTCATAGGGCCTCAAGTCCAGGGATTTGTCTTGGCACTGGCGCGAGCCCGGGTCAGATTGCTCAGCCGTAGCCGTTGCTGCACGGGTGCCAAGTTGGTGAAAAAACCCCAAAGTAGGCATTTTCAATGGGGTTTCTGGACCACTTGACCTTGACCGAGAGATTGGAACCTCTGAACGCGGCAAGGTGGGCGGGTCCCCTGGGCACGTTGGCGAGCCCAGGTCGGATGGCTCAGCCGATGGGCGTGCACTAGTCGTGACCAATTTGCTTACTTTTGTGCCGTGTTCAATCGCTGCTTTGACCCCCTTGACCTTGTCAGACGGACCCCAAATCCTTATCGCCTTAGGTCCAGGTGGTCCCCTGGTCTCTGGCGCAAGCCCAGGTCAGATCGCACGGCCGAAGCCATTGCTCCATGCGACTCAAATTGGCAAAAACGGCAAAATGGGTCGACCTTGAGCTTGACCGATTGACCCGAAACTCTGCATGTTGCAGGTCCAGATGGACCCTTGGTCACTGCCGCGAGCCCAGGTCAGATCGCACAGGCTAAAGGCATGCGGTTCCCCCTTGAAAAGACCAAAACACACCCAAAGGCCTTCACTATTGGCACGTTGGGAAGCAGTTTTCTACCCCTTTGGCTTGACCCGTCAACCCGAAACTCATAGGGCCTCAAGTCCAGGGATTTGTCTTGGCACTGGCGCGAGCCCGGGTCAGATCGCTCAGCCGTAGCCGTTGCTGCACGGGTGCCAAGTTGGTGAAAAAACCCCAAAGTAGGCATTTTCAATGGGGTTTCTGGACCACTTGACCTTGACCGAGAGATTGGAACCTCTGAACGCGGCAAGGTGGGCGGGTCCCCTGGGCACGTTGGCGAGCCCAGGTCGGATGGCTCAGCCGATGGGCGTGCACTAGTCGTGACCAATTTGCTTACTTTTGTGCCGTGTTCAATCGCTGCTTTGACCCCCTTGACCTTGTCAGACGGACCCCAAATCCTTATCGCCTTAGGTCCAGGTGGTCCCCTGGTCTCTGGTGCGAGCCCAGGTCAGATCGCACGGCCGAAGCCATTGCTCCATGCGACTCAAATTGGCAAAAACGGCAAAATGGGTCGACCTTGAGCTTGACCGATCGACCCGAAACTCTGCATGTTGCAGGTCCAGATGGACCCTTGGTCACTGCCGCGAGCCCAGGTCAGATCGCACAGGCTAAAGGCATGCGGTTCCCCCTTGAAAAGACCAAAACACACCCAAAGGCCTTCACTATTGGCACGTTGGGAAGCAGTTTTCTACCCCTTTGGCTTGACCCGTCAACCCGAAACTCATAGGGCCTCAAGTCCAGGGATTTGTCTTGGCACTGGCGCGAGCCCGGGTCAGATCGCTCAGCCGTAGCCGTTGCTGCACGGGTGCCAAGTTGGTGAAAAAACCCCAAAGTAGGCATTTTAAATGGGGTTTCTGGACCACTTGACCTTGACCGAGAGATTGGAACCTCTGAACGCGGCAAGGTGGGCGGGTCCCCTGGGCACGTTGGCGAGCCCAGGTCGGATGGCTCAGCCGATGGGCGTGCACTAGTCGTGACCAATTTGCTTACTTTTGTGCCGTGTTCAATCGCCGCTTTGACCCCCTTGACCTTGTCAGACGGACCCCAAATCCTTATCGCCTTAGGTCCAGGTGGTCCCCTGGTCTCTGGTGCGAGCCCAGGTCAGATCGCACGGCCGAAGCCATTGCTCCATGCGACTCAAATTGGCAAAAACGGCAAAATGGGTCGACCTTGAGCTTGACCGATCGACCCGAAACTCTGCATGTTGCAGGTCCAGATGGACCCTTGGTCACTGCCGCGAGCCCAGGTCAGATCGCACAGGCTAAAGGCATGCGGTTCCCCCTTGAAAAGACCAAAACACACCCAAAGGCCTTCACTATTGGCACGTTGGGAAGCAGTTTTCTACCCCTTTGGCTTGACCCGTCAACCCGAAACTCATAGGGCCTCAAGTCCAGGGATTTGTCTTGGCACTGGCGCGAGCCCGGGTCAGATCGCTCAGCCGTAGCCGTTGCTGCACGGGTGCCAAGTTGGTGAAAAAACCCAAAAGTAGGCATTTTCAATGGGGTTTCTGGACCACTTGACCTTGACCGAGAGATTGGAACCTCTGAACGCGGCAAGGTGGGCGGGTCCCCTGGGCACGTTGGCGAGCCCAGGTCGGATGGCTCAGCCGATGGGCGTGCACTAGTCGTGACCAATTTGCTTACTTTTGTGCCGTGTTCAATCGCCGCTTTGACCCCCTTGACCTTGTCAGACGGACCCCAAATCCTTATCGCCATAGGTCCAGGTGGTCCCCAGGTCTCTGGCGCGAGCCCAGGTCAGATCGCACGGCCGAAGCCATTGCTCCATGCGACTCAAATTGGCAAAAACGGCAAAATGGGTCGACCTTGAGCTTGACCGATCGACCCGAAACTCTGCATGTTGCAGGTCCAGATGGACCCTTGGTCACTGCCGCGAGCCCAGGTCAGATCGCACAGGCTAAAGGCATGCGGTTCCCCCTTGAAAAGACCAAAACACACCCAAAGGCCTTCACTATTGGCACGTTGGGAAGCAGTTTTCTACCCCTTTGGCTTGACCCGTCAACCCGAAACTCATAGGGCCTCAAGTCCAGGGATTTGTCTTGGCACTGGCGCGAGCCCGGGTCAGATCGCTCAGTCGTAGCCGTTGCTGCACGGGTGCCAAGTTGGTGAAAAAAACCCAAAGTAGGCATTTTCAATGGGGTTTCTGGACCACTTGACCTTGACCGAGAGATTGGAACCTCTGAACGCGGCAAGGTGGGCGGGTCCCCTGGGCACGTTGGCGAGCCCAGGTCGGATGGCTCAGCCGATGGGCGTGCACTAGTCGTGACCAATTTGCTTACTTTTGTGCCGTGTTCAATCGCTGCTTTGACCCCCTTGACCTTGTCAGACGGACCCCAAATCCTTATCGCCTTAGGTCCAGGTGGTCCCCTGGTCTCTTGCGCGAGCCCAGGTCAGATTGCACGGCCGAAGCCATTGCTCCATGCGACTCAAATTGGCAAAAACGGCAAAATGGGTCGACCTTGAGCTTGACCGATCGACCAGAAACTCTGCATGTTGCAGGTCCAGATGGACCCTTGGTCACTGCCGCGAGCCCAGGTCAGATCGCACAGGCTAAAGGCATGCGGTTCCCCCTTGAAAAGACCAAAACACACCCAAAGGCCTTCACTATTGGCACGTTGGGAAGCAGTTTTCTACCCCTTTGGCTTGACCCGTCAACCCGAAACTCATAGGGCCTCAAGTCCAGGGATTTGTCTTGGCACTGGCGCGAGCCCGGGTCAGATCGCTCAGCCGTAGCCGTTGCTGCACGGGTGCCAAGTTGGTGAAAAAACCCCAAAGTAGGCATTTTCAATGGGGTTTCTGGACCACTTGACCTTGACCGAGAGATTGGAACCTCTGAACGCGGCAAGGTGGGCGGGTCCCCTGGGCACGTTGGCGAGCCCAGGTCGGATGGCTCAGCCGATGGGCGTGCACTAGTCGTGACCAATTTGCTTACTTTTGTGCCGTGTTCAATCGCTGCTTTGACCCCCTTGACCTTGTCAGACGGACCCCAAATCCTTATCGCCTTGGGTCCAGGTGGTCCCCTGGTCTCTGGCGCGAGCCCAGGTCAGATCGCACGGCCGAAGCCATTGCTCCATGCGACTCAAATTGGCAAAAACGGCAAAATGGGTCGACCTTGAGCTTGACCGATCGACCCGAAACTCTGCATGTTGCAGGTCCAGATGGACCCTTGGTCACTACCGTGAGCCCAGGTCAGATCGCACAGACTAAAGGCATGCGGTTCCCCCTTGAAAAGACCAAAACACACCCAAAGGCCTTCACTATTGGCACGTTGGGAAGCAGTTTTCTACCCCTTTGGCTTGACCCGTCAACCCGAAACTCATAGGGCCTCAAGTCCAGGGATTTGTCTTGGCACTGGCGCGAGCCCGGGTCAGATCGCTCAGCCGTAGCCGTTGCTGCACGGGTGCCAAGTTGGTGAAAAAACCCCAAAGTAGGCATTTTCAATGGGGTTTCTGGACCACTTGACCTTGACCGAGAGATTGGAACCTCTGAACGCGGCAAGGTGGGCGGGTCCCCTGGGCACGTTGGCAAGCCCAGGTCGGATGGCTCAGCCGATGGGCGTGCACTAGTCGTGACCAATTTGCTTACTTTTGTGCCGTGTTCAATCGCTGCTTTGACCCCCTTGACCTTGTCAGACGGACCCCAAATCCTTATCGCCTTAGGTCCAGGTGGTCCCCTGGTCTCTGGCGCGAGCCCAGGTCAGATCTCACAGCCGAAGCCATTGCTCCATGCGACTCAAATTGGCAAAAACGGCAAAATGGGTCGACCTTGAGCTTGACCGATCGACCCGAAACTCTGCATGTTGCAGGTCCAGATGGACCCTTGGTCACTGCCGCGAGCCCAGGTCAGATCGCACAGGCTAAAGGCATGCGGTTCCCCCTTGAAAAGACCAAAACACACCCAAAGGCCTTCACTTTTGGCACGTTGGGAAGCAGTTTTCTACCCCTTTGGCTTGACCCGTCAACCCGAAACTCATAGGGCCTCAAGTCCAGGGATTTGTCTTGGCACTGGCGCGAGCCCGGGTCAGATCGCTCAGCCGTAGCCGTTGCTGCACGGGTGCCAAGTTGGTGAAAAAACCCCAAAGTAGGCATTTTCAATGGGGTTTCTGGACCACTTGACCTTGACCGAGAGATTGGAACCTCTGAACGCGGCAAGGTGGGCGGGTCCCCTGGGCACGTTGGCGAGCCCAGGTCGGATGGCTCAGCCGATGGGCGTGCACTAGTCGTGACCAATTTGCTTACTTTTGTGCCGTGTTCAATCGCTGCTTTGACCCCCTTGACCTTGTCAGACGGACCCCAAATCCTTATCGCCTTGGGTCCAGGTGGTCCCCTGGTCTCTGGCGCGAGCCCAGGTCAGATCGCACGGCCGAAGCCATTGCTCCATGCGACTCAAATTGGCAAAAACGGCAAAATGGGTCGACCTTGAGCTTGACCGATCGACCCGAAACTCTGCATGTTGCAGGTCCAGATGGACCCTTGGTCACTGCCGCGAGCCCAGGTCAGATCGCACAGGCTAAAGGCATGCGGTTCCCCCTTGAAAAGACCAAAACACACCCAAAGGCCTTCACTATTGGCACGTTGGGAAGCAGTTTTCTACCCCTTTGGCTTGACCCGTCAACCCGAAACTCATAGGGCCTCAAGTCCAGGGATTTGTCTTGGCACTGGCGCGAGCCCGGGTCAGATCGCTCAGCCGTAGCCGTTGCTGCACGGGTGCCAAGTTGGTGAAAAAACCCCAAAGTAGGCATTTTCAATGGGGTTTCTGGACCACTTGACCTTGACCGAGAGATTGGAACCTCTGAACGCGGCAAGGTGGGCGGGTCCCCTGGGCACGTTGGCGAGCCCAGGTCGGATGGCTCAGCCGATGGGCGTGCACTAGTCGTGACCAATTTGCTTACTTTTGTGCCGTGTTCAATCGCTGCTTTGACCCCCTTGACCTTGTCAGACGGACCCCAAATCCTTATCGCCTTAGGTCCAGGTGGTCCCCTGGTCTCTGGCGCGAGCCCAGGTCAGATCGCACGGCCGAAGCCATTGCTCCATGCGACTCAAATTGGCAAAAACGGCAAAATGGGTCGACCTTGAGCTTGACCGATTGACCCGAAACTCTGCATGTTGCAGGTCCAGATGGACCCTTGGTCACTGCCGCGAGCCCAGGTCAGATCGCACAGGCTAAAGGCATGCGGTTCCCCCTTGAAAAGACCAAAACACACCCAAAGGCCTTCACTATTGGCACGTTGGGAAGCAGTTTTCTACCCCTTTGGCTTGACCCGTCAACCCGAAACTCATAGGGCCTCAAGTCCAGGGATTTGTCTTGGCACTGGCGCGAGCCCGGGTCAGATCGCTCAGCCGTAGCCGTTGCTGCACGGGTGCCAAGTTGGTGAAAAAACCCCAAAGTAGGCATTTTCAATGGGGTTTCTGGACCACTTGACCTTGACCGAGAGATTGGAACCTCTGAACGCGGCAAGGTGGGCGGGTCCCCTGGGCATGTTGGCTAGCCCAGGTCGGATGGCTCAGCCGATGGGCGTGCACTAGTCGTGACCAATTTGCTTACTTTTGTGCCGTGTTCAATCGCTGCTTTGACCCCCTTGACCTTGTCAGACGGACCCCAAATCCTTATCGCCTTAGGTCCAGGTGGTCCCCTGGTCTCTGGCGCGAGCCCAGGTCAGATCGCACGGCCGAAGCCATTGCTCCATGCGACTCAAATTGGCAAAAACGGCAAAATGGGTCGACCTTGAGCTTGACCGATCGACCCGAAACTCTGCATGTTGCAGGTCCAGATGGACCCTTGGTCACTGCCGCGAGCCCAGGTCAGATCGCACAGGCTAAAGGCATGCGGTTCCCCCTTGAAAAGACCAAAACACACCCAAAGGCCTTCACTATTGGCACGTTGGGAAGCAGTTTTCTACCCCTTTGGCTTGACCCGTCAACCCGAAACTCATAGGGCCTCAAGTCCAGGGATTTGTCTTGGCACTGGCGCGAGCCCGGGTCAGATCGCTCAGCCGTAGCCGTTGCTGCACGGGTGCCAAGTTGGTGAAAAAACCCCAAAGTAGGCATTTTCAATGGGGTTTCTGGACCACTTGACCTTGACCGAGAGATTGGAACCTCTGAACGCGGCAAGGTGGGCGGGTCCCCTGGGCACGTTGGCGAGCCCAGGTCGGATGGCTCAGCCGATGGGCGTGCACTAGTTGTGACCAATTTGCTTACTTTTGTGCCGTGTTCAATCGCTGCTTTGACCCCCTTGACCTTGTCAGACGGACCCCAAATCCTTATCGCCTTAGGTCCAGGTGGTCCCCTGGTCTCTGGCGCGAGCCCAGGTCAGATCGCACGGCCGAAGCCATTGCTCCATGCGACTCAAATTGGCAAAAACGGCAAAATGGGTCGACCTTGAGCTTGACCGATCGACCCGAAACTCTGCATGTTGCAGGTCCAGATGGACCCTTGGTCACTGCCGCGAGCCCAGGTCAGATCGCACAGGCTAAAGGCATGCGGTTCCCCCTTGAAAAGACCAAAACACACCCAAAGGCCTTCACTATTGGCACGTTGGGAAGCAGTTTTCTACCCCTTTGGCTTGACCCGTCAACCCGAAACTCATAGGGCCTCAAGTCCAGGGATTTGTCTTGGCACTGGCGCGAGCCCGGGTCAGATCGCTCAGCCGTAGCCGTTGCTGCACGGGTGCCAAGTTGGTGAAAAAACCCAAAAGTAGGCATTTTCAATGGGGTTTCTGGACCACTTGACCTTGACCGAGAGATTGGAACCTCTGAACGCGGCAAGGTGGGCGGGTCCCCTGGGCACGTTGGCGAGCCCAGGTCGGATGGCTCAGCCGATGGGCGTGCACTAGTCGTGACCAATTTGCTTACTTTTGTGCCGTGTTCAATCGCTGCTTTGACCCCCTTGACCTTGTCAGACGGACCCCAAATCCTTATCGCCTTGGGTCCAGGTGGTCCCCAGGTCTCTGGCGCGAGCCCAGGTCAGATCGCACGGCCGAAGCCATTGCTCCATGCGACTCAAATTGGCAAAAACGGCAAAATGGGTCGACCTTGAGCTTGACCGATCGACCCGAAACTCTGCATGTTGCAGGTCCAGATGGACCCTTGGTCACTGCCGCGAGTCCAGGTCAGATCGCACAGGCTAAAGGCATGCGGTTCCCCCTTGAAAAGACCAAAACACACCCAAAGGCCTTCACTATTGGCACGTTGGGAAGCAGTTTTCTACCCCTTTGGCTTGACCCGTCAACCCGAAACTCATAGGGCCTCAAGTCCAGGGATTTGTTTTGGCACTGGCGCGAGCCCGGGTCAGATCGCTCAGCCGTAGCCGTTGCTGCACGTGTGCCAAGTTGGTGAAAAAACCCCAAAGTAGGCATTTTCAATGGGGTTTCTGGACCACTTGACCTTGACCAAGAGATTGGAACCTCTGAACGCGGCAAGGTGGGCGGGTCCCCTGGGCACGTTGGCGAGCCCAGGTCGGATGGCTCAGCCGATGGGCGTGCACTAGTCGTGACCAATTTGCTTACTTTTGTGCCGTGTTCAATCGCTGCTTTGACCCCCTTGACCTTGTCAGACGGACCCCAAATCCTTATCGCCTTAGGTCCAGGTGGTCCCCTGGTCTCTGGCGCGAGCCCAGGTCAGATCGCACGGCCGAAGCCATTGCTCCATGCGACTCAAATTGGCAAAAACGGCAAAATGGGTCGACCTTGAGCTTTACCGATCGACCCGAAACTCTGCATGTTGCAGGTCCAGATGGACCCTTGGTCACTGCCGCGAGCCCAGGTCAGATCGCACAGGCTAAAGGCATGCGGTTCCCCCTTGAAAAGACCAAAACACACCCAAAGGCCTTCACTATTGGCACGTTGGGAAGCAGTTTTCTACCCCTTTGGCTTGACCTGTCAACCCGAAACTCATAGGGCCTCAAGTCCAGGGATTTGTCTTGGCACTGGCGCGAGCCCGGGTCAGATCGCTCAGCCGTAGCCGTTGCTGCACGGGTGCCAAGTTGGTGAAAAAACCCCAAAGTAGGCATTTTCAATTGGGTTTCTGGACCACTTGACCTTGACCGAGAGATTGGAACCTCTGAACGCGGCAAGGTGGGCGGGTCCCCTGGGCACGTTGGCGAGTCCAGGTCGGATGGCTCAGCCGATGGGCGTGCACTAGTCGTGACCAATTTGCTTACTTTTGTGCCGTGTTCAATCGCTGCTTTGACCCCCTTGACCTTGTCAGACGGACCCCAAATCCTTATCGCCTTAGGTCCAGGTGGTCCCCTGGTCTCTGGCGCGAGCCCAGGTCAGATCGCACGGCCGAAGCCATTGCTCCATGCGACTCAAATTGGCAAAAACGGCAAAATGGGTCGACCTTGAGCTTGACCGATCAACCCGAAACTCTGCATGTTGCAGGTCCAGATGGACCCTTGGTCACTGCCGCGAGCCCAGGTCAGATCGCACAGGCTAAAGGCATGCGGTTCTCCCTTGAAAAGACCAAAACACACCCAAAGGCCTTCACTATTGGCACGTTGGGAAGCAGTTTTCTACCCCTTTGGCTTGACCTGTCAACCCGAAACTCATAGGGCCTCAAGTCCAGGGATTTGTCTTGGCACTGGCGCGAGCCCGGGTCAGATCGCTCAGCCGTAGCCGTTGCTGCACGGGTGCCAAGTTGGTGAAAAAACCCCAAAGTAGGCATTTTCAATGGGGTTTCTGGACCACTTGACCTTGACCGAGAGATTGGAACCTCTGAACGCGGCAAGGTGGGCGGGTCCCCTGGGCACGTTGGCGAGCCCAGGTCGGATGGCTCAGCCGATGGGCGTGCACTAGTCGTGACCAATTTGCTTACTTTTGTGCCGTGTTCAATCGCCGCTTTGACCCCCTTGACCTTGTCAGACGGACCCCAAATCCTTATCGCCTTAGGTCCAGGTGGTCCCCTGGTCTCTGGCGCGAGCCCAGGTCAGATCGCACGGCCGAAGCCATTGCTCCATGCGACTCAAATTGGCAAAAACGGCAAAATGGGTCGACCTTGAGCTTGACCGATCGACCCGAAACTCTGCATGTTGCAGGTCCAGATGGACCCTTGGTCACTGCCGCGAGCCCAGGTCAGATCGCACAGGCTAAAGGCATGCGGTTCTCCCTTGAAAAGACCAAAACACACCCAAAGGCCTTCACTATTGGCACGTTGGGAAGCAGTTTTCTACCCCTTTGGCTTGACCCGTCAACCCGAAACTCATAGGGCCTCAAGTCCAGGGATTTGTCTTGGCACTGGCGCGAGCCCGGGTCAGATCGCTCAGCCGTAGCCGTTGCTGCACGGGTGCCAAGTTGGTGAAAAAACCCCAAAGTAGGCATTTTCAATGGGGTTTCTGGACCACTTGACCTTGACCGAGAGATTGGAACCTCTGAACGCGGCAAGGTGGGCGGGTCCCCTGGGCACGTTGGCGAGCCCAGGTCGGATGGCTCAGCCGATGGGCGTGCACTAGTCGTGACCAATTTGCTTACTTTTGTGCCGTGTTCAATCGCCGCTTTGACCCCCTTGACCTTGTCAGACGGACCCCAAATCCTTATCGCCTTAGGTCCAGGTGGTCCCCTGGTCTCTGGCGCGAGCCCAGGTCAGATCGCACGGCCGAAGCCATTGCTCCATGCGACTCAAATTGGCAAAAACGGCAAAATGGGTCGACCTTGAGCTTGACCGATCGACCCGAAACTCTGCATGTTGCAGGTCCAGATGGACCCTTGGTCACTGCCGCGAGCCCAGGTCAGATCGCACAGGCTAAAGGCATGCGGTTCCCCCTTGAAAAGACCAAAACACACCCAAAGGCCTTCACTATTGGCACGTTGGGAAGCAGTTTTCTACCCCTTTGGCTTGACCCGTCAACCCGAAACTCATAGGGCCTCAAGTCCAGGGATTTGTCTTGGCACTGGCGCGAGCCCGGGTCAGATCGCTCAGCCGTAGCCGTTGCTGCACGGGTGCCAAGTTGGTGAAAAAACCCCAAAGTAGGCATTTTCAATGGGGTTTCTGGACCACTTGACCTTGACCGAGAGATTGGAACCTCTGAACGCGGCAAGGTGGGCGGGTCCCCTGGGCACGTTGGCGAGCCCAGGTCGGATGGCTCAGCCGATGGGCGTGCACTAGTCGTGACCAATTTGCTTACTTTTGTGCCATGTTCAATCGCTGCTTTGACCCCCTTGACCTTGTCAGACGGACCCCAAATCCTTATCGCCTTAGGTCCAGGTGGTCCCCTGGTCTCTGGCGCGAGCCCAGGTCAGATCGCACGGCCGAAGCCATTGCTCCATGCGACTCAAATTGGCAAAAACGGCAAAATGGGTCGACCTTGAGCTTGACCGATCGACCCGAAACTCTGCATGTTGCAGGTCCAGATGGACCCTTGGTCACTGCCGCGAGCCCAGGTCAGATCGCACAGGCTAAAGGCATGCGGTTCCCCCTTGAAAAGACCAAAACACACCCAAAGGCCTTCACTATTGGCACGTTGGGAAGCAGTTTTCTACCCCTTTGGCTTGACCCGTCAACCCGAAACTCATAGGGCCTCAAGTCCAGGGATTTGTCTTGGCACTGGTGCGAGCCCGGGTCAGATCGCTCAGCCGTAGCCGTTGCTGCACGGGTGCCAAGTTGGTGAAAAAACCCCAAAGTAGGCATTTTCAATGGGGTTTCTGGACCACTTGACCTTGACCGAGAGATTGGAACATCTGAACGCGGCAAGGTGGGCGGGTCCCCTGGGCACGTTGGCGAGCCCAGGTCGGATGGCTCAGCCGATGGGCGTGCACTAGTCGTGACCAATTTGCTTACTTTTGTGCCGTGTTCAATCGCTGCTTTGACCCCCTTGACCTTGTCAGACGGACCCCAAATCCTTATCGCCTTGGGTCCAGGTGGTCCCCTGGTCTCTGGCGCGAGCCCAGGTCAGATCGCACGGCCGAAGCCATTGCTCCATGCGACTCAAATTGGCAAAAACGGCAAAATGGGTCGACCTTGAGCTTGACCGATCGACCCGAAACTCTGCATGTTGCAGGTCCAGATGGACCCTTGGTCACTGCCGCGAGCCCAGGTCAGATCGCACAGGCTAAAGGCATGCGGTTCCCCCTTGAAAAGACCAAAACACACCCAAAGGCCTTCACTATTGGCACGTTGGGAAGCAGTTTTCTACCCCTTTGGCTTGACCCGTCAACCCGAAACTCATAGGGCCTCAAGTCCAGGGATTTGTCTTGGCACTGGTGCGAGCCCGGGTCAGATCGCTCAGCCGTAGCCGTTGCTGCACGGGTGCCAAGTTGGTGAAAAAACCCCAAAGTAGGCATTTTCAATGGGGTTTCTGGACCACTTGACCTTGACCGAGAGATTGGAACATCTGAACGCGGCAAGGTGGGCGGGTCCCCTGGGCACGTTGGCGAGCCCAGGTCGGATGGCTCAGCCGATGGGCGTGCACTAGTCGTGACCAATTTGCTTACTTTTGTGCCGTGTTCAATCGCTGCTTTGACCCCCTTGACCTTGTCAGACGGACCCCAAATCCTTATCGCCTTGGGTCCAGGTGGTCCCCTGGTCTCTGGCGCGAGCCCAGGTCAGATCGCACGGCCGAAGCCATTGCTCCATGCGACTCAAATTGGCAAAAACGGCAAAATGGGTCGACCTTGAGCTTGACCGATCGACCCGAAACTCTGCATGTTGCAGGTCCAGATGGACCCTTGGTCACTGCCGCGAGCCCAGGTCAGATCGCACAGGCTAAAGGCATGCGGTTCCCCCTTGAAAAGACCAAAACACACCCAAAGGCCTTCACTATTGGCACGTTGGGAAGCAGTTTTCTACCCCTTTGGCTTGACCCGTCAACCCGAAACTCATAGGGCCTCAAGTCCAGGGATTTGTCTTGGCACTGGCGCGAGCCCGGGTCAGATCGCTCAGCCGTAGCCGTTGCTGCACGGGTGCCAAGTTGGTGAAAAAACCCCAAAGTAGGCATTTTCAATGGGGTTTCTGGACCACTTGACCTTGACCGAGAGATTGGAACCTCTGAACGCGGCAAGGTGGGCGGGTCCCCTGGGCACGTTGGCGAGCCCAGGTCGGATGGCTCAGCCGATGGGCGTGCACTAGTCGTGACCAATTTGCTTACTTTTGTGCCGTGTTCAATCGCTGCTTTGACCCCCTTGACCTTGTCAGACGGACCCCAAATCCTTATCGCCTTAGGTCCAGGTGGTCCCCTGGTCTCTGGCGCGAGCCCAGGTCAGATCGCACGGCCGAAGCCATTGCTCCATGCGACTCAAATTGGCAAAAACGGCAAAATGGGTCGACCTTGAGCTTGACCGATCGACCCGAAACTCTGCATGTTGCAGGTCCAGATGGACCCTTGGTCACTGCCGCGAGCCCAGGTCAGATCGCACAGGCTAAAGGCATGCGGTTCCCCCTTGAAAAGACCAAAACACACCCAAAGGCCTTCACTATTGGCACGTTGGGAAGCAGTTTTCTACCCCTTTGGCTTGACCCGTCAACCCGAAACTCATAGGGCCTCAAGTCCAGGGATTTGTCTTGGCACTGGCGCGAGCCCGGGTCAGATCGCTCAGCCGTAGCCGTTGCTGCACGGGTGCCAAGTTGGTGAAAAAACCCCAAAGTAGGCATTTTCAATGGGGTTTCTGGACCACTTGACCTTGACCGAGAGATTGGAACCTCTGAACGCGGCAAGGTGGGCGGGTCCCCTGGGCACGTTGGCGAGCCCAGGTCGGATGGCTCAGCCGATGGGCGTGCACTAGTCGTGACCAATTTGCTTACTTTTGTGCCGTGTTCAATCGCTGCTTTGACCCCCTTGACCTTGTCAGACGGACCCCAAATCCTTATCGCCTTAGGTCCAGGTGGTCCCCTGGTCTCTGGCGCGAGCCCAGGTCAGATCGCACGGCCGAAGCCATTGCTCCATGCGACTCAAATTGGCAAAAACGGCAAAATGGGTCGACCTTGAGCTTGACCGATCGACCCGAAACTCTGCATGTTGCAATTCCAGATGGACCCTTGGTCACTGCCGCGAGCCCAGGTCAGATCGCACAGGCTAAAGGCATGCGGTTCCCCCTTGAAAAGACCAAAACACACCCAAAGGCCTTCACTATTGGCACGTTGGGAAGCAGTTTTCTACCCCTTTGGCTTGACCCGTCAACCCGAAACTCATAGGGCCTCAAGTCCAGGGATTTGTCTTGGCACTGGCGCGAGCCCGGGTCAGATCGCTCAGCCGTAGCCGTTGCTGCACGGGTGCCAAGTTGGTGAAAAAACCCAAAAGTAGGCATTTTCAATGGGGTTTCTGGACCACTTGACCTTGACCGAGAGATTGGAACCTCTGAACGCGGCAAGGTGGGCGGGTCCCCTGGGCACGTTGGCGAGCCCAGGTCGGATGGCTCAGCCGATGGGCGTGCACTAGTCGTGACCAATTTGCTTACTTTTGTGCCGTGTTCAATCGCCGCTTTGACCCCCTTGACCTTGTCAGACGGACCCCAAATCCTTATCGCCTTAGGTCCAGCTGGTCCCCAGGTCTCTGGCGCGAGCCCAGGTCAGATCGCACGGCCGAAGCCATTGCTCCATGCGACTCAAATTGGCAAAAACGGCAAAATGGGTTGACCTTGAGCTTGACCGATCGACCCGAAACTCTGCATGTTGCAGGTCCAGATGGACCCTTGGTCACTGCCGCGAGCCCAGGTCAGATCGCACAGGCTAAAGGCATGCGGTTCCCCCTTGAAAAGACCAAAACACACCCAAAGGCCTTCACTATTGGCACGTTGGGAAGCAGTTTTCTACCCCTTTGGCTTGACCCGTCAACCCGAAACTCATAGGGCCTCAAGTCCAGGGATTTGTCTTGGCACTGGCGCGAGCCCGGGTCAGATCGCTCAGCCGTAGCCGTTGCTGCACGGGTGCCAAGTTGGTGAAAAAACCCCAAAGTAGGCATTTTCAATGGGGTTTCTGGACCACTTGACCTTGACCGAGAGATTGGAACCTCTGAACGCGGCAAGGTGGGCGGGTCCCCTGGGCACGTTGGCGAGCCCAGGTCGGATGGCTCAGCCGATGGGCGTGCACTAGTCGTGACCAATTTGCTTACTTTTGTGCCGTGTTCAATCGCTGCTTTGACCCCCTTGACCTTGTCAGACGGACCCCAAATCCTTATCGCCTTAGGTCCAGGTGGTCCCCTGGTCTCTGGCGCGAGCCCAGGTCAGATCGCACGGCCGAAGCCATTGCTCCATGCGACTCAAATTGGCAAAAACGGCAAAATGGGTCGACCTTGAGCTTGACCGATTGACCCGAAACTCTGCATGTTGCAGGTCCAGATGGACCCTTGGTCACTGCCGCGAGCCCAGGTCAGATCGCACAGGCTAAAGGCATGCGGTTCCCCCTTGAAAAGACCAAAACACACCCAAAGGCCTTCACTATTGGCACGTTGGGAAGCAGTTTTCTACCCCTTTGGCTTGACCCGTCAACCCGAAACTCATAGGGCCTCAAGTCCAGGGATTTGTCTTGGCACTGGCGCGAGCCCAGGTCAGATCGCTCAGCCGTAGCCGTTGCTGCACGGGTGCCAAGTTGGTGAAAAAACCCCAAAGTAGGCATTTTCAATGGGGTTTCTGGACCACTTGACCTTGACCGAGAGATTGGAACCTCTGAACGCGGCAAGGTGGGCGGGTCCCCTGGGCACGTTGGCGAGCCCAGGTCGGATGGCTCAGCCGATGGGCGTGCACTAGTCGTGACCAATTTGCTTACTTTTGTGCCGTGTTCAATCGCTTCTTTGACCCCCTTGACCTTGTCAGACGGACCCCAAATCCTTATCGCCTTAGGTCCAGGAAGTCCCCTGGTCTCTGGCGCGAGCCCAGGTCAGATCGCACGGCCGAAGCCATTGCTCCATGCGACTCAAATTGGCAAAAACGGCAAAATGGGTCGACCTTGAGCTTGACCGATCGACCCGAAACTCTGCATGTTGCAGGTCCAGATGGACCCTTGGTCACTGCCGCGAGCCCAGGTCAGATCGCACAGGCTAAAGGCATGCGGTTCCCCCTTGAAAAGACCAAAACACACCCAAAGGCCTTCACTATTGGCACGTTGGGAAGCAGTTTTCTACCCCTTTGGCTTGACCCGTCAACCCGAAACTCATAGGGCCTCAAGTCCAGGGATTTGTCTTGGCACTGGCGCGAGCCCGGGTCAGATCGCTCAGCCGTAGCCGTTGCTGCACGGGTGCCAAGTTGGTGAAAAAACCCCAAAGTAGGCATTTTCAATGGGGTTTCTGGACCACTTGACCTTGACCGAGAGATTGGAACCTCTGAACGCGGCAAGGTGGGCGGGTCCCCTGGGCACGTTGGCGAGCCCAGGTCGGATGGCTCAGCCGATGGGCGTGCACTAGTCGTGACCAATTTGCTTACTTTTGTGCCGTGTTCAATCGCTGCTTTGACCCCCTTGACCTTGTCAGACGGACCCCAAATCCTTATCGCCTTAGGTCCAGGTGGTCCCCTGGTCTCTGGCGCGAGCCCAGGTCAGATCGCACGGCCGAAGCCATTGCTCCATGCGACTCAAATTGGCAAAAACGGCAAAATGGGTTGACCTTGAGCTTGACCGATTGACCCGAAACTCTGCATGTTGCAGGTCCAGATGGACCCTTGGTCACTGCCGCGAGCCCAGGTCAGATCGCACAGGCTAAAGGCATGCGGTTCCCCCTTGAAAAGACCAAAACACACCCAAAGGCCTTCACTATTGGCACGTTGGGAAGCAGTTTTCTACCCCTTTGGCTTGACCCGTCAACCCGAAACTCATAGGGCCTCAAGTCCAGGGATTTGTCTTGGCACTGGCGCGAGCCCGGGTCAGATCGCTCAGCCGTAGCCGTTGCTGCACGGGTGCCAAGTTGGTGAAAAAACCCCAAAGTAGGCATTTTCAATGGGGTTTCTGGACCACTTGACCTTGACCGAGAGATTGGAACCTCTGAACGCGGCAAGGTGGGCGGGTCCCCTGGGCACGTTGGCGAGCCCAGGTCGGATGGCTCAGCCGATGGACGTGCACTAGTCGTGACCAATTTGCTTACTTTTGTGCCGTGTTCAATCGCCGCTTTGACCCCCTTGACCTTGTCAGACGGACCCCAAATCCTTATCGCCTTAGGTCCAGGTGGTCCCCAGGTCTCTGGCGCGAGCCCAGGTCAGATCGCACGGCCGAAGCCATTGCTCCATGCGACTCAAATTGGCAAAAACGGCAAAATGGGTCGACCTTGAGCTTGACTGATCGACCCGAAACTCTGCATGTTGCAGGTCCAGATGGACCCTTGGTCACTGCCGCGAGCCCAGGTCAGATCGCACAGGCTAAAGGCATGCGGTTCCCCCTTGAAAAGACCAAAACACACCCAAAGGCCTTCACTATTGGCACGTTGGGAAGCAGTTTTCTACCCCTTTGGCTTGACCCGTCAACCCGAAACTCATAGGGCCTCAAGTCCAGGGATTTGTCTTGGCACTGGCGCGAGCCCGGGTCAGATCGCTCAGCCGTAGCCGTTGCTGCACGGGTGCCAAGTTGGTGAAAAAACCCCAAAGTAGGCATTTTCAATGGGGTTTCTGGACCACTTGACCTTGACCGAGAGATTGGAACCTCTGAACGCGGCAAGGTGGGCGGGTCCCCTGGGCACGTTGGCGAGCCCAGGTCGGATGGCTCAGCCGATGGGCGTGCACTAGTCGTGACCAATTTGCTTACTTTTGTGCCGTGTTCAGTCGCTGCTTTGACCCCCTTGACCTTGTCAGACGGACCCCAAATCCTTATCGCCTTGGGTCCAGGTGGTCCCCTGGTCTCTGGCGCGAGCCCAGGTCAGATCGCACGGCCGAAGCCATTGCTCCATGCGACTCAAATTGGCAAAAACGGCAAAATGGGTCGACCTTGAGCTTGACTGATCGACCCGAAACTCTGCATGTTGCAGGTCCAGATGGACCCTTGGTCACTGCCGCGAGCCCAGGTCAGATCGCACAGGCTAAAGGCATGCGGTTCCCCCTTGAAAAGACCAAAACACACCCAAAGGCCTTCACTATTGGCACGTTGGGAAGCAGTTTTCTACCCCTTTGGCTTGACCCGTCAACCCGAAACTCATAGGGCCTCAAGTCCAGGGATTTGTCTTGGCACTGGCGCGAGCCCGGGTCAGATCGCTCAGCCGTAGCCGTTGCTGCACGGGTGCCAAGTTGGTGAAAAAACCCCAAAGTAGGCATTTTCAATGGGGTTTCTGGACCACTTGACCTTGACCGAGAGATTGGAACCTCTGAACGCGGCAAGGTGGGCGGGTCCCCTGGGCACGTTGGCGAGCCCAGGTCGGATGGCTCAGCCGATGGGCGTGCACTAGTCGTGACCAATTTGCTTACTTTTGTGCCGTGTTCAATCGCTGCTTTGACCCCCTTGACCTTGTCAGACGGACCCCAAATCCTTATCGCCTTGGGTCCAGGTGGTCCCCTGGTCTCTGGCGCGAGCCCAGGTCAGATCGCACGGCCGAAGCCATTGCTCCATGCGACTCAAATTGGCAAAAACGGCAAAATGGGTCGACCTTGAGCTTGACCGATCGACCCGAAACTCTGCATGTTGCAGGTCCAGATGGACCCTTGGTCACTGCCTCGAGCCCAGGTCAGATCGCACAGGCTAAAGGCATGCGGTTCCCCCTTGAAAAGACCAAAACACACCCAAAGGCCTTCACTATTGGCACGTTGGGAAGCAGTTTTCTACCCCTTTGGCTTGACCCGTCAACCCGAAACTCATAGGGCCTCAAGTCCAGGGATTTGTCTTGGCACTGGCGCGAGCCCGGGTCAGATCGCTCAGCCGTAGCCGTTGCTGCACGGGTGCCAAGTTGGTGAAAAAACCCCAAAGTAGGCATTTTCAATGGGGTTTCTGGACCACTTGACCTTGACCGAGAGATTGGAACCTCTGAACGCGGCAAGGTGGGCGGGTCCCCTGGGCACGTTGGCGAGCCCAGGTCGGATGGCTCAGCCGATGGGCGTGCACTAGTCGTGACCAATTTGCTTACTTTTGTGCCGTGTTCAATCGCTGCTTTGACCCCCTTGACCTTGTCAGACGGACCCCAAATCCTTATCGCCTTAGGTCCAGGTGGTCCCCTGGTCTCTGGCGCGAGCCCAGGTCAGATCGCACGGCCGAAGCCATTGCTCCATGCGACTCAAATTGGCAAAAACGGCAAAATGGGTCGACCTTGAGCTTGACCGATCGACCCGAAACTCTGCATGTTGCAGGTCCAGATGGACCCTTGGTCACTGCCGCGAGCCCAGGTCAGATCGCACAGGCTAAAGGCATGCGGTTCCCCCTTGAAAAGACCAAAACACACCCAAAGGCCTTCACTATTGGCACGTTGGGAAGCAGTTTTCTACCCCTTTGGCTTGACCCGTCAACCCGAAACTCATAGGGCCTCAAGTCAAGGGATTTGTCTTGGCACTGGCGCGAGCCCGGGTCAGATCGCTCAGCCGTAGCCGTTGCTGCACGGGTGCCAAGTTGGTGAAAAAACCCCAAAGTAGGCATTTTCAATGGGGTTTCTGGACCACTTGACCTTGACCGAGAGATTGGAACCTCTGAACGCGGCAAGGTGGGCGGGTCCCCTGGGCACGTTGGCGAGCCCAGGTCGGATGGCTCAGCCGATGGGCGTGCACTAGTCGTGACCAATTTGCTTACTTTTGTGCCGTGTTCAATCGCTGCTTTGACCCCCTTGACCTTGTCAGACGGACCCCAAATCCTTATCGCCTTAGGTCCAGGTGGTCCCCTGGTCTCTGGCGCGAGCCCAGGTCAGATCGCACGGCCGAAGCCATTGCTCCATGCGACTCAAATTGGCAAAAACGGCAAAATGGGTCGACCTTGAGCTTGACCGATCGACCCGAAACTCTGCATGTTGCAGGTCCAGATGGACCCTTGGTCACTGCCGCGAGCCCAGGTCAGATCGCACAGGCTAAAGGCATGCGGTTCCCCCTTGAAAAGACCAAAACACACCCAAAGGCCTTCACTATTGGCACGTTGGGAAGCAGTTTTCTACCCCTTTGGCTTGACCCGTCAACCCGAAACTCATAGGGCCTCAAGTCCAGGGATTTGTCTTGGCACTGGCGCGAGCCCGGGTCAGATCGCTCAGCCGTAGCCGTTGCTGCACAGGTGCCAAGTTGGTGAAAAAACCCCAAAGTAGGCATTTTCAATGGGGTTTCTGGACCACTTGACCTTGACCGAGAGATTGGAACCTCTGAACGCGGCAAGGTGGGCGGGTCCCCTGGGCACGTTGGCGAGCCCAGGTCGGATGGCTCAGCCGATGGGCGTGCACTAGTCGTGACCAATTTGCTTACTTTTGTGCCGTGTTCAATCGCTGCTTTGACCCCCTTGACCTTGTCAGACGGACCCCAAATCCTTATCGCCTTAGGTCCAGGTGGTCCCCTGGTCTCTGGCGCGAGCCCAGGTCAGATCGCACGGCCGAAGCCATTGCTCCATGCGACTCAAATTGGCAAAAACGGCAAAATGGGTCGACCTTGAGCTTGACCGATCGACCCGAAACTCTGCATGTTGCAGGTCCAGATGGACCCTTGGTCACTGCCGCGAGCCCAGGTCAGATCGCACAGGCTAAAGGCATGCGGTTCCCCCTTGAAAAGACCAAAACACACCCAAAGGCCTTCACTATTGGCACGTTGGGAAGCAGTTTTCTACCCCTTTGGCTTGACCCGTCAACCCGAAACTCATAGGGCCTCAAGTCCAGGGATTTGTCTTGGCACTGGCGCGAGCCCGGGTCAGATCGCTCAGCCGTAGCCGTTGCTGCACGGGTGCCAAGTTGGTGAAAAAACCCCAAAGTAGGCATTTTCAATGGGGTTTCTGGACCACTTGACCTTGACCGAGAGATTGGAACCTCTGAACGCGGCAAGGTGGGCGGGTCCCCTGGGCACGTTGGCGAGCCCAGGTCGGATGGCTCAGCCGATGGGCGTGCACTAGTCGTGACCAATTTGCTTACTTTTGTGCCGTGTTCAATCGCTGCTTTGACCCCCTTGACCTTGTCAGACGGACCCCAAATCCTTATCGCCTTAGGTCCAGGTGGTCCCCTGGTCTCTGGCGCGAGCCCAGGTCAGATCGCACGGCCGAAGCCATTGCTCCATGCGACTCAAATTGGCAAAAACGGCAAAATGGGTCGACCTTGAGCTTGACCGATCGACCCGAAACTCTGCATGTTGCAGGTCCAGATGGACCCTTGGTCACTGCCGTGAGCCCAGGTCAGATCGCACAGGCTAAAGGCATGCGGTTCCCCCTTGAAAAGACCAAAACACACCCAAAGGCCTTCACTATTGGCACGTTGGGAAGCAGTTTTCTACCCCTTTGGCTTGACCCGTCAACCCGAAACTCATAGGGCCTCAAGTCCAGGGATTTGTCTTGGCACTGGCGCGAGCCCGGGTCAGATCGCTCAGCCGTAGCCGTTGCTGCACGGGTGCCAAGTTGGTGAAAAAACCCAAAAGTAGGCATTTTCAATGGGGTTTCTGGACCACTTGACCTTGACCGAGAGATTGGAACCTCTGAACGCGGCAAGGTGGGCGGGTCCCCTGGGCACGTTGGCGAGCCCAGGTCAGATGGCTCAGCCGATGGGCGTGCACTAGTCGTGACCAATTTGCTTACTTTTGTGCCGTGTTCAATCGCCGCTTTGACCCCCTTGACCTTGTCAGACGGACCCCAAATCCTTATCGCCTTAGGTCCAGGTGGTCCCCAGGTCTCTGGCGCGAGCCCAGGTCAGATCGCACGGCCGAAGCCATTGCTCCATGCGACTCAAATTGGCAAAAACGGCAAAATGGGTCGACCTTGAGCTTGACCGATCGACCCGAAACTCTGCATGTTGCAGGTCCAGATGGACCCTTGGTCACTGCCGCGAGCCCAGGTCAGATCGCACAGGCTAAAGGCATGCGGTTCCCCCTTGAAAAGACCAAAACACACCCAAAGGCCTTCACTATTGGCACGTTGGGAAGCAGTTTTCTACCCCTTTGGCTTGACCCGTCAACCCGAAACTCATAGGGCCTCAAGTCCAGGGATTTGTCTTGGCACTGGCGCGAGCCCGGGTCAGATCGCTCAGCCGTAGCCGTTGCTGCACGGGTGCCAAGTTGGTGAAAAAACCCCAAAGTAGGCATTTTCAATGGGGTTTCTGGACCACTTGACCTTGACCGAGAGATTGGAACCTCTGAACGCGGCAAGGTGGGCGGGTCCCCTGGGCACGTTGGCGAGCCCAGGTCGGATGGCTCAGCCGATGGGCGTGCACTAGTCGTGACCAATTTGCTTACTTTTGTGCCGTGTTCAATCGCCGCTTTGACCCCCTTGACCTTGTCAGACGGACCCCAAATCCTTATCGCCTTAGGTCCAGGTGGTCCCCTGGTCTCTGGCGCGAGCCCAGGTCAGATCGCACGGCCGAAGCCATTGCTCCATGCGACTCAAATTGGCAAAAACGGCAAAATGGGTCGACCTTGAGCTTGACAGTTCGACCCGAAACTCTGCATGTTGCAGGTCCAGATGGACCCTTGGTCACTGCCGCGAGCCCAGGTCAGATCGCACAGGCTAAAGGCATGCGGTTCCCCCTTGAAAAGACCAAAACACACCCAAAGGCCTTCACTATTGGCACGTTGGGAAGCAGTTTTCTACCCCTTTGGCTTGACCCGTCAACCCGAAACTCATAGGGCCTCAAGTCCAGGGATTTGTCTTGGCACTGGCGCGAGCCCGGGTCAGATCGCTCAGCCGTAGCCGTTGCTGCACGGGTGCCAAGTTGGTGAAAAAACCCCAAAGTAGGCATTTTCAATGGGGTTTCTGGACCACTTGACCTTGACCGAGAGATTGGAACCTCTGAACGCGGCAAGGTGGGCGGGTCCCCTGGGCACGTTGGCGAGCCCAGGTCGGATGGCTCAGCCGATGGGCGTGCACTAGTCGTGACCAATTTGCTTACTTTTGTGCCGTGTTCAATCGCTGCTTTGACCCCCTTGACCTTGTCAGACGGACCCCAAATCCTTATCGCCTTAGGTCCAGGTGGTCCCCTGGTCTCTGGCGCGAGCCCAGGTCAGATCGCACGGCCGAAGCCATTGCTCCATGCGACTCAAATTGGCAAAAACGGCAAAATGGGTCGACCTTGAGCTTGACCGATCGACCCGAAACTCTGCATGTTGCAGGTCCAGATGGACCCTTGGTCACTGCCGCGAGCCCAGGTCAGATCGCACAGGCTAAAGGCATGCGGTTCCCCCTTGAAAAGACCAAAACACACCCAAAGGCCTTCACTATTGGCACGTTGGGAAGCAATTTTCTACCCCTTTGGCTTGACCCGTCAACCCGAAACTCATAGGGCCTCAAGTCCAGGGATTTGTCTTGGCACTGGCGCGAGCCCGGGTCAGATCGCTCAGCCGTAGCCGTTGCTGCACGGGTGCCAAGTTGGTGAAAAAACCCCAAAGTAGGCATTTTCAATGGGGTTTCTGGACCACTTGACCTTGACCGAGAGATTGGAACCTCTGAACGCGGCAAGGTGGGCGGGTCCCCTGGGTACGTTGGCGAGCCCAGGTCGGATGGCTCAGCCGATGGGCGTGCACTAGTCGTGACCAATTTGCTTACTTTTGTGCCGTGTTCAATCGCTGCTTTGACCCCCTTGACCTTGTCAGACGGACCCCAAATCCTTATCGCCTTAGGTCCAGGTGGTCCCCTGGTCTCTGGCGCGAGCCCAGGTCAGATCGCACGGCCGAAGCCATTGCTCCATGCGACTCAAATTGGCAAAAACGGCAAAATGGGTCGACCTTGAGCTTGACCGATCGACCCGAAACTCTGCATGTTGCAGGTCCAGATGGACCCTTGGTCACTGCCGCGAGCCCAGGTCAGATCGCACAGGCTAAAGGCATGCGGTTCCCCCTTGAAAAGACCAAAACACACCCAAAGGCCTTCACTATTGGCACGTTGGGAAGCAGTTTTCTACCCCTTTGGCTTGACCCGTCAACCCGAAACTCATAGGGCCTCAAGTCCAGGGATTTGTCTTGGCACTGGCGCGAGCCCGGGTCAGATCGCTCAGCCGTAGCCGTTGCTGCACGGGTGCCAAGTTGGTGAAAAAACCCCAAAGTAGGCATTTTCAATGGGGTTTCTGGACCACTTGACCTTGACCGAGAGATTGGAACCTCTGAACGCGGCAAGGTGGGCGGGTCCCCTGGGCACGTTGGCGAGCCCAGGTCGGATGGCTCAGCCGATGGGCGTGCACTAGTCGTGACCAATTTGCTTACTTTTGTGCCGTGTTCAATCGCTGCTTTGACCCCCTTGACCTTGTTCGACGGACCCCAAATCCTTATCGCCTTAGGTCCAGGTGGTCCCCTGGTCTCTGGCGCGAGCCCAGGTCAGATCGCACGGCCGAAGCCATTGCTCCATGCGACTCAAATTGGCAAAAACGGCAAAATGGGTCGACCTTGAGCTTGACCGATCGACCCGAAACTCTGCATGTTGCAGGTCCAGATGGACCCTTGGTCACTGCCGCGAGCCCAGGTCAGATCGCACAGGCTAAAGGCATGCGGTTCCCCCTTGAAAAGACCAAAACACACCCAAAGGCCTTCACTATTGGCACGTTGGGAAGCAGTTTTCTACCCCTTTGGCTTGACCCGTCAACCCGAAACTCATAGGGCCTCAAGTCCAGGGATTTGTCTTGGCACTGGCGCGAGCCCGGGTCAGATCGCTCAGCCGTAGCCATTGCTGCACGGGTGCCAAGTTGGTGAAAAAACCCCAAAGTAGGCATTTTCAATGGGGTTTCTGGACCACTTGACCTTGACCGAGAGATTGGAACCTCTGAACGCGGCAAGGTGGGCGGGTCCCCTGGGCACGTTGGCGAGCCCAGGTCGGATGGCTCAGCCGATGGGCGTGCACTAGTCGTGACCAATTTGCTTACTTTTGTGCCGTGTTCAATCGCCGCTTTGACCCCCTTGACCTTGTCAGACGGACCCCAAATCCTTATCGCCTTAGGTCCAGGTGGTCCCCAGGTCTCTGGCGCGAGCCCAGGTCAGATCGCACGGCCGAAGCCATTGCTCCATGCGACTCAAATTGGCAAAAACGGCAAAATGGGTCGACCTTGAGCTTGACCGATCGACCCGAAACTCTGCATGTTGCAGGTCCAGATGGACCCTTGGTCACTGCCGCGAGCCCAGGTCAGATCGCACAGGCTAAAGGCATGCGGTTCCCCCTTGAAAAGACCAAAACACACCCAAAGGCCTTCACTATTGGCACGTTGGGAAGCAGTTTTCTACCCCTTTGGCTTGACCCGTCAACCCGAAACTCATAGGGCCTCAAGTCCAGGGATTTGTCTTGGCACTGGCGCGAGCCCGGGTCAGATCGCTCAGCCGTAGCCGTTGCTGCACGGGTGCCAAGTTGGTGAAAAAACCCCAAAGTAGGCATTTTCAATGGGGTTTCTGGACCACTTGACCTTGACCGAGAGATTGGAACCTCTGAACGCGGCAAGGTGGGCGGGTCCCCTGGGCACGTTGGCGAGCCCAGGTCGGATGGCTCAGCCGATGGGTGTGCACTAGTCGTGACCAATTTGCTTACTTTTGTGCCGTGTTCAATCGCCGCTTTGACCCCCTTGACCTTGTCAGACGGACCCCAAATCCTTATCGCCTTAGGTCCAGGTGGTCCCCTGGTCTCTGGCGCGAGCCCAGGTCAGATCGCACAGCCGAAGCCATTGCTCCATGCGACTCAAATTGGCAAAAACGGCAAAATGGGTCGACCTTGAGCTTGACCGATCGACCCGAAACTCTGCATGTTGCAGGTCCAGATGGACCCTTGGTCACTGCCGCGAGCCCAGGTCAGATCGCACAGGCTAAAGGCATGCGGTTCCCCCTTGAAAAGACCAAAACACACCCAAAGGCCTTCACTATTGGCACGTTGGGAAGCAGTTTTCTACCCCTTTGGCTTGACCCGTCAACCCGAAACTCATAGGGCCTCAAGTCCAGGGATTTGTCTTGGCACTGGCGCGAGCCCGGGTCAGATCGCTCAGCCGTAGCCGTTGCTGCATGGGTGCCAAGTTGGTGAAAAAACCCCAAAGTAGGCATTTTCAATGGGGTTTCTGGACCACTTGACCTTGACCAAGAGATTGGAACCTCTGAACGCGGCAAGGTGGGCGGGTCCCCTGGGCACGTTGGCGAGCCCAGGTCGGATGGCTCAGCCGATGGGCGTGCACTAGTCGTGACCAATTTGCTTACTTTTGTGCCGTGTTCAATCGCCGCTTTGACCCCCTTGACCTTGTCAGACGGACCCCAAATCCTTATCGCCTTAGGTCCAGGTGGTCCCCTGGTCTCTGGCGCGAGCCCAGGTCAGATCGCACGGCCGAAGCCATTGCTCCATGCGACTCAAATTGGCAAAAACGGCAAAATGGGTCGACCTTGAGCTTGACCGATCGACCCGAAACTCTGCATGTTGCAGGTCCAGATGGACCCTTGGTCACTGCCGCGAGCCCAGGTCAGATCGCACAGGCTAAAGGCATGCGGTTCCCCCTTGAAAAGACCAAAACACACCCAAAGGCCTTCACTATTGGCACGTTGGGAAGCAGTTTTCTACCCCTTTGGCTTGACCCGTCAACCCGAAACTCATAGGGCCTCAAGTCCAGGGATTTGTCTTGGCACTGGCGCGAGCCCGGGTCAGATCGCTCAGCCGTAGCCGTTGCTGCACGGGTGCCAAGTTGGTGAAAAAACCCAAAAGTAGGCATTTTCAATGGGGTTTCTGGACCACTTGACCTTGACCGAGAAATTGGAACCTCTGAACGCGGCAAGGTGGGCGGGTCCCCTGGGCACGTTGGCGAGCCCAGGTCGGATGTAGTCCGGCAGATATTGGGGTGAACCTGGATTTGGAGTACATAGAAAATGTTTTTACATATTCTGAAAGCTGAGGCTTTCTACTTTAAGAATCCGTCGGATGACACCTTGTCATCCTTGAGCATTTCGAGAAAATCAAAATGGCGTCCAAGATGGCCGCCAGAAATAGGAAAATGTCAAATGCCTCGTATTTACATATTTTTTGCAGTAAAATAAATCATAAAACATTTGCATTCACATAATAGATGAAAGTCACTTTGAACTGAGTGGTCATCATGCAAGAAAAGGCAAGATGGCAGCCAAGATGACAGCCAGATTGGGCAAAAAATCGCTTTTTTGAAAGTTTTCTTTATATTTTGGATCTTATCTAATATCAAACCTGGGTAAAAACTTTTTTAATGCTGTTACTGTTTTTTTTCTGTATTTTTGCTTTATTTTCTTTATCAATAGAACCAATTTAGTTAAGAGAAATTAATTGATAAAGTAACGTGACTAGAATACTCCAGGTTTCTACTTCCTATTCTGTCAGAATTAAGGGTGAAGCTGGATTTGATTGAGATAGAAAAGTTTTAAATAGTCTTAAAGCTGGGGCTAATTTCTTTTAGAATTCGCAGAATTATATCTTGTTACCCTTATGCATTTTGAGAACTTCAAAATGGCATCCAAGATGGCAGACGGGTATTTTAAAAATGCCATTTCTTTATTTGAAAATATTTAAGGCAACACAAGGCTTGTCCCTGTAATGCTTCAAAAAAACGTGTCCCTTGCTCCTTAGAATGATTAAATGCTCTTGTGAAAGTCAGTCACCGTGTGTTTCATTACGATGTACTTGCAATAAAGCTAGATTGTCTTGTACAATATTTTGCTCCTGTCAAGGATAAGACTTATGCTGCAATAATCAAACAAAAAGCTAATATCGATTATTGTAGAATAAGAAAATTACTGTTAAAATGTTGAAAAGTGTTAAGAAATAAAAAAAAGCGAAAGAGAAGTGGAGAAAGGGAGGTAGAGAGAGAGAGAGAGAGAGAGAGAGAGAGAGAGAGAGAGAGAGAGAGAGAGAGAGAGAGAGAGAGAGAGAGAGGAAAGAGAGAGAGAGTAAGAGAGAGAGAGAGAGAGCATTGATACAGTATTAAAAGATAATTGTTGTTCCCATGATTGATACTGAAATTAGATTTAAATTGAAGAAAACTTTGGAAAAATATGTTACTTTAACTCATTTTGGCTGCCAGCTTAGCTGCTATCATGGCTTTTTTTGCATGTTGTTCACTCAAAGCTAAGCGTCCTCCGTCTATCATAAAAATGCCGATGTCTTATGAATCGTTTTACTGCAAAATGTATCCAGGAATCTGGAATTTTTATCTCTGGCGGCAATCTTTGACGCCATCTCTAAATTGTCAAATGCTCAAGGGTCACAAGGTGCATTTGATTCGTTCTTAAAGTAGAGAGCCTCTGTTTTAAGAATTCATTTTAAATGTACTCTAAATCTACAAGTAGCTTCATTCTCATGTCTGCTGGAATACGTCAAAAGTATTCTCGTCGGCATGTTTATCAAGTCATTCTCTTGATGAAATTTGTTCTATTGAAAAAAAAAATAAAAAAAAATAAAGCAAAAATACTGAAAAAAAAAGCACAAATTGGTAAATTATTAAAATAATTTTCTTCCAAAGATTAATATTGAAATAAGATCCAATATAAAGAAAACCTTCGAAAACTTTCAAAAACGCGATTTTTTTCTCAAACTGGCTGCCATCTTGGCTGCCATCTTGGTATTACATACATGATTACCACTAAAAACAACACGACTTTCATCGATTATCAGAATGCATATATTTTATGCTTCATTTTACTGCGTAAAATATATAGTTACAAGGAATTTGACATTTTTCTATTTCTGGGTCCATCTTGGACGCCATCTTGAATTTCTCGAAATGCTCAAGGATGACAAGCTTCCATCCGACGGATTCTTAAAGTAGAAAGCCTCAGCTTTCAGAATATGTAAAAACATTTTCTATGTACTCCAAATCCAGGTTCACCCCAATATCTGCCGGACTATTAAGGTGTGCATACCACTTAACCGAAGTATTACATTACTAAACTGTTCTGGGTATGCCCATAGTATATTCACTACTACTTTGTAAAGCTGCAAGTCTCCTGTGTATACTACAAATTCTTGGTCACATTTTGTTGTAATTTCCTGAGCTTGTCTTAGAGATGTAATGACAGTATCAGGGTCAGAGGGAGTCATGTCAATCAACGGTAAGTATATGGCCTTTGTTTGTGACTGTGATCCATGACCTTGTTCTCTATAAATCATGGCATAAAATCCATTAAACTCTGGACAATCACCACTTTTTAACATATTGTTTATGAAACAAGTGTCCGTTTCTTGTGCTCTGTTTCGAGAAACTGACATTGCGGAAAGAACTTTCAGGGGCAAAACCTGTTTTGCTATACATTTATCTGGGATTTGGGGTTTCTTAGGACCACAGAAGCGATCAATACACAAATCATATTCAATGACTTTAGTCATTTCAGTTTTATCAATGCGATTAATAGTATTATCAATACTGGAGTCATGGAGCTTATTGGGGGTCTAAGGGTTGTGTTACCAGGACGGTTAAGGAATGAGTAGATAGCTTCCCATTCTGGGAGGAAATGTCCACATCAAAATTGTCAACGACAACTTGAATTGAACCTGGTTTTGTATCCGAAATGCCTTGTAACGCTGGTGCTGAGGTTGCTGCAACTGCTGCTGACTTCTTGAATCTTAAAACCTCATCGTAAGTACAGGTTACCCCAAAGGCATTTAACTGTCTGACTAAACTTTTAGAGTTCCTCATAAGAACCCCAAGAGCTAGTTGCAAAGCTGTGGGAAAGCAAACCAAAGTATTTGTTACTATGCTTCCAATTAGATATGCTGATGGACTGTAATCTATTTTTTTTTTATATTTTGGACAACACGCGGATAAGTGTTGAACTTAATCCATTTTCGACAGTTTCTGTATCAATTCTTGTTTTGTAATGCGCTTTGTCAACTTCAACGCTTTTGACCTCCTTTATGATTTGATTGGACACTGTATTTATAGCTGAATTTAGTAACAACTCTTAATCATGAGTATCATTTACCAATTTCAACATCACAGGTGCTTTATGTCGAAAAAAAAATGATACTACCCACTCTAGGAGCTGATAAAACTTTTAATTTGTCGCCAAAATTATCGATTAACGATTGAAACAATAATCTTCGAGTAAGGATACTGCCCCCTTCAGCTACGTACATCTGAAATAACTCAACGAAATTCCAAATTTTACTCTCATATTCAAACAGTAGCTCAACAATCTGATCAAAAGCAGCATCTGATTTAGGTTTTTCAGAAGTATGTGATGTACTTGCAGCAGCTGCATGGATATTTTTGGAGACATAAAATTTAGTTTACAGTCTGCATGGTACCTGGCTGCATGCAAGTCACTCTCGCTCCTAGTAAACAAAGTCGGACTTCTGTAGACCATTTATCAGGACCAACTCTCTCCAATAGTTCGGCATAAATAGGCTCTACGCCACCGCCCAGGATTCTTAAGATCTTTTTCTAGATTGCATGTTTCACCACAAAACAAACAGTGTTTTTTTAAAATCAAAATCTTGCGCAAAGGAGCGTCTAGATTTTTTTTGATAGAAATGAAGTATCAATTTCAGATTGTTGCTTTCTTTTCAAAAAGCGGGAAATATGTTGTTTTGACGTAAATGTTGACACACATGCCCTATGTGTGTAAACAAAATAATTACTATCTTTTTGGAGATTTTCCTCTAATTCTTGATATAAATTGTCGCCATATTGTTTGCTATAATCTATAATGAAGTGATTTTCTGTGGACCAGACTTTATCAAGTCACAAGAGTCAGAACACGAACATTTACCAATCTTAGAAAAATAGCACGACTCCATATCTATCAGTTATGTTATACACAATCTCAAGCAAATACTGGTGAACTGAAATGTTACTGGCGGAAAAAAAATCGCTAGCATATTTTCTGAACTTGGCTACAGAATAATACTTTTAATTCCAATTATACGACAACTAGTGAAATGGACTTTCGCGACATATTATTTTGACTATGGACGTTGGCCTTGACTGACATTGTGACATCAGCTTATAGGAACGACCATGGCATTGTCTCATAACATTGACCAAACCAAAAACCACTACATCGACCCAGCGGTCCGTATTCCATAAAGATACCATTCAATCGTATCGGAGAAAAAAATACTTGAATAATGTTGGAGTTTAAGTAGAAAGTAATGAAGAAGGATAAAAAGACGGTTTGACAGATGGACACATAAATGGGCACAAATGCTTGAAAATATATAGACAAAAGACATACGGGCAAATTAAGACCTGTTTTATCCAATTTATCGATTCAGGAGAAAACAAAAGATGAAAATTTAAGATGTTATGAAATATAGGACATTTTAACATTTTGGCTGCCATTTTGGCTGTCATTTGGCTAGCATCTTGATACTGTGAACAAAATATCAAATATAATTTTCTGCGATAGAATGTATTTTGAAAAGCTTCTTATAAAGCCTTGTGTTGCCTTAAATATTTTCAAATAAAGAAATGGCATTTTCAAAATACCCGGCTGCCATCTTGGATGCCATTTTGAAGTTCTCAAAATTCATAAGGGTGACAAAATGTAATTCTGCGAATTCTAAAAGAAAATAGCCCCAGCTTTAAGACTATATAAAACTTTTTTTATCTCCATCAAATCCAGCTTCACCCTTAATTCTGACGGAATAGGAAGTAGAAACCTAGAGTATCCAAGCCATGTTACTTTATCAATTTATTCTTTTAACTAAATTGGTTCTATTGATAAAGAAAATAAAGCAAAAATACAGAAAAATAAACAGGAACAGCATTAAAACAGTTTTTACCCAGGTTTGATATTAGATAAGATCCAAAATATAAAGAAAACTTTCAAAAAAGCGATTTTTTGCCCAATCTGGCTGTCATCTTGGCTGCCATCTTGCCTTTTCTTGCATGGTGACCACTCAGTTCAACGTGACTTTCATCTATTATGTGAATGCAAATGTTTTATGATTTATTTTACTGCAAAAAATATATAAATACAAGGCATTTGACATTTTCCTATTTCTGGCGGCCATCTTGGACGCCATCTTGAATTTCTCGAAATGCTCAAGGATGACAAGGTGTCATCCGACGGATTCTTAAAGTAGAAAGCCTCATCTTTCAGAATATGTAAAAATATTTTCTATGTACCTCAAATCCAGGTCCAGCTTAAAATCCCACAATATCTGCCGGACTAATGGCTCAGCCGATGGGCGTGCACTAGTCGTGACCAATTTGCTTACTTTTGTGCCGTGTTCAATCGCCGCTTTGACCCCCTTGACCTTGTCAGACGGACCCCAAATCCTTATCGCCTTAGGTCCAGGTGGTCCCCAGGTCTCTGGCGCGAGCCCAGGTCAGATCGCACGGCCGAAGCCATTGCTCCATGCGACTCAAATTGGCAAAAACGGCAAAATGGGTCGACCTTGAGCTTGACCGATCGACCCGAAACTCTGCATGTTGCAGGTCCAGATGGACCCTTGGTCACTGCCGCGAGTCCAGGTCAGATCGCACAGGCTAAAGGCATGCGGTTCCCCCTTGAAAAGACCAAAACACACCCAAAGGCCTTCACTATTGGCACGTTGGGAAGCAGTTTTCTACCCCTTTGGCTTGACCCGTCAACCCGAAACTCATAGGGCCTCAAGTCCAGGGATTTGTCTTGGCACTGGCGTGAGCCCGGGTCAGATCGCTCAGCCGTAGCCGTTGCTGCACGGGTGCCAAGTTGGTGAAAAAACCCAAAAGTAGGCATTTTCAATGGGGTTTCTGGACCACTTGACCTTGACCGAGAAATTGGAACCTCTGAACGCGGCAAGGTGGGCGGGTCCCCTGGGCACGTTGGCGAGCCCAGGTCGGATGGCTCAGCCGATGGGCGTGCACTAGTCGTGACCAATTTGCTTACTTTTGTGCCGTGTTCAATCGCCGCTTTGACCCCCTTGACCTTGTCAGACGGACCCCAAATCCTTATCGCCTTAGGTCCAGGTGGTCCCCAGGTCTCTGGCGCGAGCCCAGGTCAGATCGCACGGCCGAAGCCATTGCTCCATGCGACTCAAATTGGCAAAAACGGCAAAATGGGTCGACCTTGAGCTTGACCGATCGACCCGAAACTCTGCATGTTGCAGGTCCAGATGGACCCTTGGTCACTGCCGCGAGCCCAGGTCAGATCGCACAGGCTAAAGGCATGCGGTTCCCCCTTGAAAAGACCAAAACACACCCAAAGGCCTTCACTATTGGCACGTTGGGAAGCAGTTTTCTACCCCTTTGGCTTGACCCGTCAACCCGAAACTCATAGGGCCTCAAGTCCAGGGATTTGTCTTGGCACTGGCGCGAGTCCGGGTCAGATCGCTCAGCCGTAGCCGTTGCTGCACGGGTGCCAAGTTGGTGAAAAAACCCAAAAGTAGGCATTTTCAATGGGGTTTCTGGACCACTTGACCTTGACCGAGAGATTGGAACCTCTGAACGCGGCAAGGTGGGCGGGTCCCCTGGGCACGTTGGCGAGCCCAGGTCGGATGGCTCAGCCGATGGGCGTGCACTAGTCGTGACCAATTTGCTTACTTTTGTGCCGTGTTCAATCGCCGCTTTGACCCCCTTGACCTTGTCAGACGGACCCCAAATCCTTATCGCCTTAGGTCCAGGTGGTCCCCTGGTCTCTGGCGCGAGCCCAGGTCAGATCGCACGGCTGAAGCCATTGCTCCATGCGACTCAAATTGGCAAAAACGGCAAAATGGGTCGACCTTGAGCTTGACCGATCGACCCGAAACTCTGCATGTTGCAGGTCCAGATGGACCCTTGGTCACTGCCGCGAGCCCAGGTCAGATCGCACAGGCTAAAGGCATGCGGTTCCCCCTTGAAAAGACCAAAACACACCCAAAGGCCTTCACTATTGGCACGTTGGGAAGCAGTTTTCTACCCCTTTGGCTTGACCCGTCAACCCGAAACTCATAGGGCCTCAAGTCCAGGGATTTGTCTTGGCACTGGCGCGAGCCCGGCTCAGATCGCTCAGCCGTAGCCGTTGCTGCACGGGTGCCAAGTTGGTGAAAAAACCCAAAAGTAGGCATTTTCAATGGGGTTTCTGGACCACTTGACCTTGACCGAGAGATTGGAACCTCTGAACGCGGCAAGGTGGGCGGGTCCCCTGGGCACGTTGGCGAGCCCAGGTCGGATGGCTCAGCCGATGGGCGTGCACTAGTCGTGACCAATTTGCTTACTTTTGTGCCGTGTTCAATCGCCGCTTTGACCCCCTTGACCTTGTCAGACGGACCCCAAATCCTTATCGCCTGAGGTCCAGGTGGTCCCCTGGTCTCTGGCGCGAGCCCAGGTCAGATCGCACGGCCGAAGCCATTGCTCCATGCGACTCAAATTGGCAAAAACGGCAAAATGGGTCGACCTTGAGCTTGACCGATTGACCCGAAACTCTGCATGTTGCAGGTCCAGATGGACCCTTGGTCACTGCCGCGAGCCCAGGTCAGATCGCACAGGCTAAAGGCATGCGGTTCCCCCTTGAAAAGACCAAAACACACCCAAAGGCCTTCACTATTGGCACGTTGGGAAGCAGTTTTCTACCCCTTTGGCTTGACCCGTCAACCCGAAACTCATAGGGCCTCAAGTCCAGGGATTTGTCTTGGCACTGGCGCGAGCCCGGGTCAGATCGCTCAGCCGTAGCCGTTGCTGCACGGGTGCCAAGTTGGTGAAAAAACCCAAAAGTAGGCATTTTCAATGGGGTTTCTGGACCACTTGACCTTGACCGAGAGATTGGAACCTCTGAACGCGGCAAGGTGGGCGGGTCCCCTGGGCACGTTGGCGAGCCCAGGTCGGATGGCTCAGCCGATGGGCGTGCACTAGTCGTGACCAATTTGCTTACTTTTGTGCCGTGTTCAATCGTCGCTTTGACCCCCTTGACCTTGTCAGACGGACCCCAAATCCTTATCGCCTTAGGTCCAGGTGGTCCCCTGGTCTCTGGCGCGAGCCCAGGTCAGATCGCACGGCCGAAGCCATTGCTCCATGTGACTCAAATTGGCAAAAACGGCAAAATGGGTCGACCTTGAGCTTGACCGATCGACCCGAAACTCTGCATGTTGCAGGTCCAGATGGACCCTTGGTCACTGCCGCGAGCCCAGGTCAGATCGCACAGGCTAAAGGCATGCGGTTCCCCCTTGAAAAGACCAAAACACACCCAAAGGCCTTCACTATTGGCACGTTGGGAAGCAGTTTTCTACCCCTTTGGCTTGACCCGTCAACCCGAAACTCATAGGGCCTCAAGTCCAGGGATTTGTCTTGGCACTGGCGCGAGCCCGGGTCAGATCGCTCAGCCGTAGCCGTTGCTGCACGGGTGCCAAGTTGGTGAAAAAACCCAAAAGTAGGCATTTTCAATGGGGTTTCTGGACCACTTGACCTTGACCGAGAGATTGGAACCTCTGAACGCGGCAAGGTGGGCGGGTCCCCTGGGCACGTTGGCGAGCCCAGGTCGGATGGCTCAGCCGATGGGCGTGCACTAGTCGTGACCAATTTGCTTACTTTTGTGCCGTGTTCAATCGCCGCTTTGACCCCCTTGACCTTGTCAGACGGACCCCAAATCCTTATCGCCTTAGGTCCAGGTGGTCCCCTGGTCTCTGGCGCGAGCCCAGGTCAGATCGCACGGCTGAAGCCATTGCTCCATGCGACTAAAATTGGCAAAATCGGCAAAATGGGTCGACCTTGAGCTTGACCGATCGACCCGAAACTCTGCATGTTGCAGGTCCAGATGGACCCTTGGTCACTGCCGCGAGCCCAGGTCAGATCGCACAGGCTAAAGGCATGCGGTTCCCCCTTGAAAAGACCAAAACACACCCAAAGGCCTTCACTATTGGCACGTTGGGAAGCAGTTTTCTACCCCTTTGGCTTGACCCGTCAACCCGAAACTCATAGGGCCTCAAGTCCAGGGATTTGTCTTGGCACTGGCGCGAGCCCGGGTCAGATCGCTCAGCCGTAGCCGTTGCTGCACGGGTGCCAAGTTGGTGAAAAAACCCAAAAGTAGGCATTTTCAATGGGGTTTCTGGACCACTTGACCTTGACCGAGAGATTGGAACCTCTGAACGCGGCAAGGTGGGCGGGTCCCCTGGGCACGTTGGCGAGCCCAGGTCGGATGGCTCAGCCGATGGGCGTGCACTAGTCGTGACCAATTTGCTTACTTTTGTGCCGTGTTCAATCGCCGCTTTGACCCCCTTGACCTTGTCAGACGGACCCCAAATCCTTATCGCCTTAGGTCCAGGTGGTCCCCTGGTCTCTGGCGCGAGCCCAGGTCAGATCGCACGGCCGAAGCCATTGCTCCATGCGACTCAAATTGGCAAAAACGGCAAAATGGGTCGACCTTGAGCTTGACCGATCGACCCGAAACTCTGCATGTTGCAGGTCCAGATGGACCCTTGGTCACTGCCGCGAGCCCAGGTCAGATCGCACAGGCTAAAGGCATGCGGTTCCCCCTTGAAAAGACCAAAACACACCCAAAGGCCTTCACTATTGGCACGTTGGGAAGCAGTTTTCTACCCCTTTGGCTTGACCCGTCAACCCGAAACTCATAGGGCCTCAAGTCCAGGGATTTGTCTTGGCACTGGCGCGAGCCCGGGTCAGATCGCTCAGCCGTAGCCGTTGCTGCACGGGTGCCAAGTTGGTGAAAAAACCCAAAAGTAGGCATTTTCAATGGGGTTTCTGGACCACTTGACCTTGACCGAGAGATTGGAACCTCTGAACGCTTCAAGGTGGGCGGGTCCCCTGGGCACATTGGCGAGCCCAGGTCGGATGGCTCAGCCGATGGGCGTGCACTAGTCGTGACCAATTTGCTTACTTTTGTGCCGTGTTCAATCGCCGCTTTGACCCCCTTGACCTTGTCAGACGGACCCCAAATCCTTATCGCCTTAGGTCCAGGTGGTCCCCTGGTCTCTGGCGCGAGCCCAGGTCAGATCGCACGGCCGAAGCCATTGCTCCATGCGACTCAAATTGGCAAAAACGGCAAAATGGGTCGACCTTGAGCTTGACCGATCGACCCGAAACTCTGCATGTTGCAGGTCCAGATGGACCCTTGGTCACTGCCGCGAGCCCAGGTCAGATCGCACAGGCTAAAGGCATGCGGTTCCCCCTTGAAAAGACCAAAACACACCCAAAGGCCTTCACTATTGGCACGTTGGGAAGCAGTTTTCTACCCCTTTGGCTTGACCCGTCAACCCGAAACTCATAGGGCCTCAAGTCCAGGGATTTGTCTTGGCACTGGCGCGAGCCCGGGTCAGATCGCTCAGCCGTAGCCGTTGCTGCACGGGTGCCAAGTTGGTGAAAAAACCCAAAAGTAGGCATTTTCAATGGGGTTTCTGGACCACTTGACCTTGACCGAGAGATTGGAACCTCTGAACGCGGCAAGGTGGGCGGGTCCCCTGGGCACGTTGGCGAGCCCAGGTCGGATGGCTCAGCCGATGGGCGTGCACTAGTCGTGACCAATTTGCTTACTTTTGTGCCGTGTTCAATCGCCGCTTTGACCCCCTTGACCTTGTCAGACGGACCCCAAATCCTTATCGCCTTAGGTCCAGGTGGTCCCCTGGTCTCTGGCGCGAGCCCAGGTCAGATCGCACGGCCGAAGCCATTGCTCCATGCGACTCAAATTGGCAAAAACGGCAAAATGGGTCGACCTTGAGCTTGAGCATGTTGCAGGTCCAGATGGACCCTTGGTCACTGCCGCGAGCCCAGGTCAGATCGCACAGGCTAAAGGCATGCGGTTCCCCCTTGAAAAGACCAAAACACACCCAAAGGCCTTCACTATTGGCACGTTGGGAAGCAGTTTTCTACCCCTTTGGCTTGACCCGTCAACCCGAAACTCATAGGGCCTCAAGTCCAGGGATTTGTCTTGGCACTGGCGCAAGCCCGGGTCAGATCGCTCAGCCGTAGCCGTTGCTGCACGGGTGCCAATTTGGTGAAAAAACCCAAAAGTAGGCATTTTCAATGGGGTTTCTGGACCACTTGACCTTGACCGAGAGATTGGAACCTCTGAACGCGGCAAGGTGGGTGGGTCCCCTGGGCACGTTGGCGAGCCCAGGTCGGATGGCTCAGCCGATGGGCGTGCACTAGTCGTGACCAATTTGCTTACTTTTGTGCCGTGTTCAATCGCCACTTTGACCCCCTTGACCTTGTTAGACGGACCCCAAATCCTTATCGCCTTAGGTCCAGGTGGTCCCCTGGTCTCTGGCGCGAGCCCAGGTCAGATCGCACGGCCGAAGCCATTGCTCCATGCGACTCAAATTGGCAAAAACGGCAAAATGGGTCGACCTTGAGCTTGACCGATCGACCCGAAACTCTGCATGTTGCAGGTCCAGATGGACCCTTGGTCACTGCCGCGAGCCCAGGTCAGATCGCACAGGCTAAAGGCATGCGGTTCCCCCTTGAAAAGACCAAAACACACCCAAAGGCCTTCACTATTGGCACGTTGGGAAGCAGTTTTCTACCCCTTTGGCTTGACCCGTCAACCCGAAACTCATAGGGCCTCAAGTCCAGGGATTTGTCTTGGCACTGGCGCGAGCCCGGGTCAGATCGCTCAGCCGTAGCCGTTGCTGCACGGGTGCCAAGTTTGTGAAAAAACCCAAAAGTAGGCATTTTCAATGGGGTTTCTGGACCACTTGACCTTGACCGAGAGATTGGAACCTCTGAACGCGGCAAGGTGGGCGGGTCCCCTGGGCACGTTGGCGAGCCCAGGTCGGATGGCTCAGCCGATGGGCGTGCACTAGTCGTGACCAATTTGCTTACTTTTGTGCCGTGTTCAATCGCCGCTTTGACCCCCTTGACCTTGTCAGACGGACCCCAAATCCTTATCGCCTTAGGTCCAGGTGGTCCCCTGGTCTCTGGCGCGAGCCCAGGTCAGATCGCACGGCCGAAGCCATTGCTCCATGCGACTCAAATTGGCAAAAACGGCAAAATGGGTCGACCTTGAGCTTGACCGATCGACCCGAAACTCTGCATGTTGCAGGTCCAGATGGACCCTTGGTCACTGCCGCGAGCCCAGGTCAGATCGCACAGGCTAAAGGCATGCGGTTCCCCCTTGAAAAGACCAAAACACACCCAAAGGCCTTCACTATTGGCACATTGGGAAGCAGTTTTCTACCCCTTTGGCTTGACCCGTCAACCCGAAACTCATAGGGCCTCAAGTCCAGGGATTTGTCTTGGCACTGGCGCGAGCCCGGGTCAGATCGCTCAGCCGTAGCCGTTGCTGCACGGGTGCCAAGTTGGTGAAAAAACCCAAAAGTAGGCATTTTCAATGGGGTTTCTGGACCACTTGACCTTGACCGAGAGATTGGAACCTCTGAACGCGGCAAGGTGGGCGGGTCCCCTGGGCACGTTGGCGAGCCCAGGTCGGATGGCTCAGCCGATGGGCGTGCACTAGTCGTGACCAATTTGCTTACTTTTGTGCCGTGTTCAATCGCCGCTTTGACCCCCTTGACCTTGTCAGACGGACCCCAAATCCTTATCGCCTTAGGTCCAGGTGGTCCCCTGGTCTCTGGCGCGAGCCCAGGTCAGATCGCACGGCTGAAGCCATTGCTCCATGCGACTCAAATTGGCAAAAACGGCAAAATGGGTCGACCTTGAGCTTGACCGATCGACCCGAAACTCTGCATGTTGCAGGTCCAGATGGACCCTTGGTCACTGCCGCGAGCCCAGGTCAGATCGCACAGGCTAAAGGCATGCGGTTCCCCCTTGAAAAGACCAAAACACACCCAAAGGCCTTCACTATTGGCACGTTGGGAAGCAGTTTTCTACCCCTTTGGCTTGACCCGTCAACCCGAAACTCATAGGGCCTCAAGTCCAGGGATTTGTCTTGGCACTGGCGCGAGCCCGGGTCAGATCGCTCAGCCGTAGCCGTTGCTGCACGGGTGCCAAGTTGGTGAAAAAACCCAAAAGTAGGCATTTTCAATGGGGTTTCTGGACCACTTGACCTTGACCGAGAGATTGGAACCTCTGAACGCGGCAAGGTGGGCGGGTCCCCTGGGCACGTTGGCGAGCCCAGGTCGGATGGCTCAGCCGATGGGCGTGCACTAGTCGTGACCAATTTGCTTACTTTTGTGCCGTGTTCAATCGCCGCTTTGACCCCCTTGACCTTGTCAGACGGACCCCAAATCCTTATCGCCTTAGGTCCAGGTTGTCCCCTGGTCTCTGGCGCGAGCCCAGGTCAGATCGCACGGCCGAAGCCATTGCTCCATGCGACTCAAATTGGCAAAAACGGCAAAATGGGTCGACCTTGAGCTTGACCGATCGACCCGAAACTCTGCATGTTGCAGGTCCAGATGGACCCTTGGTCACTGCCGCGAGCCCAGGTCAGATCGCACAGGCTAAAGGCATGCGGTTCCCCCTTGAAAAGACCAAAACACACCCAAAGGCCTTCACTATTGGCACGTTGGGAAGCAGTTTTCTACCCCTTTGGCTTGACCCGTCAACCCGAAACTCATAGGGCCTCAAGTCCAGGGATTTGTCTTGGCACTGGCGCGAGCCCGGGTCAGATCGCTCAGCCGTAGCCGTTGCTGCACGGGTGCCAAGTTGGTGAAAAAACCCAAAAGTAGGCATTTTCAATGGGGTTTCTGGACCACTTGACCTTGACCGAGAGATTGGAACCTCTGAACGCGGCAAGGTGGGCGGGTCCCCTGGGCACGTTGGCGAGCCCAGGTCGGATGGCTCAGCCGATGGGCGTGCACTAGTCGTGACCAATTTGCTTACTTTTGTGCCGTGTTCAATCGCCGCTTTGACCCCCTTGACCTTGTCAGACGGACCCCAAATCCTTATCGCCTTAGGTCCAGGTGGTCCCCTGGTCTCTGGCGCGAGCCCAGGTCAGATCGCACGGCCGAAGCCATTGCTCCATGCGACTCAAATTGGCAAAAACGGCAAAATGGGTCGACCTTGAGCTTGACCGATCGACCCGAAACTCTGCATGTTGCAGGTCCAGATGGACCCTTGGTCACTGCCGCGAGCCCAGGTCAGATCGCACAGGCTAAAGGCATGCGGTTCCCCCTTGAAAAGACCAAAACACACCCAAAGGCCTTCACTATTGGCACGTTGGGAAGCAGTTTTCTACCCCTTTGGCTTGACCCGTCAACCCGAAACTCATAGGGCCTCAAGTCCAGGGATTTGTCTTGGCACTGGCGCGAGCCCGGGTCAGATCGCTCAGCCGTAGCCGTTGCTGCACGGGTGCCAAGTTGGTGAAAAAACCCAAAAGTAGGCATTTTCAATGGGGTTTCTGGACCACTTGACCTTGACCGAGAGATTGGAACCTCTGAACGCGGCAAGGTGGGCGGGTCCCCTGGGCACGTTGGCGAGCCCAGGTCGGATGGCTCAGCCGATGGGCGTGCACTAGTCGTGACCAATTTGCTTACTTTTGTGCCGTGTTCAATCGCCGCTTTGACCCCCTTGACCTTGTCAGACGGACCCCAAATCCTTATCGCCTTAGGTCCAGGTGGTCCCCTGGTCTCTGGCGCGAGCCCAGGTCAGATCGCACGGCCGAAGCCATTGCTCCATGCGACTCAAATTGGCAAAAACGGCAAAATGGGTCGACCTTGAGCTTGACCGATCGACCCGAAACTCTGCATGTTGCAGGTCCAGATGGACCCTTGGTCACTGCCGCGAGCCCAGGTCAGATCGCACAGGCTAAAGGCATGCGGTTCCCCCTTGAAAAGACCAAAACACACCCAAAGGCCTTCACTATTGGCACGTTGGGAAGCAGTTTTCTACCCCTTTGGCTTGACCCGTCAACCCGAAACTCATAGGGCCTCAAGTCCAGGGATTTGTCTTGGCACTGGCGCGAGCCCGGGTCAGATCGCTCAGCCGTAGCCGTTGCTGCACGGGTGCCAAGTTGGTGAAAAAACCCAAAAGTAGGCATTTTCAATGGGGTTTCTGGACCACTTGACCTTGACCGAGAGATTGGAACCTCTGAACGCGGCAAGGTGGGCGGGTCCCCTGGGCACGTTGGCGAGCCCAGGTCGGATGGCTCAGCCGATGGGCGTGCACTAGTCGTGACCAATTTGCTTACTTTTGTGCCGTGTTCAATCGCCGCTTTGACCCCCTTGACCTTGTCAGACGGACCCCAAATCCTTATCGCCTTAGGTCCAGGTGGTCCCCTGGTCTCTGGCGCGAGCCCAGGTCAGATCGCACGGCCGAAGCCATTGCTCCATACGACTCAAATTGGCAAAAACGGCAAAATGGGTCGACCTTGAGCTTGACCGATCGACCCGAAACTCTGCATGTTGCAGGTCCAGATGGACCCTTGGTCTGTGCCGCGAGCCCAGGTCAGATCGCACAGGCTAAAGGCATGCGGTTCCCCCTTGAAAAGACCAAAACACACCCAAAGGCCTTCACTATTGGCACGTTGGGAAGCAGTTTTCTACCCCTTTGGCTTGACCCGTCAACCCGAAACTCATAGGGCCTCAAGTCCAGGGATTTGTCTTGGCACTGGCGCGAGCCCGGGTCAGATCGCTCAGCCGTAGCCGTTGCTGCACGGGTGCCAAGTTGGTGAAAAAACCCAAAAGTAGGCATTTTCAATGGGGTTTCTGGACCACTTGACCTTGACCGAGAGATTGGAACCTCTGAACTCGGCAAGGTGGGCGGGTCCCCTGGGCACGTTGGCGAGCCCAGGTCGGATGGCTCAGCCAATGGGCGTGCACTAGTCGTGACCAATTTGCTTACTTTTGTGCCGTGTTCAATCGCCGCTTTGACCCCCTTGACCTTGTCAGACGGACCCCAAATCCTTATCACCTTAGGTCCAGGTGGTCCCCTGGTCTCTGGCGCGAGCCCAGGTCAGATCGCACGGCCGAAGCCATTGCTCCATGCGACTCAAATTGGCAAAAACGGCAAAATGGGTCGACCTTGAGCTTGACCGATCGACCCGAAACTCTGCATGTTGCAGGTCCAGATGGACCCTTGGTCACTGCCGCGAGCCCAGGTCAGATCGCACAGGCTAAAGGCATGCGGTTCCCCCTTGAAAAGACCAAAACACACCCAAAGGCCTTCACTATTGGCACGTTGGGAAGCAGTTTTCTACCCCTTTGGCTTGACCCATCAACCCGAAACTCATAGGGCCTCAAGTCCAGGGATTTGTCTTGGCACTGGCGCGAGCCCGGGTCAGATCGCTCAGCCGTAGCCGTTGCTGCACGGGTGCCAAGTTGGTGAAAAAACCCCAAAGTAGGCATTTTCAATGGGGTTTCTGGACCACTTGACCTTGACCGAGAGATTGGAACCTCTGAACGCGGCAAGGTGGGAGGGTCCCCTGGGCACGTTGGCGAGCCCAGGTCGGATGGCTCAGCCGATGGGCGTGCACTAGTCGTGACCAATTTGCTTACTTTTGTGCCGTGTTCAATCGCCGCTTTGACCCCCTTGACCTTGTCAGACGGACCCCAAATCCTTATCGCCTTAGGTCCAGGTGGTCCCCTGGTCTCTGGCGCGAGCCCAGGTCAGATCGCACGGCCGAAGCCATTGCTCCATGCGACTCAAATTGGCAAAAACGGCAAAATGGGTCGACCTTGAGCTTGACCGATCGACCCGAAACTCTGCATGTTGCAGGTCCAGATGGACCGTTGGTCACTGCCGCGAGCCCAGGTCAGATCGCACAGGCTAAAGGCATGCGGTTCCCCCTTGAAAAGACCAAAACACACCCAAAGGCCTTCACTATTGGCACGTTGGGAAGCAGTTTTCTACCCCTTTGGCTTGACCCGTCAACCCGAAACTCATAGGGCCTCAAGTCCAGGGATTTGTCTTGGCACTGGCGCGAGCCCGAGTCAGATCGCTCAGCCGTAGCCGTTGCTGCACGGGTGCCAAGTTGGTGAAAAAACCCAAAAGTAGGCATTTTCAATGGGGTTTCTGGACCACTTGACCTTGACCGAGAGATTGGAACCTCTGAACGCGGCAAGGTGGGCGGGTCCCCTGGGCACGTTGGCGAGCCCAGGTCGGATGGCTCAGCCGATGGGCGTGCACTAGTCGTGACCAATTTGCTTACTTTTGTGCCGTGTTCAATCGCCGCTTTGACCCCCTTGACCTTGTCAGACGGACCCCAAATCCTTATCGCCTTAGGTCCAGGTGGTCCCCAGGTCTCTGGCGCGAGCCCAGGTCAGATCGCATGGCCGAAGCCATTGCTCCATGCGACTCAAATTGGCAAAAACGGCAAAATGGGTCGACCTTGAGCTTGACCGATCGACCCGAAACTCTGCATGTTGCAGGTCCAGATGGACCCTTGGTCACTGCCGCGAGCCCAGGTCAGATCGCACAGGCTAAAGGCATGCGGTTCCCCCTTGAAAAGACCAAAACACACCCAAAGGCCTTCACTATTGGCACGTTGGGAAGCAGTTTTCTACCCCTTTGGCTTGACCCGTCAACCCGAAACTCATAGGGCCTCAAGTCCAGGGATTTGTCTTGGCACTGGCGCGAGCCCGGGTCAGATCGCTCAGCCGTAGCCGTTGCTGCACGGGTGCCAAGTTGGTGAAAAAACCCCAAAGTAGGCATTTTCAATGGGGTTTCTGGACCACTTGACCTTGACCGAGAGATTGGAACCTCTGAACGCGGCAAGGTGGGCGGGTCCCCTGGGCACGTTGGCGAGCCCAGGTCGGATGGCTCAGCCGATGGGCGTGCACTAGTCGTGACCAATTTGCTTACTTTTGTGCCGTGTTCAATCGCCGCTTTGACCCCCTTGACCTTGTCAGACGGACCCCAAATCCTTATCGCCTTAGGTCCAGGTGGTCCCCTGGTCTCTGGCGCGAGCCCAGGTCAGATCGCACGGCCGAAGCCATTGCTCCATGCGACTCAAATTGGCAAAAACGGCAAAATGGGTCGACCTTGAGCTTGACCGATCGACCCGAAACTCTGCATGTTGCAGGTCCAGATGGACCCTTGGTCACTGCCGCGAGCCCAGGTCAGATCGCACAGGCTAAAGGCATGCGGTTCCCCCTTGAAAAGACCAAAACACACCCAAAGGCCTTCACTATTGGCACGTTGGGAAGCAGTTTTCTATACCTATGGCTTGACCCGTCAACCCGAAACTCATAGGGCCTCAAGTCCAGGGATTTGTCTTGGCACTGGCGCGAGCCCGGGTCAGATCGCTCAGCCGTAGCCGTTGCTGCACGGGTGCCAAGTTGGTGAAAAAACCCCAAAGTAGGCATTTTCAATGGGGTTTCTGGACCACTTGACCTTGACCGAGAGATTGGAACCTCTGAACGCGGCAAGGTGGGCGGGTCCCCTGGGCACGTTGGCGAGCCCAGGTCGGATGGCTCAGCCGATGGGCGTGCACTAGTCGTGACCAATTTGCTTACTTTTGTGCCGTGTTCAATCGCCGCTTTGACCCCCTTGACCTTGTCAGACGGACCCCAAATCCTTATCGCCTTAGGTCCAGGTGGTCCCCAGGTCTCTGGCGCGAGCCCAGGTCAGATCGCACGGCCGAAGCCATTGCTCCATGCGACTCAAATTGGCAAAAACGGCAAAATGGGTCGACCTTGAGCTTGACCGATCGACCCGAAACTCTGCATGTTGCAGGTCCAGATGGACCCTTGGTCACTGCCGCGAGCCCAGGTCAGATCGCACAGGCTAAAGGCATGCGGTTCCCCCTTGAAAAGACCAAAACACACCCAAAGGCCTTCACTATTGGCACGTTGGGAAGCAGTTTTCTACCCCTTTGGCTTGACCCGTCAACCCGAAACTCATAGGGCCTCAAGTCCAGGGATTTGTCTTGGCACTGGCGCGAGCCCGGGTCAGATCGCTCAGCCGTAGCCGTTGCTGCACGGGTGCCAAGTTGGTGAAAAAACCCCAAAGTAGGCATTTTCAATGGGGTTTCTGGACCACTTGACCTTGACCGAGAGATTGGAACCTCTGAACGCGGCAAGGTGGGCGGGTCCCCTGGGCACGTTGGCGAGCCCAGGTCGGATGGCTCAGCCGATGGGCGTGCACTAGTCGTGACCAATTTGCTTACTTTTGTGCCGTGTTCAATCGCCGCTTTGACCCCCTTGACCTTGTCAGACGGACCCCAAATCCTTATCGCCTTAGGTCCAGGTGGTCCCCTGGTCTCTGGCGCGAGCCCAGGTCAGATCGCACGGCCGAAGCCATTGCTCCATGCGACTCAAATTGGCAAAAACGGCAAAATGGGTCGACCTTGAGCTTGACCGATCGACCCGAAACTCTGCATGTTGCAGGTCCAGATGGACCCTTGGTCACTGCCGCGAGCCCAGGTCAGATCGCACAGGCTAAAGGCATGCGGTTCCCCCTTGAAAAGACCAAAACACACCCAAAGGCCTTCACTATTGGCACGTTGGGAAGCAGTTTTCTACCCCTTTGGCTTGACCCGTCAACCCGAAACTCATAGGGCCTCAAGTCCAGGGATTTGTCTTGGCACTGGCGCGAGCCCGGGTCAGATCGCTCAGCCGTAGCCGTTGCTGCACGGGTGCCAAGTTGGTGAAAAAACCCCAAAGTAGGCATTTTCAATGGGGTTTCTGGACCACTTGACCTTGACCGAGAGATTGGAACCTCTGAACGCGGCAAGGTGGGCGGGTCCCCTGGGCACGTTGGCGAGCCCAGGTCGGATGGCTCAGCCGATGGGCGTGCACTAGTCGTGACCAATTTGCTTACTTTTGTGCCGTGTTCAATCGCCGCTTTGACCCCCTTGACCTTGTCAGACGGACCCCAAATCCTTATCGCCTTAGGTCCAGGTGGTCCCCAGGTCTCTGGCGCGAGCCCAGGTCAGATCGCACGGCCGAAGCCATTGCTCCATGCGACTCAAATTGGCAAAAACGGCAAAATGGGTCGACCTTGAGCTTGACCGATCGACCCGAAACTCTGCATGTTGCAGGTCCAGATGGACCCTTGGTCACTGCCGCGAGCCCAGGTCAGATCGCACAGGCTAAAGGCATGCGGTTCCCCCTTGAAAAGACCAAAACACACCCAAAGGCCTTCACTATTGGCACGTTGGGAAGCAGTTTTCTACCCCTTTGGCTTGACCCGTCAACCCGAAACTCATAGGGCCTCAAGTCCAGGGATTTGTCTTGGCACTGGCGCGAGCCCGGGTCAGATCGCTCAGCCGTAGCCGTTGCTGCACGGGTGCCAAGTTGGTGAAAAAACCCAAAAGTAGGCATTTTCAATGGGGTTTCTGGACCACTTGACCTTGACCGAGAGATTGGAACCTCTGAACGCGGCAAGGTGGGCGGGTCCCCTGGGCACGTTGGCGAGCCCAGGTCGGATGGCTCAGCCGATGGGCGTGCACTAGTCGTGACCAATTTGCTTACTTTTGTGCCGTGTTCAATCGCCGCTTTGACCCCCTTGACCTTGTCAGACGGACCCCAAATCCTTATCGCCTTAGGTCCAGGTGGTCCCCTGGTCTCTGGCGCGAGCCCAGGTCAGATCGCACGGCCGAAGCCATTGCTCCATGCGACTCAAATTGGCAAAAACGGCAAAATGGGTCGACCTTCAGCTTGACCGATCGACCCGAAACTCTGCATGTTGCAGGTCCAGATGGACCCTTGGTCACTGCCGCGAGCCCAGGTCAGATCGCACAGGCTAAAGGCATGCGGTTCCCCCTTGAAAAGACCAAAACACACCCAAAGGCCTTCACTATTGGCACGTTGGGAAGCAGTTTTCTACCCCTTTGGCTTGACCCATCAACCCGAAACTCATAGGGCCTCAAGTCCAGGGATTTGTCTTGGCACTGGCGTGAGCCCGGGTCAGATCGCTCAGCCGTAGCCGTTGCTGCACGGGTGCCAAGTTGGTGAAAAAACCCCAAAGTAGGCATTTTCAATGGGGTTTCTGGACCACTTGACCTTGACCGAGAGATTGGAACCTCTGAACGCGGCAAGGTGGGCGGGTCCCCTGGGCACGTTGGCGAGCCCAGGTCGGATGGCTCAGCCGATGGGCGTGCACTAGTCGTGACCAATTTGCTTACTTTTGTGCCGTGTTCAATCGCCGCTTTGACCCCCTTGACCTTGTCAGACGGACCCCAAATCCTTATCGCCTTAGGTCCAGGTGGTCCCCTGGTCTCTGGCGCGAGCCCAGGTCAGATCGCACGGCCGAAGCCATTGCTCCATGCGACTCAAATTGGCAAAAACGGCAAAATGGGTCGACCTTGAGCTTGACCGATCGACCCGAAACTCTGCATGTTGCAGGTCCAGATGGACCCTTGGTCACTGCCGCAAGCCCAGGTCAGATCGCACAGGCTAAAGGCATGCGGTTCCCCCTTGAAAAGACCAAAACACACCCAAAGGCCTTCACTATTGGCACGTTGGGAAGCAGTTTTCTACCCTTTGGCTTGACCCGTCAACCCGAAACTCATAGGGCCTCAAGTCCAGGGATTTGTCTTGGCACTGGCGCGAGCCCGGGTCAGATCGCTCAGCCGTAGCCGTTGCTGCACGGGTGCCAAGTTGGTGAAAAAACCCAAAAGTAGGCATTTTCAATGGGGTTTCTGGACCACTTGACCTTGACCGAGAGATTGGAACCTCTGAACGCGGCAAGGTAGGCGGGTCCCCTGGGCACGTTGGCGAGCCCAGGTCGGATGGCTCAGCCGATGGGCGTGCACTAGTCGTGACCAATTTGCTTACTTTTGTGCCGTGTTCAATCGCCGCTTTGACCCCCTTGACCTTGTCAGACGGACCCCAAATCCTTATCGCCTTAGGTCCAGGTGGTCCCCTGGTCTCTGGCGCGAGCCCAGGTCAGATCGCACGGCCGAAGCCATTGCTCCATGCGACTCAAATTGGCAAAAACGGCAAAATGGGTCGACCTTGAGCTTGACCGATTGACCCGAAACTCTGCATGTTGCAGGTCCAGATGGACCCTTGGTCACTGCCGCGAGCCCAGGTCAGATTGCACAGGCTAAAGGCATGCGGTTCCCCCTTGAAAAGACCAAAACACACCCAAAGGCCTTCACTATTGGCACGTTGGGAAGCAGTTTTCTACCCCTTTGGCTTGACCCGTCAACCCGAAACTCATAGGGCCTCAAGTCCAGGGATTTGTCTTGGCACTGGCGCGAGCCCGGGTCAGATCGCTCAGCCGTAGCCGTTGCTGCACGGGTGCCAAGTTGGTGAAAAAACCCAAAAGTAGGCATTTTCAATGGGGTTTCTGGACCACTTGACCTTGACCGAGAGATTGGAACCTCTGAACGCGGCAAGGTGGGCGGGTCCCCTGGGCACGTTGGCGAGCCCAGGTCGGATGGCTCAGCCGATGGGCGTGCACTAGTCGTGACCAATTTGCTTACTTTTGTGCCGTGTTCAATCGCCGCTTTGACCCCCTTGACCTTGTCAGACGGACCCCAAATCCTTATCGCCTTAGGTCCAGGTGGTCCCCTGGTCTCTGGCGCGAGCCCAGGTCAGATCGCACGGCCGAAGCCATTGCTCCATGCGACTCAAATTGGCAAAAACGGCAAAATGGGTCGACCTTGAGCTTGACCGATCGACCCGAAACTCTGCATGTTGCAGGTCCAGATGGACCCTTGGTCACTGCCGCGAGCCCAGGTCAGATCGCACAGGCTAAAGGCATGCGGTTCCCCCTTGAAAAGACCAAAACACACCCAAAGGCCTTCACTATTGGCACGTTGGGAAGCAGTTTTCTACCCCTTTGGCTTGACCCGTCAACCCGAAACTCATAGGGCCTCAAGTCCAGGGATTTGTCTTGGCACTGGCGCGAGCCCGGGTCAGATCGCTCAGCCGTAGCCGTTGCTGCACGGGTGCCAAGTTGGTGAAAAAACCCAAAAGTAGGCATTTTCAATGGGGTTTCTGGACCACTTGACCTTGACCGAGAGATTGGAACCTCTGAACGCGGCAAGGTGGGCGGGTCCCCTGGGCACGTTGGCGAGCCCAGGTCGGATGGCTCAGCCGATGGGCGTGCACTAGTCGTGACCAATTTGCTTACTTTTGTGCCGTGTTCAATCGCCGCTTTGACCCCCTTGACCTTGTCAGACGGACCCCAAATCCTTATCGCCTTAGGTCCAGGTGGTCCCCTGGTCTCTGGCGCGAGCCCAGGTCAGATCGCACGGCCGAAGCCATTGCTCCATGTGACTCAAATTGGCAAAAACGGCAAAATGGGTCGACCTTGAGCTTGACCGATCGACCCGAAACTCTGCATGTTGCAGGTCCAGATGGACCCTTGGTCACTGCCGCGAGCCCAGGTCAGATCGCACAGGCTAAAGGCATGCGGTTCCCCCTTGAAAAGACCAAAACACACCCAAAGGCCTTCACTATTGGCACGTTGGGAAGCAGTTTTCTACCCCTTTGGCTTGACCCGTCAACCCGAAACTCATAGGGCCTCAAGTCCAGGGATTTGTCTTGGCACTGGCGCGAGCCCGGGTCAGATCGCTCAGCCGTAGCCGTTGCTGCACGGGTGCCAAGTTGGTGAAAAAACCCAAAAGTAGGCATTTTCAATGGGGTTTCTGGACCACTTGACCTTGACCGAGAGATTGGAACCTCTGAACGCGGCAAGGTGGGCGGGTCCCCTGGGCACGTTGGCGAGCCCAGGTCGGATGGCTCAGCCGATGGGCGTGCACTAGTCGTGACCAATTTGCTTACTTTTGTGCCGTGTTCAATCGCCGCTTTGACCCCCTTGACCTTGTCAGACGGACCCCAAATCCTTATCGCCTTAGGTCCAGGTGGTCCCCTGGTCTCTGGCGCGAGCCCAGGTCAGATCGCACGGCCGAAGCCATTGCTCCATGCGACTCAAATTGGCAAAAACGGCAAAATGGGTCGACCTTGAGCTTGACCGATCGACCCGAAACTCTGCATGTTGCAGGTCCAGATGGACCCTTGGTCACTGCCGCGAGCCCAGGTCAGATCGCACAGGCTAAAGGCATGCGGTTCCCCCTTGAAAAGACCAAAACACACCCAAAGGCCTTCACTATTGGCACGTTGGGAAGCAGTTTTCTACCCCTTTGGCTTGACCCGTCAACCCGAAACTCATAGGGCCTCAAGTCCAGGGATTTGTCTTGGCACTGGCGCGAGCCCGGGTCAGATCGCTCAGCCGTAGCCGTTGCTGCACGGGTGCCAAGTTGGTGAAAAAACCCCAAAGTAGGCATTTTCAATGGGGTTTCTGGACCACTTGACCTTGACCGAGAGATTGGAACCTCTGAACGCGGCAAGGTGGGCGGGTCCCCTGGGCACGTTGGCGAGCCCAGGTCGGATGGCTCAGCCGATGGGCGTGCACTAGTCGTGACCAATTTGCTTACTTTTGTGCCGTGTTCAATCGCCGCTTTGACCCCCTTGACCTTGTCAGACGGACCCCAAATCCTTATCGCCTTAGGTCCAGGTGGTCCCCTGGTCTCTGGCGCGAGCCCAGGTCAGATCGCAAGGCCGAAGCCATTGCTCCATGCGACTCAAATTGGCAAAAACGGCAAAATGGGTCGACCTTGAGCTTGACCGATCGACCCGAAACTCTGCATGTTGCAGGTCCAGATGGACCCTTGGTCACTGCCGCGAGCCCAGGTCAGATCGCACAGGCTAAAGGCATGCGGTTCCCCCTTGAAAAGACCAAAACACACCCAAAGGCCTTCACTATTGGCACGTTGGGAAGCAGTTTTCTACCCCTTTGGCTTGACCCGTCAACCCGAAACTCATAGGGCCTCAAGTCCAGGGATTTGTCTTGGCACTGGCGCGAGCCCGGGTCAGATCGCTCAGCCGTAGCCGTTGCTGCACGGGTGCCAAGTTGGTGAAAAAACCCAAAAGTAGGCATTTTCAATGGGGTTTCTGGACCACTTGACCTTGACCGAGAGATTGGAACCTCTGAACGCGGCAAGGTGGGCGGGTCCCCTGGGCACGTTGGCGAGCCCAGGTCGGATGGCTCAGCCGATGGGCGTGCACTAGTCGTGACCAATTTGCTTACTTTTGTGCCGTGTTCAATCGCCGCTTTGACCCCCTTGACCTTGTCAGACGGACCCCAAATCCTTATCGCCTTAGGTCCAGGTGGTCCCCTGGTCTCTGGCGCGAGCCCAGGTCAGATCACACGGCCGAAGCCATTGCTCCATGCGACTCAAATTGGCAAAAACGGCAAAATGGGTCGACCTTGAGCTTGACCGATCGACCCGAAACTCTGCATGTTGCAGGTCCAGATGGACCCTTGGTCACTGCCGCGAGCCCAGGTCAGATCGCACAGGCTAAAGGCACGCGGTTCCCCCTTGAAAAGACCAAAACACACCCAAAGGCCTTCACTATTGGCACGTTGGGAAGCAGTTTTCTACCCCTTTGGCTTGACCCGTCAACCCGAAACTCATAGGGCCTCAAGTCCAGGGATTTGTCTTGGCACTGGCGCGAGCCCTGGTCAGATCGCTCAGCCGTAGCCGTTGCTGCACGGGTGCCAAGTTGGTGAAAAAACCCAAAAGTAGGCATTTTCAATGGGGTTTCTGGACCACTTGACCTTGACCGAGAAATTGGAACCTCTGAACGCGGCAAGGTGGGCGGGTCCCCTGGGCACGTTGGCGAGCCCAGGTCGGATGGCTCAGCCGATGGCATGCACTAGTCGTGACCAATTTGCTTACTTTTGTGCCGTGTTCAATCGCCGCTTTGACCCCCTTGACCTTGTCAGACGGACCCCAAATCCTTATCGCCTTAGGTCCAGGTGGTCCCCAGGTCTCTGGCGCGAGCCCAGGTCAGATCGCACGGCCGAAGCCATTGCTCCATGCGACTCAAATTGGCAAAAACGGCAAAATGGGTCGACCTTGAGCTTGACCGACGACCCGAAACTCTGCATGTTGCAGGTCCAGATGGACCCTTGGTCACTGCCGCGAGCCCAGGTCAGATCGCACAGGCTAAAGGCATGCGGTTCCCCCTTGAAAAGACCAAAACACACCCAAAGGCCTTCACTATTGGCACGTTGGGAAGCAGTTTTCTACCCCTTTGGCTTGACCCGTCAACCCGAAACTCATAGGGCCTCAAGTCCAGGGATTTGTCTTGGCACTGGCGCGAGCCCGGGTCAGATCGCTCAGCCGTAGCCGTTGCTGCACGGGTGCCAAGTTGGTGAAAAAACCCAAAAGTAGGCATTTTCAATGGGGTTTCTGGACCACTTGACCTTGACCGAGAGATTGGAACCTCTGAACGCGGCAAGGTGGGCGGGTCCCCTGGGCACGTTGGCGAGCCCAGGTCGGATGGCTCAGCCGATGGGTGTGCACTAGTCGTGACCAATTTGCTTACTTTTGTGCCGTGTTCAATCGCCGCTTTGACCCCCTTGACCTTGTCAGACGGACCCCAAATCCTTATCGAATTAGGTCCAGGTGGTCCCCTGGTCTCTGGCGCGAGCCCATTTCAGATCGCACGGCCGAAGCCATTGCTCCATGCGACTCAAATTGGCAAAAACGGCAAAATGGGTCGACCTTGAGCTTGACCGATCGACCCGAAACTCTGCATGTTGCAGGTCCAGATGGACCCTTGGTCACTGCCGCGAGCCCAGGTCAGATCGCACAGGCTAAAGGCATGCGGTTCCCCCTTGAAAAGACCAAAACACACCCAAAGGCCTTCACTATTGGCACGTTGGGAAGCAGTTTTCTACCCCTTTGGCTTGACCCGTCAACCCGAAACTCATAGGGCCTCAAGTCCAGGGATTTGTCTTGGCACTGGCGCGAGCCCGGGTCAGATCGCTCAGCCGTAGCCGTTGCTGCACGGGTGCCAAGTTGGTGAAAAAACCCAAAAGTAGGCATTTTCAATGGGGTTTCTGGACCACTTGACCTTGACCGAGAGATTGGAACCTCTTAACGCGGCAAGGTGGGCGGGTCCCCTGGGCACGTTGGCGAGCCCAGGTCGGATGGCTCAGCCGATGGGCGTGCACTAGTCGTGACCAATTTGCTTACTTTTGTGCCGTGTTCAATCGCCGCTTTGACCCCCTTGACCTTGTCAGACGGACCCCAAATCCTTATCGCCTTAGGTCCAGGTGGTCCCCTGGTCTCTGGCACGAGCCCAGGTCAGATCGCACGGCCGAAGCCATTGCTCCATGCGACTCAAATTGGCAAAAACGGCAAAATGGGTCGACCTTGAGCTTGACCGATCGACCCGAAACTCTGCATGTTGCAGGTCCAGATGGACCCTTGGTCACTGCCGCGAGCCCAGGTCAGATCGCACAGGCCAAAGGCATGCGGTTCCCCCTTGAAAAGACCAAAACACACCCAAAGGCCTTCACTATTGGCACGTTGGGAAGCAGTTTTCTACCCCTTTGGCTTGACCCGTCAACCCGAAACTCATAGGGCCTCAAGTCCAGGGATTTGTCTTGGCACTGGCGCGAGCCCGGGTCAGATCGCTCAGCCGTAGCCGTTGCTGCACGGGTGCCAAGTTGGTGAAAAAACCCAAAAGTAGGCATTTTCAATGGGGTTTCTGGACCACTTGACCTTGACCGAGAAATTGGAACCTCTGAACGCGGCAAGGTGGGCGGGTCCCCTGGGCACGTTGGCGAGCCCAGGTCGGATGGCTCAGCCGATGGGCGTGCACTAGTCGTGACCAATTTGCTTACTTTTGTGCCGTGTTCAATCGCCGCTTTGACCCCCTTGACCTTGTCAGACGGACCCCAAATCCTTATCGCCTTAGGTCCAGGTGGTCCCCTGGTCTCTGGCACGAGCCCAGGTCAGATCGCACGGCCGAAGCCATTGCTCCATGCGACTCAAATTGGCAAAAACGGCAAAATGGGTCGACCTTGAGCTTGACCGATCGACCCGAAACTCTGCATGTTGCAGGTCCAGATGGACCCTTGGTCACTGCCGCGAGCCCAGGTCAGATCGCACAGGCTAAAGGCATGCGGTTCCCCCTTGAAAAGACCAAAACACACCCAAAGGCCTTCACTATTGGCACGTTGGGAAGCAGTTTTCTACCCCTTTGGCTTGACCCGTCAACCCGAAACTCATAGGGCCTCAAGTCCAGGGATTTGTCTTGGCACTGGCGCGAGCCCTGGTCAGATCGCTCAGCCGTAGCCGTTGCTGCACGGGTGCCAAGTTGGTGAAAAAACCCAAAAGTAGGCATTTTCAATGGGGTTTCTGGACCACTTGACCTTGACCGAGAAATTGGAACCTCTGAACGCGGCAAGGTGGGCGGGTCCCCTGGGCACGTTGGCGAGCCCAGGTCGGATGGCTCAGCCGATGGGCGTGCACTAGTCGTGACCAATTTGCTTACTTTTGTGCCGTGTTCAATCGCCGCTTTGACCCCCTTGACCTTGTCAGACGGACCCCAAATCCTTATCGCCTTAGGTCCAGGTGGTCCCCTGGTCTCTGGCGCGAGTCCAGGTCAGATCGCACGGCCGAAGCCATTGCTCCATGCGACTCAAATTGGCAAAAACGGCAAAATGGGTCGACCTTGAGCTTGACCGATTGACCCGAAACTCTGCATGTTGCAGGTCCAGATGGACCCTTGGTCACTGCCGCGAGCCCAGGTCAGATCGCACAGGCTAAAGGCATGCGGTTCCCCCTTGAAAAGACCAAAACACACCCAAAGGCCTTCACTATTGGCACGTTGGGAAGCAGTTTTCTACCCCTTTGGCTTGACCCGTCAACCCGAAACTCATAGGGCCTCAAGTCCAGGGATTTGTCTTGGCACTGGCGCGAGCCCGGGTCAGATTGCTCAGCCGTAGCCGTTGCTGCACGGGTGCCAAGTTGGTGAAAAAACCCAAAAGTAGGCATTTTCAATGGGGTTTCTGGACCACTTGACCTTGACCGAGAGATTGGAACCTCTGAACCCGGCAAGGTGGGCGGGTCCCCTGGGCACGTTGGCGAGCCCAGGTCGGATGGCTCAGCCGATGGGCGTGCACTAGTCGTGACCAATTTGCTTACTTTTGTGCCGTGTTCAATCGCCGCTTTGACCCCCTTGACCTTGTCAGACGGACCCCAAATCCTTATCGCCTTAGGTCCAGGTGGTCCCCTGGTCTCTGGCGCGAGCCCAGGTCAGATCGCACGGCCGAAGCCATTGCTCCATGCGACTCAAATTGGCAAAAACGGCAAAATGGGTCGACCTTGAGCTTGACCGATCGACCCGAAACTCTGCATGTTGCAGGTCCAGATGGACCCTTGGTCACTGCCGCGAGCCCAGGTCAGATCGCACAGGCTAAAGGCATGCGGTTCCCCCTTGAAAAGACCAAAACACACCCAAAGGCCTTCACTATTGGCACGTTGGGAAGCAGTTTTCTACCCCTTTGGCTTGACCCGTCAACCCGAAACTCATAGGGCCTCAAGTCCAGGGATTTGTCTTGGCACTGGCGCAAGCCCGGGTCAGATCGCTCAGCCGTAGCCGTTGCTGCACGGGTGCCAAGTTGGTGAAAAAACCCAAAAGTAGGCATTTTCAATGGGGTTTCTGGACCACTTGACCTTGACCGAGAGATTGGAACCTCTGAACGCGGCAAGGTGGGCGGGTCCCCTGGGCAAGTTGGCGAGCCCAGGTCGGATGGCTCAGCCGATGGGCGTGCACTAGTCGTGACCAATTTGCTTACTTTTGTGCCATGTTTAATCGCTGCTTTGACCCCCTTGACCTTGTCAGACGGACCCCAAATCCTTATCGCCTTAGGTCCAGGTGGTCCCCTGGTCTCTGGCGCGAGCCCAGGTCAGATCGCACGGCCGAAGCCATTGCTCCATGCGACTCAAATTGGCAAAAACGGCAAAATGGGTCGACCTTGAGCTTGACCGATCGACCCGAAACTCTGCATGTTGCAGGTCCAGATGGACCCTTGGTCACTGCCGCGAGCCCAGGTCAGATCGCACAGGCTAAAGGCATGCGGTTCCCCCTTGAAAAGACCAAAACACACCCAAAGGCCTTCACTATTGGCACGTTGGGAAGCAGTTTTCTACCCCTTTGGCTTGACCCGTCAACCCGAAACTCATAGGGCCTCAAGTCCAGGGATTTGTCTTGGCACTGGCGCGAGCCCGGGTCAGATCGCTCAGCCGTAGCCGTTGCTGCACGGGTGCCAAGTTGGTGAAAAAACCCAAAAGTAGGCATTTTCAATGGGGTTTCTGGACCACTTGACCTTGACCGAGAGATTGGAACCTCTGAACGCGGCAAGGTGGGCGGGTCCCCTGGGCACGTTGGCGAGCCCAGGTCGGATGGCTCAGCCGATGGGCGTGCACTAGTCGTGACCAATTTGCTTACTTTTGTGCCGTGTTCAATCGCCGCTTTGACCCCCTTGACCTTGTCAGACGGACCCCAAATCCTTATCGCCTTAGGTCCAGGTGGTCCCCTGGTCTCTGGCGCGAGCCCAGGTCAGATCGCACGGCCGAAGCCATTGCTCCATGCGACTCAAATTGGCAAAAACGGCAAAATGGGTCGACCTTGAGCTTGACCGATCGACCCGAAACTCTGCATGTTGCAGGTCCAGATGGACCCTTGGTCACTGCCGCGAGCCCAGGTCAGATCGCACAGGCTAAAGGCATGCGGTTCCCCCTTGAAAAGACCAAAACACACCCAAAGGCCTTCACTATTGGCACGTTGGGAAGCAGTTTTCTACCCCTTTGGCTTGACCCGTCAACCCGAAACTCATAGGGCCTCAAGTCCAGGGATTTGTCTTGGCACTGGCGCGAGCCCGGGTCAGATCGCTCAGCCGTAGCCGTTGCTGCACGGGTGCCAAGTTGGTGAAAAAACCCAAAAGTAGGCATTTTCAATGGGGTTTCTGGACCACTTGACCTTGACCGAGAGATTGGAACCTCTGAACGCGGCAAGGTGGGCGGGTCCCCTGGGCAAGTTGGTGAGCCCAGGTCGGATGGCTCAGCCGATGGGCGTGCACTAGTCGTGACCAATTTGCTTACTTTTGTGCCGTGTTCAATCGCCGCTTTGACCCCCTTGACCTTGTCAGACGGACCCCAAATCCTTATCGCCTTAGGTCCAGGTGGTCCCCTGGTCTCTGGCGCGAGCCCAGGTCAGATCGCACGGCCGAAGCCATTGCTCCATGCGACTCAAATTGGCAAAAACGGCAAAATGGGTCGACCTTGAGCTTGACCGATCGACCCGAAACTCTGCATGTTGCAGGTCCAGATGGACCCTTGGTCACTGCCGCGAGCCCAGGTCAGATCGCACAGGCTAAAGGCATGCGGTTCCCCCTTGAAAAGACCAAAACACACCCAAAGGCCTTCACTATTGGCACGTTGGGAAGCAGTTTTCTACCCCTTTGGCTTGACCCGTCAACCCGAAACTCATAGGGCCTCAAGTCCAGGGATTTGTCTTGGCACTGGCGCGAGCCCGGGTCAGATCGCTCAGCCGTAGCCGTTGCTGCACGGGTGCCAAGTTGGTGAAAAAACCCAAAAGTAGGCATTTTCAATGGGGTTTCTGGACCACTTGACCTTGACCGAGAGATTGGAACCTCTGAACGCGGCAAGGTGGGCGGGTCCCCTGGGCACGTTGGCGAGCCCAGGTCGGATGGCTCAGCCGATGGGCGTGCACTAGTCGTGACCATTTTGCTTACTTTTGTGCCGTGTTCAATCGCCGCTTTGACCCCCTTGACCTTGTCAGACGGACCCCAAATCCTTATCGCCTTAGGTCCAGGTGGTCCCCTGGTCTCTGGCGCGAGCCCAGGTCAGATCGCACGGCCGAAGCCATTGCTCCATGCGACTCAAATTGGCAAAAACGGCAAAATGGGTCGACCTTGAGCTTGACCGATCGACCCTAAACTCTGCATGTTGCAGGTCCAGATGGACCCTTGGTCACTGCCGCGAGCCCAGGTCAGATCGCACAGGCTAAAGGCATGCGGTTCCCCCTTGAAAAGACCAAAACACACCCAAAGGCCTTCACTATTGGCACGTTGGGAAGCAGTTTTCTACCCCTTTGGCTTGACCCGTCAACCCGAAACTCATAGGGCCTCAAGTCCAGGGATTTGTCTTGGCACTGGCACGAGCCCGGGTCAGATCGCTCAGCCGTAGCCGTTGCTGCACGGGTGCCAAGTTGGTGAAAAAACCCAAAAGTAGGCATTTTCAATGGGGTTTCTGGACCACTTGACCTTGACCGAGAGATTGGAACCTCTGAACGCGGCAAGGTGGGCGGGTCCCCTGGGCACGTTGGCGAGCCCAGGTCGGATGGCTCAGCCGATGGGCGTGCACTAGTCGTGACCAATTTGCTTACTTTTGTGCCGTGTTCAATCGCTGCTTTGACCCCCTTGACCTTGTCAGACGGACCCCAAATCCTTATCGCCTTAGGTCCAGGTGGTCCCCTGGTCTCTGGCGCGAGCCCAGGTCAGATCGCACGGCCGAAGCCATTGCTCCATGCGACTCAAATTGGCAAAAACGGCAAAATGGGTCGACCTTGAGCTTGACCGATCGACCCGAAACTCTGCATGTTGCAGGTCCAGATGGACCCTTGGTCACTGCCGCGAGCCCAGGTCAGATCGCACAGGCTAAAAGCATGCGGTTCCCCCTTGAAAAGACCAAAACACACCCAAAGGCCTTCACTATTGGCACGTTGGGAAGCAGTTTTCTACCCCTTTGGCTTGACCCGTCAACCCGAAACTCATAGGGCCTCAAGTCCAGGGATTTGTCTTGGCACTGGCGCGAGCCCGGGTCAGATCGCTCAGCCTTAGCCGTTGCTGCACGGGTGCCAAGTTGGTGAAAAAACCCAAAAGTAGGCATTTTCAATGGGGTTTCTGGACCACTTGACCTTGACCGAGAGATTGGAACCTCTGAACGCGGCAAGGTGGGCGGGTCCCCTGGGCACGTTGGCGAGCCCAGGTCGGATGGCTCAGCCGATGGGCGTGCACTAGTCGTGACCAATTTGCTTTCTTTTGTGCCGTGTTCAATCGCCGCTTTGACCCCCTTGACCTTGTCAGACGGACCCCAAATCCTTATCGCCTTAGGTCCAGGTGGTCCCCTGGTCTCTGGCGCGAGCCCAGGTCAGATCGCACGGCCGAAGCCATTGCTCCATGCGACTCAAATTGGCAAAAACGGCAAAATGGGTCGACCTTGAGCTTGACCGATCGACCCGAAACTCTGCATGTTGCAGGTCCAGATGGACCCTTGGTCACTGCCGCGAGCCCAGGTCAGATCGCACAGGCTAAAGGCATGCGGTTCCCCCTTGAAAAGACCAAAACACACCCAAAGGCCTTCACTATTGGCACGTTGGGAAGCAGTTTTCTACCCCTTTGGCTTGACCCGTCAACCCGAAACTCATAGGGCCTCAAGTCCAGGGATTTGTCTTGGCACTGGCGCGAGACCGGGTCAGATCGCTCAGCCGTAGCCGTTGCTGCACGGGTGCCAAGTTGGTGAAAAAACCCAAAAGTAGGCATTTTCAATGGGGTTTCTGGACCACTTGACCTTGACCGAGAGATTGGAACCTCTGAACGCGGCAAGGTGGGCGGGTCCCCTGGGCACGTTGGCGAGCCCAGGTCGGATGGCTCAGCCGATGGGCGTGCACTAGTCGTGACCAATTTGCTTACTTTTGTGCCGTGTTCAATCGCCGCTTTGACCCCCTTGACCTTGTCAGACGGACCCCAAACCCTTATCGCCTTAGGTCCAGGTGGTCCCCTGGTCTCTGGCGCGAGCCCAGGTCAGATCGCACGGCCGAAGCCATTGCTCCATGCGACTCAAATTGGCAAAAACGGCAAAATGGGTCGACCTTGAGCTTGACCGATCGACCCGAAACTCTGCATGTTGCAGGTCCAGATGGACCCTTGGTCACTGCCGCGAGCCCAGGTCAGATCGCACAGGCTAAAGGCATGCGGTTCCCCCTTGAAAAGACCAAAACACACCCAAAGGCCTTCACTATTGGCACGTTGGGAAGCAGTTTTCTACCCCTTTGGCTTGACCCGTCAACCGGAAACTCATAGGGCCTCAAGTCCAGGGATTTGTCTTGGCACTGGCGCGAGCCCGGGTCAGATCGCTCAGCCGTAGCCGTTGCTGCACGGGTGCCAAGTTGGTGAAAAAACCCAAAAGTAGGCATTTTCAATGGGGTTTCTGGACCACTTGACCTTGACCGAGAGATTGGAACCTCTGAACGCGGCAAGGTGGGCGGGTTCCCTGGGCACGTTGGCGAGCCCAGGTCGGATGGCTCAGCCGATGGGCGTGCACTAGTCGTGACCAATTTGCTTACTTTTGTGCCGTGTTCAATCGCCGCTTTGACCCCCTTGACCTTGTCAGACGGACCCCAAATCCTTATCGCCTTAGGTCCAGGTGGTCCCCTGGTCTCTGGCGCGAGCCCAGGTCAGATCGCACGGCCGAAGCCATTGCTCCATGCGACTCAAATTGGCAAAATCGGCAAAATGGGTCGACCTTGAGCTTGACCGATCGACCGGAAACTCTGCATGTTGCAGGTCCAGATGGACCCTTGGTCACTGCCGCGAGCCCAGGTCAGATCGCACAGGCTAAAGGCATGCGGTTCCCCCTTGAAAAGACCAAAACACACCCAAAGGCCTTCACTATTGGCATGTTGGGAAGCAGTTTTCTACCCCTTTGGCTTGACCCGTCAACCCGAAACTCATAGGGCCTCAAGTCCAGGGATTTGTCTTGGCACTGGCGCGAGCCCGGGTCAGATCGCTCAGCCGTAGCCGTTGCTGCACGGGTGCCAAGTTGGTGAAAAAACCCAAAAGTAGGCATTTTCAATGGGGTTTCTGGACCACTTGACCTTGACCGAGAGATTGGAACCTCTGAACGCGGCAAGGTGGGCGGGTCCCCTGGGCACGTTGGCGAGCCCAGGTCGGATGGCTCAGCCGATGGGCGTGCACTAGTCGTGACCAATTTGCTTACTTTTGTGCCGTGTTCAATCGCCGCTTTGACCCCCTTGACCTTGTCAGACGGACCCCAAATCCTTGTCGCCTTAGGTCCAGGTGGTCCCCTGGTCTCTGGCGTGAGCCCAGGTCAGATCGCACGGCCGAAGCCATTGCTCCATGCGACTCAAATTGGCAAAAACGGCAAAATGGGTCGACCTTGAGCTTGACCGATCGACCCGAAACTCTGCATGTTGCAGGTCCAGATGGACCCTTGGTCACTGCCGCGAGCCCAGGTCAGATCGCACAGGCTAAAGGCATGCGGTTCCCCCTTGAAAAGACCAAAACACACCCAAAGGCCTTCACTATTGGCACGTTGGGAAGCAGTTTTCTACCCCTTTGGCTTGACCCGTCAACCCGAAACTCATAGGGCCTCAAGTCCAGGGATTTGTCTTGGCACTGGCGCGAGCCCGGGTCAGATCGCTCAGCCGTAGCCGTTGCTGCACGGGTGCCAAGTTGGTGAAAAAACCCAAAAGTAGGCATTTTCAATGGGGTTTCTGGACCACTTGACCTTGACCGAGAGATTGAGCCTCTGAAAGCGGCAAGGTGTGCGGGTCCTCTGGGCACGTTGGCGAGCCCAGGTCAGATGGCTCAGCCGATGGGCGTGCACTAGTCGTGACCAATTTGCTTTCTTTTGTGCCGTGTTCAATCGCCGCTTTGACCCCCTTGACCTTGTCAGACGGACCCCAAATCCTTGTCGCCTTAGGTCCAGGTGGTCCCCTGGTCTCTGGCGTGAGCCCAGGTCAGATCGCACGGCCGAAGCCATTGCTCCATGCGACTCAAATTGGCAAAAACGGCAAAATGGGTCGACCTTGAGCTTGACCGATCGACCCGAAACTCTGCATGTTGCAGGTCCAGATGGACCCTTGGTCACTGCCGCGAGCCCAGGTCAGATCGCACAGGCTAAAGGCATGCGGTTCCCCCTTGAAAAGACCAAAACACACCCAAAGGCCTTCACTATTGGCACGTTGGGAAGCAGTTTTCTACCCCTTTGGCTTGACCCGTCAACCCGAAACTCATAGGGCCTCAAGTCCAGGGATTTATCTTGGCACTGGCGCGAGCCCGGGTCAGATCGCTCAGCCGTAGCCGTTGCTGCATGGGTGCCAAGTTGGTGAAAAAACCCAAAAGTAGGCATTTTCAATGGGGTTTCTGGACCACTTGACCTTGACCGAGAGATTGGAACCTCTGAACCCGGCAAGGTGGGCGGGTCCCCTGGGCACGTTGGCGAGCCCAGGTCGGATGGCTCAGCCGATGGGCGTGCACTAGTCGTGACCAATTTGCTTACTTTTGTGCCGTGTTCAATCGCCGCTTTGACCCCCTTGACCTTGTCAGACGGACCCCAAATCCTTATCGCCTTAGGTCCAGGTGGTCCCCTGGTCTCTGGCGCGAGCCCAGGTCAGATCGCACGGCCGAAGCCATTGCTCCATGCGACTCAAATTGGCAAACACGGCAAAATGGGTCGACCTTGAGCTTGACCGATCGACCCGAAACTCTGCATGTTGCAGGTCCAGATGGACCCTTGGTCACTGCCGCGAGCCCAGGTCAGATCGCACAGGCTAAAGGCATGCGGTTCCCCCTTGAAAAGACCAAAACACACCCAAAGGCCTTCACTATTGGCACGTTGGGAAGCAGTTTTCTACTCCTTTGGCTTGACCCGTCAACCCGAAACTCATAGGGCCTCAAGTCCAGGGATTTGTCTTGGCACTGGCGCGAGCCCGGGTCAGATTGCTCAGCCGTAGCCGTTGCTGCACGGGTGCCAAGTTGGTGAAAAAACCCAAAAGTAGGCATTTTCAATGGGGTTTCTGGACCACTTGACCTTGACCGAGAGATTGGAACCTCTGAACGCGGCAAGGTGGGCGGGTCCCCTGGGCACGTTGGCGAGCCCAGGTCGGATGGCTCAGCCGATGGGCGTGCACTAGTCGTGACCAATTTGCTTACTTTTGTGCCGTGTTCAATCGCCGCTTTGACCCCCTTGACCTTGTCAGACGGACCCCAAATCCTTATCGCCTTAGGTCCAGGTGGTCCCCTGGTCTCTGGCACGAGCCCAGGTCAGATCGCACGGCCGAAGCCATTGCTCCATGCGACTCAAATTGGCAAAAACGGCAAAATGGGTCGACCTTGAGCTTGACCGATCGACCCGAAACTCTGCATGTTGCAGGACCAGATGGACCCTTGGTCACTGCCGCGAGTCCAGGTCAGATCGCACAGGCTAAAGGCATGCGGTTCCCCCTTGAAAAGACCAAAACACACCCAAAGGAATTCACTATTGGCACGTTGTTAAGCAGTTTTCTACCCCTTTGGCTTGACCCGTCAACCCGAAACTCATAGGGCCTCAAGTCCAGGGATTTGTCTTGGCACTGGCTCGAGCCCGGGTCAGATCGCTCAGCCGTAGCCGTTGCTGCACGGGTGCCAAGTTGGTGAAAAAACCCAAAAGTAGGCATTTTCAATGGGGTTTCTGGACCACTTGACCTTGACCGAGAGATTGGAACCTCTGAACGCGGCAAGGTGGGCGGGTCCCCTGGGCACGTTGGCGAGCCCAGGTCGGATGGCTCAGCCGATGGGCGTGCACTAGTCGTGACCAATTTGCTTACTTTTGTGCCGTGTTCAATCGCCGCTTTGACCCCCTTGACCTTGTCAGACGGACCCCAAATCCTTATCGCCTTAGGTCCAGGTGGTCCCCTGGTCTCTGGCGCGAGCCCAGGTCAGATCGCACGGCCGAAGCCATTGCTCCATGCGACTCAAATTGGCAAAAACGGCAAAATGGGTTGACCTTGAGCTTGACCGATCGACCCGAAACTCTGCATGTTGCAGGTCCAGATGGACCCTTGGTCACTGCCGCGAGCCCAGGCCAGATCGCACAGGCTAAAGGCATGCGGTTCCCCCTTGAAAAGACCAAAACACACCCAAAGGCCTTCACTATTGGCACGTTGGGAAGCAGTTTTCTACCCCTTTGGCTTGACCCGTCAACCCGAAACTCATAGGGCCTCAAGTCCAGGGATTTGTCTTGGCACTGGCGCAAGCCCGGGTCAGATCGCTCAGCCGTAGCCGTTGCTGCACGGGTGCCAAGTTGGTGAAAAAACCCAAAAGTAGGCATTTTCAATGGGGTTTCTGGACCACTTGACCTTGACCGAGAGATTGGAACCTCTGAACGCGGCAAGGTGGGCGGGTCCCCTGGGCACGTTGGCGAGCCCAGGTCGGATGGCTCAGCCGATGGGCGTGCACTAGTCGTGACCAATTTGCTTACTTTTGTGCCGTGTTCAATCGCCGCTTTGACCCCCTTGACCTTATCAGACGGACCCCAAATCCTTATCGCCTTAGGTCCAGGTGGTCCCCTGGTCTCTGGCACGAGCCCAGGTCAGATTGCACGGCCGAAGCCATTGCTCCATGCGACTCAAATTGGCAAAAACGGCAAAATGGGTCGACCTTGAGCTTGACCGATCGACCCGAAACTCTGCATGTTGCAGGTCCAGATGGACCCTTGGTCACTGCCGCGAGCCCAGGTCAGATCGCACAGGCTAAAGGCATGCGGTTCCACCTTGAAAAGACCAAAACACACCCAAAGGCCTTCACTATTGGCACGTTGGGAAGCAGTTTTCTACCCCTTTGGCTTGACCCGTCAACCCGAAACTCATAGGGCCTCAAGTCCAGGGATTTGTCTTGGCACTGGCGCGAGCCCGGGTCAGATCGCTCAGCCGTAGCCGTTGCTGCACGGGTGCCAAGTTGGTGAAAAAACCCAAAAGTAGGCATTTTCAATGGGGTTTCTGGACCACTTGACCTTGACCGAGAGATTGGAACCTCTGAACCCGGCAAGGTGGGCGGGTCCCCTGGGCACGTTGGCGAGCCCAGGTCGGATGGCTCAGCCGATGGGCGTGCACTAGTCGTGACCAATTTGCTTACTTTTGTGCCATGTTCAATCGCCGCTTTGACCCCCTTGACCTTGTCAGACGGACCCCAAATCCTTATCGCCTTAGGTCCAGGTGGTCCCCTGGTCTCTGGCACGAGCCCAGGTCAGATCTCACGGCCGAAGCCATTGCTCCATGCGACTCAAATTGGCAAAAACGGCAAAATGGGTCGACCTTGAGATTGACCGATCGACCCGAAACTCTGCATGTTGCAGGTCCAGATGGACCCTTGGTCACTGCCGCGAGCCCAGGTCAGATCGCACAGGCTAAAGGCATGCGGTTCCCCCTTGAAAAGACCAAAACACACCCAAAGGCCTTCACTATTGGCACGTTGGGAAGCAGTTTTCTACCCCTTTGGCTTGACCCGTCAACCCGAAACTCATAGGGCCTCAAGTCCAGGGATTTGTCTTGGCACTGGCGCGAGCCCGGGTCAGATCGCTCAGCCGTAGCCGTTGCTGCACGGGTGCCAAGTTGGTGAAAAAACCCAAAAGTAGGCATTTTCAATGGGGTTTCTGGACCACTTGACCTTGACCGAGAGATTGGAACCTCTGAACGCGGCAAGGTGGGCGGGTCCCCTGGGCACGTTGGCGAGCCCAGGTCGGATGGCTCAGCCGATGGGCGTGCACTAGTCGTGACCAATTTGCTTACTTTTGTGCCGTGTTCAATCGCCGCTTTGACCCCCTTGACCTTGTCAGACGGACCCCAAATCCTTATCGCCTTAGGTCCAGGTGGTCCCCTGGTCTCTGGCACGAGCCCAGGTCAGATCGCACGGCCGAAGCCATTGCTCCATGCGACTCAAATTGGCAAAAACGGCAAAATGGGTCGACCTTGAGCTTGACCGATCGACCCGAAACTCTGCATGTTGCAGGTCCAGATGGACCCTTGGTCACTGCCGCGAGCCCAGGTCAGATTGCACTGGCTAAAGGCATGCGGTTCCCCCTTGAAAAGACCAAAACACACCCAAAGGCCTTCACTATTGGCACGTTGGGAAGCAGTTTTCTACCCCTTTGGCTTGACCCGTCAACCCGAAAGTCATAGGGCCTCAAGTCCAGGGATTTGTCTTGGCACTGGCGCGAGCCCGGGTCAGATCGCTCAGCCGTAGCCGTTGCTGCACGGGTGCCAAGTTGGTGAAAAAACCCAAAAGTAGGCATTTTCAATGGGGTTTCTGGACCACTTGACCTTGACCGAGAGATTGGAACCTCTGAACGCGGCAAGGTGGGCGGGTCCCCTGGGCACGTTGGCGAGCCCAGGTCGGATGGCTCAGCCGATGGGCGTGCACTAGTCGTGACCAATTTGCTTACTTTTGTGCCGTGTTCAATCGCCGCTTTGACCCCCTTGACCTTGTCAGACGGACCCCAAATCCTTATCGCCTTAGGTCCAGGTGGTCCCCTGGTCTCTGGCGTGAGCCCAGGTCAGATCCCACGGCCGAAGCCATTGCTCCATGCAACTCAAATTGGCAAAAACGGCAAAATGGGTCGACCTTGAGCTTGACCGATCGACCCGAAACTCTGCATGTTGCAGGTCCAGATGGACCCTTGGTCACTGCCGCGAGCCCAGGTCAGATCGCACAGGCTAAAGGCATGCGGTTCCCCCTTGAAAAGACCAAAACACACCCAAAGGCCTTCACTATTGGCTTGTTGGGAAGCAGTTTTCTACCCCTTTGGCTTGACCCGTCAATCCGAAACTCATAGGGCCTCAAGTCCAGGGATTTGTCTTGGCACTGGCGCGAGCCCGGGTCAGATCGCTCAGCCGTAGCCGTTGCTGCACGGGTGCCAAGTTGGTGAAAAAACCCAAAAGTAGGCATTTTCAATGGGGTTTCTGGACCACTTGACCTTGACCGAGAGATTGGAACCTCTGAACGCGGCAAGGTGGGCGGGTCCCCTGGGCACGTTGGCGAGCCCAGGTCGGATGGCTCAGCCGATGGGCGTGCACTAGTCGTGACCAATTTGCTTACTTTTGTGCCGTGTTCAATCGCCGCTTTGACCCCCTTGACCTTGTCAGACGGACCCCAAATCCTTATCGCCTTAGGTCCAGGTGGTCCCCTGGTCTCTGGCGCGAGCCCAGGTCAGATCGCACGGCCGAAGCCATTGCTCCATGCGACTCAAATTGGCAAAAACGGCAAAATGGGTCGACCTTGAGCTTGACCGATCGACCCGAAACTCTGCATGTTGCAGGTCCAGATGGACCCTTGGTCACTGCCGCGAGCCCAGGTCAGATCGCACAGGCTAAAGGCATGCGGTTCCCCCTTGAAAAGACCAAAACACACCCAAAGGCCTTCACTATTGGCACGTTGGGAAGCAGTTTTCTACCCCTTTGGCTTGACCCGTCAACCCGAAACTCATAGGGCCTCAAGTCCAGGGATTTGTCTTGGCACTGGCGCGAGCCCGGGTCAGATCGCTCAGCCGTAGCCGTTGCTGCACGGGTGCCAAGTTGGTGAAAAAACCCAAAAGTAGGCATTTTCAATGGGGTTTCTGGACCACTTGACCTTGACCGAGAGATTGGAACCTCTGAACGCGGCAAGGTGGGCGGGTCCCCTGGGCACGTTGGCGAGCCCAGGTCGGATGGCTCAGCCGATGGGCGTGCACTAGTCGTGACCAATTTGCTTACTTTTGTGCCGTGTTCAATCGCCGCTTTGACCCCCTTGACCTTGTCAGACGGACCCCAAATCCTTATCGCCTTAGGTCCAGGTGGTCCCCTGGTCTCTGGCGCGAGCCCAGGTCAGATCGCACGGCCGAAGCCATTGCTCCATGCGACTCAAATTGGCAAAAACGGCAAAATGGGTCGACCTTGAGCTTGACCGATCGACCCGAAACTCTGCATGTTGCAGGTCCAGATGGACCCTTGGTCACTGCCGCGAGCCCAGGTCAGATCGCACAGGCTAAAGGCATGCGGTTCCCCCTTGAAAAGACCAAAACACACCCAAAGGCCTTCACTATTGGCACGTTGGGAAGCAGTTTTCTACCTCTTTGGCTTGACCCAACAACCCGAAACTCATAGGGCCTCAAGTCCAGGGATTTGTCTTGGCACTGGCGCGAGTCCGGGTCAGATCGCTCAGCCGTAGCCGTTGCTGCACGGGTGCCAAGTTGGTGAAAAAACCCAAAAGTAGGCATTTTCAATGGGGTTTCTGGACCACTTGACCTTGACCGAGAGATTGGAACCTCTGAACGCGGCAAGGTGGGCGGGTCCCCTGGGCACGTTGGCGAGCCCAGGTCGGATGGCTCAGCCGATGGGCGTGCACTAGTCGTGACCAATTTGCTTACTTTTGTGCCGTGTTCAATCGCCGCTTTGACCCCCTTGACCTTGTCAGACGGACCCCAAATCCTTATCGCCTTAGGTCCAGGTGGTCCCCTGGTCTCTGGCGCGAGCCCAGGTCAGATCGCACGGCCGAAGCCATTGCTCCATGCGACTCAAATTGGCAAAAACGGCAAAATGGGTCGACCTTGAGCTTGACCGATCGACCCGAAACTCTGCATGTTGCAGGTCCAGATGGACCCTTGGTCACTGCAGCGAGCCCAGGTCAGATCGCACAGGCTAAAGGCATGCGGTTCCCCCTTGAAAAGACCAAAACACACCCAAAGGCCTTCACTATTGGCACGTTGGGAAGCAGTTTTCTACCCCTTTGGCTTGACCCGTCAACCCGAAACTCATAGGGCCTCAAGTCCAGGGATTTGTCTTGGCACTGGCGCGAGCCCGGGTCAGATCGCTCAGCCGTAGCCGTTGCTGCACGGGTGCCAAGTTGGTGAAAAAACCCAAAAGTAGGCATTTTCAATGGGGTTTCTGGACCACTTGACCTTGACCGAGAGATTGGAACCTCTGAACGCGGCAAGGTGGGCGGGTCCCCTGGGCACGTTGGCGAGCCCAGGTCGGATGGCTCAGCCGATGGGCGTGCACTAGTCGTGACCAATTTGCTTACTTTTGTGCCGTGTTCAATCGCCGCTTTGACCTACTTGACCTTGTCAGACGGACCCCAAATCCTTATCGCCTTAGGTCCAGGTGGTCCCCTGGTCTCTGGCGCGAGTCCAGGTCAGATCGCACGGCCGAAGCCATTGCTCCATGCGACTCAAATTGGCAAAAAGGGCAAAATGAGTCGACCTTGAGCTTGACCGATCGACCCGAAACTCTGCATGTTGCAGGTCCAGATGGACCCTTGGTCACTGCCGCGAGCCCAGGTCAGATCGCACAGGCTAAAGGCATGCGGTTCCCCCTTGAAAAGACCAAAACACACCCAAAGGCCTTCACTATTGGCACGTTGGGAAGCAGTTTTCTACCCCTTTGGCTTGACCCGTCAACCCGAAACTCATAGGGCCTCAAGTCCAGGGATTTGTCTTGGCACTGGCGCGAGCCCGGGTCAGATCGCTCAGCCGTAGCCGTTGCTGCACAGGTGCCAAGTTGGTGAAAAAACCCAAAAGTAGGCATTTTCAATGGGGTTTCTGGACCACTTGACCTTGACCGAGAGATTGGAACCTCTGAACGCGGCAAGGTGGGCGGGTCCCCTGGGCACGTTGGCGAGCCCAGGTCGGATGGCTCAGCCGATGGGCGTGCACTAGTCGTGACCAATTTGCTTACTTTTGTGCCGTGTTCAATCGCCGCTTTGACCCCCTTGACCTTGTCAGACGGACCCCAAATCCTTATCGCCTTAGGTCCAGGTGGTCCCCTGGTCTCTGGCGCGAGCCCAGGTCAGATCGCACGGCCGAAGCCATTGCTCCATGCGACTCAAATTGGCAAAAACGGCAAAATGGGTCGACCTTGAGCTTGACCGGTCGACCCGAAACTCTGCATGTTGCAGGTCCAGATGGACCCTTGGTCACTGCCGCGAGCCCAGGTCAGATCGCACAGGCTAAAGGCATGCGGTTCCCCCTTGAAAAGACCAAAACACACCCAAAGGCCTTCACTATTGGCACGTTGGGAAGCAGTTTTCTACCCCTTTGGCTTGACCCGTCAACCCGAAACTCATAGGGCCTCAAGTCCAGGGATTTGTCTTGGCACTGGCACGAGCCCGGGTCAAATCGCTCAGCCGTAGCCGTTGCTGCACGGGTGCCAAGTTGGTGAAAAAACCCAAAAGTAGGCATTTTCAATGGGGTTTCTGGACCACTTGACCTTGACCCGAGAGATTGGAACCTCTGAACGCGGCAAGGTGGGCGGGTCCCCTGGGCACGTTGGCGAGCCCAGGTCGGATGGCTCAGCCGATGGGCGTGCACTAGTCGTGACCAATTTGCTTACTTTTGTGCCGTGTTCAATCGCCGCTTTGACCCCCTTGACCTTGTCAGACGCACCCCAAATCCTTATCGCCTTAGGTCCAGGTGGTCCCCTGGTCTCTGGCGCAAGCCCAGGTCAGATCACACGGCCGAAGCCATTGCTCCATGCGACTCAAATTGGCAAAAACGGCAAAATGGGTCGACCTTGAGCTTGACCGATCGACCCGAAACTCTGCATGTTGCAGGTCCAGATGGACCCTTGGTCACTGCCGCGAGCCCAGGTCAGATCGCACAGGCTAAAGGCATGCGGTTCCCCCTTGAAAAGACCAAAACACACCCAAAGGCCTTCACTATTGGCACGTTGGGAAGCAGTTTTCTACCCCTTTGGCTTGACCCGTCAACCCGAAACTCATAGGGCCTCAAGTCCAGGGATTTGTCTTGGCACTGGCGCGAGCCCGGGTCAGATCGCTCAGCCGTAGCCGTTGCTGCACGGGTGCCAAGTTGGTGAAAAAACCCAAAAGTAGGCATTTTCAATGGGGTTTCTGGACCACTTGACCTTGACAGAGAGATTGGAACCTCTGAACGCGGCAAGGTGGGCGGGTCCCCTGGGCACGTTGGCGAGCCTTGGTCGGATGGCTCAGCCGATGGGCGTGCACTAGTCGTGACCAATTTGCTTACTTTTGTGCCGTGTTCAATCGCCGCTTTGACCCCCTTGACCTTGTCAGACGGACCCCAAATCCTTATCGCCTAATGTCCAGGTGGTCCCCTGGTCTCTGGCGCGAGCCCAGGTCAGATCGCACGGCCGAAGCCATTTCTCCATGCGACTCAAATTGGCAAAAACGGCAAAATGGGTCGACCTTGAGCTTGACCGATCGACCCGAAACTCTGCATGTTGCAGGTCCAGATGGACCCTTGGTCACTGCCGCGAGCCCAGGTCAGATCGCACAGGCTAAAGGCATGCGGTTCCCCCTTGAAAAGACCAAAACACACCCAAAGGCCTTCACTATTGGCACGTTGGGAAGCAGTTTTCTACCCCTTTGGCTTGACCCGTCAACCCGAAACTCATAGGGCCACAAGTCCAGGGATTTGTCTTGGCACTGGCGCGAGCCCGGGTCAGATCGCTCAGCCGTAGCCGTTGCTGCACGGGTGCCAAGTTGGTGAAAAAACCCCAAAGTAGGCATTTTCAATGGGGTTTCTGGACCACTTGACCTTGACCGAGAGATTGGAACCTCTGAACGCGGCAAGGTGGGCGGGTCCCCTGGGCACGTTGGCGAGCCCAGGTCGGATGGCTCAGCCGATGGGCGTGCACTAGTCGTGACCAATTTGCTTACTTTTGTGCCGTGTTCAATCGCCGCTTTGACCCCCTTGACCTTGTCAGACGGACCCCAAATCCTTATCGCCTTAGGTCCAGGTGGTCCCCTGGTCTCTGGCGCGAGCCCAGGTCAGATCGCACGGCCGAAGCCATTGCTCCATGCGACTCAAATTGGCAAAAACGGCAAAATGGGTCGACCTTGAGCTTGACCGATCGACCCGAAACTCTGCATGTTGCAGGTCCAGATGGACCCTTGGTCACTGCCGCGAGCCCAGGTCAGATCGCACAGGCTAAAGGCATGCGGTTCCCCCTTGAAAAGACCAAAACACACCCAAAGGCCTTCACTATTGGCACGTTGGGAAGCAGTTTTCTACCCCTTTGGCTTGACCCGTCAACCCGAAACTCATAGGGCCTCAAGTCCAGGGATTTGTCTTGGCACTGGCGCGAGCCCGGGTCAGATCGCTCAGCCGTAGCCGTTGCTGCACGGGTGCCAAGTTGGTGAAAAAACCCCAAAGTAGGCATTTTCAATGGGGTTTCTGGACCACTTGACCTTGACCGAGAGATTGGAACCTCTGAACGCGGCAAGGTGGGCGGGTCCCCTGGGCACGTTGGCGAGCCCAGGTCGGATGGCTCAGCCGATGGGCGTGCACTAGTCGTGACCAATTTGCTTACTTTTGTGCCGTGTTCAATCGCTGCTTTGACCCCCTTGACCTTGTCAGACGGACCCCAAATCCTTATCGCCTTAGGTCCAGGTGGTCCCCTGGTCTCTGGCGCGAGCCCAGGTCAGATCGCACGGCCGAAGCCATTGCTCCATGCGACTCAAATTGGCAAAAAGGGCAAAATGGGTCGACCTTGAGCTTGACCGATCGACCCGAAACTCTGCATGTTGCAGGTCCAGATGGACCCTTGGTCACTGCCGCTAGCCCAGGTCAGATCGCACAGGCTAAAGGCATGCGGTTCCCCCTTGAAAAGACCAAAACACACCCAAAGGCCTTCACTATTGGCACGTTGGGAAGCAGTTTTCTACCCCTTTGGCTTGACCCGTCAACCCGAAACTCGTAGGGCCTCAAGTCCAGGGATTTGTCTTGGCACTGGCGCGAGCCTGGGTCAGATCGCTCAGCCGTAGCCGTTGCTGCACGGGTGCCAAGTTGGTGAAAAAACCCAAAAGTAGGCATTTTCAATGGGGTTTCTGGACCACTTGACCTTGACCGAGAGATTGGAACCTCTGAACGCGGCAAGGTGGGCGGGTCCCCTGGGCACGTTGGCGAGCCCAGGTCGGATGGCTCAGCCGATGGGCGTGCACTAGTCGTGACCAATTTGCTTACTTTTGTGCCGTGTTCAATCGCCGCTTTGACCCCCTTGACCTTGTCAGACGGACCCCAAATCCTTATCGCCTTAGGTCCAGGTGGTCCCCTGGTCTCTGGCGCGAGCCCAGGTCAGATCGCACGGCCGAAGCCATAGCTCCATGCGACTCAAATTGGCAAAAACGGCAAAATGAGTCGACCTTGAGCTTGACCGATCGACCCGAAACTCTGCATGTTGCAGGTCCAGATGGACCCTTGGTCACTGCCGCGAGCCCAAGTCAGATCGCACAGGCTAAAGGCATGCGGTTCCCCCTTGAAAAGACCAAAACACACCCAAAGGCCTTCACTATTGGCACGTTGGGAAGCAGTTTTCTACCCCTTTGGCTTGACCCGTCAACCCGAAACTCATAGGGCCTCAAGTCCAGGGATTTGTCTTGGCACTGGCGCGAGCCCGGGTCAGATCGCTCAGCCGTAGCCGTTGCTGCACGGGTGCCAAGTTGGTGAAAAAACCCAAAAGTAGGCATTTTCAATGGGGTTTCTGGACCACTTGACCTTGACCGAGAGATTGGAACCTCTGAACGCGGCAAGGTGGGCGGGTCCCCTGGGCACGTTGGCGAGCCCAGGTCGGATGGCTCAGCCGATGGGCGTGCACTAGTCGTGACCAATTTGCTTACTTTTGTGCCGTGTTCAATCGCCGCTTTGACCCCCTTGACCTTGTCAGACGGACCCCAAATCCTTATCGCCTTAGGTCCAGGTGGTCCCCTGGTCTCTGGCGCGAGCCCAGGTCAGATCGCACGGCCGAAGCCATTGCTCCATGCGACTCAAATTGGCAAAAACGGCAAAATGGGTCGACCTTGAGCTTGACCGATCGACCCGAAACTCTGCATGTTGCAGGTCCAGATGGACCCTTGGTCACTGCCGCGAGCCCAGGTCAGATCGCACAGGCTAAAGGCATGCGGTTCCCCCTTGAAAAGACCAAAACACACCCAAAGGCCTTCACTATTGGCACGTTGGGAAGCAGTTTTCTACCCCTTTGGCTTGACCCGTCAACCCGAAACTCATAGGGCCTCAAGTCCAGGGATTTGTCTTGGCACTGGCACGAGCCCGGGTCAGATCGCTCAGCCGTAGCCGTTGCTGCACGGGTGCCAAGTTGGTGAAAAAACCCAAAAGTAGGCATTTTCAATGGGGTTTCTGGACCACTTGACCTTGACCCGAGAGATTGGAACCTCTGAACGCGGCAAGGTGGGCGGGTCCCCTGGGCACGTTGGCGAGCCCAGGTCGGATGGCTCAGCCGATGGGCGTGCACTAGTCGTGACCAATTTGCTTACTTTTGTGCCGTGTTCAATCGCCGCTTTGACCCCCTTGACCTTGTCAGACGCACCCCAAATCCTTATCGCCTTAGGTCCAGGTGGTCCCCTGGTCTCTGGCGCAAGCCCAGGTCAGATCACACGGCCGAAGCCATTGCTCCATGCGACTCAAATTGGCAAAAACGGCAAAATGGGTCGACCTTGAGCTTGACCGATCGACCCGAAACTCTGCATGTTGCAGGTCCAGATGGACCCTTGGTCACTGCCGCGAGCCCAGGTCAGATCGCACAGGCTAAAGGCATGCGGTTCCCCCTTGAAAAGACCAAAACACACCCAAAGGCCTTCACTATTGGCACGTTGGGAAGCAGTTTTCTACCCCTTTGGCTTGACCCGTCAACCCGAAACTCATAGGGCCTCAAGTCCAGGGATTTGTCTTGGCACTGGCGCGAGCCCGGGTGAGATCGCTCAGCCGTAGCCGTTGCTGCACGGGTGCCAAGTTGGTGAAAAAACCCAAAAGTAGGCATTTTCAATGGGGTTTCTGGACCACTTGACCTTGACAGAGAGATTGGAACCTCTGAACGCGGTAAGGTGGGCGGGTCCCCTGGGCACGTTGGCGAGCCCAGGTCGGATGGCTCAGCCGATGGGCGTGCACTAGTCGTGACCAATTTGCTTACTTTTGTGCCGTGTTCAATCGCCGCTTTGACCCCCTTGACCTTGTCAGACGGACCCCAAATCCTTATCGCCTTAGGTCCAGGTGGTCCCCTGGTCTCTGGCGCGAGCCCAGGTCAGATCGCACGGCCGAAGCCATTGCTCCATGCGACTCAAATTGGCAAAAACGGCAAAATGGGTCGACCTTGAGCTTGACCGATCGACCCGAAACTCTGCATGTTGCAGGTCCAGATGGACCCTTGGTCACTGCCGCGAGCCCAGGTCAGATCGCACAGGCTAAAGGCATGCGGTTCCCCCTTGAAAAGACCAAAACACACCCAAAGGCCTTCACTATTGGCACGTTGGGAAGCAGTTTTCTACCCCTTTGGCTTGACCCGTCAACCCGAAACTCATAGGGCCTCAAGTCCAGGGATTTGTCTTGGCACTGGCGCGAGCCCGGGTCAGATCGCTCAGCCGTAGCCGTTGCTGCACGGGTGCCAAGTTGGTGAAAAAACCCAAAAGTAGGCATTTTCAATGGGGTTTCTGGACCACTTGACCTTGACCGAGAGATTGGAACCTCTGAACGCGGCAAGGTGGGCGGGTCCCCTGGGCACATTGGCGAGCCCAGGTCGGATGGCTCAGCCGATGGGCGTGCACTAGTCGTGACCAATTTGCTTACTTTTGTGCCGTGTTCAATCGCCGCTTTGACCCCCTTGACCTTGTCAGACGGACCCCAAATCCTTATCGCCTTAGGTCCAGGTGGTCCCCTGGTCTCTGGCGCGAGCCCAGGTCAGATCGCACGGCCGAAGCCATTGCTCCATGCGACTCAAATTGGCAAAAAGGGCAAAATGGGTCGACCTTGAGCTTGACCGATCGACCCGAAACTCTGCATGTTGCAGGTCCAGATGGACCCTTGGTCACTGCCGCGAGCCCAGGTCAGATCGCACAGGCTAAAGGCATGCGGTTCCCCCTTGAAAAGACCAAAACACACCCAAAGGCCTTCACTATTGGCACGTTGGGAAGCAGTTTTCTACCCCTTTGGCTTGACCCGTCAACCCGAAACTCATAGGGCCTCAAGTCCAGGGATTTGTCTTGGCACTTGCGCGAGCCCGGGTCAGATCGCTCAGCCGTAGCCGTTGCTGCACGGGTGCCAAGTTGGTGAAAAAACCCAAAAGTAGGCATTTTCAATGGGGTTTCTGGACCACTTGACCTTGACCGAGAGATTGGAACCTCTGAACGCGGCAAGGTGGGCGGGTCCCCTGGGCACGTTGGTGAGCCCAGGTCGGATGGCTCAGCCGATGGGCGTGCACTAGTCGTGACCAATTTGCTTACTTTTGTGCCGTGTTCAATCGCCGCTTTGACCCCCTTGACCTTGTCAGACGGACCCCAAATCCTTATCGCCTTAGGTCCAGGTGGTCCCCTGGTCTCTGGCGCGAGCCCAGGTCAGATCGCACGGCCGAAGCCATTGCTCCATGCGACTCAAATTGGCAAAAACGGCAAAATGAGTCGACCTTGAGCTTGACCGATCGACCCGAAACTCTGCATGTTGCAGGTCCAGATGGACCCTTGGTCACTGCCGCGAGCCCAGGTCAGATCGCACAGGCTAAAGGCATGCGGTTCCCCCTTGAAAAGACCAAAACACACCCAAAGGCCTTCACTATTGGCACGTTGGGAAGCAGTTTTCTACCCCTTTGGCTTGACCCGTCAACCCGAAACTCATAGGGCCTCAAGTCCAGGGATTTGTCTTGGCACTGGCGCGAGCCCGGGTCAGATCGCTCAGCCGTAGCCGTTGCTGCACGGGTGCCAAGTTGGTGAAAAAACCCAAAAGTAGGCATTTTCAATGGGGTTTCTGGACCACTTGACCTTGACCGAGAGATTGGAACCTCTGAACGCGGCAAGGTGGGCGGGTCCCCTGGGCACGTTGGCGAGCCCAGGTCGGATGGCTCAGCCGATGGGCGTGCACTAGTCGTGACCAATTTGCTTACTTTTGTGCCGTGTTCAATCGCCGCTTTGACCCCCTTGACCTTGTCAGACGGACCCCAAATCCTTATTGCCTTAGGTCCAGGTGGTCCCCTGGTCTCTGGCGCAAGCCCAGGTCTGATCGCACGGCCGAAGCCATTGCTCCATGCGACTCAAATTGGCAAAAACGGCAAAATGGGTCGACCTTGAGCTTGACCGATCGACCCAAAACTCTGCATGTTGCAGGTCCAGATGGACCCTTGGTCACTGCCGCGAGCCCAGGTCAGATCGCACAGGCTAAAGGCATGCGGTTCCCCCTTGAAAAGACCAAAACACACCCAAAGGCCTTCACTATTGGCACGTTGGGAAGCAGTTTTCTACCCCTTTGGCTTGACCCGTCAACCCGAAACTCATAGGGCCTCAAGTCCAGGGATTTGTCTTGGCACTGGCGCGAGCCCGGGTCAGATCGCTCAGCCGTAGCCGTTGCTGCACGGGTGCCAAGTTGGTGAAAAAACCCAAAAGTAGGCATTTTCAATGGGGTTTCTGGACCACTTGACCTTGACCGAGAGATTGGAACCTCTGAACGCGGCAAGGTGGGCGGGTCCCCTGGGCACGTTGGCGAGCCCAGGTCGGATGGCTCAGCCGATGGGCGTGCACTAGTCGTGACCAATTTGCTTACTTTTGTGCCGTGTTCAATCACCGCTTTGACCCCCTTGACCTTGTCAGACGGACCCCAAATCCTTATCGCCTTAGGTCCAGGTGGTCCCCTGGTCTCTGGCGCGAGCCCAGGTCAGATCGCACGGCCGAAGCCATTGCTCCATGCGACTCAAATTGGCAAAAACGGCAAAATGGGTCGACCTTGAGCTTGACCGATCGACCCGAAACTCTGCATGTTGCAGGTCCAGATGGACCCTTGGTCACTGCCGCGAGCCCAGGTCAGATCGCACAGGCTAAAGGCATGCGGTTCCCCCTTGAAAAGACCAAAACACACCCAAAGGCCTTCACTATTGGCACGTTGGGAAGCAGTTTTCTACCCCTTTGGCTTGACCCGTCAACCCGAAACTCATAGGGCCTCAAGTCCAGGGATTTGTCTTGGCACTGGCGCGAGCCCGGGTGAGATCGCTCAGCCGTAGCCGTTGCTGCACGGGTGCCAAGTTGGTGAAAAAACCCAAAAGTAGGCATTTTCAATGGGGTTTCTGGACCACTTGACCTTGACAGAGAGATTGGAACCTCTGAACGCGGCAAGGTGGGCGGGTCCCCTGGGCACGTTGGCGAGCCCAGGTCGGATGGCTCAGCCGATGGGCGTGCACTAGTCGTGACCAATTTGCTTACTTTTGTGCCCTGTTCAATCGCCGCTTTGACCCCCTTGACCTTGTCAGACAGACCCCAAATCCTTATCGCCTTAGGTCCAGGTGGTCCCTTGGTCTCTGGCGCGAGCCCAGGTCAGATCGCACGGCCGAAGCCATTGCTCCATGCGAGATTATTGGCAAAAACGGCAAAATGGGTCGACCTTGAGCTTGACCGATCGACCCGAAACTCTGCATGTTGCAGGTCCAGATGGACCCTTGGTCACTGCCGCGAGCCCAGGTCAGATCGCACAGGCTAAAGGCATGCGGTTCCCCCTTGAAAAGACCAAAACACACCCAAAGGCCTTCACTATTGGCACGTTGGAAAGCAGTTTTCTACCCCTTTGGCTTGACCCGTCAACCGGAAACTCATAGGGCCTCAAGTCCAGGGATTTGTCTTGGCACTGGCGCGAGCCCGGGTCAGATCGCTCAGCCGTAGCCGTTGCTGCACGGGTGCCAAGTTGGTGAAAAAACCCAAAAGTAGGCATTTTCAATGGGGTTTCTGGACCACTTGACCTTGACCGAGAGATTGGAACCTCTGAACGCGGCAAGGTGGGCGGGTCCCCTGGGCACGTTGGCGAGCCCAGGTCGGATGGCTCAGCCGATGGGCGTGCAGTAGTCGTGACCAATTTGCTTACTTTTGTGCCGTGTTCAATCGCCGCTTTGACCCCCTTGACCTTGTCAGACGGACCCCAAATCCTTATCACCTTAGGTCCAGGTGGTCCCCTGGTCTCTGGCGCGAGCCCAGGTCAGATCGCACGGCCGAAGCCATTGCTCCATGCGACTCAAATTGGCAAAAACGGCAAAATGGGTCGACCTTGAGCTTGACCGATCGACCCGAAACTCTGCATGTTGCAGGTCCAGATGGACCCTTGGTCACTGCCGCGAGCCCAGGTCAGATCGCACAGGCTAAAGGCATGCGGTTCCCCCTTGAAAAGACCAAAACACACCCAAAGGCCTTCACTATTGGCACGTTGGGAAGCAGTTTTCTACCCCTTTGGCTTGACCCGTCAACCGGAAACTCATAGGGCCTCAAGTCCAGGGATTTGTCTTGGCACTGGCGCGAGCCCGGGTCAGATCGCTCAGCCATAGCCGTTGCTGCACGGGTGCCAAGTTGGTGAAAAAACCCAAAAGTAGGCATTTTCAATGGGGTTTCTGGACCACTTGACCTTGACCGAGAGATTGGAACCTCTGAACGCGGCAAGGTGGGCGGGTCCCCTGGGCACGTTGGCGAGCCCAGGTCGGATGGCTCAGCCGATGGGCGTGCACTAGTCGTGACCAATTTGCTTACTTTTGTGCCCTGTTCAATCGCCGCTTTGACCCCCTTGACCTTGTCAGACGGACCCCAAATCCTTATCGCCTTAGGTCCAGGTGGTCCCCTGGTCTCTGGCGCAAGTCCAGGTCAGATCGCACGGCCGAAGCCATTGCTCCATGCGACTCAAATTGGCAAAAACGGCAAAATGGGTCGACCTTGAGCTTGACCGATCGACCCGAAACTCTGCATGTTGCAGGTCCAGATGGACCCTTGGTCACTGCCGCGAGCCCAGGTCAGATCGCACAGGCTAAAGGCATGCGGTTCCCCCTTGAAAAGACCAAAACACACCCAAAGGCCTTCACTATTGGCACGTTGGGAAGCAGTTTTCTACCCCTTTGGCTTGACCCGTCAACCTGAAACTCATAGGGCCTCAAGTCCAGGGATTTGTCTTGGCACTGGCGCGAGCCCGGGTGAGATCGCTCAGCCGTAGCCGTTGCTGCACGGGTGCCAAGTTGGTGAAAAAACCCAAAAGTAGGCATTTTCAATGGGGTTTCTGGACCACTTGACCTTGACAGAGAGATTGGAACCTCTGAACGCGGCAAGGTGGGCGGGTCCCCTGGGCACGTTGGCGAGCCCAGGTCGGATGGCTCAGCCGATGGGCGTGCACTAGTCGTGACCAATTTGCTTACTTTTGTGCCGTGTTCAATCGCCGCTTTGACCCCCTTGACCTTGTCAGACAGACCCCAAATCCTTATCGCCTTAGGTCCAGGTGGTCCCCTGGTCTCTGGCGCGAGCCCAGGTCAGATCGCACGGCCGAAGCCATTGCTCCATGCGAGATTATTGGCAAAAACGGCAAAATGGGTCGACCTTGAGCTTGACCGATCGACCCGAAACTCTGCATGTTGCAGGTCCAGATGGACCCTTGGTCACTGCCGCGAGCCCAGGTCAGATCGCACAGGCTAAAGGCATGCGGTTCCCCCTTGAAAAGACCAAAACACACCCAAAGGCCTTCACTATTGGCACGTTGGAAAGCAGTTTTCTACCCCTTTGGCTTGACCCGTCAACCGGAAACTCATAGGGCCTCAAGTCCAGGGATTTGTCTTGGCACTGGCGCGAGCCCGGGTCAGATCGCTCAGCCGTAGCCGTTGCTGCACAGGTGCCAAGTTGGTGAAAAAACCCAAAAGTAGGCATTTTCAATGGGGTTTCTGGACCACTTGACCTTGACCGAGAGATTGGAACCTCTGAACGCGGCAAGGTGGGCGGGTCCCCTGGGCACGTTGGCGAGCCCAGGTCGGATGGCTCAGCCGATGGGCGTGCAGTAGTCGTGACCAATTTGCTTACTTTTGTGCCGTGTTCAATCGCCGCTTTGACCCCCTTGACCTTGTCAGACGGACCCCAAATCCTTATCGCCTTAGGTCCAGGTGGTCCCCTGGTCTCTGGCGCGAGCCCAGGTCAGATCGCACGGCCGAAGCCATTGCTCCATGCGACTCAAATTGGCAAAAACGGCAAAATGGGTCGACCTTGAGCTATACCGATCGACCCGAAACTCTGCATGTTGCAGGTCCAGATGGACCCTTGGTCACTGCCGCGAGCCCAGGTCAGATCGCACAGGCTAAAGGCATGCGGTTCCCCCTTGAAAAGACCAAAACACACCCAAAGGCCTTCACTATTGGCACGTTGGGAAGCAGTTTTCTACCCCTTTGGCTTGACCCGTCAACCCGAAACTCATAGGGCCTCAAGTCCAGGGATTTGTCTTGGCACTGGCGCGAGCCCGGGTCAGATCGCTCAGCCATAGCCGTTGCTGCACGGGTGCCAAGTTGGTGAAAAAACCCAAAAGTAGGCATTTTCAATGGGGTTTCTGGACCACTTGACCTTGACCGAGAGATTGGAACCTCTGAACGCGGCAAGGTGGGCGGGTCCCCTGGGCATGTTGGCGAGCCCAGGTCGGATGGCTCAGCCGATGGGCGTGCACTAGTCGTGACCAATTTGCTTACTTTTGTGCCGTGTTCAATCGCCGCTTTGACCCCCTTGACCTTGTCAGACGGACCCCAAATCCTTATCGCCTTAGGTCCAGGTGGTCCCCTGGTCTCTGGCGCGAGCCCAGGTCAGATCGCACGGCCGAAGCCATTGCTCCATGCGACTCAAATTGGCAAAAACGGCAAAATGGGTCGACCTTGAGCTTGACCGATCGACCCGAAACTCTGCATGTTGCAGGTCCAGATGGACCCTTGGTCACTGCCGCGAGCCCAGGTCAGATCGCACAGGCTAAAGGCATGCGGTTCCCCCTTGAAAAGACCAAAACACACCCAAAGGCCTTCACTTTTGGCACGTTGGGAAGCAGTTTTCTACCCCTTTGGCTTGACCCGTCAACCCGAAACTCATAGGGCCTCAAGTCCAGGGATTTGTCTTGGCACTGGCGCGAGCCCGGGTCAGATCGCTCAGCCGTAGCCGTTGCTGCACGGGTGCCAAGTTGGTGAAAAAACCCAAAAGTAGGCATTTTCAATGGGGTTTCTGGACCACTTGACCTTGACCGAGAGATTGGAACCTCTGAACGCGGCAAGGTGGGCGGGTCCCCTGGGCACGTTGGCGAGCCCAGGTCGGATGGCTCAGCCGATGGGCGTGCACTAGTCGTGACCAATTTGCTTACTTTTGTGCCGTGTTCAATCGCCGCTTTGACCCCCTTGACCTTGTCAGACGGACCCCAAATCCTTATCGCCTTAGGTCCAGGTGGTCCCCTGGTCTCTGGCGCTAGCCCAGGTCAGATCGCACGGCCGAAGCCATTGCTCCATGCGACTCAAATTGGCAAAAACGGCAAAATGGGTCAACCTTGAGCTTGACCGATCGACCCGAAACTCTGCATGTTGCAGGTCCAGATGGACCCTTGGTCACTGCCACGAGCCCAGGTCAGATCGCACAGGCTAAAGGCATGCGGTTCCCCCTTGAAAAGACCAAAACACACCCAAAGGCCTTCACTATTGGCACGTTGGGAAGCAGTTTTCTACCCCTTTGGCTTGACCCGTCAACCCGAAACTCATAGGGCCTCAAGTCCAGGGATTTGTCTTGGCACTGGCGCGAGCCCGGGTCAGATCGCTCAGCCGTAGCCGTTGCTGCACGGGTGCCAAGTTGGTGAAAAAACCCAAAAGTAGGCATTTTCAATGGGGTTTCTGGACCACTTGACCTTGACCGAGAGATTGGAACCTCTGAACGCGGCAAGGTGGGCGGGTCCCCTGGGCACGTTGGCGAGCCCAGGTCGGATGGCTCAGCCGATGGGCGTGCACTAGTCGTGACCAATTTGCTTACTTTTGTGCCGTGTTCAATCGCCGCTTTGACACCCTTGACCTTGTCAGACGGACCCCAAATCCTTATTGCCTTAGGTCCAGGTGGTCCCCTGGTCTCTGGCGCGAGCCCAGGTCAGATCGCACGGCCGAAGCCATTGCTCCATGCGACTCAAATTGGCAAAAACGGCAAAATGGGTCGACCTTGAGCTTGACCGATCGACCCGAAACTCTGCATGTTGCAGGTCCAGATGGACCCTTGGTCACTGCCGCGAGCCCAGGTCAGATCGCACAGGCTAAAGGCATGCGGTTCCCCCTTGAAAAGACCAAAACACACCCAAAGGCCTTCACTATTGGCACGTTGGGAAGCAGTTTTCTACCCCTTTGGCTTGACCCGTCAACCCGAAACTCATAGGGCCTCAAGTCCAGGGATTTGCCTTGGCACTGGCGCGAGCCCGGGTCAGATCGCTCAGCTGTAGCCGTTGCTGCACGGGTGCCAAGTTGGTGAAAAAACCCAAAAGTAGGCATTTTCAATGGGGTTTCTGGACCACTTGACCTTGACCGAGAGATTGGAACCTCTGAACGCGGCAAGGTGGGCGGGTCCCCTGGGCACGTTGGCGAGCCCAGGTCGGATGGCTCAGCCGATGGGCGTGCACTAGTCGTGACCAATTTGCTTACTTTTGTGCCGTGTTCAATCGCCGCTTTGACCCCCTTGACCTTGTCAGACGGACCCCAAATCCTTATCGCCTTAGGTCCAGGTGGTCCCCTGGTCTCTGGCGCGAGCCCAGGTCAGATCGCACGGCCGAAGCCATTGCTCCATGCGACTCAAATTGGCAAAAACGGCAAAATGGGTCGACCTTGAGCTTGACCGATCGACCCGAAACTCTGCATGTTGCAGGTCCAGATGGACCCTTGGTCACTGCCGCGAGCCCAGGTCAGATCGCACAGGCTAAAGGCATGCGGTTCCCCCTTGAAAAGACAAAAACACACCCAAAGGCCTTCACTATTGGCACGTTGGGAAGCAGTTTTCTACCCCTTTGGCTTGACCCGTCAACCCGAAACTCATAGGGCCTCAAGTCCAGGGATTTGTCTTGGCACTGGCGCGAGCCCGGGTCAGATCGCTCAGCCGTAGCCGTTGCTGCACGGGTGCCAAGTTGGTGAAAAAACCCAAAAGTAGGCATTTTCAATGGGGTTTCTGGACCACTTGACCTTGACCGAGAGATTGGAACCTCTGAACGCGGCAAGGTGGGCGGGTCCCCTGGGCACGTTGGCGAGCCCAGGTCGGATGGCTCAGCCGATGGGCGTGCACTAGTCGTGACCAATTTGCTTACTTTTGTGCCGTGTTCAATCGCCGCTTTGACCCCCTTGACCTTGTCAGACGGACCCCAAATCCTTATCGCCTTAGGTCCAGGTGGTCCCCTGGTCTCTGGCGCGAGCCCAGGTCAGATCGCACGGCCGAAGCCATTGCTCCATGCGACTCAAATTGGCAAAAACGGCAAAATGGGTCGACCTTGAGCTTGACCGATCGACCCGAAACTCTGCATGTTGCAGGTCCAGATGGACCCTTGGTCACTGCCTCGAGCCCAGGTCAGATCGCACAGGCTAAAGGCATGGGTTCCCCCTTGAAAAGACAAAAACACACCCAAAGGCCTTCACTATTGGCACGTTGGGAAGCAGTTTTCTACCCCTTTGGCTTGACCCGTCAACCCGAAACTCATAGGGCCTCAAGTCCAGGGATTTGTCTTGGCACTGGCGCGAGCCCGGGTCAGATCGCTCAGCCGTAGCCGTTGCTGCACGGGTGCCAAGTTGGTGAAAAAACCCAAAAGTAGGCATTTTCAATGGGGTTTCTGGACCACTTGACCTTGACCGAGAGATTGGAACCTCTGAACGCGGCAAGGTGGGCGGGTCCCCTGGGCACGTTGGCGAGCCCAGGTCGGATGGCTCAGCCGATGGGCGTGCACTAGTCGTGACCAATTTGCTTACTTTTGTGCCGTGTTCAATCGCCGCTTTGACCCCCTTGACCTTGTCAGACGGACCCCAAATCCTTATCGCCTTAGGTCCAGGTGGTCCCCTGGTCTCTGGCGCGAGCCCAGGTCAGATCGCACGGCCGAAGCCATTGCTCCATGCGACTCAAATTGGCAAAAACGGCAAAATGGGTCGACCTTGAGCTTGACCGATCGACCCGAAACTCTGCATGTTGCAGGTCCAGATGGACCCTTGGTCACTGCCGCGAGCCCAGGTCAGATCGCACAGGCTAAAGGCATGCGGTTCCCCCTTGAAAAGACCAAAACACACCCAAAGGCCTTCACTATTGGCACGTTGGGAAGCAGTTTTTTACCCCTTTGGCTTGACCCGTCAACCCGAAACTCATAGGGCCTCAAGTCCAGGGATTTTTCTTGGCACTGGCGCGAGCCCGGGTCAGATCGCTCAGCCGTAGCCGTTGCTGCACGGGTGCCAAGTTGGTGAAAAAACCCAAAAGTAGGCATTTTCAATGGGGTTTCTGGACCACTTGACCTTGACCGAGAGATTGGAACCTCTGAACGCGGCAAGGTGGGCGGGTCCCCTGGGCACGTTGGCGAGCCCAGGTCGGATGGCTCAGCCGATGGGCGTGCACTAGTCGTGACCAATTTGCTTACTTTTGTGCCGTGTTCAATCGCCGCTTTGACCCCCTTGACCTTGTCAGACGGACCCCAAATCCTTATCGCCTTAGGTCCAGGTGGTCCCCTGGTCTCTGGCGCGAGCCCAGGTCAGATCGCACGGCCGAAGCCATTGCTCCATGCGACTCAAATTGGCAAAAACGGCAAAATGGGTCGACCTTGAGCTTGACCGATCGACCCGAAACTCTGCATGTTGCAGGTCCAGATGGACCCTTGGTCACTGCCGCGAGCCCAGGTCAGATCGCACAGGCTAAAGGCATGCGGTTCCCCCTTGAAAAGACAAAAACACACCCAAAGGCCTTCACTATTGGCACGTTGGGAAGCAGTTTTCTACCCCTTTGGCTTGACCCGTCAACCCGAAACTCATAGGGCCTCAAGTCCAGGGATTTGTCTTGGCACTGGCGCGAGCCCGGGTCAGATCGCTCAGCCGTAGCCGTTGCTGCACGGGTGCCAAGTTGGTGAAAAAACCCAAAAGTAGGCATTTTCAATGGGGTTTCTGGACCACTTGACCTTGACCGAGAGATTGGAACCTCTGAACGCGGCAAGGTGGGCGGGTCCCCTGGGCACGTTGGCCAGCCCAGGTCGGATGGCTCAGCCGATGGGCGTGCACTAGTCGTGACCAATTTGCTTACTTTTGTGCCGTGTTCAATCGCCGCTTTGACCCCCTTGACCTTGTCAGACGGACCCCAAATCCTTATCGCCTTAGGTCCAGGTGGTCCCCTGGTCTCTGGCGCGAGCCCAGGTCAGATCGCACGGCTGAAGCCATTGCTCCATGCGACTCAAATTGGCAAAAACGGCAAAATGGGTCGACCTTGAGCTTGACCGATCGACCCGAAACTCTGCATGTTGCAGGTCCAGATGGACCCTTGGTCACTGCCGCGAGCCCAGGTCAGATCGCACAGGCTAAAGGCATGCGGTTCCCCCTTGAAAAGACCAAAACACACCCAAAGGCCTTCACTATTGGCACGTTGGGAAGCAGTTTTTTACCCCTTTGGCTTGACCCGTCAACCCGAAACTCATAGGGCCTCAAGTCCAGGGATTTGTCTTGGCACTGGCGCGAGCCCGGGTCAGATCGCTCAGCCGTAGCCGTTGCTGCACGGGTGCCAAGTTGGTGAAAAAACCCAAAAGTAGGCATTTTCAATGGGGTTTCTGGACCACTTGACCTTGACCGAGAGATTGGAACCTCTGAACGCGGCAAGGTGGGCGGGTCCCCTGGGCACGTTGGCGAGCCCAGGTCGGATGGCTCAGCCGATGGGCGTGCACTAGTCGTGACCAATTTGCTTACTTTTGTGCCGTGTTCAATCGCCGCTTTGACCCCCTTGACCTTGTCAGACGGACCCCAAATCCTTATCGCCTTAGGTCCAGGTGGTCCCCTGGTCTCTGGCGCGAGCCCAGGTCAGATCGCACGGCCGAAGCCATTGCTCCATGCGACTCAAATTGGCAAAAACGGCAAAATGGGTCGACCTTGAGCTTGACCGATCGACCCGAAACTCTGCATGTTGCAGGTCCAGATGGACCCTTGGTCACTGCCGCGAGCCCAGGTCAGATCGCACAGGCTAAAGGCATGCGGTTCCCCCTTGAAAAGACAAAAACACACCCAAAGGCCTTCACTATTGGCACGTTGGGAAGCAGTTTTCTACCCCTTTGGCTTGACCCGTCAACCCGAAACTCATAGGGCCTCAAGTCCAGGGATTTGTCTTGGCACTGGCGCGAGCCCGGGTCAGATCGCTCAGCCGTAGCCGTTGCTGCACGGGTGCCAAGTTGGTGAAAAAACCCAAAAGTAGGCATTTTCAATGGGGTTTCTGGACCACTTGACCTTGACCGAGAGATTGGAACCTCTGAACGCGGCAAGGTGGGCGGGTCCCCTGGGCACGTTGGCGAGCCCAGGTCGGATGGCTCAGCCGATGGGCGTGCACTAGTCGTGACCAATTTGCTTACTTTTGTGCCGTGTTCAATCGCCGCTTTGACCCCCTTGACCTTGTCAGACGGACCCCAAATCCTTATCGCCTTAGGTCCAGGTGGTCCCCTGGTCTCTGGCGCGAGCCCAGGTCAGATCGCACGGCCGAAGCCATTGCTCCATGCGACTCAAATTGGCAAAAACGGCAAAATGGGTCGACCTTGAGCTTGACCGATCGACCCGAAACTCTGCATGTTGCAGGTCCAGATGGACCCTTGGTCACTGCCGCGAGCCCAGGTCAGATCGCACAGGCTAAAGGCATGCGGTTCCCCCTTGAAAAGACCAAAACACACCCAAAGGCCTTCACTATTGGCACGTTGGGAAGCAGTTTTCTACCCCTTTGGCTTGACCCGTCAACCCGAAACTCATAGGGCCTCAAGTCCAGGGATTTGTCTTGGCACTGGCGCGAGCCCGGGTCAGATCGCTCAGCCGTAGCCGTTGCTGCACGGGTGCCAAGTTGGTGAAAAAACCCAAAAGTAGGCATTTTCAATGGGGTTTCTGGACCACTTGACCTTGACCGAGAGATTGGAACCTCTGAACGCGGCAAGGTGGGCGGGTCCCCTGGGCACGTTGGCGAGCCCAGGTCGGATGGCTCAGCCGATGGGCGTGCACTAGTCGTGACCAATTTGCTTACTTTTGTGCCGTGTTCAATCGCCGCTTTGACCCCCTTGACCTTGTCAGACGGACCCCAAATCCTTATCGCCTTAGGTCCAGGTGGTCCCCTGGTCTCTGGCGCGAGCCCAGGTCAGATCGCACGGCCAAAGCCATTGCTCCATGCGACTCAAATTGGCAAAAACGGCAAAATGGGTCGACCTTGAGCTTGACCGATCGACCCGAAACTCTGCATGTTGCAGGTCCAGATGGACCCTTGGTCACTGCCGCGAGCCCAGGTCAGATCGCACAGGCTAAAGGCATGCGGTTCCCCCTTGAAAAGACCAAAACACACCCAAAGGCCTTCACTATTGGCACGTTGGGAAGCAGTTTTCTACCCCTTTGGCTTGACCCGTCAACCCGAAACTCATAGGGCCTCAAGTCCAGGGATTTGTCTTGGCACTGGCGCGAGCCCGGGTCAGATCGCTCAGCCCTAGCCGTTGCTGCACGGGTGCCAAGTTGGTGAAAAAACCCAAAAGTAGGCATTTTCAATGGGGTTTCTGGACCACTTGACCTTGACCGAGAGATTGGAACCTCTGAACGCGGCAAGGTGGGCGGGTCCCCTGGGCACGTTGGCGAGCCCAGGTCGGATGGCTCAGCCGATGGGCGTGCACTAGTCGTGACCAATTTGCTTACTTTTGTTCCGTGTTCAATCGCCGCTTTGACCCCCTTGACCTTGTCAGACGGACCCCAAATCCTTATCGCCTTAGGTCCAGGTGGTCCCCTGGTCTCTGGCGCGAGCCCAGGTCAGATCGCAGGGGCGAAGCCATTGCTCCATGCGACTCAAATTGGCAAAAACGGCAAAATGGGTCGACCTTGAGCTTGACCGATCGACCCGAAACTCTGCATGTTGCAGGTCCAGATGGACCCTTGGTCACTGCCGCGAGCCCAGGTCAGATCGCACAGGCTAAAGGCATGCGGTTTCCCCTTGAAAAGACCAAAACACACCCAAAGGCCTTTACTATTGGCACGTTGGGAAGCAGTTTTCTACCCCTTTGGCTTGACCCGTCAACCCGAAACTCATAGGGCCTCAAGTCCAGGGATTTGTCTTGGCACTGGCGCAAGCCCGGGTCAGATCGCTCAGCCGTAGCCGTTGCTGCACGGGTGCCAAGTTGGTGAAAAAACCCAAAAGTAGGCATTTTCAATGGGGTTTCTGGACCACTTGACCTTGACCGAGATATTGGAACCTCTGAACGCGGCAAGGTGGGCGGGTCCCCTGGGCACGTTGGCGAGCCCAGGTCGGATGGCTCAGCCGATGGGCGTGCACTAGTCGTGACCAATTTGCTTACTTTTGTGCCGTGTTCAATCGCCGCTTTGACCCCCTTGACCTTGTCAGACGGACCCCAAATCCTTATCGCCTTAGGTCCAGGTGGTCCCCTGGTCTCTGGCGCGAGCCCAGGTCAGATCGCACGGCCGAAGCCATTGCTCCATGCAACTCAAATTGGCAAAAACGGCAAAATGGGTCGACCTTGAGCTTGACCGATCGACCCGAAACTCTGCATGTTGCAGGTCCAGATGGAGACTTGGTCACTGCCCCGAGCCCAGGTCAGATCGCACAGGCTAAAGGCATGCGGTTCCCCCTTGAAAAGACCAAAACACACCCAAAGGCCTTCACTATTGGCATGTTGGGAAGCAGTTTTCTACCCCTTTGGCTTGACCCGTCAACCCGAAACTCATAGGGCCTCAAGTCCAGGGATTTGTCTTGGCACTGGCGCGAGCCCGTTTCAGATCGCTCAGCTGTAGCCGTTGCTGCACGGGTGCCAAGTTGGTGAAAAAACCCAAAAGTAGGCATTTTCAATGGGGTTTCTGGACCACTTGACCTTGACCGAGAGATTGGAACCTCTGAACGCGGCAAGGTGGACGGGTCCCCTGGGCACGTTGGCGAGCCCAGGTCGGATGGCTCAGCCGATGGGCGTGCACTAGTCGTGACCAATTTGCTTACTTTTGTGCCGTGTTCAATCGTCGCTTTGACCCCCTTGACCTTGTCAGACGGACCCCAAATCCTTATCGCCTTAGGTCCAGGTGGTCCCCTGGTCTCTGGCGCGAGCCCAGGTCAGATCGCACGGCCGAAGCCATTGCTCCATGCGACTCAAATTGGCAAAAACGGCAAAATGGGTCGACCTTGAGCTTGACCGATCGACCCGAAACTCTGCATGTTGCAGGTCCAGATGGACCCTTGGTCACTGCCGCGAGCCCAGGTCAGATCGCACAGGCTAAAGGCATGCGGTTCCCCCTTGAAAAGACCAAAACACACCCAAAGGCCTTCACTATTGGCACGTTGTTAAGCAGTTTTCTACCCCTTTGGCTTGACCCGTCAACCCGAAACTCATAGGGCCTCAAGTCCAGGGATTTGTCTTGGCACTGGCGCGAGCCCGGGTCAGATCGCTCAGCCGTAGCCGTTGCTGCACGGGTGCCAAGTTGGTGAAAAAACCCAAAAGAAGGCATTTTCAATGGGGTTTCTGGACCACTTGACCTTGACCGAGAGATTGGAACCTCTGAACGCGGCAAGGTGGGCGGGTCCCCTGGGCACGTTGGCGAGCCCAGGTCGGATGGCTCAGCCGATGGGCGTGCACTAGTCGTGACCAATTTGCTTACTTTTGTGCCGTGTTCAATCGCCGCTTTGACCCCCTTGACCTTGTCAGACGGACCCCAAATCCTTATCGCCTTAGGTCCAGGTGGTCCCCTGGTCTCTGGCGCGAGCCCAGGTCAGATCGCACGGCCGAAGCCATTGCTCCATGCAACTCAAATTGGCAAAAACGGCAAAATGGGTCGACCTTGAGCTTGACCGATCGACCCGAAACTCTGCATGTTGCAGGTCCAGATGGAGACTTGGTCACTGCCCCGAGCCCAGGTCAGATCGCACAGGCTAAAGGCATGCGGTTCCCCCTTGAAAAGACCAAAACACACCCAAAGGCCTTCACTATTGGCATGTTGGGAAGCAGTTTTCTACCCCTTTGGCTTGACCCGTCAACCCGAAACTCATAGGGCCTCAAGTCCAGGGATTTGTCTTGGCACTGGCGCGAGCCCGTTTCAGATCGCTCAGCCGTAGCCGTTGCTGCACGGGTGCCAAGTTGGTGAAAAAACCCAAAAGTAGGCATTTTCAATGGGGTTTCTGGACCACTTGACCTTGACCGAGAGATTGGAACCTCTGAACGCGGCAAGGTGGACGGGTCCCCTGGGCACGTTGGCGAGCCCAGGTCGGATGGCTCAGCCGATGGGCGTGCACTAGTCGTGACCAATTTGCTTACTTTTGTGCCGTGTTCAATCGTCGCTTTGACCCCCTTGACCTTGTCAGGCGGACCCCAAATCCTTATCGCCTTAGGTCCAGGTGGTCCCCTGGTCTCTGGCGCGAGCCCAGGTCAGATCGCACGGCCGAAGCCATTGCTCCATGCGACTCAAATTGGCAAAAACGGCAAAATGGGTCGACCTTGAGCTTGACCGATCGACCCGAAACTCTGCATGTTGCAGGTCCAGATGGAGACTTGGTCACTGCCCCGAGCCCAGGTCAGATCGCACAGGCTAAAGGCATGCGGTTCCCCCTTGAAAAGACCAAAACACACCCAAAGGCCTTCACTATTGGCACGTTGTTAAGCAGTTTTCTACCCCTTTGGCTTGACCCGTCAACCCGAAACTCATAGGGCCTCAAGTCCAGGGATTTGTCTTGGCACTGGCGCGAGCCCGTTTCAGATCGCTCAGCCGTAGCCGTTGCTGCACGGGTGCCAAGTTGGTGAAAAAACCCAAAAGTAGGCAATTTCAATGGGGTTTCTGAACCACTTGACCTTGACCGAGAGATTGGAACCTCTGAACGCGGCAAGGTGGGCGGGTCCCCTGGGCACGTTGGCGAGCCCAGGTCGGATGGCTCAGCCGATGGGCGTGCACTAGTCGTGACCAATTTGCTTACTTTTGTGCCGTGTTCAATCGCCGCTTTGACCCCCTTGACCTTGTCAGACGGACCCCAAATCCTTATCGCCTTAGGTCCAGGTGGTCCCCTGGTCTCTGGCGCGAGCCCAGGTCAGATCTCACGGCCGAAGCCATTGCTCCATGCGACTCAAATTGGCAAAAACGGCAAAATGGGTCGACCTTGAGCTTGACCGATCGACCCGAAACTCTGCATGTTGCAGGTCCAGATGGACCCTTGGTCACTGCCGCGAGCCCAGGTCAGATCGCACAGGCTAAAGGCATGCGGTTCCCCCTTGAAAAGACCAAAACACACCCAAAGGCCTTCACTATTGGCACGTTGGGAAGCAGTTTTCTACCCCTTTGGCTTGACCCGTCAACCCGAAACTCATAGGGCCTCAAGTCCAGGGATTTGTCTTGGCACTGGCGCGAGCCCGGGTCAGATCGCTCAGCCGTAGCCGTTGCTGCACGGGTGCCAAGTTGGTGAAAAAACCCAAAAGTAGGCATTTTCAATGGGGTTTCTGGACCACTTGACCTTGACCGAGGGATTGGAACCTCTGAACGCGGCAAGGTGGGCGGGTCCCCTGGGCACGTTGGCGAGCCCAGGTCGGATGGCTCAGCCGATGGGCGTGCACTAGTCGTGACCAATTTGCTTACTTTTGTGCCGTGTTCAATCGCCGCTTTGACCCCCTTGACCTTGTCAGACGGACCCCAAATCCTTATCGCCTTAGGTCCAGGTGGTCCCCTGGTCTCTGGCGCGAGCCCAGGTCAGATCGCACGGCCGAAGCCATTGCTCCATGCGACTCAAATTGGCAAAAACGGCAAAATGGGTCGACCTTGAGCTTGACCGATCGACCCGAAACTCTGCATGTTGCAGGTCCAGATGGACCCTTGGTCACTGCTGCGAGCCCAGGTAAGATCGCACAGGCTAAAGGCATGCGGTTCCCCCTTGAAAAGACCAAAACACACCCAAAGGCCTTCACTATTGGCACATTGGGAAGCAGTTTTCTACCCCTTTGGCATGACCCGTCAACCCGAAACTCATTGGGCCTCAAGTCCAGGGATTTGTCTTGGCACTGGCGCGAGCCCGGGTCAGATCGCTCAGCCGTAGCCGTTGCTGCACGGGTGCCAAGTTGGTGAAAAAACCCAAAATTAGGCATTTTCAATGGGGTTTCTGGACCACTTGACCTTGACCGAGAGATTGGAACCTCTGAACGCGGCAAGGTGGGCGGGTCCCCTGGGCACGTTGGCGAGCCCAGGTCGGATGGCTCAGCCGATGGGCGTGCACTAGTCGTGACCAATTTGCTTACTTTTGTGCCGTGTTCAATCGCCGCTTTGACCCCCTTGACCTTGTCAGACGGACCCCAAATCCTTATCGCCTTAGGTCCAGGTGGTCCCCTGGTCTCTGGCGCGAGCCCAGGTCAGATCGAACGGCCGAAGCCATTGCTCCATGCGACTCAAATTGGCAAAAACGGCAAAATGGGTCGACCTTGAGCTTGACCGATCGACCCGAAACTCTGCATGTTGCAGGTCCAGATGGACCCTTGGTCACTGCCGCGAGCCCAGGTCAGATCGCACAGGCTAAAGGCATGCGGTTCCCCCTTGAAAAGACCAAAACACACCCAAAGGCCTTCACTATTGGCACGTTGGGAAGCAGTTTTCTACCCCTTTGGCTTGACCCGTCAACCCGAAACTCATAGGGCCTCAAGTCCAGGGATTTGTCTTGGCACTGGCGTGAGCCCGGGTCAGATCGCTCAGCCGTAGCCGTTGCTGCACGGGTGCCAAGTTGGTGAAAAAACCCAAAAGTAGGCATTTTCAATGGGGTTTCTGGACCACTTGACCTTGACCGAGAGATTGGAACCTCTGAACGCGGCAAGGTGGGCGGGTCCCCTGGGCACGTTGGCGAGCCCAGGTCGGATGGCTCAGCCGATGGGCGTGCACTAGTCGTGACCAATTTGCTTACTTTTGTGCCGTGTTCAATCGCCGCTTTGACCCCCTTGACCTTGTCAGACGGACCCCAAATCCTTATCGCCTTAGGTCCAGGTGGTCCCCTGGTCTCTGGCGCGAGCCCAGGTCAGATCGAACGGCCGAAGCCATTGCTCCATGCGACTCAAATTGGCAAAAACGGCAAAATGGGTCGACCTTGAGCTTGACCGATCGACCCGAAACTCTGCATGTTGCAGGTCCAGATGGACCCTTGGTCACTGCCGCGAGCCCAGGTCAGATCGCACAGGCTAAAGGCATGCGGTTCCCCCTTGAAAAGACCAAAACACACCCAAAGGCCTTCACTATTGGCACGTTGGGAAGCAGTTTTCTACCCCTTTGGCTTGACCCGTCAACCCGAAACTCATAGGGCCTCAAGTCCAGGGATTTGTCTTGGCACTGGCGCGAGCCCGGGTCAGATCGCTCAGCCGTAGCCATTGCTGCACGGGTGCCAAGTTGGTGAAAAAACCCAAAAGTAGGCATTTTCAATGGGGTTTCTGGACCACTTGACCTTGACCGAGAGATTGGAACCTCTGAACGCGGCAAGGTGGGCGGGTCCCCTGGGCACGTTGGCGAGCCCAGGTCGGATGGCTCAGCCGATGGGCGTGCACTAGTCGTGACCAATTTGCTTACTTTTGTGCCGTGTTCAATCGCCGCTTTGACCCCCTTGACCTTGTCAGACGGACCCCAAATCCTTATCGCCTTAGGTCCAGGTGGTCCCCTGGTCTCTGGCGCGAGCCCAGGTCAGATCGCACGGCCGAAGCCATTGCTCCATGCGACTCAAATTGGCAAAAACGGCAAAATGGGTCGACCTTGAGCTTGACCGATCGACCCGAAACTCTGCATGTTGCAGGTCCAGATGGACCCTTGGTCACTGCCGCGAGCCCAGGTCAGATCGCACAGGCTAAAGGCATGCGGTTCCCCCTTGAAAAGACCAAAACACACCCAAAGGCCTTCACTATTGGCACGTTGGGAAGCAGTTTTCTACCCCTTTGGCTTGACCCGTCAACCCGAAACTCATAGGGCCTCAAGTCCAGGGATTTGTCTTGGCACTGGCACGAGCCCGGGTCAGATCGCTCAGCCGTAGCCATTGCTGCACGGGTGCCAAGTTGGTGAAAAAACCCAAAAGTAGGCATTTTCAATGGGGTTTCTGGACCACTTGACCTTGACCGAGAGATTGGAACCTCTGAACGCGGCAAGGTGGGCGGGTCCCCTGGGCACGTTGGCGAGCCCAGGTCGGATGGCTCAGCCGATGGGCGTGCACTAGTCGTGACCAATTTGCTTACTTTTGTGCCGTGTTCAATCGCCGCTTTGACCCCCTTGACCTTGTCAGACGGACCCCAAATCCTTATCGCCTTAGGTCCAGGTGGTCCCCTGGTCTCTGGCGCGAGCCCAGGTCAGATCGCACGGCCGAAGCCATTGCTCCATGCGACTCAAAATGGCAAAAACGGCAAAATGGGTCGACCTTGAGCTTGACCGATCGACCCGAAACTCTGCATGTTGCAGGTCCAGATGGACCCTTGGTCACTGCCGCGAGCCCAGGTCAGATCGCACAGGCTAAAGGCATGCGGTTCCCCCTTGAAAAGACCAAAACACACCCAAAGGCCTTCACTATTTGCACGTTGGGAAGCAGTTTTCTACCCCTTTGGCTTGACCCGTCAACCCGAAACTCATAGGGCCTCAAGTCCAGGGATTTGTCTTGGCACTGGCGCGAGACCGGGTCAGATCGCTCAGCCGTAGCCGTTGCTGCACGGGTGCCAAGTTGGTGAAAAAACCCAAAAGTAGGCAATTTCAATGGGGTTTCTGGACCACTTGACCTTGACCGAGAGATTGGAACCTCTGAACGCGGCAAGGTGGGCGGGTCCCCTGGGCACTTTGGCGAGCCAAGGTCGGATGGCTCAGCCGATGGGCGTGCACTAGTCGTGACCAATTTGCTTACTTTTGTGCCGTGTTCAATCGCCGCTTTGACCCCCTTGACCTTGTCAGACGGACCCCAAATCCTTATCGCCTTAGGTCCAGGTGGTCCCCTGGTCTCTGGCGCGAGCCCAGGTCAGATCACACGGCCGAAGCCATTGCTCCATGCGACTCAAATAGGCAAAAACAGCAAAATGGGTCGACCTTGAGCTTGACCAATCGACCCGAAACTCTGCATGTTGCATGTCCAGATGGACCCTTGGTCACTGCTGCGAGCCCAGGTCAGATCGCACAGGCTAAAGGCATGCGGTTCCCCCTTGAAAAGACCAAAACACACCCAAAGGCCTTCACTATTGGCACGTTGGGAAGCAGTTTTCTACCCCTTTGGCTTGACCCGTCAACCCGAAACTCATAGGGCCTCAAGTCCAGGGATTTGTCTTGGCACTGGCGCGAGCCCGGGTCAGATCGCTCAGCAGTAGCCGTTGCTGCACGGGTGCCAAGTTGGTGAAAAAACCCAAAAGTAGGCATTTTCAATGGGGTTTCTGGACCACTTGACCTTGACCGAGAGATTGGAACCTCTGAACGCGGCAAGGTGGGCGGGTCCCCTGGGCACGTTGGCGAGCCCAGGTCGGATGGCTCAGCCGATGGGCGTGCACTAGTCGTGACCAATTTGCTTACTTTTGTGCCGTGTTCAATCGCCGCTTTGACCCCCTTGACCTTGTCAGACGGACCCCAAATCCTTATCGCCTTAGGTCCAGGTGGTCCCCTGGTCTCTGGCGCGAGCCCAGGTCAGATCGCACGGCCGAAGCCATTGCTCCATGCGACTCAAATTGGCAAAAACGGCAAAATGGGTCGACCTTGAGCTTGACCGATCGACCCGAAACTCTGCATGTTGCAGGTCCAGATGGACCCTTGGTCACTGCCGCAAGCCCAGGCCAGATCGCACAGGCTAAAGGCATGCGGTTCCCCCTTGAAAAGACCAAAACACACCCAAAGGCCTTCACTATTGGCAAGTTGGGAAGCAGTTTTCTACCCCTTTGGCTTGACCCGTCAACCCGAAACTCATTGGGCCTCAAGTCCAGGGATTTGTCTTGGCACTGGCGCGAGCCCAGGTCAGATCGCTCAGCCGTAGCCGTTGCTGCACGGGTGCCAAGTTGGTGAAAAAACCCAAAAGTAGGCATTTTCAATGGGGTTTCTGGACCACTTGACCTTGACCGAGAGATTGGAACCTCTGAACGCGGCAAGGTGGGCGGGTCCCCTGGGCACGTTGGCGAGCCCAGGTCGGATGGCTCAGCCGATGGGCGTGCACTAGTCGTGACCAATTTGCTTACTTTTGTGCCGTGTTCAATCGCCGCTTTGACCCCCTTGACCTTGTCAGACGGACCCCAAATCCTTATCGCCTTAGGTCCAGGTGGTCCCCTGGTCTCTGGCGCGAGCCCAGGTCAGATCGAACGGCCGAAGCCATTGCTCCATGCGACTCAAATTGGCAAAAACGGCAAAATGGGTCGACCTTGAGCTTGACCGATCGACCCGAAACTCTGCATGTTGCAGGTCCAGATGGACCCTTGGTCACTGCCGCGAGCCCAGGTCAGATCGCACAGGCTAAAGGCATGCGGTTCCCCCTTGAAAAGACCAAAACACACCCAAAGGCCTTCACTATTGGCACGTTGGGAAGCAGTTTTCTACCCCTTTGGCTTGACCCGTCAACCCGAAACTCATAGGGCCTCAAGTCCAGGGATTTGTCTTGGCACTGGCGCGAGCCCGGGTCAGATCGCTCAGCCGTAGCCGTTGCTGCACGGGTGCCAAGTTGGTGAAAAAACCCAAAAGTAGGCATTTTCAATGGGGTTTCTGGACCACTTGACCTTGACCGAGAGATTGGAACCTCTGAACGCGGCAAGGTGGGCGGGTCCCCTGGGCACGTTGGCGAGCCCAGGTCGGATGGCTCAGCCGATGGGCGTGCACTAGTCGTGACCAATTTGCTTACTTTTGTGCCGTGTTCAATCGCCGCTTTGACCCCCTTGACCTTGTCAGACGGACCCCAAATCCTTATCGCCTTAGGTCCAGGTGGTCCCCTGGTCTCTGGCGCGAGCCCAGGTCAGATCGAACGGCCGAAGCCATTGCTCCATGCGACTCAAATTGGCAAAAACGGCAAAATGGGTCGACCTTGAGCTTGACCGATCGACCCGAAACTCTGCATGTTGCAGGTCCAGATGGACCCTTGGTCACTGCCGCGAGCCCAGGTCAGATCGCACAGGCTAAAGGCATGCGGTTCCCCCTTGAAAAGACCAAAACACACCCAAAGGCCTTCACTATTGGCACGTTGGGAAGCAGTTTTCTACCCCTTTGGCTTGACCCGTCAACCCGAAACTCATAGGGCCTCAAGTCCAGGGATTTGTCTTGGCACTGGCACGAGCCCGGGTCAGATCGCTCAGCCGTAGCCATTGCTGCACGGGTGCCAAGTTGGTGAAAAAACCCAAAAGTAGGCATTTTCAATGGGGTTTCTGGACCACTTGACCTTGACCGAGAGATTGGAACCTCTGAACGCGGCAAGGTGGGCGGGTCCCCTGGGCACGTTGGCGAGCCCAGGTCGGATGGCTCAGCCGATGGGCGTGCACTAGTCGTGACCAATTTGCTTACTTTTGTGCCGTGTTCAATCGCCGCTTTGACCCCCTTGACCTTGTCAGACGGACCCCAAATCCTTATCGCCTTAGGTCCAGGTGGTCCCCTGGTCTCTGGCGCGAGCCCAGGTCAGATCGCACGGCCGAAGCCATTGCTCCATGCGACTCAAATTGGCAAAAACGGCAAAATGGGTCGACCTTGAGCTTGACCGATCGACCCGAAACTCTGCATGTTGCAGGTCCAGATGGACCCTTGGTCACTGCCGCGAGCCCAGGTCAGATCGCACAGGCTAAAGGCATGCGGTTCCCCCTTGAAAAGACCAAAACACACCCAAAGGCCTTCACTATTGGCACGTTGGGAAGCAGTTTTCTACCCCTTTGGCTTGACCCGTCAACCCGAAACTCATAGGGCCTCAAGTCCAGGGATTTGTCTTGGCACTGGCACGAGCCCGGGTCAGATCGCTCAGCCGTAGCCATTGCTGCACGGGTGCCAAGTTGGTGAAAAAACCCAAAAGTAGGCATTTTCAATGGGGTTTCTGGACCACTTGACCTTGACCGAGAGATTGGAACCTCTGAACGCGGCAAGGTGGGCGGGTCCCCTGGGCACGTTGGCGAGCCCAGGTCGGATGGCTCAGCCGATGGGCGTGCACTAGTCGTGACCAATTTGCTTACTTTTGTGCCGTGTTCAATCGCCGCTTTGACCCCCTTGACCTTGTCAGACGGACCCCAAATCCTTATCGCCTTAGGTCCAGGTGGTCCCCTGGTCTCTGGCGCGAGCCCAGGTCAGATCGCACGGCCGAAGCCATTGCTCCATGCGACTCAAAATGGCAAAAACGGCAAAATGGGTCGACCTTGAGCTTGACCGATCGACCCGAAACTCTGCATGTTGCAGGTCCAGATGGACCCTTGGTCACTGCCGCGAGCCCAGGTCAGATCGCACAGGCTAAAGGCATGCGGTTCCCCCTTGAAAAGACCAAAACACACCCAAAGGCCTTCACTATTTGCACGTTGGGAAGCAGTTTTCTACCCCTTTGGCTTGACCCGTCAACCCGAAACTCATAGGGCCTCAAGTCCAGGGATTTGTCTTGGCACTGGCGCGAGACCGGGTCAGATCGCTCAGCCGTAGCCGTTGCTGCACGGGTGCCAAGTTGGTGAAAAAACCCAAAAGTAGGCAATTTCAATGGGGTTTCTGGACCACTTGACCTTGACCGAGAGATTGGAACCTCTGAACGCGGCAAGGTGGGCGGGTCCCCTGGGCACTTTGGCGAGCCAAGGTCGGATGGCTCAGCCGATGGGCGTGCACTAGTCGTGACCAATTTGCTTACTTTTGTGCCGTGTTCAATCGCCGCTTTGACCCCCTTGACCTTGTCAGACGGACCCCAAATCCTTATCGCCTTAGGTCCAGGTGGTCCCCTGGTCTCTGGCGCGAGCCCAGGTCAGATCACACGGCCGAAGCCATTGCTCCATGCGACTCAAATTGGCAAAAACAGCAAAATGGGTCGACCTTGAGCTTGACCAATCGACCCGAAACTCTGCATGTTGCATGTCCAGATGGACCCTTGGTCACTGCTGCGAGCCCAGGTCAGATCGCACAGGCTAAAGGCATGCGGTTCCCCCTTGAAAAGACCAAAACACACCCAAAGGCCTTCACTATTGGCACGTTGGGAAGCAGTTTTCTACCCCTTTGGCTTGACCCGTCAACCCGAAACTCATAGGGCCTCAAGTCCAGGGATTTGTCTTGGCACTGGCGCGAGCCCGGGTCAGATCGCTCAGCAGTAGCCGTTGCTGCACGGGTGCCAAGTTGGTGAAAAAACCCAAAAGTAGGCATTTTCAATGGGGTTTCTGGACCACTTGACCTTGACCGAGAGATTGGAACCTCTGAACGTGGCAAGGTGGGCGGGTCCCCTGGGCACGTTGGCGAGCCCAGGTCGGATGGCTCAGCCGATGGGCGTGCACTAGTCGTGACCAATTTGCTTACTTTTGTGCCGTGTTCAATCGCCGCTTTGACCCCCTTGACCTTGTCAGACGGACCCCAAATCCTTATCGCCTTAGGTCCAGGTGGTCCCCTGGTCTCTGGCGCGAGCCCAGGTCAGATCGCACGGCCGAAGCCATTGCTCCATGCGACTCAAATTGGCAAAAACGGCAAAATGGGTCGACCTTGAGCTTGACCGATCGACCCGAAACTCTGCATGTTGCAGGTCCAGATGGACCCTTGGTCACTGCCGCAAGCCCAGGCCAGATCGCACAGGCTAAAGGCATGCGGTTCCCCCTTGAAAAGACCAAAACACACCCAAAGGCCTTCACTATTGGCAAGTTGGGAAGCAGTTTTCTACCCCTTTGGCTTGACCCGTCAACCCGAAACTCATTGGGCCTCAAGTCCAGGGATTTGTCTTGGCACTGGCGCGAGCCCGGGTCAGATCGCTCAGCCGTAGCCGTTGCTGCACGGGTGCCAAGTTGGTGAAAAAACCCAAAAGTAGGCATTTTCAATGGGGTTTCTGGACCACTTGACCTTGACCGAGAGATTGGAACCTCTGAACGCGGCAAGGTGGGCGGGTCCCCTGGGCACGTTGGCGAGCCCAGGTCGGATGGCTCAGCCGATGGGCGTGCACTAGTCGTGACCAATTTGCTTACTTTTGTGCCGTGTTCAATCGCCGCTTTGACCCCCTTGACCTTGTCAGACGGACCCCAAATCCTTATCGCCTTAGGTCCAGGTGGTCCCCTGGTCTCTGGCGCGAGCCCAGGTCAGATCGAACGGCCGAAGCCATTGCTCCATGCGACTCAAATTGGCAAAAACGGCAAAATGGGTCGACCTTGAGCTTGACCGATCGACCCGAAACTCTGCATGTTGCAGGTCCAGATGGACCCTTGGTCACTGCCGCGAGCCCAGGTCAGATCGCACAGGCTAAAGGCATGCGGTTCCCCCTTGAAAAGACCAAAACACACCCAAAGGCCTTCACTATTGGCACGTTGGGAAGCAGTTTTCTACCCCTTTGGCTTGACCCGTCAACCCGAAACTCATAGGGCCTCAAGTCCAGGGATTTGTCTTGGCACTGGCGCGAGCCCGGGTCAGATCGCTCAGCCGTAGCCGTTGCTGCACGGGTGCCAAGTTGGTGAAAAAACCCAAAAGTAGGCATTTTCAATGGGGTTTCTGGACCACTTGACCTTGACCGAGAGATTGGAACCTCTGAACGCGGCAAGGTGGGCGGGTCCCCTGGGCACGTTGGCGAGCCCAGGTCGGATGGCTCAGCCGATGGGCGTGCACTAGTCGTGACCAATTTGCTTACTTTTGTGCCGTGTTCAATCGCCGCTTTGACCCCCTTGACCTTGTCAGACGGACCCCAAATCCTTATCGCCTTAGGTCCAGGTGGTCCCCTGGTCTCTGGCGCGAGCCCAGGTCAGATCGAACGGCCGAAGCCATTGCTCCATGCGACTCAAATTGGCAAAAACGGCAAAATGGGTCGACCTTGAGCTTGACCGATCGACCCGAAACTCTGCATGTTGCAGGTCCAGATGGACCCTTGGTCACTGCCGCGAGCCCAGGTCAGATCGCACAGGCTAAAGGCATGCGGTTCCCCCTTGAAAAGACCAAAACACACCCAAAGGCCTTCACTATTGGCACGTTGGGAAGCAGTTTTCTACCCCTTTGGCTTGACCCGTCAACCCGAAACTCATAGGGCCTCAAGTCCAGGGATTTGTCTTGGCACTGGCACGAGCCCGGGTCAGATCGCTCAGCCGTAGCCATTGCTGCACGGGTGCCAAGTTGGTGAAAAAACCCAAAAGTAGGCATTTTCAATGGGGTTTCTGGACCACTTGACCTTGACCGAGAGATTGGAACCTCTGAACGCGGCAAGGTGGGCGGGTCCCCTGGGCACGTTGGCGAGCCCAGGTCGGATGGCTCAGCCGATGGGCGTGCACTAGTCGTGACCAATTTGCTTACTTTTGTGCCGTGTTCAATCGCCGCTTTGACCCCCTTGACCTTGTCAGACGGACCCCAAATCCTTATCGCCTTAGGTCCAGGTGGTCCCCTGGTCTCTGGCGCGAGCCCAGGTCAGATCGCACGGCCGAAGCCATTGCTCCATGCGACTCAAAATGGCAAAAACGGCAAAATGGGTCGACCTTGAGCTTGACCGATCGACCCGAAACTCTGCATGTTGCAGGTCCAGATGGACCCTTGGTCACTGCCGCGAGCCCAGGTCAGATCGCACAGGCTAAAGGCATGCGGTTCCCCCTTGAAAAGACCAAAACACACCCAAAGGCCTTCACTATTTGCACGTTGGGAAGCAGTTTTCTACCCCTTTGGCTTGACCCGTCAACCCGAAACTCATAGGGCCTCAAGTCCAGGGATTTGTCTTGGCACTGGCGCGAGACCGGGTCAGATCGCTCAGCCGTAGCCGTTGCTGCACGGGTGCCAAGTTGGTGAAAAAACCCAAAAGTAGGCAATTTCAATGGGGTTTCTGGACCACTTGACCTTGACCGAGAGATTGGAACCTCTGAACGCGGCAAGGTGGGCGGGTCCCCTGGGCACTTTGGCGAGCCAAGGTCGGATGGCTCAGCCGATGGGCGTGCACTAGTCGTGACCAATTTGCTTACTTTTGTGCCGTGTTCAATCGCCGCTTTGACCCCCTTGACCTTGTCAGACGGACCCCAAATCCTTATCGCCTTAGGTCCAGGTGGTCCCCTGGTCTCTGGCGCGAGCCCAGGTCAGATCACACGGCCGAAGCCATTGCTCCATGCGACTCAAATTGGCAAAAACGGCAAAATGGGTCGACCTTGAGCTTGACCAATCGACCCGAAACTCTGCATGTTGCATGTCCAGATGGACCCTTCGTCACTGCTGCGAGCCCAGGTCAGATCGCACAGGCTAAAGGCATGCGGTTCCCCCTTGAAAAGACCAAAACACACCCAAAGGCCTTCACTATTGGCACGTTGGGAAGCAGTTTTCTACCCCTTTGGCTTGACCCGTCAACCCGAAACTCATAGGGCCTCAAGTCCAGGGATTTGTCTTGGCACTGGCGCGAGCCCGGGTCAGATCGCTCAGCAGTAGCCGTTGCTGCACGGGTGCCAAGTTGGTGAAAAAACCCAAAAGTAGGCATTTTCAATGGGGTTTCTGGACCACTTGACCTTGACCGAGAGATTGGAACCTCTGAACGTGGCAAGGTGGGCGGGTCCCCTGGGCACGTTGGCGAGCCCAGGTCGGATGGCTCAGCCGATGGGCGTGCACTAGTCGTGACCAATTTGCTTACTTTTGTGCCGTGTTCAATCGCCGCTTTGACCCCCTTGACCTTGTCAGACGGACCCCAAATCCTTATCGCCTTAGGTCCAGGTGGTCCCCTGGTCTCTGGCGCGAGCCCAGGTCAGATCGCACGGCCGAAGCCATTGCTCCATGCGACTCAAATTGGCAAAAACGGCAAAATGGGTCGACCTTGAGCTTGACCGATCGACCCGAAACTCTGCATGTTGCAGGTCCAGATGGACCCTTGGTCACTGCCGCAAGCCCAGGCCAGATCGCACAGGCTAAAGGCATGCGGTTCCCCCTTGAAAAGACCAAAACACACCCAAAGGCCTTCACTATTGGCAAGTTGGGAAGCAGTTTTCTACCCCTTTGGCTTGACCCGTCAACCCGAAACTCATTGGGCCTCAAGTCCAGGGATTTGTCTTGGCACTGGCGCGAGCAAGGGTCAGATCGCTCAGCCGTAGCCGTTGCTGCACGGGTGCCAAGTTGGTGAAAAAACCCAAAAGTAGGCATTTTCAATGGGGTTTCTGGACCACTTGACCTTGACCGAGAGATTGGAACCTCTGAACGCGGCAAGGTGGGCGGGTCCCCTGGGCACGTTGGCGAGCCCAGGTCGGATGGCTCAGCCGATGGGCGTGCACTAGTCGTGACCAATTTGCTTACTTTTGTGCCGTGTTCAATCGCCGCTTTGACCCCCTTGACCTTGTCAGACGGACCCCAAATCCTTATCGCCTTAGGTCCAGGTGGTCCCCTGGTCTCTGGCGCGAGCCCAGGTCAGATCGCACGGCCGAAGCCATTGCTCCATGCGACTCAAATTGGCAAAAACGGCAAAATGGGTCGACCTTGAGCTTGACCGATCGACCCGAAACTCTGCATGTTGCATTTCCAGATGGACCCTTGGTCACTGCCGCGAGCCCAGGTCAGATCGCACAGGCTAAAGGCATGCGGTTCCCCCTTGAAAAGACCAAAACACACCCAAAGGCCTTCACTATTGGCACGTTGGGAAGCAGTTTTCTACCCCTTTGGCTTGACCCGTCAACCCGAAACTCATAGGGCCTCAAGTCCAGGGATTTGTCTTGGCACTGGCGCGAGCCCGGGTCAGATCACTCAGCCGTAGCCGTTGCTGCATGGGTGCCAAGTTGGTGAAAAAACCCAAAAGTAGGCATTTTCAATGGGGTTTCTGGACCACTTGACCTTGACCGAGAGATTGGAACCTCTGAACGCGGCAAGGTGGGCGGGTCCCCTGGGCACGTTGGCGAGCCCAGGTCGGATGGCTCAGCCGATGGGCGTGCACTAGTCGTGACCAATTTGCTTACTTTTGTGCCGTGTTCAATCGCCGCTTTGACCCCCTTGACCTTGTCAGACGGACCCCAAATCCTTATCGCCTTAGGTCCAGGTGGTCCCCTGGTCTCTGGCGCGAGCCCAGGTCAGATCGCACGGCCGAAGCCATTGCTCCATGCGACTCAAATTGGCAAAAACGGCAAAATGGGTCGACCTTGAGCTTGACCGATCGACCCGAAACTCTGCATGTTGCAGGTCCAGATGGACCCTTGGTCACTGCCGCGAGCCCAGGTCAGATCGCACAGGCTAAAGGCATGCGGTTCCCCCTTGAAAAGACCAAAACACACCAAAAGGCCTTCACTATTGGCACGTTGGGAAGCAGTTTTCTACCCCTTTGGCTTGACCCGTCAACCCGAAACTCATAGGGCCTCAAGTCCAGGGATTTGTCTTGGCACTGGCGCGAGCCCGGGTCAGATCGCTCAGCCGTAGCCGTTGCTGCACGGGTGCCAAGTTGGTGAAAAAACCCAAAAGTAGGCATTTTCAATGGGGTTTCTGGACCACTTGACCTTGACCGAGAGATTGGAACCTCTGAACGCGGCAAGGTGGGCGGGTCCCCTGGGCACGTTGGCGAGCCCAGGTCGGATGGCTCAGCCGATGGGCGTGCACTAGTCGTGACCAATTTGCTTACTTTTGTGCCGTGTTCAATCGCCGCTTCGACCCCCTTGACCTTGTCAGACGGACCCCAAATCCTTATCGCCTTAAGTCCAGGTGGTCCCCTGGTCTCTGGCGCGAGCCCAGGTCAGATCGCACGGCCGAAGCCATTGCTCCATGCGACTCAAATTGGCAAAAACGGCAAAATGGGTTGACCTTGAGCTTGACCGATCGACCCGAAAATCTGCATGTTGCAGGTCCAGATGGACCCTTGGTCACTGCCGCGAGCCCAGGTCAGATCGCACAGGCTAAAGGCATGCGGTTCCCCCTTGAAAAGACCAAAACACACCCAAAGGCCTTCACTATTGGCACGTTGGGAAGCAGTTTTCTACCCCTTTGGCTTGACCCGTCAACCCGAAACTCATAGGGCCTCAAGTCCAGGGATTTGTCTTGGCACTGGCGCGAGCCCGGGTCAGATCGCTCAGCCGTAGCCGTTGCTGCACGGGTGCCAAGTTGGTGAAAAAACCCAAAAGTAGGCATTTTCAATGGGGTTTCTGGACCACTTGACCTTGACCGAGAGATTGGAACCTCTGAACGCGACAAGGTGGGCGGGTCCCCTGGGCACGTTGGCGAGCCCAGGTCGGATGGCTCAGCTGATGCGCGTGCACTAGTCGTGACCAATTTGCTTACTTTTGTGCCGTGTTCAATCGCCGCTTTGACCCCCTTGACCTTGTCAGACGGACCCCAAATCCTTATCGCCTTAGGTCCAGGTGGTCCCCTGGTCTCTGGCGCGAGCCCAGGTCAGATCGCACGGCCGAAGCCATTGCTCCATGCGACTCAAATTGGCAAAAACGGCAAAATGGGTCGACCTTGAGCTTGACCGATCGACCCGAAACTCTGCATGTTGCAGGTCCAGATGGACCCTTGGTCACTGCCGCGAGCCCAGGTCAGATCGCACAGGCTAAAGGCATGCGGTTCCCCCTTGAAAAGACCAAAACACACCCAAAGGCCTTCACTATTGGCACGTTGGGAAGGAGTTTTCTACCCCTTTGGCTTGACCCGTCAACCCGAAACTCATAGGGCCTCAAGTCCAGGGATTTGTCTTGGCACTGGCGCGAGCCCGGGTCAGATCGCTCAGCCGTAGCCGTTGCTGCACGGGTGCCAAGTTGGTGAAAAAACCCAAAAGTAGGCATTTTCAATGGGGTTTCTGGACCACTTGACCTTGACTGAGAGATTGGAACCTCTGAACGCGGCAAGGTGGGCGGGTCCCCTGGGCACGTTGGCGAGCCCAGGTCTGATGGCTCAGCCGATGGGCGTGCACTAGTTGTGACCAATTTGCTTACTTTTGTGCTGTGTTCAATCGCCGCTTTGACCCCCTTGACCTTGTCAGACGGACCCCAAATCCTTATCGCCTTAGGTCCAGGTGGTCCCCTGGTCTCTGGCGCGAGCCCAGGTCAGATCGCACGGCCGAAGCCATTGCTCCATGCAACTCAAATTGGCAAAAACGGCAAAATGGGTCGACCTTGAGCTTGACCGATCGACCCGAAACTCTGCATGTTGCAGGTCCAGATGGACCCTTGGTCACTGCCGCGAGCCCAGGTCAGATCGCACAGGCTAAAGGCATGCGGTTCCCCCTTGAAAAGACCAAAACACACCCAAAGGCCTTCACTATTGGCACGTTGGGAAGCAGTTTTCTACCCCTTTGGCTTGACCGGTCAACCCGAAACTCATAGGGCCTCAAGTCCAGGGATTTGTCTTGGCACTGGCGTGAGCCCGGGTCAGATCGCTCAGCCATAGCCGTTGCTGCACGGGTGCCAAGTTGGTGAAAAAACCCAAAAGTAGGCATTTTCAATGGGGTTTCTTGACCACTTGACCTTGACCGAGAGATTGGAACCTCTGAACGCGGCAAGGTGGGCGGGTCCCCTGGGCACGTTGGTGAGCCCAGGTTGGATGGCTCAGCCGATGGGCGTGCACTAGTCGTGACCAATTTGCTTACTTTTGTGCCGTGTTCAATCGCCGCTTTGACCCCCTTGACCTTGTCAGACGGACCCCAAATCCTTATCGCCTTAGGTCCAGGTGGTCCCCTGGTCTCTGGCGCGAGCCCAGGTCAGATCGCACGGCCGAAGCCATTGCTCCATGCGACTCAAATTGGCAAAAACGGCAAAATGGGTCGACCTTGAGCTTGACCGATCGACCCGAAACTCTGCATGTTGCAGGTCCAGATGGACCCTTGGTCACTGCCGCGAGCCCAGGTCAGATCGCACAGGCTAAAGGCATGCGGTTCCCCCTTGAAAAGACCAAAACACACCCAAAGGCCTTCACTATTGGCACGTTGGGAAGCAGTTTTCTACCCCTTTGGCTTGACCCGTCAACCCGAAACTCATAGGGCCTCAAGTCCAGGGATTTGTCTTGGCACTGGCGCGAGTCCGGGTCAGATCGCTCAGCCTCAGCCGTTGCTGCACGGGTGCCAAGTTGGTGAAAAAACCCAAAAGTAGGCATTTTCAATGGGGTTTCTGGACCACTTGACCTTGACCGAGAGATTGGAACCTCTGAACGCGGCAAGGTGGGCGGGTCCCCTGGGCACGTTGGCGAGCCCAGGTCGGATGGCTCAGCCGATGGGCGTGCACTAGTCGTGACCAATTTGCTTACTTTTGGGCGTGGTTCAATCGCAGCTTTGACCCCCTTCACCTTGTCAGAGGGACCCCAAATCCTTATCGCCTTAGGTCCAGGTGGTCCCCTGGTCTCTGGCGCAAGCCCAGGTCAGATTGCACGGCCGAAGCCATTGCTCCATGCGACTCAAATTGGCAAAAACGGCAAAATGGGTCAACCTTGAGCTTGACCGATCGACCCGAAACTCTGCATGTTGCAGGTCCAGATGGACCCTTGGTCACTGCCGCGAGCCCAGGTCAGATTGCACTGGCTAAAGGCATGCGGTTCCCCCTTGAAAAGACCAAAACACACCCAAAGGCCTTCACTATTGGCACGTTGGGAAGCAGTTTTCTACCCCTTTGGCTTGACCCGTCAACCCGAAACTCATAGGGCCTCAAGTCCAGGGATTTGTCTTGGCACTGGCGCGAGCCCGGGTCAGATCGCTCAGCCGTAGCCGTTGCTGCACGGGTGCCAAGTTGGTGAAAAAACCCAAAAGTAGGCATTTTCAATGGGGTTTCTGGACCATTTGACCTTGACCGAGAGATTGGAACCTCTGAACGCGGCAAGGTGGGCGGGTCCCCTGGGCACGTTGGCGAGCCCAGGTCGGATGGCTCAGCCGATGGGCGTGCACTAGTCGTGACCAATTTGCTTACTTTTGTGCCGTGTTCAATCGCCGCTTTGACCCCCTTGACCTTGTCAGACGGACCCCAAATCCTTTTCGCCTTAGGTCCAGGTGGTCCCCTGGTCTCTGGCGCAAGCCCAGGTCAGATCGCACGGCCGAAGCCATTGCTCCATGCGACTCAAATTGGCAAAAACGGCAAAATGGGTCGACCTTGAGCTTGACCGATCGACCCGAAACTCTGCATGTTGCAGGTCCAGATGGACCCTTGGTCACTGCCGCGAGCCCAGGTCAGATCGCACAGGCTAAAGGCATGCGGTTCCCCCTTGAAAAGACCAAAACACACCCAAAGGCCTTCACTATTGGCACGTTGGGAAGCAGTTTTCTACCCCTTTGGCTTGACCCGTCAACCGGAAACTCATAGGGCCTCAAGTCCAGAGATTTGTCTTGGCACTGGCGCGAGCCCGGGTCAGATCGCTCAGCCGTAGCCATTGCTGCACGGGTGCCAAGTTGGTGAAAAAACCCAAAAGTAGGCATTTTCAATGGGGTTTCTGGACCACTTGACCTTGACCGAGAGATTGGAACCTCTGAACGCGGCAAGGTGGGCGGGTCCCCTGGACACGTTGGCGAGCCCAGGTCGGATGGCTCAGCTGATGGGCGTGCACTAGTCGTGACCAATTTGCTTACTTTTGTGCCGTGTTCAATCGCCGCTTTGACCCCCTTGACCTTGTCAGACGGACCCCAAATCCTTATCGCCTTAGGTCCAGGTGGTCCCCTGGTCTCTGGCGCGAGCCCAGGTCAGATCGCACGGCCGAAGCCATTGCTCCATGCGACTCAAATTGGCAAAAACGGCAAAATGGGTCGACCTTGAGCTTGACCGATCGACCCGAAACTCTGCATGTTGCAGGTCCAGATGGACCCTTGGTCACTGCCGCGAGCCCAGGTCAGATCGCACAGGCTAAAGGCATGCGGTTCCCCCTTGAAAAGACCAAAACACACCCAAAGGCCTTCACTATTGGCACGTTGGGAAGCAGTTTTCTACCCCTTTGGCTTGACCCGTCAACCCGAAACTCATAGGGCCTCAAGTCCAGGGATTTGTCTTGGCACTGGCGCGAGCCCGGGTCAGATCGCTCAGCCTTAGCCGTTGCTGCACGGGTGCCAAGTTGGTGAAAAAACCCAAAAGTAGGCATTTTCAATGGGGTTTCTGGACCACTTGACCTTGACCGAGAGATTGGAACCTCTGAACGCGGCAAGGTGGGCGGGTCCCCTGGGCACGTTGGCGAGCCCAGGTCGGATGGCTCAGCTGATGGGCGTGCACTAGTCGTGACCAATTTGCTTACTTTTGTGTCGTGTTCAATCGCCGCTTTGACCCCCTTGACCTTGTCAGACGGACCCCAAATCCTTATCGCCTTAGGTCCAGGTGGTCCCCTGGTCTCTGGCGCGAGCCCAGGTCAGATCGCACGGCCGAAGCCATTGCTCCATGCGACTCAAATTGGCAAAAACGGCAAAATGGGTCGACCTTGAGCTTGACCGATCGACCCAAAACTCTGCATGTTGCAGGTCCAGATGGACCCTTGGTCACTGCCGCAAGCCCAGGTCAGATCGCACAGGCTAAAGGCATGCGGTTCCCCCTTGAAAAGACCAAAACACACCCAAAGGCCTTCACTATTGGCACGTTGGGAAGCAGTTTTCTACCCCTTTGGCTTGACCCGTCAACCCGAAACTCATAGGGCCTCAAGTCCAGGGATTTGTCTTGGCACTGGCGCGAGCCCGGGTCAGATCGCTCAGCCGTAGCCGTTGCTGCACGGGTGCCAAGTTGGTGAAAAAACCCAAAAGTAGGCATTTTCAATGGGGTTACTGGACCACTTGACCTTGACCGAGAGATTGGAACCTCTGAACGCGGCAAGGTGGGCGGGTCCCCTGGGCACGTTGGCGAGCCCAGGTCGGATGGCTCAGCCGATGGGCGTGCACTAGTCGTGACCAATTTGCTTACTTTTTGCCGTGTTCAATCGCCGCTTTGACCCCCTTGACCTTGTCAGACGGACCCCAAATCCTTATCGCCTTAGGTCCAGGTGGTCCCCTGGTCTCTGGCGCGAGCCCAGGTCAGATCGCACGGCCGAAGCCATTGCTCCATGCGACTCAAATTGGCAAAAACGGCAAAATGGGTCGACCGTGAGCTTGACCGATCGACCCGAAACTCTGCATGTTGCAGGTCCAGATGGACCCTTGGTCACTGCCGCGAGCCCAGGTCAGATCGCACAGGCTAAAGGCATGCGGTTCCCCCTTGAAAAGACCAAAACACACCCAAAGGCCTTCACTATTGGCACGTTGGGAAGGAGTTTTCTACCCCTTTGGCTTGACCCGTCAACCCGAAACTCATAGGGCCTCAAGTCCAGGGATTTGTCTTGGCACTGGCGCGAGCCCGGGTCAGATCGCTCAGCCGTAGCCGTTGCTGCACGGGTGCCAAGTTGGTGAAAAAACCCAAAAGTAGGCATTTTCAATGGGGTTTCTGGACCACTTGACCTTGACTGAGAGATTGGAACCTCTGAACGCGGCAAGGTGGGCGGGTCCCCTGGGCACGTTGGCGAGCCCAGGTCTGATGGCTCAGCCGATGGGCGTGCACTAGTTGTGACCAATTTGCTTACTTTTGTGCTGTGTTCAATCGCCGCTTTGACCCCCTTGACCTTGTCAGACGGACCCCAAATCCTTATCGCCTTAGGTCCAGGTGGTCCCCTGGTCTCTGGCGCGAGCCCAGGTCAGATCGCACGGCCGAAGCCATTGCTCCATGCAACTCAAATTGGCAAAAACGGCAAAATGGGTCGACCTTGAGCTTGACCGATCGACCCGAAACTCTGCATGTTGCAGGTCCAGATGGACCCTTGGTCACTGCCGCGAGCCCAGGTCAGATCGCACAGGCTAAAGGCATGCGGTTCCCCCTTGAAAAGACCAAAACACACCCAAAGGCCTTCACTATTGGCACGTTGGGAAGCAGTTTTCTACCCCTTTGGCTTGACCGGTCAACCCGAAACTCATAGGGCCTCAAGTCCAGGGATTTGTCTTGGCACTGGCGTGAGCCCGGGTCAGATCGCTCAGCCATAGCCGTTGCTGCACGGGTGCCAAGTTGGTGAAAAAACCCAAAAGTAGGCATTTTCAATGGGGTTTCTTGACCACTTGACCTTGACCGAGAGATTGGAACCTCTGAACGCGGCAAGGTGGGCGGGTCCCCTGGGCACGTTGGTGAGCCCAGGTTGGATGGCTCAGCCGATGGGCGTGCACTAGTCGTGACCAATTTGCTTACTTTTGTGCCGTGTTCAATCGCCGCTTTGACCCCCTTGACCTTGTCAGACGGACCCCAAATCCTTATCGCCTTAGGTCCAGGTGGTCCCCTGGTCTCTGGCGCGAGCCCAGGTCAGATCGCACGGCCGAAGCCATTGCTCCATGCGACTCAAATTGGCAAAAACGGCAAAATGGGTCGACCTTGAGCTTGACCGATCGACCCGAAACTCTGCATGTTGCAGGTCCAGATGGACCCTTGGTCACTGCCGCGAGCCCAGGTCAGATCGCACAGGCTAAAGGCATGCGGTTCCCCCTTGAAAAGACCAAAACACACCCAAAGGCCTTCACTATTGGCACGTTGGGAAGCAGTTTTCTACCCCTTTGGCTTGACCCGTCAACCCGAAACTCATAGGGCCTCAAGTCCAGGGATTTGTCTTGGCACTGGCGCGAGTCCGGGTCAGATCGCTCAGCCTCAGCCGTTGCTGCACGGGTGCCAAGTTGGTGAAAAAACCCAAAAGTAGGCATTTTCAATGGGGTTTCTGGACCACTTGACCTTGACCGAGAGATTGGAACCTCTGAACGCGGCAAGGTGGGCGGGTCCCCTGGGCACGTTGGCGAGCCCAGGTCGGATGGCTCAGCCGATGGGCGTGCACTAGTCGTGACCAATTTGCTTACTTTTGGGCGTGGTTCAATTGCAGCTTTGACCCCCTTCACCTTGTCAGAGGGACCCCAAATCCTTATCGCCTTAGGTCCAGGTGGTCCCCTGGTCTCTGGCGCAAGCCCAGGTCAGATTGCACGGCCGAAGCCATTGCTCCATGCGACTCAAATTGGCAAAAACGGCAAAATGGGTCAACCTTGAGCTTGACCGATCGACCCGAAACTCTGCATGTTGCAGGTCCAGATGGACCCTTGGTCACTGCCGCGAGCCCAGGTCAGATTGCACTGGCTAAAGGCATGCGGTTCCCCCTTGAAAAGACCAAAACACACCCAAAGGCCTTCACTATTGGCACGTTGGGAAGCAGTTTTCTACCCCTTTGGCTTGACCCGTCAACCCGAAACTCATAGGGCCTCAAGTCCAGGGATTTGTCTTGGCACTGGCGCGAGCCCGGGTCAGATCGCTCAGCCGTAGCCGTTGCTGCACGGGTGCCAAGTTGGTGAAAAAACCCAAAAGTAGGCATTTTCAATGGGGTTTCTGGACCATTTGACCTTGACCGAGAGATTGGAACCTCTGAACGCGGCAAGGTGGGCGGGTCCCCTGGGCACGTTGGCGAGCCCAGGTCGGATGGCTCAGCCGATGGGCGTGCACTAGTCGTGACCAATTTGCTTACTTTTGTGCCGTGTTCAATCGCCGCTTTGACCCCCTTGACCTTGTCAGACGGACCCCAAATCCTTTTCGCCTTAGGTCCAGGTGGTCCCCTGGTCTCTGGCGCAAGCCCAGGTCAGATCGCACGGCCGAAGCCATTGCTCCATGCGACTCAAATTGGCAAAAACGGCAAAATGGGTCGACCTTGAGCTTGACCGATCGACCCGAAACTCTGCATGTTGCAGGTCCAGATGGACCCTTGGTCACTGCCGCGAGCCCAGGTCAGATCGCACAGGCTAAAGGCATGCGGTTCCCCCTTGAAAAGACCAAAACACACCCAAAGGCCTTCACTATTGGCACGTTGGGAAGCAGTTTTCTACCCCTTTGGCTTGACCCGTCAACCGGAAACTCATAGGGCCTCAAGTCCAGAGATTTGTCTTGGCACTGGCGCGAGCCCGGGTCAGATCGCTCAGCCGTAGCCATTGCTGCACGGGTGCCAAGTTGGTGAAAAAACCCAAAAGTAGGCATTTTCAATGGGGTTTCTGGACCACTTGACCTTGACCGAGAGATTGGAACCTCTGAACGCGGCAAGGTGGGCGGGTCCCCTGGACACGTTGGCGAGCCCAGGTCGGATGGCTCAGCTGATGGGCGTGCACTAGTCGTGACCAATTTGCTTACTTTTGTGCCGTGTTCAATCGCCGCTTTGACCCCCTTGACCTTGTCAGACGGACCCCAAATCCTTATCGCCTTAGGTCCAGGTGGTCCCCTGGTCTCTGGCGCGAGCCCAGGTCAGATCGCACGGCCGAAGCCATTGCTCCATGCGACTCAAATTGGCAAAAACGGCAAAATGGGTCGACCTTGAGCTTGACCGATCGACCCGAAACTCTGCATGTTGCAGGTCCAGATGGACCCTTGGTCACTGCCGCGAGCCCAGGTCAGATCGCACAGGCTAAAGGCATGCGGTTCCCCCTTGAAAAGACCAAAACACACCCAAAGGCCTTCACTATTGGCACGTTGGGAAGCAGTTTTCTACCCCTTTGGCTTGACCCGTCAACCCGAAACTCATAGGGCCTCAAGTCCAGGGATTTGTCTTGGCACTGGCGCGAGCCCGGGTCAGATCGCTCAGCCTTAGCCGTTGCTGCACGGGTGCCAAGTTGGTGAAAAAACCCAAAAGTAGGCATTTTCAATGGGGTTTCTGGACCACTTGACCTTGACCGAGAGATTGGAACCTCTGAACGCGGCAAGGTGGGCGGGTCCCCTGGGCACGTTGGCGAGCCCAGGTCGGATGGCTCAGCTGATGGGCGTGCACTAGTCGTGACCAATTTGCTTACTTTTGTGTCGTGTTCAATCGCCGCTTTGACCCCCTTGACCTTGTCAGACGGACCCCAAATCCTTATCGCCTTAGGTCCAGGTGGTCCCCTGGTCTCTGGCGCGAGCCCAGGTCAGATCGCACGGCCGAAGCCATTGCTCCATGCGACTCAAATTGGCAAAAACGGCAAAATGGGTCGACCTTGAGCTTGACCGATCGACCCAAAACTCTGCATGTTGCAGGTCCAGATGGACCCTTGGTCACTGCCGCAAGCCCAGGTCAGATCGCACAGGCTAAAGGCATGCGGTTCCCCCTTGAAAAGACCAAAACACACCCAAAGGCCTTCACTATTGGCACGTTGGGAAGCAGTTTTCTACCCCTTTGGCTTGACCCGTCAACCCGAAACTCATAGGGCCTCAAGTCCAGGGATTTGTCTTGGCACTGGCGCGAGCCCGGGTCAGATCGCTCAGCCGTAGCCGTTGCTGCACGGGTGCCAAGTTGGTGAAAAAACCCAAAAGTAGGCATTTTCAATGGGGTTACTGGACCACTTGACCTTGACCGAGAGATTGGAACCTCTGAACGCGGCAAGGTGGGCGGGTCCCCTGGGCACGTTGGCGAGCCCAGGTCGGATGGCTCAGCCGATGGGCGTGCACTAGTCGTGACCAATTTGCTTACTTTTTGCCGTGTTCAATCGCCGCTTTGACCCCCTTGACCTTGTCAGACGGACCCCAAATCCTTATCGCCTTAGGTCCAGGTGGTCCCCTGGTCTCTGGCGCGAGCCCAGGTCAGATCGCACGGCCGAAGCCATTGCTCCATGCGACTCAAATTGGCAAAAACGGCAAAATGGGTCGACCGTGAGCTTGACCGATCGACCCGAAACTCTGCATGTTGCAGGTCCAGATGGACCCTTGGTCACTGCCGCGAGCCCAGGTCAGATCGCACAGGCTAAAGGCATGCGGTTCCCCCTTGAAAAGACCAAAACACACCCAAAAGCCTTCACTATTGGCACGTTGGGAAGCAGTTTTCTACCCCTTTGGCTTGACCCGTCAACCCGAAACTCATAGGGCCTCAAGTCCAGGGATTTGTCTTGGCACTGGCACGAGCCCGGGTCAGATCGCTCAGCCGTAGCCGTTGCTGCACGGGTGCCAATTTGGTGAAAAAACCCAAAAGTAGGCATTTTCAATGGGGTTTCTGGACCACTTGACCTTGACCGAGAGATTGGAACCTCTGAACGCAGCAAGGTGGGCGGGTCCCCTGGGCACGTTGGCGAGCCCAGGTCGGATGGCTCAGCCGATGGGCGTGCACTAGTCGTGACCAATTTGCTTACTTTTGTGCCGTGTTCAATCGCCGCTTTGACCCCCTTGACCTTGTCAGACGGACCCCAAATCCTTATCGCCTTAGGTCCAGGTGGTCCCCTGGTCTCTGGCGCGAGCCCAGGTCAGATCGCACGGCCGAAGCCATTGCTCCATGCGACTCAAATTGGCAAAAACAGCAAAATGGGTCGACCTTGAGCTTGACCGATCGACCCGAAACTCTGCATGTTGCAGGTCCAGATGGACCCTTGGTCACTGCCGCGAGCCCAGGTCAGATCGCACAGGCTAAAGGCATGCGGTTCCCCCTTGAAAAGACCAAAACACACCCAAAGGCCTTCACTATTGGCACGTTGGGAAGCAGTTTTCTACCCCTTTGGCTTGACCCGTCAACCCCAAACTCATAGGGCCTCAAGTCCAGGGATTTGTCTTGGCACTGGCGCGAGCCCGGGTCAGATCGCTCAGCCGTAGCCGTTGCTGCACGGGTGCCAAGTTGGTGAAAAAACCCAAAAGTAGGCATTTTCAATGGGGTTTCTGGACCACTTGACCTTGACCGAGAGATTGGAACCTCTGAACGCGGCAAGGTGGGCGGGTCCCCTGGGCACGTTGGCGAGCCCAGGTCGGATGGCTCAGCCGATGGGCGTGCACTAGTCGTGACCAATTTGCTTACTTTTGTGCCGTGTTCAATCGCCGCTTTGACCCCCTTGACCTTGTCAGACGGACCCCAAATCCTTATCGCCTTAGGTCCAGGTGGTCCCCTGGTCTCTGGCGCGAGCCCAGGTCAGATTGCACGGCCAAAGCCATTGCTCCATGCGACTCAAATTGGCAAAAACGGCAAAATGGGTCGACCTTGAGCTTGACCGATCGACCCGAAACTCTGCATGTTGCAGGTCCAGATGGACCCTTGGTCACTGCCGCGAGCCCAGGTCAGATCGCACAGGCTAAAGGCATGCGGTTCCCCCTTGAAAAGACCAAAACACACCCAAAGGCCTTCACTATTGGCACGTTGGGAAGCAGTTTTCTACCCCTTTGGCTTGACCCGTCAACCCGAAACTCATAGGGCCTCAAGTCCAGGGATTTGTCTTGGCACTGGCGCGAGCCCGGGTCAGATCACTCAGCCGTAGCCGTTGCTGCACGGGTGCCAAGTTGGTGAAAAAACCCAAAAGTAGGCATTTTCAATGGGGTTTCTGGACCACTTGACCTTGACCGAGAGATTGGAACCTCTGAACGCGGCAAGGTGGGCGGGTCCCCTGGGCACGTTGGCCAGCCCAGGTCGGATGGCTCAGCCGATGGGCGTGCACTAGTCGTGACCAATTTGCTTACTTTTGTGCCGTGTTCAATCGCCGCTTTGACCCCCTTGACCTTGTCAGACGGACCCCAAATCCTTATCGCCTTAGGTCCAGGTGGTCCCCTGGTCTCTGGCACGAGCCCAGGTCAGATCGCACGGCCAAAGCCATTGCTCCATGCGACTCAAATTGGCAAAAACGGCAAAATGGGTCGACCTTGAGCTTGACCGATCAACCCGAAACTCTGCATGTTGCAGGTCCAGATGGACCCTTGGTCACTGCCGCGAGCCCAGGTCAGATCGCACAGGCTAAAGGCATGCGGTTCCCCCTTGAAAAGACCAAAACACACCCAAAGGCCTTCACTATTGGCACGTTGGGAAGCAGTTTTCTACCCCTTTGGCTTGACCGGTCAACCCGAAACTCATAGGGCCTCAAGTCCAGGGATTTGTCTTGGCACTGGCGCAAGCCCGGGTCAGATCGCTCAGCCGTATCCGTTGCTGCACGGGTGCCAAGTTGGTGAAAAAACCCAAAAGTAGGCATTTTCAATGGGGTTTCTGGACCACTTGACCTTGACCGAGAGATTGGAACCTCTGAACGCGGCAAGGTGGGCGGGTCCCCTGGGCACGTTGGCGAGCCCAGGTCGGATGGCTCAGCCGATGGGCGTGCACTAGTCGTGACCAATTTGCTTACTTTGGTGCCGTGTTCAATCGCCGCTTTGACCCCCTTGACCTTGTCAGACGGACCCCAAATCCTTATCGCCTTAGGTCCAGGTGGTCCCCTGGTCTCTGGCGCAAGCCCAGGTCAGATCGCACGGCCGAAGCCATTGCTCCATGCGACTCAAATTGGCAAAAACGGCAAAATGGGTCGACCTTGAGCTTGACCGATCGACCCGAAACTCTGCATGTTGCAGGTCCAGATGGACCCTTGGTCACTGCCGCGAGCCCAGGTCAGATCGCACAGGCTAAAGGCATGCGGTTCCCCCTTGAAAAGACCAAAACACACCCAAAGGCCTTCACTATTGGCATGTTGGGAAGCAGTTTTCTACCCCTTTGGCTTGACCCGTCAACCCGAAACTCATAGGGCCTCAAGTCCAGGGATTTGTCTTGGCACTGGCGCGAGCCCGGGTCAGATCGCTCAGCCGTAGCCGTTGCTGCACGGGTGCCAAGTTGGTGAAAAAACCCAAAAGTAGGCATTTTCAATGGGGTTTCTGGACCACTTGACCTTGACCGAGAGATTGGAACCTCTGAACGCGGCAAGGTGGGTGGGTCCCCTGGGCACGTTGGCGAGCCCAGGTCGGATGGCTCAGCCGATGGGCGTGCAGTAGTCGTGACCAATTTGCTTACTTTTGTGCCGTGTTCAATCGCCGCTTTGACCCCCTTGACCTTGTCAGACGGACCCCAAATCCTTATCGCCTTAGGTCCAGGTGGTCCCCTGGTCTCTGGCGCGAGCCCAGGTCAGATCGCACGGCCGAAGCCATTGCTCCATGCGACTCAAATTGGCAAAAACGGCAAAATGGGTCGACCGTGAGCTTGACCGATCGACCCGAAACTCTGCATGTTGCAGGTCCAGATGGACCCTTGGTCACTGCCGCGAGCCCAGGTCAGATCGCACAGGCTAAAGGCATGCGGTTCCCCCTTGAAAAGACCAAAACACACCCAAAGGCCTTCACTATTGGCACGTTGGGAAGCAGTTTTCTACCCCTTTGGCTTGACCCGTCAACCCGAAACTCATAGGGCCTCAAGTCCAGGGATTTGTCTTGGCACTGGCACGAGCCCGGGTCAGATCGCTCAGCCGTAGCCGTTGCTGCACGGGTGCCAAGTTGGTGAAAAAACCCAAAAGTAGGCATTTTCAATGGGGTTTCTGGACCACTTGACCTTGACCGAGAGATTGGAACCTCTGAACGCGGCAAGGTGGGCGGGTCCCCTGGGCACGTTGGCGAGACCAGGTCGGATGGCTCAGCCGATGGGCGTGCACTAGTCGTGACCAATTTGCTTACTTTTGTGCCGTGTTCAATCGCCGCTTTGACCCCCTTGACCTTGTCAGACGGACCCCAAATCCTTATCGCCTTAGGTCCAGGTGGTCCCCTGGTCTCTGGCGCGAGCCCAGGTCAGATCGCACGGCCGAAGCCATTGCTCCATGCGACTCAAATTGGCAAAAACGGCAAAATGGGTCGACCTTGAGCTTGACCGATCGACCCGAAACTCTGCATGTTGCAGGTCCAGATGGACCCTTGGTCACTGCCGCGAGCCCAGGTCAGATCGCACAGGCTAAAGGCATGCGGTTCCCCCTTGAAAAGACCAAAACACACCCAAAGGCCTTCACTATTGGCACGTTGGGAAGCAGTTTTCTACCCCTTTGGCTTGACCCGTCAACCCGAAACTCATAGGGCCTCAAGTCCAGGGATTTGTCTTGGCACTGGCGCGAGCCCGGGTCAGATCACTCAGCCGTAGCCGTTGCTGCACGGGTGCCAAGTTGGTGAAAAAACCCAAAAGTAGGCATTTTCAATGGGGTTTCTGGACCACTTGACCTTGACCGAGAGATTGGAACCTCTGAACGCGGCAAGGTGGGCGGGTCCCCTGGGCACGTTGGCGAGCCCAGTTCGGATGGCTCAGCCGATGGGCGTGCACTAGTCGTGACCAATTTGCTTACTTTTGTGCCGTGTTCAATCGCCGCTTTGACCCCCTTGACCTTGTCAGACGGACCCCAAATCCTTATCGCCTTAGGTCCAGGTGGTCCCCTGGTCTCTGGCGCGAGCCCAGGTCAGATCGCACGGCCGAAGCCATTGCTCCATGCGACTCAAATTGGCAAAAACGGCAAAATGGGTCGACCTTGAGCTTTACCGATCGACCCGAAACTCTGCATGTTGCAGGTCCAGATGGACCCTTGGTCACTGCCGCGAGCCCAGGTCAGATCGCACAGGCTAAAGGCATGCGGTTCCCCCTTGAAAAGACCAAAACACACCCAAAGGCCTTCACTATTGGCACGTTGGGAAGCAGTTTTCTACCCCTTTGGCTTGACCCGTCAACCCGAAACTCATAGGGCCTCAAGTCCAGGGATTTGTCTTGGCACTGGCGCAAGCCCGGGTCAGATCGCTCAGCCGTAGCCGTTGCTGCATGGGTGCCAAGTTGGTGAAAAAACCCAAAAGTAGGCATTTTCAATGGGGTTTCTGGACCACTTGACCTTGACCGAGAGATTGGAACCTCTGAACGCGGCAAGGTGGGCGGGTCCCCTGGGCACGTTGGCGAGCCCAGGTCGGATGGCTCAGCCGATGGGCGTGCACTAGTCGTGACCAATTTGCTTACTTTGGTGCCGTGTTCAATCGCCGCTTTGACCCCCTTGACCTTGTCAGACGGACCCCAAATCCTTATCGCCTTAGGTCCAGGTGGTCCCCTGGTCTCTGGCGCGAGCCCAGGTCAGATCGCACGGCCGAAGCCATTGCTCCATGCGACTCAAATTGGCAAAAACGGCAAAATGGGTCGACCTTGAGCTTGACCGATCGACCCGAAACTCTGCATGTTGCAGGTCCAGATGGACCCTTGGTCACTGCCGCGAGCCCAGGTCAGATCGCACAGGCTAAAGGCATGCGGTTCCCCCTTGAAAAGACCAAAACACACCCAAAGGCCTTCACTATTGGCACGTTGGGAAGCAGTTTTCTACCCCTTTGGCTTGACCCGTCAACCCGAAACTCATAGGGCCTCAAGTCCAGGGATTTGTCTTGGCACTGGCGCGAGCCCGGGTCAGATCACTCAGCCGTAGCCGTTGCTGCACGGGTGCCAAGTTGGTGAAAAAAAACCAAAAGTAGGCATTTTCAATGGGGTTTCTGGACCACTTGACCTTGACCGAGAGATTGGAACCTCTGAACGCGGCAAGGTGGGCGGGTCCCCTGGGCACGTTGGCGAGCCCAGGTCGGATGGCTCAGCCGATGGGCGTGCACTAGTCGTGACCAATTTGCTTACTTTTGTGCCGTGTTCAATCGCCGCTTTGACCCCCTTGACCTTGTCAGACGGACCCCAAATCCTTATCGCCTTAGGTCCAGGTGGTCCCCTGGTCTCTGGCGCGAGCCCAGGTCAGATCGCACGGCCGAAGCCATTGCTCCATGCGACTCAAATTGGCAAAAACGGCAAAATGGGTCGACCTTGAGCTTGACCGATCGACCCGAAACTCTGCATGTTGCAGGTCCAGATGGACCCTTGGTCACTGCCGCGAGCCCAGGTCAGATCGCACAGGCTAAAGGCATGCGGTTCCCCCTTGAAAAGACCAAAACACACCCAAAGGCCTTCACTATTGGCACGTTGGGAAGCAGTTTTCTACCCCTTTGGCTTGACCCGTCAACCCGAAACTCATAGGGCCTCAAGTCCAGGGATTTGTCTTGGCACTGGCGCAAGCCCGGGTCAGATCGCTCAGCCGTAGCCGTTGCTGCACGGGTGCCAAGTTGGTGAAAAAACCCAAAAGTAGGCATTTTCAATGGGGTTTCTGGACCACTTGACCTTGACCGAGAGATTGGAACCTCTGAACGCGGCAAGGTGGGCGGGTCCCCTGGGCACGTTGGCGAGCCCAGGTCGGATGGCTCAGCCGATGGGCGTGCACTAGTCGTGACCAATTTGCTTACTTTTGTGCCGTGTTCAATCGCCGCTTTGACCCCCTTGACCTTGTCAGACGGACCCCAAATCCTTATCGCCTTAGGTCCAGGTGGTCCCCTGGTCTCTGGCGCGAGCCCAGGTCAGATCGCACGGCCGAAGCCATTGCTCCATGCGACTCAAATTGGCAAAAACGGCAAAATGGGTCGACCTTGAGCTTGACCGATCAACCCGAAACTCTGCATGTTGCAGGTCCAGATGGACCCTTGGTCACTGCCGCGAGCCCAGGTCAGATCGCACAGGCTAAAGGCATGCGGTTCCCCCTTGAAAAGACCAAAACACACCCAAAGGCCTTCACTATTGGCACGTTGGGAAGCAGTTTTTTACCCCTTTGGCTTGACCCGTCAACCCGAAACTCATAGGGCCTCAAGTCCAGGGATTTGTCTTGGCACTGGCGCGAGCCCGGGTCAGATCGCTCAGCCGTAGCCGTTGCTGCACGGGTGCCAAGTTGGTGAAAAAACCCAAAAGTAGGCATTTTCAATGGGGTTTCTGGACCACTTGACCTTGACCGAGAGATTGGAACCTCTGAACGCGGCAAGGTGGGCGGGTCCCCTGGGCACGTTGGCGAGCCCAGGTCGGATGGCTCAGCCGATGGGCGTGCACTAGTCGTGACCAATTTGCTTACTTTTGTGCCGTGTTCAATCGCCGCTTTGACCCCCTTGACCTTGTCAGACGGACCCCAAATCCTTATCGCCTTAGGTCCAGGTGGTCCCCTGGTCTCTGGCGCGAGCCCAGGTCAGATCGCACGGCCGAAGCCATTGCTCCATGCGACTCAAATTGGCAAAAACGGCAAAATGGGTCGACCTTGAGCTTGACCGATCGACCCGAAACTCTGCATGTTGCAGGTCCAGATGGACCCTTGGTCACTGCCGCGAGCCCAGGTCAGATCGCACAGGCTAAAGGCATGCGGTTCCCCCTTGAAAAGACAAAAACACACCCAAAGGCCTTCACTATTGGCACGTTGGGAAGCAGTTTTCTACCCCTTTGGCTTGACCCGTCAACCCGAAACTCATAGGGCCTCAAGTCCAGGGATTTGTCTTGGCACTGGCGCGAGCCCGGGTCAGATCGCTCAGCCGTAGCCGCTGCTGCACGGGTGCCAAGTTGGTGAAAAAACCCAAAAGTAGGCATTTTCAATGGGGTTTCTGGACCACTTGACCTTGACCGAGAGATTGGAACCTCTGAACGCGGCAAGGTGGGCGGGTCCCCTGGGCACGTTGGCGAGCCCAGGTCGGATGGCTCAGCCGATGGGCGTGCACTAGTCGTGACCAATTTGCTTACTTTTGTGCCGTGTTCAATCGCCGCTTTGACCCCCTTGACCTTGTCAGACGGACCCCAAATCCTTATCGCCTTAGGTCCAGGTGGTCCCCTGGTCTCTGGCGCGAGCCCAGGTCAGATCGCACGGCTGAAGCCATTGCTCCATGCGACTCAAATTGGCAAAAACGGCAAAATGGGTCGACCTTGAGCTTGACCGATCGACCCGAAACTCTGCATGTTGCAGGTCCAGATGGACCCTTGGTCACTGCCGCGAGCCCAGGTCAGATCGCACAGGCTAAAGGCATGCGGTTCCCCCTTGAAAAGACCAAAACACACCCAAAGGCCTTCACTATTGGCACGTTGGGAAGCAGTTTTTTACCCCTTTGGCTTGACCCGTCAACCCGAAACTCATAGGGCCTCAAGTCCAGGGATTTGTCTTGGCACTGGCGCGAGCCCGGGTCAGATCGCTCAGCCGTAGCCGTTGCTGCACGGGTGCCAAGTTGGTGAAAAAACCCAAAAGTAGGCATTTTCAATGGGGTTTCTGGACCACTTGACCTTGACCGAGAGATTGGAACCTCTGAACGCGGCAAGGTGGGCGGGTCCCCTGGGCACGTTGGCGAGCCCAGGTCGGATGGCTCAGCCGATGGGCGTGCACTAGTCGTGACCAATTTGCTTACTTTTGTGCCGTGTTCAATCGCCGCTTTGACCCCCTTGACCTTGTCAGACGGACCCCAAATCCTTATCGCCTTAGGTCCAGGTGGTCCCCTGGTCTCTGGCGCGAGCCCAGGTTAGATCGCACGGCCGAAGCCATTGCTCCATGCGACTCAAATTGGCAAAAACGGTAAAATGGGTCGACCTTGAGCTTGACCGATCGACCCGAAACTCTGCATGTTGCAGGTCCAGATGGACCCTTGGTCACTGCCGCGAGCCCAGGTCAGATCGCACAGGCTAAAGGCATGCGGTTCCCCCTTGAAAAGACCAAAACACACCCAAAGGCCTTCACTATTGGCACGTTGGGAAGCAGTTTTCTACCCCTTTGGCTTGACCCGTCAACCCGAAACTCATAGGGCCTCAAGTCCAGGGATTTGTCTTGGCACTGGCGCAAGCCCGGGTCAGATCGCTCAGCCGTAGCCGTTGCTGCACGGGTGCCAAGTTGGTGAAAAAACCCAAAAGTAGGCATTTTCAATGGGGTTTCTGGACCACTTGACCTTGACCGAGAGATTGGAACCTCTGAACGTGGCAAGGTGGGCGGGTCCCCTGGGCACGTTGGCGAGCCCAGGTCGGATGGCTCAGCCGATGGGCGTGCACTAGTCGTGACCAATTTGCTTACTTTTGTGCCGTGTTCAATTGCTGCTTTGACCCCCTTGACCTTGTCAGACGGACCCCAAATCCTTATCGCCTTAGGTCCAGGTGGTCCCCTGGTCTCTGGCGCGAGCCCAGGTCAGATCGCACGGCCGAAGCCATTGCTCCATACGACTCAAATTGGCAAAAACGGCAAAATGGGTCGACCTTGAGCTTGACCGATCGACCCGAAACTCTGCATGTTGCAGGTCCAGATGGACCCTTGGTCACTGCCGCGAGCCCAGGTCAGATCGCACAGGCTAAAGGCATGCGGTTCCCCCTTGAAAAGACCAAAACACACCCAAAGGCCTTCACTATTGGCACGTTGGGAAGCAGTTTTCTACCCCTTTGGCTTGACCCGTCAACCCGAAACTCATAGGGCCTCAAGTCCAGGAATTTGTCTTGGCACTGGCGCGAGCCCGGGTCAGATCGCTCAGCCGTAGCCGTTGCTGCACGGGTGCCAAGTTGGTGAAAAAACCCAAAAGTAGGCATTTTCAATGGGGTTTCTGGACCACTTGACCTTGACTGAGAGATTGGAACCTCTGAACGCGACAAGGTGGGCGGGTCCCCTGGGCACGTTGGCGAGCCCAGGTCGGATGGCTCAGCCGATGGGCGTGCACTAGTCGTGACCAATTTGCTTACTTTTGTGCCATGTTCAATCGCCGCTTTGACCCCCTTGACCTTGTCAGACGGACCCCAAATCCTTATCGCCTTAGGTCCAGGTGGTCCCCTGGTCTCTGTCGCGAGCCCAGGTCAGATCGCACGGCCGAAGCCATTGCTCCATGCGACTCAAATTGGCAAAAACGGCAAAATGGGTCGACCTTGAGCTTGACCGATCGACCCGAAACTCTGCATGTTGCAGGTCCAGATGGACCCTTGGTCACTGCCGCGAGCCCAGGTCAGATCGCACAGGCTAAAGGCATGCGGTTCCCCCTTGAAAAGACCAAAACACACCCAAAGGCCTTCACTATTGGCACGTTGGGAAGCAGTTTTCTACCCCTTTGGCTTGACCCGTCAACCCGAAACTCATAGGGCCTCAAGTCCAGGGATTTGTCTTGGCACTGGCGCGAGCCCGGGTCAGATCGCTCAGCCGTAGCCGTTGCTGCACGGGTGCCAAGTTGGTGAAAAAACCCAAAAGTAGGCATTTTCAATGGGGTTTCTGGACCACTTGACCTTGACCGAGAGATTGGAACCTCTGAACGCGGCAAGGTGGGCGGGTCCCCTGGGCACATTGGCGAGCCCAGGTCAGATGGCTCAGCCGATGGGCGTGCACTAGTCGTGACCAATTTGCTTACTTTTGTGCCGTGTTCAATCGCCGCTTTGACCCCCTTGACCTTGTCAGACGGACCCCAAATCCTTATCGCCTTAGGTCCAGGTGGTCCCCTGGTCTCTGGCGCGAGCCCAGGTCAGATCGCACGGCCGAAGCCATTGCTCCATGCGACTCAAATTGGCAAAAACGGCAAAATGGGTCGACCTTGAGCTTGACCGATCGACCCGAAACTCTGCATGTTGCAGGTCCAGATGGACCCTTGGTCACTGCCGCGAGCCCAGGTCAGATCGCACAGGCTAAAGGCATGCGGTTCCCCCTTGAAAAGACCAAAACACACCCAAAGGCCTTCACTATTGGCACGTTGGGAAGCAGTTTTCTACCCCTTTGGCTTGACCCGTCAACCCGAAACTCATAGGGCCTCAAGTCCAGGGATTTGTCTTGGCACTGGCGCGAGCCCGGGTCAGATCGCTCAGCCGTAGCCGTTGCTGCACGGGTGCCAAGTTGGTGAAAAAACCCAAAAGTAGGCATTTTCAATGGGGTTTCTGGACCACTTGACCTTGACCGAGAGATTGGAACCTCTGAACGCGGCAAGGTGGGTATGTCCCCTGGGCACGTTGGCGAGCCCAGGTCGGATGGCTCAGCCGATGGGCGTGCACTAGTTGTGACCAATTTGCTTACTTTTGTGCCGTGTTCAATCGCCGCTTTGACCCCCTTGACCTTGTCAGACGGACCCCAAATCCTTTTGCCTTAGGTCCAGGTGGTCCCCTGGTCTCTGGCGCGAGCCCAGGTCAGATCGCATGGCCGAAGCCATTGCTCCATGCGACTCAAATTGGCAAAAACGGCAAAATGGGTCGACCTTGAGCTTGACCGATCGATCCGAAACTCTGCATGTTGCAGGTCCAGATGGACCCTTGGTCACTGCCGCGAGCCCAGGTCAGATCGCACAAGCTAAAGGCATGCGGTTCCCCCTTGAAAAGACCAAAACACACCCAAAGGCCTTCACTATTGGCACGTTGGGAAGCAGTTTTCTACCCCTTTGGCTTGACCCGTCAACCCGAAACTCATAGGGCCTCAAGTCCAGGGATTTGTCTTGGCACTGGCGCGAGCCCGGGTCAGATCGCTCAGCCGTAGCCGTTGCTGCACGGGTGCCAAGTTGGTGAAAAAACCCAAAAGTAGGCATTTTCAATGGGGTTTCTGGACCACTTGACCTTGACCGAGAGATTGGAACCTCTGAACGCGGCAAGGTGGGCGGGTCCCCTGGGCACGTTGGCGAGCCCAGGTCGGATGGCTCAGCCGATGGGCGTGCACTAGTCGTGACCAATTTGCTTACTTTTGTGCCGTGTTCAATCGCCGCTTTGACCCCCTTGACCTTGTCAGACGGACCCCAAATCCTTATCGCCTTAGGTCCAGGTGGTCCCCTGGTCTCTGGCGCGAGCCCAGGTCAGATCGCACGGCCGAAGCCATTGCTCCATGCGACTCAAATTGGCAAAAACGGCAAAATGGGTCGACCTTGAGCTTGACCGATCGACCCGAAACTCTGCATGTTGCAGGTCCAGATGGACCCTTGGTCACTGCCGCGAGCCCAGGTCAGATCGCACAGGCTAAAGGCATGCGGTTCCCCCTTGAAAAGACCAAAACACACCCAAAGGCCTTCACTATTGGCACGTTGGGAAGCAGTTTTCTACCCCTTTGGCTTGACCCGTCAACCCAAAACTCATAGGGCCTCAAGTCCAGGGATTTGTCTTGGCACTGGCACGAGCCCGGGTCAGATCACTCAGCCGTAGCCGTTGCTGCATGGGTGCCAAGTTGGTGAAAAAACCCAAAAGTAGGCATTTTCAATGGGGTTTCTGGACCACTTGACCTTGACCGAGAGATTGGAACCTCTGAACGCGGCAAGGTGGGCGGGTCCCCTGGGCACGTTGGCGAGCCCAGGTCGGATGGCTCAGCCGATGGGCGTGCACTAGTCGTGACCAATTTGCTTACTTTTGTGCCGTGTTCAATCGCCGCTTTGACCCCCTTGACCTTGTCAGACAGACCCCAAATCCTTATCGCCTTAGGTCCAGGTGGTCCCCTGGTCTCTGGCGCGAGCCCAGGTCAGATCGCACGGCCGAAGCCATTGCTCCATGCGACTCAAATTGGCAAAAACGGCAAAATGGGTCGACCTTGAGCTTGACGGATCGACCCGAAACTCTGCATGTTGCAGGTCCAGATGGACACTTGGTCACTGCCGCGAGCCCAGGTCAGATCGCACAGGCTAAAGGCATGCGGTTCCCCCTTGAAAAGACCAAAACACACCCAAAGGCCTTCAATATTGGCACGTTGGGAAGCAGTTTTCTACCCCTTTGGCTTGACCCTTCAACCCGAAACTCATAGGGCCTCAAGTCCAGGGATTTGTCTTGGCACTGGCCTGAGCCCGGGTCAGATCGCTCAGCCGTAGCCGTTGCTGCACGGGTGCCAAGTTGGTGAAAAAACCCAAAAGTAGGCATTTTCAATGGGGTTTCTGGACCACTTGACCTTGACCGAGAGATTGGAACCTCTGAACGCGGCAAGGTGGGCGGGTCCCCTGGGCACGTTGGCGAGCCCAGGTCGGATGGCTCAGCCGATGGGCGTGCACTAGTCGTGACCAATTTGCTTACTTTTGTGTCGTGTTCAATCGCCGCTTTGACCCCCTTGACCTTGTCAGACAGACCCCAAATCCTTATCGCCTTAGGTCCAGGTGGTCCCCTGGTCTCTGGCGCGAGTCCAGGTCAGATCGCATGGCCGAAGCCATTGCTCCATGCGACTCAAATTGGCAAAAACGGCAAAATGGGTCGACCTTGAGCTTGACCGATCGACCCGAAACTCTGCATGTTGCAGGTCCAGATGGATCCTTGGTCACTGCCGCGAGCCCAGGTCAGATCGCACAGGCTAAAGGCATGCGGTTCCCAATTGAAAAGACCAAAACACACCTAAAGGCCTTCACTATTGGCACATTGGGAAGCAGTTTTCTACCCCTTTGGCTTGACCCGTCAACCCGAAACTCATAGGGCCTCAAGTCCAGGGATTTGTCTTGGCACTGGCGCGAGCCCGGGTCAGATCGCTCAGCCGTAGCCGTTGCTGCACGGGTGCCAAGTTGGTGAAAAAACCCAAAAGTAGGCATTTTCAATGGGGTTTCTGGACCACTTGACCTTGACCGAGAGATTGGAACCTCTGAACGCGGCAAGGTGGGCGGGTCCCCTGGGCACGTTGGCGAGCCCAGGTCGGATGGCTCAGCCGATGGGCGTGCACTAGTCGTGACCAATTTGCTTACTTTTGTGCCGTGTTCAATCGCCGCTTTGACCCCCTTGACCTTGTCAGACGGACCCCAAATCCTTATCGCCTTAGGTCCAGGTGGTCCCCTGGTCTCTGGCGCGAGCCCAGGTCAGATGGCACGGCCGAAGCCATTGCTCCATGCGACTCAAATTGGCAAAAGCGGCAAAATGGGTCGACCTTGAGCTTGACCGATCGACCCGAAACTCTGCATGTTGCAGGTCCAGATGGACCCTTGGTCACTGCCCCGAGTCCAGGTCAGATCGCACAGGCTAAAGGCATGCGGTTCCCCCTTGAAAAGACCAAAACACACCCAAAGGCCTTCACTATTGGCACGTTGGGAAGCAGTTTTCTACCCCTTTGGCTTGACCCGTCAACCCGAAACTCATAGGGCCTCAAGTCCAGGGATTTGCCTTGGCACTGGCGCGAGCCCGGGTCAGATCGCTCAGCCGTAGCCGTTGCTGCACGGGTGCCAAGTTGGTGAAAAAACCCAAAAGTAGGCATTTTCAATGGGGTTTCTGGACCACTTGACCTTGACCGAGAGATTGGAACCTCTGAACGCGGCAAGGTGGGCGGGTCCCCTGGGCACGTTGGCGAGCCCAGGTCAGATGGCTCAGCCGATGGGCGTGCACTAGTCGTGACCAATTTGCTTACTTTTGTGCCGTGTTCAATCGCCGCTTTGACCCCCTTGACCTTGTCAGACGGACCCCAAATCCTTATCACCTTAGGTCCAGGTGGTCCCCTGGTCTCTGGCGCGAGCCCAGGTCAGATCGCACGGCCGAAGTCATTGCTCCATGCGACTCAAATTGGCAAAAACGGCAAAATGGGTCGACCTTGAGCTTGACCGATCGACCCGAAACTCTGCATGTTGCAGGTCCAGATGGACCCTTGGTCACTGCCGCGAGCCCAGGTCAGATCGCACAGGCTAAAGGCATGCGGTTCCCCCTTGAAAAGACCAAAACACACCCAAAGGCCTTCACTATTGGCACGTTGTTAAGCAGTTTTCTACCCCTTTGGCTTGACCCGTCAACCCGAAACTCATAGGGCCTCAAGTCCAGGGATTTGTCTTGGCACTGGCGCAAGCCCGGGTCAGATCGCTCAGCCATAGCCGTTGCTGCACGGGTGCCAAGTTGGTGAAAAAACCCAAAAGTAGGCATTTTCAATGGGGTTTCTGGACCACTTGACCTTGACCGAGAGATTGGAACCTCTGAACGCGGCAAGGTGGGCGGGTCCCCTGGGCACGTTGGCGAGCCCAGGTCGGATGGCTCAGCCGATGGGCGTGCACTAGTCGTGACCAATTTGCTTACTTTTGTGCCGTGTTCAATCGCCGCTTTGACCCCCTTGACCTTGTCAGACGGACCCCAAATCCTTATCGCCTTAGGTCCAGGTGGTCCCCTGGTCTCTGGCGCGAGCCCAGGTCAGATGGCACGGCCGAAGCCATTGCTCCATGCGACTCAAATTGGCAAAAACGGCAAAATGGGTCGACCTTGAGCTTGACCGATCGACCCGAAACTCTGCATGTTGCAGGTCCAGATGGACCCTTGGTCACTGCCGCGAGCCCAGGTCAGATCGCACAGGCTAAAGGCATGCGGTTCCCCCTTGAAAAGACCAAAACACACCAAAAGGCCTTCACTATTGGCACATTGGGAAGCAGTTTTCTACCCCTTTGGCTTGACCCGTCAACCCGAAACTCATAGGGCCTCAAGTCCAGGGATTTGTCTTGGCACTGGCTCAAGCCCGGGTCAGATCGCTCAGCCGTAGCCGTTGCTGCACGGGTGCCAAGTTGGTGAAAAAACCCAAAAGTAGGCATTTTCAATGGGGTTTCTGGACCACTTGACCTTGACCGAGAGATTGGAACCTCTGAACGCGGCAAGGTGGGCGGGTCCCCTGGGCACGTTGGCGAGCCCAGGTCGGATGGCTCAGCCGATGGGCGTGCACTAGTCGTGACCAATTTGCTTACTTTTGTGCCGTGTTCAATCGCCTCTTTGACCCCCTTGACCTTGTCAGACGGACCCCAAATCCTTATCGCCTTAGGTCCAGGTGGTCCCCTGGTCTCTGGCGCGAGCCCAGGTCAGATCGCACGGCCGAAGCCATTGCTCCATGCGACTCAAATTGGCAAAAACGGCAAAATGGGTCGACCTTGAGCTTGACCGATCGAATCGAAACTCTGCATGTTGCAGGTCCAGATGGACCCTTGGTCACTGCCGCGAGCCCAGGTCAGATCGCACAGGCTAAAGGCATGCGGTTCCCCCTTGAAAAGACCAAAACACACCCAAAGGCCTTCACTATTGGCACGTTGGGAAGCAGTTTTCTACCCCTTTGGCTTGACCCGTCAACCCGAAACTCATAGGGCCTCAAGTCCAGGGATTTGTCTTGGCACTGGCGTGAGCCCGGGTCAGATCGCTCAGCCGTAGCCGTTGCTGCACGGGTGCCAAGTTGGTGAAAAAACCCAAAAGTAGGCATTTTCAATGGGGTTACTGGACCACTTGACCTTGACCTAGAGATTGGAACCTCTGAACGCGGCAAGGTGGGCGGGTCCCCTGGGCACGTTGGCGAGCCCAGGTCGGATGGCTCAGCCGATGGGCGTGCACTAGTCGTGACCAATTTGCTTACTTTTGTGCCGTGTTCAATCGCCGCTTTGACCCCCTTGACCTTGTCAGACGGACCCCATATCCTTATCGCCTTAGGTCCAGGTGGTCCCCTGGTCTCTGGCGCGAGCCCAGGTCAGATCGCACGGCCGAAGCCATTGCTCCATGCGACTCAAATTGGCAAAAACGGCAAAATGGGTCGACCTTGAGCTTGACCGATCGACCCGAAACTCTGCATGTTGCAGGTCCAGATGGACCCTTGGTCACTGCCGCGAGCCCAGGTCAGATCGCACAGGCTAAAGGCATGCGGTTCCCCCTTGAAAAGACCAAAACACACCCAAAGGCCTTCACTATTGGCACGTTGGGAAGCAGTTTTCTACCCCTTTGGCTTGACCCGTCAACCCGAAACTCATAGGGCCTCAAGTCCAGGGATTTGTCTTGGCACTGGCGCAAGCCCGGGTCAGATCCTCAGCCGTAGCCGTTGCTGCACGGGTGCCAAGTTGGTGAAAAAACCCAAAAGTAGGCATTTTCAATGGGGTTACTGGACCACTTGACCTTGACCGAGAGATTGGAACCTCTGAACGCGGCAAGGTGGGCGGGTCCCCTGGGCACTTTGTCGAGCCCAGTTCGGATGGCTCAGCCGATGGGCGTGCACTAGTCGTGACCAATTTGCTTACTTTTGTGCCGTGTTCAATCGCCGCTTTGACCCCCTTGACCTTGTCAGACGGACCCCAAATCCTTATCGCCTTAGGTCCAGGTGGTCCCCTGGTCTCTGGCGCGAGCCCAGGTCAGATCGCACGGCCGAAGCCATTGCTCCATGCGACTCAAATTGGCAAAAACGGCAAAATGGGTCGACCTTGAGCTTGACCGATCGACCCGAAACTCTGCATGTTGCAGGTCCAGATGGACCCTTGGTTACTGCCGCGAGCCCAGGTCAGATCGCACAGGCTAAAGGCATGCGGTTCCCCCTTGAAAAGACCAAAACACACCCAAAGGCCTTCACTATTGGCACGTTGGGAAGCAGTTTTCTACCCCTTTGGCTTGACCCGTCAACCCGAAACTCATAGGGCCTCAAGTCCAGGGATTTGTCTTGGCACTGGCGCGAGCCCGGGTCAGATCGCTCAGCCGTAGCCGTTGCTGCACGGGTGCCAAGTTGGTGAAAAAACCCAAAAGTAGGCATTTTCAATGGGGTTTCTGGACCACTTGACCTTGACCGAGAGATTGGAACCTCTGAACGCGGCAAGGTGGGCGGGTTCCCTGGGCACGTTGGCGAGCCCAGGTCGGATGGCTCAGCCGATGGGCGTGCACTAGTCGTGACCAATTTGCTTACTTTTGTGCCGTGTTCAATCGCCGCTTTGACCCCCTTGACCTTGTCAGACGGACCCCAAATCCTTATCGCCTTAGGTCCAGGTGGTCCCCTGGTCTCTGGCGCGAGCCCAGGTCAGATCGCACGGCCGAAGCCATTGCTCCATGCGACTCAAATTGGCAAAAATGGCAAAATGGGGCGACCTTGAGCTTGACCGATCGACCCGAAACTCTGCATGTTGCAGGTCCAGATGGACCCTTGGTCACTGCCGCGAGCCCAGGTCAGATCGCACAGGCTAAAGGCATGCGGTTCCCCCTTGAAAAGACCAAAACACACCCAAAGGCCTTCACTATTGGCACGTTGGAAAGCAGTTTTCTACCCCTTTGGCTTGACCCGTCAACCGGAAACTCATAGGGCCTCAAGTCCAGGGATTTGTCTTGGCACTGGCGCAAGCCCGGGTCAGATCGCTCAGCCGTAGCCGTTGCTGCACGGGTGCCAAGTTGGTGAAAAAACCCAAAAGTAGGCATTTTCAATGGGGTTTCTGGACCACTTGACCTTGACCGAGAGATTGGAACCTCTGAACGCGGCAAGGTGGGCGGGTCCCCTGGGCACGTTGGCGAGCCCAGGTCGGATGGCTCAGCCGATGGGCGTGCACTAGTCGTGACCAATTTGCTTACTTTTGTGCCGTGTTCAATCGCCGCTTTGACCCCCTTGACCTTGTCAGACGGACCCCAAATCCTTATCGCCTTAGGTCCAGGTGGTCCCCTGGTCTCTGGCGCGAGCCCAGGTCAGATCGCACGGCCGAAGCCATTGCTCCATGCGACTCAAATTGGCAAAAACGGCAAAATGGGTCGACCTTGAGCTTGACCGATCGACCCGAAACTCTGCATGTTGCAGGTCCAGATGGACCCTTGGTCACTGCCGCGAGCCCAGGTCAGATCGCACAGGCTAAAGGCATGTGGTTCCCCCTTGAAAAGACCAAAACACACCCAAAGGCCTTCACTATTGGCACGTTGGGAAGCAGTTTTCTACCCCTTTGGCTTGACCCGTCAACCCGAAACGCATAGGGCCTCAAGTCCAGGGATTTGTCTTGGCACTGGCGCGAGCCCGGGTCAGATCGCTCAGCCGTAGCTGTTGCTGCACGGGTGCCAAGTTGGTGAAAAAACCCAAAAGTAGGCATTTTCAATGGGGTTTCTGGACCACTTGACCTTGACCGAGAGATTGGAACCTCTGAACGCGGCAAGGTGGGCGGGTCCCCTGGGCACGTTGGCGAGCCCAGGTCGGATGGCTCAGCCGATGGGCGTGCACTAGTCGTGACCAATTTGCTTACTTTTGTGCCGTGATCAATCGCCGCTTTGACCCCCTTGACCTTGTCAGACGGACCCCAAATCCTTATCGCCTTAGGTCCAGGTGGTCCCCTGGTCTCTGGCGCGAGCCCAGGTCAGATCGCACGGTCAAAGCCATTGCTCCATGCGACTCAAATTGGCAAAAACGTCAAAATGGGTCGACCTTAAGCTTGACCGATCGACCCGAAACTCTGCATGTTGCAGGTCCAGATGGACCCTTGGTCACTGCCGCGAGCCCAGGTCAGATCGCACAGGCTAAAGGCATGCGGTTCCCCCTTGAAAAGACCAAAACACACCCAAAGGCCTTCACTATTGGCACGTTGGGAAGCAGTTTTCTACCCCTTTTGCTTGACCCGTCAACCCGAAACTCATAGGGCCTCAAGTCCAGGGATTTGTCTTGGCACTGGCGCGAGCCCGGGTCAGACCGCTCAGCCGTAGCCGTTGCTGCACGGGTGCCAAGTTGTCGAAAAAACCCAAAAGTAGGCATTTTCAATGGGGTTTCTGGACCACTTGACCTTGACCGAGAGATTGGAACCTCTGAACGCGGCAAGGTGGGCGGGTCCCCTGGGCACGTTGGCGAGCCCAGGTCGGATGGCTCAGCCGATGGGCGTGCACTAGTCGTGACCAATTTGCTTACTTTTGTGCCGTGTTCAATCGCCGCTTTGACCCCCTTGACCTTGTCAGACGGACCCCAAATCCTTATCGCCTTAGGTCCAGGTGGTCCCCTGGTCTCTGGCGCGAGCCCAGGTCAGATCGCACGGCCGAAGCCATTGCTCCATGCGACTCAAATTGGCAAAAACGGCAAAATGGGTCGACCTTGAGCTTGACCGATCGACCCGAAACTCTGCATGTTGCAAGTCCAGATGGACCCTTGTCACTGCCGCGAGCCCAGGTCAGATCGCACGGGCTAAAGGCATGCGGTTCCCCCTTGAAAAGACCAAAACACACCCAAAGGCCTTCACTATTGGCACGTTGGGAAGCAGTTTTCTACCCCTTGGGCTTGACCCGTCAACCCGAAACTCATAGGGCCTCAAGTCCAGGGATTTGTCTTGGCACTGGCGCGAGCCCGGGTCAGATCGCTCATTCGTAGCCGTTGCTGCACGGGTGCCAAGTTGGTGAAAAAACCCAAAAGTAGGCATTTTCAATGGGGTTTCTGGACCACTTGACCTTGACCGAGAGATTGGAACCTCTGAACGCGGCAAGGTGGGCGGGTCCCCTGGGCACGTTGGCGAGCCCAGGTCGGATGGCTCAGCCGATGGGCGTGCACTAGTCGTGACCAATTTGCTTACTTTTGTGCCGTGTTCAATCGCCGCTTTGACCCCCTTGACCTTGTCAGACGGACCCCAAATCCTTATCGCCTTAGGTCCAGGTGGTCCCCTGGTCTCTGGCGCGAGCCCAGGTCAGATCGCACGGCCGAAGCCATTGCTCCATGCGACTCAAATTGGCAAAAACGGCAAAATGGGTCGACCTTGAGCTTGACCGATCGACCCGAAACTCTGCATGTTGCAGGTCCAGATGGACCCTTGGTCACTGCCGCGAGCCCAGGTCAGATAGCACAGGCTAAAGGCATGCGGTTCCCCCTTGAAAAGACCAAAACACACCCAAATGCCTTCACTATTGGCACGTTGGGAAGCAGTTTTCTACCCCTTTGGCTTGACCCGTCAACCCGAAACTCATAGGGCCTCAAGTCCAGGGATTTGTCTTGGCACTGGCGCGAGCCCGGGTCAGATCGCTCAGCCGTAGCCATTGCTGCACGGGTGCCAAGTTGTTGAAAAAACCCAAAAGTAGGCATTTTCAATGGGGTTTCTGGACCACTTGACCTTGACCGAGAGATTGGAACCTCTGAACGCGGCAAGGTGGGCGGGTCCCCTGGGCACATTGGCGAGCCCAGGTCGGATGGCTCAGCCGATGGGCGTGCACTAGTCGTGACCAATTTGCTTACTTTTGTGCCGTGTTCAATCGCCGCTTTGACCCCCTTGACCTTGTCAGACGGACCCCAAATCCTTATCGCCTTAGGTCCAGGTGGTCCCCTGGTCTCTGGCGCGAGCCCAGGTCAGATCGCACGGCCGAAGCCATTGCTCCATGCGACTCAAATTGGCAAAAACGGCAAAATGGGTCGACCTTGAGCTTGACCGATCGACCCGAAACTCTGCATGTTGCAGGTCCAGATGGACCCTTGGTCACTGCCGCGAGCCCAGGTCAGATCGCACAGGCTAAAGGCATGCGGTTCCCCCTTGAAAAGACCAAAACACACCCAAAGGCCTTCACTATTGGCACGTTGGGAAGCAGTTTTCTACCCCTTTGGCTTGACCCGTCAACCTGAAACTCATAGGGCCTCAAGTCCAGGGATTTGTCTTGGCACTGGCGCGAGCCCGGGTCAGATCGCTCAGCCGTAGCCGTTGCTGCACGGGTGCCAAGTTGGTGAAAAAACCCAAAAGTAGGCATTTTCAATGGGGTTTCTGGACCACTTGACCTTGACCGAGAGATTGGAACCTCTGAACGCGGCAAGGTGGGCGGGTCCCCTGGGCACGTTGGCGAGCCCAGGTCAGATGGCTCAGCCGATGGGCGTGCACTAGTCGTGACCAATTTGCTTACTTTTGTGCCGTGTTCAATCGCCGCTTTGACCCCCTTGACCTTGTCAGACGGACCCCAAATCCTTATCGCCTTAGGTCCAGGTGGTCCCCTGGTCTCTGGCGCGAGCCCAGGTCAGATCGCACGGCCGAAGCCATTGCTCCATGCGACTCAAATTGGCAAAAACGGCAAAATGGGTCGACCTTGAGCTTGACCGATCGACCCGAAACTCTGCATGTTGCAGGTCCAGATGGACCCTTGGTCACTGCCGCGAGCCCAGATCAGATAGCACAGGCTAAAGGCATGCGGTTCCCCCTTGAAAAGACCAAAACACACCCAAAGGCCTTCACTATTGGCACGTTGGGAAGCAGTTTTCTACCCCTTTGGCTTGACCCGTCAACCCAAAACTCATAGGGCCTCAAGTCCAGGGATTTGTCTTGGCACTGGCGCGAGCCCGGGTCAGATCGCTCAGCCGTAGCCGTTGCTGCACGGGTGCCAAGTTGGTGAAAAAACCCAAAAGTAGGCATTTTCAATGGGGTTTCTGGACCACTTGACCTTGACCGAGAGATTGGAACCTCTGAACGCGGCAAGGTGGGCGGGTCCCCTGGGCACGTTGGCGAGCCCAGGTCGGATGGCTCAGCCGATGGGCGTGCACTAGTCGTGACCAATTTGCTTACTTTTGTGCCGTGTTCAATCGCCCCTTTGACCCCCTTGACCTTGTCAGACGGACCCCAAATCCTTATCGCCTTAGGTCCAGGTGGTCCCCTGGTCTCTGGCGCGAGCCCAGGTCAGATCGCACGGCCGAAGCCATTGCTCCATGCGACTCAAATTGGCAAAAACGGCAAAATGGGTCGACCTTGAGCTTGACCGATCGACCTGAAACTCTGCATGTTGCAGGTCCAGATGGACCCTTGGTCACTGCCGCGAGCCCAGATCAGATAGCACAGGCTAAAGGCATGCGGTTCCCCCTTGAAAAGACCAAAACACACCCAAAGGCCTTCACTATTGGCACGTTGGGAAGCAGTTTTCTACCCCTTTGGCTTGACCCGTCAACCCATAACTCATAGGGCCTCAAGTCCAGAGATTTGTCTTGGCACTGGCGCGAGCCCGGGTCAGATCGCTCAGCCGTAGCCGTAGCTGCACGGGTGCCAAGTTGGTGAAAAAACCCAAAAGTAGCCATTTTCAATGGGGTTTCTGGACCACTTGACCTTGACCGAGAGATTGGAACCTCTGAACGCGGCAAGGTGGGCGGGTCCCCTGGGCACGTTGGCAAGCCCAGGTCGGATGGCTCAGCCGATGGGCGTGCACTAGTCGTGACCAATTTGCTTACTTTTGTGCCGTGTTCAATCGTCGCTTTGACCCCCTTGACCTTGTCAGACGGACCCCAAATCCTTATCGCCTTAGGTCCAGGTGGTCCCCTGGTCTCTGGCGCGAGCCCAGGTCAGATCGCAAGGCCGAAGCCATTGCTCCATGCGACTCAAATTGGCAAAAACGGCAAAATGGGTCGACCTTGAGCTTGACCGATCGACCCGAAACTCTGCATGTTGCAGGTCCAGATGGACCCTTGGTCACTGCCGCGAGCCCAGGTCAGATCGCACAGGCTAAAGGCATGCGGTTCCCCCTTGAAAAGACCAAAACACACCCAAAGGCCTTCACTATTGGCACGTTGGGAAGCAGTTTTCTACCCCTTTGGCTTGACCCGTCAACCCGAAACTCATAGGGCCTCAAGTCCAGGGATTTGTCTTGGCACTGGCGCGAGCCCGGGTCAGATCACTCAGCCGTAGCCGTTGCTGCACGGGTGCCAAGTTGGTGAAAAAACCCAAAAGTAGGCATTTTCAATGGGGTTTCTGGACCACTTGACCTTGACCGAGAGATTGGAACCTCTGAACGCGGCAAGGTGGGCGGGTCCCCTGGGCACGTTGGCGAGCCCAGGTCGGATGGCTCAGCCGATGGGCGTGCACTAGTCGTGACCAATTTGCTTACTTTTGTGCCGTGTTCAATCGCCGCTTTGACCCCCTTGACCTTGTCAGACGGACCCCAAATCCTTATCGCCTTAGGTCCAGGTGGTCCCCTGGTCTCTGGCGCGAGCCCAGGTCAGATCGCACGGTCGAAGCCATTGCTCCATGCGACTCAAATTGGCAAAAACGGCAAAATGGGTCGACCTTGAGCTTGACCGATCGACCCGAAACTCTGCATGTTGCAGGTCCAGATGGACCCTTGGTCACTGCCGCGAGCCCAGGTCAGATCGCACAGGCTAAAGGCATGCGGTTCCCCCTTGAAAAGACCAAAACACACCCAAAGGCCTTCACTATTGGCACGTTGGGAAGCAGTTTTCTACCCCTTTGGCTTGACCCGTCAACCCGAAACTCATAGGGCCTCAAGTCCAGGGATTTGTCTTGGCACTGGCGCGAGCCCGGGTCAGATCGCTCAGCCGTAGCCGTTGCTGCACGGGTGCCAAGTTGGTGAAAAAAACCAAAAGTAGGCATTTTCAATGGGGTTTCTGGACCACTTGACCTTGACCGAGAGATTGGAACCTCTGAACGCGGCAAGGTGGGCGGGTCCCCTGGGCACGTTGGCGAGCCCAGGTCGGATGGCTCAGCCGATGGGCGTGCACTAGTCGTGACCAATTTGCTTACTTTTGTGCCGTGTTCAATCGCCGCTTTGACCCCCTTGACCTTGTCAGACGGACCCCAAATCCTTATCGCCTTAGGTCCAGGTGGTCCCCTGGTCTCTGGCGCGAGCCCAGGTCAGATCGCACGGCCGAAGCCATTGCTCCATGCGACTCAAATTGGCAAAAACGGCAAAATGGGTCGACCTTGAGCTTGACCGATCGACCCGAAACTCTGCATGTTGCAGGTCCAGATGGACCCTTGGTCACTGCCGCGAGCCCAGGTCAGATAGCACAGGCTAAAAGCATGCGGTTCCCCCTTGAAAAGACCAAAACACACCCAAAGGCCTTCACTATTGGCACGTTGGGAAGCAGTTTTCTACCCCTTTGGCTTGACCCGTCAACCCAAAACTCATAGGGCCTCAAGTCCAGGGATTTGTCTTGGCACTGGCGCAAGCCCGGGTCAGATCGCTCAGCCGTAGCCGTTGCTGATCGGGTGCCAAGTTGGTGAAAAAACCCAAAAGTAGGCATTTTCAATGGGGTTTCTGGACCACTTGACCTTGATCGAGAGATTGGAACCTCTGAACGCGGCAAGGTGGGCGGGTCCCCTGGGCACGTTGGCGAGCCCAGGTCGGATGGCTCAGCCGATGGGCGTGCACTAGTCGTGACCAATTTGCTTACTTTTGTGCCGTGTTCAATCGCCGCTTTGACCCCCTTGACCTTGTCAGACGGACCCCAAATCCTTATCGCCTTAGGTCCAGGTGGTCCCCTGGTCTCTGGCGCGAGCCCAGGTCAGATCGCACGGCCGAAGCCATTGCTCCATGCGACTCAAATTGGCAAAAACGGCAAAATGGGTCGACCTTGAGCTTGACCGATCGACCCGAAACTCTGCATGTTGCAGGTCCAGATGGACCCTTGGTCACTGCCGCGAGCCCAGGTCAGATCGCACAGGCTAAAGGCATGCGGTTCCCCCTTGAAAAGACCAAAACACACCCAAAGGCCTTCACTATTGGCACGTTGGGAAGCAGTTTTCTACCGCTTTGGCTTGACCCGTCAACCCGAAACTCATAGGGCCTCAAGTCCAGGGATTTGTCTTGGCACTGGCGCGAGCCCGGGTCAGATCGCTCAGCCGTAGCCGTTGCTGCACGGGTGCCAAGTTGGTGAAAAAACCCAAAAGTAGGCATTTTCAATGGGGTTTCTGGACCACTTGACCTTGACCGAGAGATTGGAACCTCTGAACGCGGCAAGGTGGGCGGGTCCCCTGGGCATGTTGGCGAGCCCAGGTCTGATGGCTCAGCCGATGGGCGTGCACTAGTCGTGACCAATTGACTTACTTTTGTGCCGTGTTCAATCGCCGCTTTGACCCCCTTGACCTTGTCAGACGGACCCCAAATCCTTATCGCCTTAGGTCCAGGTGGTCCCCTGGTCTCTGGCGCGAGCCCAGGTCAGATCGCACGGCCGAAGCCATTGCTCCATGCGACTCAAATTGGCAAAAACGGCAAAATGGGTCGACCTTGAGCTTGACCGATCGACCCGAAACTCTGCATGTTGCAGGTCCAGATGGACCCTTGGTCACTGCCGCGAGCCCAGGTCAGATCGCACAGGCTAAAGGCATGCGGTTCCCCCTTGAAAAGACCAAAACACACCCAAAGGCCTTCACTATTGGCACGTTGGGAAGCAGTTTTCTAACCCTTTGGCTTGACCCGTCAACCCGAAACTCATAGGGCCTCAAGTCCAGGGATTTGTCTTGGCACTGGCGCGAGCCCGGGTCAGATGGCTCAGCCGTAGCCGTTGCTGCACGGGTGCCAAGTTGGTGAAAAAACCCAAAAGTAGGCATTTTCAATGGGGTTTCTGGACCACTTGACCTTGACCGAGAGATTGGAACCTCTGAACGCGGCAAGGTGGGCGGGTCACCTGGGCACGTTGGCTAGCCCAGGTCGGATGGCTCAGCCGATGGGCGTGCACTAGTCGTGACCAATTTGCTTACTTTTGTGCCTTGTTCAAACGCCGCTTTGACCCCCTTGACCTTGTCAGACGGACCCCAAATCCTTATCGCCTTAGGTCCAGGTGGTCCCCTGGTCTCTGGCGCGAGCCCAGGTCAGATCGCACGGCCGAAGCCATTGCTCCATGCGACTCAAATTGGCAAAAACGGCAAAATGGGTCGACCTTGAGCTTGACCGATCGACCCGAAACTCTGCATGTTGCAGGTCCAGATGGACCCTTGGTCACTGCCGCGAGCCCAGGTCAGATCGCACAGGCTAAAGGCATGCGGTTCCCCCTTGAAAAGACCAAAACACACCCAAAGGCCTTCACTATTGGCACGTTGGGAAGCAGTTTTCTACCCCTTTGGCTTGACCCGTCAACCTGAAACTCATAGGGCCTCAAGTCCAGGGATTTGTCGTGGCACTGGCGTGAGCCCGGGTCAGATCGCTCAGCCGTAGCCGTTGCTGCACGGGTGCCAAGTTGGTGAAAAAACCCAAAAGTAGGCATTTTCAATGGGGTTTCTGGACCACTTGACCTTGACCGAGAGATTGGAACCTCTGAACGCGGCAAGGTGGGCGGGTCCCCTGGGCACGTTGGCGAGCCCAGGTCGGATGGCTCAGCCGATGGGCGTGCACTAGTCGTGACCAATTTGCTTACTTTTGTGCCGTGTTCAATCGCCGCTTTGACCCCCTTGACCTTGTCAGACGGACCCCAAATCCTTATCGCCTTAGGTCCAGGTGGTCCCCTGGTCTCTGGCGCGAGCCCAGGTCAGATCGCACGGCCGAAGCCATTGCTCCATGCGACTCAAATTGGCAAAAACGGCAAAATGGGTCGACCTTGAGCTTGACCGATCGACCCGAAACTCTGCATGTTGCAGGTCCAGATGGACCCTTGGTCACTGCCGCGAGCCCAGGTCAGATCGCACAGGCTAAAGGCATGCGGTTCCCCCTTGAAAAGACCAAAACACACCCAAAGGCTTTCACTATTGGCACGTTGGGAAGCAGTTTTCTACCCCTTTGGCTTGACCCGTCAACCCGAAACTCATAGGGCCTCAAGTCCAGGGATTTGTCTTGGCACTGGCGCGAGCCCGTGTCAGATCGCTCAGCCGTAGCCGTTGCTGCACGGGTGCCAAGTTGGTGAAAAAACCCAAAAGTAGGCATTTTCAATGGGGTTTCTGGACCACTTGACCTTGACCGAGAGATTGGAACCTCTGAACGCGGCAAGGTGGGCGGGTCCCCTGGGCACGTTGGCGAGCCCAGGTCGGATGGCTCAGCCGATGGGCGTGCACTAGTCGTGACAAATTTGCTTACTTTTGTGCCGTGTTCAATCGCCGCTTTGACCCCCTTGACCTTGTCAGACGGACCCTAAATCCTTATCGTTTTAGGTCCAGGTGGTCCCCTGGTCTCTGGCGCGAGCCCAGGTCAGATCGCACGGCCGAAGCCATTGCTCCATGCGACTCAAATTGGCAAAAACGGCAAAATGGGTCGACCTTGAGCTTGACCGATCGACCCGAAACTCTGCATGTTGCAGGTCCAGATGGACCCTTGGTCACTGCCGCGAGCCCAGGTCAGATCGCACAGGCTAAAGGCATGCGGTTCCCCCTTGAAAAGACCAAAACACACCCAAAGGCCTTCACTATTGGCACGTTGGGAAGCAGTTTTCTACCCCTTTGGCTTGACCCGTCAACCCGAAACTCATAGGGCCTCAAGTCCAGGGATTTGTCTTGGCACTGGCGCGAGCCCGGGTCAGATCACTCAGCCGTAGCCGTTGCTGCACGGGTGCCAAGTTGGTGAAAAAAACCAAAAGTAGGCATTTTCAATGGGGTTTCTGGACCACTTGACCTTGACCGAGAGATTGGAACCTCTGAACGCGGCAAGGTGGGCGGGTCCCCTGGGCATGTTGGCGAGCCCAGGTCGGATGGCTCAGCCGATGGGCGTGCACTAGTCGTGACCAATTTGCTTACTTTTGTGCCGTGTTCAATCGCCGCTTTGACCTCCTTGACCTTATCAGACGGACCCCAAATCCTTATCGCCTTAGGTCAAGGTGGTCCCCTGGTCTCTGGCGCGAGCCCAGGTCAGATCGCACGGCCGAAGCCATTGCTCCATGCGACTCAAATTGGCAAAAACGGCAAAATAGGTCGACCTTGAGCTTGACCGATCGACCCGAAACTCTGCATGTTGCAGGTCCAGATGGACCCTTGGTCACTGCCGCGAGCCCAGGTCAGATCGCACAGGCTAAAGGCATGCGGTTCCCCCTTGAAAAGACCAAAACACACCCAAAGGCCTTCACTATTGGCACGTTGGGAAGCAGTTTTCTACCCCTTTGGCTTGACCCGTCAACCCGAAACTCATAGGGCCTCAAGTCCAGGGATTTGTCTTGGCACTGGCGCGAGCCCGGGTCAGATCACTCAGCCGTAGCCGTTGCTGCACGGGTGCCAAGTTGGTGAAAAAACCCAAAAGTAGGCATTTTCAATGGGGTTTCTGGACCACTTGACCTTGACCGAGAGATTGGAACCTCTGAACGCGGCAAGGTGGGCGGGTCCCCTGGGCACGTTGGCGAGCCCAGGTCGGATGGCTCAGCCGATGGGCGTGCACTAGTCGTGACCAATTTGCTTACTTTTGTGCCGTGTTCAATCGCCGCTTTGACCCCCTTGACCTTGTCAGACGGACCCCAAATCCTTATCGCCTTAGGTCCAGGTGGTCCCCTGGTCTCTGGCGCGAGCCCAGGTCAGATCGCACGGCCGAAGCCATTGCTCCATGCAACTCAAATTGGCAAAAACGGCAAAATGGGTCGACCTTGAGCTTGACCGATCGACCCGAAACTCTGCATGTTGCAGGTCCAGATGGACCCTTGGTCACTGCCGCGAGCCCAGGTCAGATCGCACAGGCTAAAGGCATGCGGTTCCCCCTTGAAAAGACCAAAACACACCCAAAGGCCTTCACTATTGGCACGTTGGGAAGCAGTTTTCTACCCCTTTGGCTTGACCCGTCAACCCGAAACTCATAGGGCCTCAAGTCCAGGGATTTGTCTTGGCACTGGCGCAAGCCCGGGTCAGATCGCTCAGCCGTAGCCGTTGCTGCACGGGTGCCAAGTTGGTGAAAAAACCCAAAAGTAGGCATTTTCAATGGGGTTTCTGGACCACTTGACCTTGACCGAGAGATTGGAACCTCTGAACGCGGCAAGGTGGGCGGGTCCCCTGGACACGTTGGCGAGCCCAGGTCGGATGGCTCAGCCGATGGGCGTTCACTAGTCGTGACCAATTTGCTTACTTTGGTGCCGTGTTCAATCGCCGCTTTGACCCCCTTGACCTTGTCAGACGGACCCCAAATCCTTATCGCCTTAGGTCCAGGTGGTCCCCTGGTCTCTGGCGCGAGCCCAGGTCAGATCGCACGGCCGAAGCCATTGCTCCATGCGACTCAAATTGGCAAAAACGGCAAAATGGGTCGACCTTGAGCTTGACCGATCGACCCGAAACTCTGCATGTTGCAGGTCCAGATGGACCCTTGGTCACTGCCGCGAGCCCAGGTCAGATCGCACAGGCTAAAGGCATGCGGTTCCCCCTTGAAAAGACCAAAACACACCCAAAGGCCTTCACTATTGGCATGTTGGGAAGCAGTTTTCTACCCCTTTGGCTTGACCCGTCAACCCGAAACTCATAGGGCCTCAAGTCCAGGGATTTGTCTTGGCACTGGCGCGAGCCCGGGTCAGATCGCTCAGCCGTAGCCGTTGCTGCACGGGTGCCAAGTGGGTGAAAAAACCCAAAAGTAGGCATTTTCAATGGGGTTTCTGGACCACTTGACCTTGACCGAGAGATTGGAACCTCTGAACGCGGCAAGGTGGGTGGGTCCCCTGGGCACGTTGGCTAGCCCAGGTCGGATGGCTCAGCCGATGGGCGTGCACTAGTCGTGACCAATTTGCTTACTTTTGTGCCGTGTTCAATCACCGCTTTGACCCCCTTGACCTTGTCAGACGGACCCCAAATCCTTATCGCCTTAGGTCCAGGTGGTCCCCTGGTCTCTGGCGCGAGCCCAGGTCAGATCGCACGGCCAAAGCCATTGCTCCATGCGACTCAAATTGGCAAAAACGGCAAAATGGGTCGACCTTGAGCTTGACCGATCGACCCGAAACTCTGCATGTTGCAGGTCCAGATGGACCCTTGGTCACTGCTGCGAGCCCAGGTCAGATCGCACAGGCTAAAGGCATGCGGTTCCCCCTTGAAAAGACCAAAACACACCCAAAGGCCTTCACTATTGGCACGTTGGGAAGCAGTTTTCTACCCCTTTGGCTTGACCCGTCAACCCGAAACTCATAGGGCCTCAAGTCCAGGGATTTGTCTTGGCACTGGCGCGAGCCCGGGTCAGATCGCTCAGCCTTAGCCGTTGCTGCACGGGTGCCAAGTTGGTGAAAAAACCCAAAAGTAGGCATTTTCAATGGGGTTTCTGGACCACTTGACCTTGACCGAGAGATTGGAACCTCTGAACGCGGCAAGGTGGGCGGGTCCCCTGGGCACGTTGGCGAGCCCAGGTCGGATGGCTCAGCCGATGGGCGTGCACTAGTCGTGACCAATTTGCTTACTTTTGTGCCGTGTTCAATCGCCGCTTTGACCCCCTTGACCTTGTCAGACGGACCCCAAATCCTTATCGCCTTAGGTCCAGGTGGTCCCCTGGTCTCTGGCGCGAGCCCAGGTCAGATCGCACGGCCGAAGCCATTGCTCCATGCGACTCAAATTGGCAAAAACGGCAAAATGGGTCGACCGTGAGCTTGACCGATCGACCCGAAACTCTGCATGTTGCAGGTCCAGATGGACCCTTGGTCACTGCCGCGAGCCCAGGTCAGATCGCACAGGCTAAAGGCATGCGGTTCCCCCTTGAAAAGACCAAAACACACCCAAAGGCCTTCACTATTGGCACGTTGGGAAGCAGTTTTCTACCCCTTTGGCTTGACCCGTCAACCCGAAACTCATAGGGCCTCAAGTCCAGGGATTTGTCTTGGCACTGGCACGAGCCCGGGTCAGATCGCTCAGCCGTAGCCGTTGCTGCACGGGTGCCAAGTTGGTGAAAAAACCCAAAAGTAGGCATTTTCAATGGGGTTTCTGGACCACTTGACCTTGACCGAGAGATTGGAACCTCTGAACGCGGCAAGGTGGGCGGGTCCCCTGGGCACGTTGGCGAGACCAGGTCGGATGGCTCAGCCGATGGGCGTGCACTAGTCGTGACCAATTTGCTTACTTTTGTGCCGTGTTCAATCGCCGCTTTGACCCCCTTGACCTTGTCAGACGGACCCCAAATCCTTATCGCCTTAGGTCCAGGTGGTCCCCTGGTCTCTGGCGCGAGCCCAGGTCAGATCGCACGGCCGAAGCCATTGCTCCATGCGACTCAAATTGGCAAAAACGGCAAAATGGGTCGACCTTGAGCTTGACCGATCGACCCGAAACTCTGCATGTTGCAGGTCCAGATGGACCCTTGGTCACTGCCGCGAGCCCAGGTCAGATCGCACAGGCTAAAGGCATGCGGTTCCCCCTTGAAAAGACCAAAACACACCCAAAGGCCTTCACTATTGGCACGTTGGGAAGCAGTTTTCTACCCCTTTGGCTTGACCCGTCAACCCGAAACTCATAGGGCCTCAAGTCCATTGATTTGTCTTGGCACTGGCGCGAGCCCGGGTCAGATCGCTCAGCCGTAGCCGTTGCTGCACGGGTGCCAAGTTGGTGAAAAAACCCAAAAGTAGGCATTTTCAATGGGGTTTCTGGACCACTTGACCTTGACCGAGAGATTGGAACCTCTGAACGCGGCAAGGTGGGCGGGTCCCCTGGGCACGTTGGCGAGACCAGGTCGGATGGCTCAGCCGATGGGCGTGCACTAGTCGTGACCAATTTGCTTACTTTTGTGCCGTGTTCAATCGCCGCTTTGACCCCCTTGACCTTGTCAGACGGACCCCAAATCCTTATCGCCTTAGGTCCAGGTGGTCCCCTGGTCTCTGGCGCGAGCCCAGGTCAGATCGCACGGCCGAAGCCATTGCTCCATGCGACTCAAATTGGCAAAAACGGCAAAATGGGTCGACCTTGAGCTTGACCGATCGACCCGAAACTCTGCATGTTGCAGGTCCAGATGGACCCTTGGTCACTGCCGCGAGCCCAGGTCAGATCGCACAGGCTAAAGGCATGCGGTTCCCCCTTGAAAAGACCAAAACACACCCAAAGGCCTTCACTATTGGCACGTTGGGAAGCAGTTTTCTACCCCTTTGGCTTGACCCGTCAACCCGAAACTCATAGGGCCTCAAGTCCAGGGATTTGTCTTGGCACTGGCGTGAGCCCGGGTCAGATTACTCAGCCGTAGCCGTTGCTGCACGGGTGCCAAGTTGGTGAAAAAACCCAAAAGTAGGCATTTTCAATGGGGTTTCTGGACCACTTGACCTTGACCGAGAGATTGGAACCTCTGAACGCGGCAAGGTGGGCAGGTCCCCTGGGCACGTTGGCGAGCCCAGTTCGGATGGCTCAGCCGATGGGCGTGCACTAGTCGTGACCAATTTGCTTACTTTTGTGCCGTGTTCAATCGCCGCTTTGACCCCCTTGACCTTGTCAGACGGACCCCAAATCCTTATCGCCTTAGGTCCAGGTGGTCCCCTGGTCTCTGGCGCGAGCCCAGGTCAGATCGCACGGCCAAAGCCATTGCTCCATGCGACTCAAATTGGCAAAAACGGCAAAATGGGTCGACCTTGAGCTTGAGCGATCGACCCGAAACTCTGCATGTTGCAGGTCCAGATGGACCCTTGGTCACTGCCGCGAGCCCAGGTCAGATCGCACAGGCTAAAGGCATGCGGTTCCCCCTTGAAAAGACCAAAACACACCCAAAGGCCTTCACTATTGGCACGTTGGGAAGCAGTTTTCTACCCCTTTGGCTTGACCCGTCAACCCGAAACTCATAGGGCCTCAAGTCCAGGGATTTGTCTTGGCACTGGCGCGAGCCTGGGTCAGATCGCTCAGCCGTAGCGGTTGCTGCACGGGTGCCAAGTTGGTGAAAAAACCCAAAAGTAGTTATTTTCAATGGGGTTTCTGGACCACTTGACCTTGACCGAGAGATTGGAACCTCTGAACGCGGCAAGGTGGGCGGGTCCCCTGGGCACGTTGGCGAGCCCAGGTCTGATGGCTCAGCCGATGGGCGTGCACTAGTCGTGACCAATTTGCTTACTTTTGTGCCGTGTTCAATTGCCGCTTTGACCCCCTTGACCTTGTCAGACGGACCCAAAATCCTTATCGCCTTAGGTCCAGGTGGTCCCCTGGTCTCTGACGCGAGCCCAGGTCAGATCGCACGGCCGAAGCCATTGCTCCATGCGACTCAAATTGGCAAAAACGGCAAAATGGGTCGACCTTGAGCTTGACCGATCGACCCGAAACTCTGCATGTTGCAGGTCCAGATGGACCCTTGGTCACTGCCGCGAGCCCAGGTCAGATCGCACAGGCTAAAGGCATGCGGTTCCCCCTTGAAAAGACCAAAACACACCCAAAGGCCTTCACTATTGGCACGTTGGGAAGCAGTTTTCTACCCCTTTGGCTTGACCCGTCAACCCGAAACTCATAGGGCCTCAAGTCCAGAGATTTGTCTTGGCACTGGCGCGAGCCCGGGTCAGATCGCTCAGCCGTAGCCGTTGCTGCACGGGTGCTAAGTTGGTGAAAAAACCCAAAAGTAGGCATTTTCAATGGGGTTTCTGGACCACTTGACCTTGACCGAGAGATTGGAACCTCTGAACGCGGCAAGGTGGGCGGGTCCCCTGGACACGTTGGCGAGCCCAGGTCGGATGGCTCAGCTGATGGGCGTGCACTAGTCGTGACCAATTTGCTTACTTTTGTGCCGTGTTCAATCGCCGCTTTGACCCCCTTGACCTTGTCAGACGGACCCCAAATCCTTATCGCCTTAGGTCCAGGTGGTCCCCTGGTCTCTGGCGCGAGCCCAGGTCAGATCGCACGGCCGAAGCCATTGCTCCATGCGACTCAAATTGGCAAAAACGGCAAAATGGGTCGACCTTGAGCTTGACCGATCGACCCGAAACTCTGCATGTTGCAGGTCCAGATGGACCCTTGGTCACTGCCGCGAGCCCAGGTCAGATCGCACAGGCTAAAGGCATGCGGTTCCCCCTTGAAAAGACCAAAACACACCCAAAGGCCTTCACTATTGGCACGTTGGGAAGGAGTTTTCTACCCCTTTGGCTTGACCCGTCAACCCGAAACTCATAGGGCCTCAAGTCCAGGGATTTGTCTTGGCACTGGCGCAAGCCCGGGTCAGATCGCTCAGCCGTAGCCGTTGCTGCACGGGTGCCAAGTTGGTGAAAAAACCCAAAAGTAGGCATTTTCAATGGGGTTTCTGGACCACTTGACCTTGACCGAGAGATTGGAACCTCTGAACGCGGCAAGGTGGGTGGGTCCCCTGGGCACGTTGGCGAGCCCAGGTCGGATGGCTCAGCCGATGGGCGTGCACTAGTCGTGACCAATTTGCTTACTTTTGTGCCGTGTTCAATCACCGCTTTGACCCCCTTGACCTTGTCAGACGGACCCCAAATCCTTATCGCCTTAGGTCCAGGTGGTCCCCTGGTCTCTGGCGCGAGCCCAGGTCAGATCGCACGGCCGAAGCCATTGCTCCATGCGACTCAAATTGGCAAAAACGGCAAAATGGGTCGACCTTGAGCTTGACCGATCGACCCGAAACTCTGCATGTTGCAGGTCCAGATGGACCCTTGGTCACTGCCGCGAGCCCAGGTCAGATCGCACAGGCTAAAGGCATGCGGTTCCACCTTGAAAAGACCAAAACACACCCAAAGGCCTTCACTATTGGCACGTTGGGAAGCAGTTTTCTACCCCTTTGGCTTGACCCGTCAACCCGAAACTCATAGGGCCTCAAGTCCAGGGATTTGTCTTGGCACTGGCGCGAGCCCGGGTCAGATCACTCAGCCGTAGCCGTTGCTGCACGGGTGCCAAGTTGGTGAAAAAACCCAAAAGTAGGCATTTTCAATGGGGTTTCTGGACCACTTGACCTTGACCGAGAGATTGGAACCTCTGAACGCGGCAAGGTGGGCGGGTCCCCTGGGCACGTTGGCGAGCCCAGTTCGGATGGCTCAGCCGATGGGCGTGCACTAGTCGTGACCAATTTGCTTACTTTTGTGCCGTGTTCAATCGCCACTTTGACCCCCTTGACCTTGTCAGACGGACCCCAAATCCTTATCGCCTTAAGTCCAGGTGGTCCCCTGGTCTCTGGCGCGAGCCCAGGTCAGATCGCACGGCCGAAGCCATTGCTCCATGCGACTCAAATTGGCAAAAACGGCAAAATGGGTCGACCTTGAGCTTGACCGATCGACCCGAAACTCTGCATGTTGCAGGTCCAGATGGACCCTTGGTCACTGCCGCGAGCCCAGGTCAGATCGCACAGGCTAAAGGCATGCGGTTCCCCCTTGAAAAGACCAAAACACACCCAAAGGCCTTCACTATTGGCACGTTGGGAAGCAGTTTTCTACCCCTTTGGCTTGACCCGTCAACCCGAAACTCATAGGGCCTCAAGTCCAGGGATTTGTCTTGGCACTGGCGCAAGCCCGGGTCAGATCGCTCAGCCGTAGCCGTTGCTGCACGGGTGCCAAGTTGGTGAAAAAACCCAAAAGTAGGCATTTTCAATGGGGTTTCTGGACCACTTGACCTTGACCGAGAGATTGGAACCTCTGAACGCGGCAAGGTGGGCGGGTCCCCTGGGCACGTTGGCGAGCCCAGGTCGGATGGCTCAGCCGATGGGCGTGCACTAGTCGTGACCAATTTGCTTACTTTGGTGCCGTGTTCAATCGCCGCTTTGACCCCCTTGACCTTGTCAGACGGACCCCAAATCCTTATCGCCTTAGGTCCAGGTGGTCCCCTGGTCTCTGGCGCGAGCCCAGGTCAGATCGCACGGCCGAAGCCATTGCTCCATGCGACTCAAATTGGCAAAAACGGCAAAATGGGTCGACCTTGAGCTTGACCGATCGACCCGAAACTCTGCATGTTGCAGGTCCAGATGGACCCTTGGTCACTGCCGCGAGCCCAGGTCAGATCGCACAGGCTAAAGGCATGCGGTTCCCCCTTGAAAAGACCAAAACACACCCAAAGGCCTTCACTATTGGCACGTTGGGAAGCAGTTTTCTACCCCTTTGGCTTGACCCGTCAACCCGAAACTCATAGGGCCTCAATACCAGGGATTTGTCTTGGCACTGGCGCGAGCCCGGGTCAGATCACTCAGCCGTAGCCGTTGCTGCACGGGTGCCAAGTTGGTGAAAAAAACCCAAAAGTAGGCATTTTCAATGGGGTTTCTGGACCACTTGACCTTGACCGAGAGATTGGAACCTCTGAACGCGGCAAGGTGGGCGGGTCCCCTGGGCACGTTGGCGAGCCCAGGTCGGATGGCTCAGCCGATGGGCGTGCACTAGTCGTGACCAATTTGCTTACTTTTGTGCCGTGTTCAATCGCCGCTTTGACCCCCTTGACCTTGTCAGACGGACCCCAAATCCTTATCGCCTTAGGTCCAGGTGGTCCCCTGGTCTCTGGCGCGAGCCCAGGTCAGATCGCACGGCCGAAGCCATTGCTCCATGCGACTCAAATTGGCAAAAACGGCAAAATGGGTCGACCTTGAGCTTGACCGATCGACCCGAAACTCTGCATGTTGCAGGTCCAGATGGACCCTTGGTCACTGCCGCGAGCCCAGGTCAGATCGCACAGGCTAAAGGCATGCGGTTCCCCCTTGAAAAGACCAAAACACACCCAAAGGCCTTCACTATTGGCATGTTGGGAAGCAGTTTTCTACCCCTTTGGCTTGACCCGTCAACCCGAAACTCATAGGGCCTCAAGTCCAGGGATTTGTCTTGGCACTGGCGCGAGCCTGGGTCAGATCGCTCAGCCGTAGCCGTTGCTGCACGGGTGCCAAGTTGGTGAAAAAACCCAAAAGTAGGCATTTTCAATGGGGTTTCTGGACCACTTGACCTTGACCGAGAGATTGGAACCTCTGAACGCGGCAAGGTGGGCGGGTCCCCTGGGCACGTTGGCGAGCCCAGGTCGGATGGCTCAGCCGATGGGCGTGCACTAGTCGTGACCAATTTGCTTACTTTTGTGCCGTGTTCAATTGCCGCTTTGACCCCCTTGACCTTGTCAGACGGACCCCAAATCCTTATCGCCTTAGGTCCAGGTGGTCCCCTGGTCTCTGACGCGAGCCCAGGTCAGATCGCACGGCCGAAGCCATTGCTCCATGCGACTCAAATTGGCAAAAACGGCAAAATGGGTCGACCTTGAGCTTGACCGATCGACCCGAAACTCTGCATGTTGCAGGTCCAGATGGACCCTTGGTCACTGCCGCGAGCCCAGGTCAGATCGCACAGGCTAAAGGCATGCGGTTCCCCCTTGAAAAGACCAAAACACACCCAAAGGCCTTCACTATTGGCACGTTGGGAAGCAGTTTTCTACCCCTTTGGCTTGACCCGTCAACCCGAAACTCATAGGGCCTCAAGTCCAGAGATTTGTCTTGGCACTGGCGCGAGCCCGGGTCAGATCGCTCAGCCGTAGCCGTTGCTGCACGGGTGCCAAGTTGGTGAAAAAACCCAAAAGTAGGCATTTTCAATGGGGTTTCTGGACCACTTGACCTTGACCGAGAGATTGGAACCTCTGAACGCGGCAAGGTGGGCGGGTCCCCTGGACACGTTGGCGAGCCCAGGTCGGATGGCTCAGCTGATGGGCGTGCACTAGTCGTGACCAATTTGCTTACTTTTGTGCCGTGTTCAATCGCCGCTTTGACCCCCTTGACCTTGTCAGACGGACCCCAAATCCTTATCGCCTTAGGTCCAGGTGGTCCCCTGGTCTCTGGCGCGAGCCCAGGTCAGATCGCACGGCCGAAGCCATTGCTCCATGCGACTCAAATTGGCAAAAACGGCAAAATGGGTCGACCTTGAGCTTGACCGATCGACCCGAAACTCTGCATGTTGCAGGTCCAGATGGACCCTTGGTCACTGCCGCGAGCCCAGGTCAGATCGCACAGGCTAAAGGCATGCGGTTCCCCCTTGAAAAGACCAAAACACACCCAAAGGCCTTCACTATTGGCACGTTGGGAAGGAGTTTTCTACCCCTTTGGCTTGACCCGTCAACCCAAAACTCATAGGGCCTCAAGTCCAGGGATTTGTCTTGGCACTGGCGCAAGCCCGGGTCAGATCGCTCAGCCGTAGCCGTTGCTGCACGGGTGCCAAGTTGGTGAAAAAACCCAAAAGTAGGCATTTTCAATGGGGTTTCTGGACCACTTGACCTTGACCGAGAGATTGGAACCTCTGAACGCGGCAAGGTGGGCGGGTCCCCTGGGCATGTTGGCGAGCCCAGGTCGGATGGCTCAGCCGATGGGCGTGCACTAGTCGTGACCAATTTGCTTACTTTTGTGCCGTGTTCAATCACCGCTTTGACCCCCTTGACCTTGTCAGACGGACCCCAAATCCTTATCGCCTTAGGTCCAGGTGGTCCCCTGGTCTCTGGCGCGAGCCCAGGTTAGATCGCACGGCCGAAGCCATTGCTCCATGCGACTCAAATTGGCAAAAACGGTAAAATGGGTCGACCTTGAGCTTGACCGATCGACCCGAAACTCTGCATGTTGCAGGTCCAGATGGACCCTTGGTCACTGCCGCGAGCCCAGGTCAGATCGCACAGGCTAAAGGCATGCGGTTCCCCCTTGAAAAGACCAAAACACACCCAAAGGCCTTCACTATTGGCACGTTGGGAAGCAGTTTTCTACCCCTTTGGCTTGACCCGTCAACCCGAAACTCATAGGGCCTCAAGTCCAGGGATTTGTCTTGGCACTGGCGCGAGCCCGGGTCAGATCGCTCAGCCGTAGCCGTTGCTGCACGGGTGCCAAGTTGGTGAAAAAAAACAAAAGTAGGCATTTTCAATGGGGTTTCTGGACCACTTGACCTTGACCGAGAGATTGGAACCTCTGAACGCGGCAAGGTGGACGGGTCCCCTGGGCACTTTGGTGAGCCCAGGTCGGATGGCTCAGCCGATGGGCGTGCACTAGTCGTGACCAATTTGCTTACTTTTGTGCCGTGTTCAATCGCCGCTTTGACCCCCTTGACCTTGTCAGACAGACCCCAAATCCTTATCGCCTTAGGTTCAGGTGGTCCCCTGGTCTCTGGCGCGAGCCCAGGTCAGATCGCACGGCCGAAGCCATTGCTCCATGCGACTCAAATTGGCAAAAACGGCAAAATGGGTCGACCTTGAGCTTGACCGATCGACCCGAAACTCTGCATGTTGCAGGTCCAGATGGACCCTTGGTCACTGCCGCGAGCCCAGGTCAGATCGCACAGGCTAAAGGCATGCGGTTCCCCCTTGAAAAGACCAAAACACACCCAAAGGCCTTCACTATTGGCACGTTGGGAAGCAGTTTTCTACCCCTTTGGCTTGACCCGTCAACCCGAAACTCAAAGGGCCTCAAGTCCATTGATTTGTCTTGGCACTGGCGCGAGCCCGGGTCAGATCGCTCAGCCGTAGCCGTTGCTGCACGGGTGCCAAGTTGGTGAAAAAACCCAAAAGTAGGCATTTTCAATGGGGTTTCTGGACCACTTGACCTTGACCGAGAGATTGGAACCTCTGAACGCGGCAAGGTGGGCGGGTCCCCTGGGCACGTTGGCGAGCCCAGGTCGGATGGCTCAGCCGATGGGCGTGCACTAGTCGTGACCAATTTGCTTACTTTTGTGCCGTGTTCAATCGCCGCTTTGACCCCCTTGACCTTGTCAGACGGACCCCAAATCCTTATCGCCTTAGGTCCAGGTGGTCCCCTGGTCTCTGGCGCGAGCCCAGGTCAGATCGCACGGCCGAAGCCATTGCTCCATGCGACTCAAATTGGCAAAAACGGCAAAATGGGTCGACCTTGAGCTTGACCGATCGACCCGAAACTCTGCATGTTGCAGGTCCAGATGGACCCTTGGTCACTGCCACGAGCCCAGGTCAGATCGCACAGGCTAAAGGCATGCGGTTCCCCCTTGAAAAGACCAAAACACACCCAAAGGCCTTCACTATTGGCACGTTGGGAAGCAGTTTTCTACCCCTTTGGCTTGACCCTTCAACCCGAAACTCATAGGGCCTCAAGTCCAGGGATTTGTCTTGGCACTGGCCTGAGAACGGGTCAGATCGCTCAGCCGTAGCCGTTGCTGCACGGGTGCCAAGTTGGTGAAAAAACCCAAAAGTAGGCATTTTCAATGGGGTTTCTGGACCACTTGACCTTGACCGAGAGATTGGAACCTCTGAACGCGGCAAGGTGGGCGGGTCCCCTGGGCACGTTGGCGAGCCCAGGTCGGTTGGCTCAGCCGATGGGCGTGCACTAGTCGTGACCAATTTGCTTACTTTTGTGCCGTGTTCAATCGCCGCTTTGACCCCCTTGACCTTGTCAGACGGACCCCAAATCCTTATCGCCTTAGGTCCAGGTGGTCCCCTGGTCTCTGGCGCGAGCCCAGGTCAGATCGCACGGCCGAAGCCATTGCTCCATGCGACTCAAATTGGCAAAAACGGCAAAATGGGTCGACCTTGAGCTTGAGCGATCGACCCGAAACTCTGCATGTTGCAGGTCCAGATGGACCCTTGGTCACTGCCGCGAGCCCAGGTCAGATCGCACAGGCTAAAGGCATGCGGTTCCCACTTGAAAAGACCAAAACACACCCAAAGGCCTTCACTATTGGCACGTTGGGAAGCAGTTTTCTACCCCTTTGGCTTGACCCGTCAACCCGAAACTCATAGGGCCTCAAGTCCAGGGATTTGTCTTGGCACTGGCGTGAGCCCGGGTCAGATCGCTCAGCCGTAGCCGTTGCTGCACGGGTGCCAAGTTGGTGAAAAAACCCAAAAGTAGGCATTTTCAATGGGGTTTCTGGACCACTTGACCTTGACCGAGAGATTGGAACCTCTGAACGCGGCAAGGTGGGCGGGTCCCCTGGGCACATTGGCGAGCCCAGGTCAGATGGCTCAGCCGATGGGCGTGCACTAGTCGTGACCAATTTGCTTACTTTTGTGCCGTGTTCAATCGCCCCTTTGACCCCCTTGACCTTGTCAGACGGACCCCAAATCCTTATCGCCTTAGGTCCAGGTGGTCCCCTGGTCTCTGGCGCGAGCCCAGGTCAGATCGCACGGCCGAAGCCATTGCTCCATGCGACTCAAATTGGCAAAACGGCAAAATGGGTCGACCTTGAGCTTGACCGATCGACCCGAAACTCTGCATGTTGCAGGTCCAGATGGACCCTTGGTCACTGCCGCGAGCCCAGGTCAGATCGCACAGGCTAAAGGCATGCGGTTCCCCCTTGAAAAGACCGAAACACACCCAAAGGCCTTCACTATTGGCACGTTGGGAAGCAGTTTTCTACCCCTTTGGCTTGACCCGTCAACCCGAAACTCATAGGGCCTCAAGTCCAGGGATTTGTCTTGGCACTGGCGCGAGCCCGGGTCAGATCGCTCAGCCGTAGCCGTTGCTGCACGGGTGCCAAGTTGGTGAAAAAACCCAAAAGTAGGCATTTTCAATGGGGTTTCTGGACCACTTGACCTTGACCGAGAGATTGGAACCTCTGAACGCGGCAAGGTGGGTATGTCCCCTGGGCACGTTGGCGAGCCCAGGTCGGATGGCTCAGCCGATGGGCGTGCACTAGTTGTGACCAATTTGCTTACTTTTGTGCCGTGTTCAATCGCCGCTTTGACCCCCTTGACCTTGTCAGACGGACCCCAAATCCTTATCGCCTTAGGTCCAGGTGGTCCCCTGGTCTCTGGCGCGAGCCCAGGTCAGATCGCATGGCCGAAGCCATTGCTCCATGCGACTCAAATTGGCAAAAACGGCAAAATGGGTCGACCTTGAGCTTGACCGATCGATCCGAAACTCTGCATGTTGCAGGTCCAGATGGACCCTTGGTCACTGCCGTGAGCCCAGGTCAGATCGCACAGGCTAAAGGCATGCGGTTCCCCCTTGAAAAGACCAAAACACACCCAAAGGCCTTCACTATTGGCACGTTGGGAAGCAGTTTTCTACCCCTTTGGCTTGACCCGTCAACCCGAAACTCATAGGGCCTCAAGTCCAGGGATTTGTCTTGGCACTGGCGCGAGCCCGGGTCAGATCTCTCAGCCGTAGCCGTTGCTGCACGGGTGCCAAGTTGGTGAAAAAACCCAAAAGTAGGCATTTTCAATGGGGTTTCTGGACCACTTGACCTTGACCGAGAGATTGGAACCTCTGAACGCGGCAAGGTGGGCGGGTCCAATGGGCACGTTGGCGAGCCCAGGTCGGATGGCTCAGCCGATGGGCGTGCACTAGTCGTGACCAATTTGCTTACTTTTGTGCCGTGTTCAATCGCCGCTTTGACCCCCTTGACCTTGTCAGACGGACCCCAAATCCTTATCGCCTTAGGTCCAGGTGGTCCCCTGGTCTCTGGCGCGAGCCCAGGTCAGATCGCACGGCCGAAGCCATTGCTCCATGCGACTCAAATTGGCAAAAACGGCAAAATGGGTCGACCTTGAGCTTGACCGATCGACCCGAAACTCTGCATGTTGCAGGTCCAGATGGACCCTTGGTCACTGCCGCGAGCCCAGGTCAGATCGCACAGGCTAAAGGCATGCGGTTCCCCCTTGAAAAGACCAAAACACACCCAAAGGCCTTCACTATTGGCACGTTGGGAAGCAGTTTTCTACCCCTTTGGCTTGACCCGTCAACCCAAAACTCATAGGGCCTCAAGTCCAGGGATTTGTCTTGGCACTGGCGCGAGCCCGGGTCAGATCGCTCAGCCGTAGCCGTTGCTGCATGGGTGCCAAGTTGGTGAAAAAACCCAAAAGTAGGCATTTTCAATGGGGTTTCTGGACCACTTGACCTTGACCGAGAGATTGGAACCTCTGAACGCGGCAAGGTGGGCGGGTCCCCTGGGCACGTTGGCGAGCCCAGGTCGGATGGCTCAGCCGATGGGCGTGCACTAGTCGTGACCAATTTGCTTACTTTTGTGCCGTGTTCAATCGCCGCTTTGACCCCCTTGACCTTGTCAGACAGACCCCAAATCCTTATCGCCTTAGGTCCAGGTGGTCCCCTGGTCTCTGGCGCGAGCCCAGGTCAGATCGCACGGCCGAAGCCATTGCTCCATGCGACTCAAATTGGCAAAAACGGCAAAATGGGTCGACCTTGAGCTTGACCGATCGACCCGAAACTCTGCATGTTGCAGGTCCAGATGGACACTTGGTCACTGCCGCGAGCCCAGGTCAGATCGCACAGGCTAAAGGCATGCGGTTCCCCCTTGAAAAGACCAAAACACACCCAAAGGCCTTCAATATTGGCACGTTGGGAAGCAGTTTTCTACCCCTTTGGCTTGACCCGTCAACCCGAAACTCATAGGGCCTCAAGTCCAGGGATTTGTCTTGGCACTGGCCTGAGCCCGGGTCAGATCGCTCAGCCGTAGCCGTTGCTGCACGGGTGCCAAGTTGGTGAAAAAACCCAAAAGTAGGCATTTTCAATGGGGTTTCTGGACCACTTGACCTTGACCGAGAGATTGGAACCTCTGAACGCGGCAAGGTGGGCGGGTCCCCTGGGCACGTTGGCGAGCCCAGGTCGGATGGCTCAGCCGATGGGCGTGCACTAGTCGTGACCAATTTGCTTACTTTTGTGCCGTTTTCAATCGCCGCTTTGACCCCCTTGACCTTGTCAGACAGACCCCAAATCCTTATCGCCTTAGGTCCAGGTGGTCCCCTGGTCCCTGGCGCGAGCCCAGGTCAGATCGCACGGCCGAAGCCATTGCTCCATGCGACTCAAATTGGCAAAAACAGCAAAATGGGTCGACCTTGAGCTTGACCGATCGACCCGAAACTCTGCATGTTGCAGGTCCAGATGGACCCTTGGTCACTGCCGCGAGCCCAGGTCAGATCGCACAGGCTAAAGGCATGCGGTTCCCCCTTGAAAAGACCAAAACACACCCAAAGGCCTTCACTATTGGCACGTTGGGAAGCAGTTTTCTACCCCTTTGGCTTGACCCGTCAACCCGAAACTCATAGGGCCTCAAGTCCAGGGATTTGTCTTGGCACTGGCGCGAGCCCGGGTCAGATCGCTCAGCCGTAGCCGTTGCTGCACGGGTGCCAAGTTGGTGAAATAACCCAAAAGTAGGCATTTTCAATGGGGTTTCTGGACCACTTGACCTTGACCGAGAGATTGGAACCTCTGAACGCGGCAAGGTGGGCGGGTCCCCTGGGCACGTTGGCGAGCCCAGGTCGGATGGCTCAGCCGATGGGCATGCACTAGTCGTGACCAATTTGCTTACTTTTGTGCTGTGTTCAATCTCCGCTTTGACCCCCTTGACCTTGTCAGACGGACCCCAAATCCTTATCGCCTTAGGTCCAGGTGGTCCCCTGGTCTCTGGCGCGAGCCCAGGTCAGATCGCACGGCCGAAGCCATTGCTCCATGCGACTCAAATTGGCAAAAACGGCAAAATGGGTCGACCTTGAGCTTGACCGATCGACCCGAAACTCTGCATGTTGCAGGTCCAGATGGACCCTTGGTCACTGCCGCGAGCCCAGGTCAGATCGCACAGGCTAAAGGCATGCGGTTCCCCCTTGAAAAGACCAAAACACACCCAAAGGCCTTCACTATTGGCACGTTGGGAAGCAGTTTTCTACCAATTTGGCTTGACCCGTCAACCCGAAACTCATAGGGCCTCAAGTCCAGGGATTTGTCTTGGCACTGGCGCAAGCCCGGGTCAGATCGCTCAGCCGTAGCCGTTGCTGCACGGGTGCCAAGTTGGTGAAAAAACCAAAAAGTAGGCATTTTCAATGGGGTTTCTGGACCACTTGACCTTGACCGAGAGATTGGAACCTCTGAACGCGGCAAGGTGGGCGGGTCCCCTGGGCACGTTGGCGAGCCCAGGTCGGATGGCTCAGCCGATGGGCGTGCACTAGTCGTGACCAATTTGCTTACTTTTGTGCCGTGTTCAATCGCCGCTTTGATCCCCTTGACCTTGTCAGACGGACCCCAAATCCTTATCGCCTTAGGTCCAGGTGGTCCCCTGGTCTCTGGCGCGAGCCCAGGTCAGATCGCACGGCCGAAGCCATTGCTCCATGCGACTCAAATTGGCAAAAACGGCAAAATGGGTCGACCTTGAGCTTGACCGATCGACCCGAAACTCTGCATGTTGCAGGTCCAGATGGACCCTTGGTCACTGCCGCGAGCCCAGGTCAGATCGCACAGGCTAAAGGCATGCGGTTCCCCCTTGAAAAGACCAAAACACACCCAAAGGCCTTCACTATTGGCACGTTGGGAAGCAGTTTTCTACCCCTTTGGCTTGACCCGTCAACCCGAAACTCATAGGGCCTCAAGTCCAGGGATTTGTCTTGGCACTGGCGCGAACCCGGGTCAGATCGCTCAGCCGTAGCCGTTGCTGCAGGGGTGCCAAGTTGGTGAAAAAAACCAAAAGTAGGCATTTTCAATGGGGTTTCTGGACCACTTGACCTTGACCGAGAGATTGGAACCTCTGAACGCCGCAAGGTGGGCGGGTCCCCTGGGCACGTTGGCGAGCCCAGGTCGGATGGCTCAGCCGATGGGCGTGCACTAGTCGTGACCAATTTGCTTACTTTTGTGCCGTGTTCAATCGCCGCTTTGACCCCCTTGACCTTGTCAGACGGACCCCAAATCCTTATCGCCTTAGGTCCAGGTGGTCCCCTGGTCTCTGGCGCGAGCCCAGGTCAGATCGCACGGCCGAAGCCATTGCTCCATGCGACTCAAATTGGCAAAAACGGCAAAATGGGTCGACCTTGAGCTTGACCGATCGACCCGAAACTCTGCATGTTGCAGGTCCAGATGGACCCTTGGTCACTGCCGCGAGCCCAGGTCAGATCGCACAGGCTAAAGGCATGCAGTTCCCCCTTGAAAAGACCAAAACACGTCTAAAGGCCTTCACTATTGGCACGTTGGGAAGCAGTTTTCTACCCCTTTGGCTTGACCCGTCAACCCGAAACTCATAGGGCCTCAAGTCCAGGGATTTGTCTTGGCACTGGCGCGAGCCCGGGTCAGATCGCTCAGCCGTAGCCGTTGCTGCACGGGTGCCAAGTTGGTGAAAAAACCCAAAAGTAGGCATTTTCAATGGGGTTTCTGGACCACTTGACCTTGACCGAGAGATTGGAACCTCTGAACGCGGCAAGGTGGGCGGGTCCCCTGGGCACGTTGGCGAGCCCAGGTCGGATGGCTCAGCCGATGGGCGTGCACTAGTCGTGACCAATTTGCTTACTTTTGTGCTGTGTTCAATCGCCGCTTTGACCCCCTTGACCTTGTCAGACGGACCCCAAATCCTTATCGCCTTAGGTCCAGGTGGTCCCCTGGTCTCTGGCGCGAGCCCAGGTCAGATCGCACGGCCGAAGCCATTGCTCCATGCGACTCAAATTGGCAAAAACGGCAAAATGGGTCGACCTTGAGCTTGACCGATCGACCCGAAACTCTGCATGTTGCAGGTCCAGATGGACCCTTGGTCACTGCCGCGAGCCCAGGTCAGATCGCACAGGCTAAAGGCATGCGGTTCCCCCTTGAAAAGACCAAAACACACCCAAAGGCCTTCACTATTGGCACGTTGGGAAGCAGTTTTCTACCCCTTTGGCTTGACCCGTCAACCCGAAACTCATAGGGCCTCAAGTCCAGGGATTTGTCTTGGCACTGGCGCGAGCCCGGGTCAGATCGCTCAGCCGTAGCCGTTGCTGCACGGGTGCCAAGTTGGTGAAAAAACCCAAAAGTAGGCATTTTCAATGGGGTTACTGGACCACTTGACCTTGACCGAGAGATTGGAACCTCTGAACGCGGCAAGGTGGGCGGGTCCCCTGGGCACGTTGGCGAGCCCAGGTCGGATGGCTCAGCCGATGGGCTTGCACTAGTCGTGACCAATTTGCTTACTTTTGTGCCGTGTTCAATCGCCGCTTTGACCCCCTTGACCTTGTCAGACGGACCCCAAATCCTTATCGCCTTAGGTCCAGGTGGTCCCCTGGTCTCTGGCGCGAGCCCAGGTCAGATCGCACGGCCGAAGCCATTGCTCCATGCGACTCAAATTGGCAAAAACGGCAAAATGGGTCGACCTTGAGCTTGACCGATCGACCCGAAACTCTGCATGTTGCAGGTCCAGATGGACCCTTGGTCACTGCCGCGAGCCCAGGTCAGATCGCACAGGCTAAAGGCATGCGGTTCCCCCTTGAAAAGACCAAAACACACCCAAAGGCCTTCACTATTGGCACGTTGGGAAGCAGTTTTCTACCCCTTTGTCTTGACCCGTCAACCCGAAACTCATAGGGCCTCAAGTCCAGGGATTTGTCTTGGCACTGGCGCAAGCCCGGGTCAGATCCTCAGCCGTAGCCGTTGCTGCACGGGTGCCAAGTTGGTGAAAAAACCCAAAAGTAGGCATTTTCAATGGGGTTACTGGACCACTTGACCTTGACCGAGAGATTGGAACCTCTGAACGCGGCAAGGTGGGCGGGTCCCCTGGGCACGTTGGCGAGCCCAGGTCGGATGGCTCAGCCGATGGGCGTGCACTAGTCGTGACCAATTTGCTTACTTTTGTGCCGTGTTCAATCGCCGCTTTGACCCCCTTGACCTTGTCAGACGGACCCCAAATCCTTATCGCCTTAGGTCCAGGTGGTCCCCTGGTCTCTGGCGCGAGCCCAGGTCAGATCGCACGGCCGAAGCCATTGCTCCATGCGACTCAAATTGGCAAAAACCGCAAAATGGGTCGACCTTGAGCTTGACCGATCGACCCGAAACTCTGCATGTTGCAGGTCCAGATGGACCCTTGGTTACTGCCGCGATCCCAGGTCAGATCGCACAGGCTAAAGGCATGCGGTTCCCCCTTGAAAAGACCAAAACACACCCAAAGGCCTTCACTATTGGCACGTTGGGAAGCAGTTTTCTACCCCTTTGGCTTGACCCGTCAACCCGAAACTCATAGGGCCTCAAGTCCAGGGATTTGTCTTGGCACTGGCGCGAGCCCGGGTCAGATCGCTCAGCCGTAGCCGTTGCTGCACGGGTGCCAAGTTGGTGAAAAAACCCAAAAGTAGGCATTTTCAATGGGGTTTCTGGACCACTTGACCTTGACCGAGAGATTGGAACCTCTGAACGCGGCAAGGTGGGCGGGTCCCCTGGGCACGTTGGCGAGCCCAGGTCGGATGGCTCAGCCGATGGGCGTGCACTAGTCGTGACCAATTTGCTTACTTTTGTGCCGTGTTCAATCGCCGCTTTGACCCCCTTGACCTTGTCAGACGGACCCCAAATCCTTATCGCCTTAGGTCCAGGTGGTCCCCTGGTCTCTGGCGCGAGCCCAGGTCAGATCGCACGGCCGAAGCCATTGCTCCATGCGACTCAAATTGGCAAAAACGGCAAAATGGGTCGACCTTGAGCTTGACCGATCGACCCGAAACTCTGCATGTTGCAGGTCCAGATGGACCCTTGGTCACTGCCGCGAGCCCAGGTCAGATCGCACAGGCTGAAGGCATGCGGTTCCCGATTGAAAAGACCAAAACACACCCAAAGGCCTTCACTATTGGCACGTTGGGAAGCAGTTTTCTACCCCTTTGGCTTGACCCGTCAACCCGAAACTCATAGGGCCTCAAGTCCAGGGATTTGTCTTGGCACTGGCGCGAGCCCGGGTCAGATCGCTCAGCCATAGCCGTTGCTGCACGGGTGCCAAGTTGGTGAAAAAACCCAAAAGTAGGCATTTTCAATGGGGTTTCTGGACCACTTGACCTTGACCGAGAGATTGGAACCTCTGAACGCGGCAAGGTGGGCGGGTCCCCTGGGCACGTTGGCGAGCCCAGGTTGGATGGCTCAGCCGATGGGCGTGCACTAGTCGTGACCAATTTGCTTACTTTTGTGCCGTGTTCAATCGCCGCTTTGACCCCCTTGACCTTGTCAGACGGACCCCAAATCCTTATCGCCTTAGGTCCAGGTGGTCCCCTGGTCTCTGGCGCGAACCCAGGTCAGATCCCACGGCCGAAGCCATTGCTCCATGCGACTCAAATTGGCAAAAACGGCAAAATGGGTCGACCTTGAGCTTGACCGATCGACCCGAAACTCTGCATGTTGCAGGTCCAGATGGACCCTTGGTCACTGCCGCGAGCCAAGGTCAGATCGCACAGGCTAAAGGCATGCGGTTCCGACTTGAAAAGACCAAAACACACCCAAAGGCCTTCACTATTGGCACGTTGGGAAGCAGTTTTCTACCCCTTTGGCTTGACCCATCAACCCGAAACTCATAGGGCCTCAAGTCCAGGGATTTGTCTTGGCACTGGCGCGAGCCCGGGTCAGATCGCTCAGCCGTAGCCGTTGCTGCACGGGTGCCAAGTTGGTGAAAAAACCCAAAAGTAGGCATTTCAATGGGGTTTCTGGACCACTTGACCTTGACCGAGAGATTGGAACCTCTGAACACGGCAAGGTGGGCGGGTCCAGTGGGCACGTTGGCGAGCCCAGGTCGGATGGCTCAGCCGATGGGCGTGCACTAGTCGTGACCAATTTGCTTACTTTTGTGCCGTGTTCAATCGCAGCTTTGACCCCCTTGACCTTGTCAGACGGACCCCAAATCCTTATCGCCTTAGGTCCAGGTGGTCCCCTGGTCTCTGGCGCGAGCCCAGGTCAGATCGCACGGCCTAAGCCATTGCTCCATGCGACTCAAATTGGCAAAAACGGCAAAATGGGTCGACCTTGAGCTTGACCGATCGACCCGAAACTCTGCATGTTGCAGGTCCAGATGGACCCTTGGTCACTGCCGCGAGCCCAGATCAGATAGCACAGGCTAAAGGCATGCGGTTCCCCCTTGAAAAGACCAAAACACACCCAAAGGCCTTCACTATTGGCACGTTGGGAAGCAGTTTTCTACCCCTTTGGCTTGACCCGTCAACCTGAAACTCATAGGGCCTCAAGTCCAGGGATTTGTCTTGGCACTGGCGCAAGCCCGGGTCAGATCGCTCAGCCGTAGCCGTTGCTGCACGGGTGCCAAGTTGGTGAAAAAACCCAAAAGTAGGCATTTTCAATGGGGTTTCTGGACCACTTGACCTTGACCGAGAGATTGGAACCTCTGAACGCGGCAAGGTGGGCGGGTCCCCTGGGCACGTTGGCGAGCCCAGGTCGGATGGCTCAGCCGATGGGCGTGCACTAGTCGTGACCAATTTGCTTACTTTTGTGCCGTGTTCAATCGCCGCTTTGACCCCCTTGACCTTGTCAGACGGACCCCAAATCCTTATCGCCTTAGGTCCAGGTGGTCCCCTGGTCTCTGGCGCGAGCCCAGGTCAGATCGCACGGCCGAAGCCATTGCTCCATGCGACTCAAATTGGCAAAAACGGCAAAATGGGTCGACCTTGAGCTTGACCGATCGACCCGAAACTCTGCATGTTGCAGGTCCAGATGGACCCTTGGTCACTGCCGCGAGCCCAGGTCAGATCGCACAGGCTAAAGGCATGCGGTTCCCCCTTGAAAAGACCAAAACACACCCAAAGGCCTTCACTATTGGCACGTTGGGAAGCAGTTTTCTACCCCTTTGGCTTGACCCGTCAACCCGAAACTCATAGGGCCTCGAGTCCAGGGATTTGTCTTGGCACTGGCGCGAGCCCGGGTCAGATCGCTCAGCCGTAGCCGTTGCTGCACGGGTGCCAAGTTGGTGAAAAAACCCAAAAGTAGGCATTTTCAATGGGGTTTCTGGACCACTTGACCTTGACCGAGAGATTGGAACCTCTGAACGCGGCAAGGTGGGCGGGTCCCCTGGGCACGTTGGCGAGCCCAGGTCGGATGGCTCAGCCGATGGGCGTGCACTAGTCGTGACCAATTTGCTTACTTTTGTGCCGTGATCAATCGCCGCTTTGACCCCCTTGACCTTGTCAGACGGACCCCAAATCCTTATCGCCTTAGGTCCAGGTGGTCCCCTGGTCTCTGGCGCGAGCCCAGGTCAGATCGCACGGTCAAAGCCATTGCTCCATGCAACTCAAATTGGCAAAAACGGCAAAATGGGTCGACCTTAAGCTTGACCGATCGACCCGAAACTCTGCATGTTGCAGGTCCAGATGGACCCTTGGTCACTGCCGCGAGCCCAGGTCAGATCGCACAGGCTAAAGGCATGCGGTTCCCCCTTGAAAAGACCAAAACACACCCAAAGGCCTTCACTATTGGCACATTGGGAAGCAGTTTTCTACCCCTTTTGCTTGACCCGTCAACCCGAAACTCATAGGGCCTCAAGTCCAGGGATTTGTCTTGGCACTGGCGCGAGCCCGGGTCAGATCGCTCAGCCGTAGCCGTTGCTGCACGGGTGCCAAGTTGGTGAAAAAACCCAAAAGTAGGCATTTTCAATGGGGTTTCTGGACCACTTGACCTTGACCGAGAGATTGGAACCTCTGACCGCGGCAAGGTGGGCGGGTCCCCTGGGCACGTTGGCGAGCCCAGGTCGGATGGTTCAGCCGATGGGCGTGCACTAGTCGTGACCAATTTGCTTACTTTTGTGCCGTGTTCAATCGCCGCTTTGACCCCCTTGACCTTGTCAGACGGACCCCAAATCCTTATCGCCTTAGGTCCAGGTGGTCCCCTGGTCTCTGGCGCGAGTCCAGGTCAGATCGCACGGCCAAGGCCGATGCTCCATGCGACTCAAATTGGCAAAAACGGCAAAATGGGTCGACCTTGAGCTTGACCGATCGACCCGAAACTCTGCATGTTGCAGGTCCAGATGGACCCTTGGTCACTGCCGCGAGCCCAGGTCAGATCGCACAGGCTAAAGGCATGCGGTTCCCCCTTGAAAAGACCAAAACACACCCAAAGGCCTTCACTATTGGCACGTTGGGAAGCAGTTTTCTACCCCTTTGGCTTGACCCATCAACCCGAAACTCATAGGGCCTCAAGTCCAGGGATTTGTCTTGGCACTGGCCCGAGCCCGGGTCAGATCGCTCAGCCGTAGCCGTTGCTGCACGGGTGCCAAGTTGGTGAAAAAACCCAAAAGTAGGCATTTTCAATGGGGTTTCTGGACCACTTGACCTTGACCGAGAGATTGGAACCTCTGAACGCGGCAAGGTGGGCGGGTCCCCTGGGCACGTTGGCGAGCCCAGGTCGGATGGCTCAGCCGATGGGCGTGCACTAGTCGTGACCAATTTGCTTACTTTTGTGCCGTGTTCAATCGCCGCTTTGACCCCCTTGACCTTGTCAGACGAACCCCAAATCCTTAGCGCCTTAGGTCCAGGTGGTCCCCTGGTCTCTGGCGCGAGCCCAGGTCAGATTGCACGGCCGAAGCCATTGCTCCATGCGACTCAAATTGGCAAAAACGGCAAAATGGGTCGACCTTGAGCTTGACCGATCGACCCGAAACTCTGCATGTTGCAGGTCCAGATGGACCCTTGGTCACTGCCGCGAGCCCAGGTCAGATCGCACAGGCTAAAGGCATGCGGTTCCCCCTTGAAAAGACCAAAACACACCCAAAGGCCTTCACTATTGGCACGTTGGGAAGCAGTTTTCTACCCCTTTGGCTTGACCCATCAACCCGAAACTCATAGGGCCTCAAGTCCAGGGATTTGTCTTGGCACTGGCCCGAGCCCGGGTCAGATCGCTCAGCCGTAGCCGTTGCTGCACGGGTGCCAAGTTGGTGAAAAAACCCAAAAGTAGGCATTTTCAATGGGGTTTCTGGACCACTTGACCTTGACCGAGAGATTGGAACCTCTGAACGCGGCAAGGTGGGCGGGTCCCCTGGGCACGTTGGCGAGCCCAGGTCGGATGGCTCAGCCGATGGGCGTGCACTAGTCGTGACCAATTTGCTTACTTTTGTGCCGTGTTCAATCGCCGCTTTGACCCCCTTGACCTTGTCAGACGGACCCCAAATCCTTATCGCCTTAGGTCCAGGTGGTCCCCTGGTCTCTGGCGCGAGCCCAGGTCAGATCGCACGGCCGAAGCCATTGCTCCATGCGACTCAAATTGGCAAAAACGGCAAAATGGGTCGACCTTGAGCTTGACCGATCGACCCGAAACTCTGCATGTTGCAGGTCCAGATGGACCCTTGGTCACTGCCGCGAGCCCAGGTCAGATCGCACAGGCTAAAGGCATGCGGTTCCCCCTTGAAAATACCAAAACATACCCAAAGGCCTTCACTATTGGCACGTTGGGAAGCAGTTTTCTACCCCTTTGGCTTGACCCGTCAACCCGAAACTCATAGGACCTCAAGTCCAGGGATTTGTCTTGGCACTGGCGCGAGCCCGGGTCAGATCGCTCAGCCGTAGCCGTTGCTGCATGGGTGCCAAGTTGGTGAAAAAACCCAAAAGTAGGCATTTTCAATGGGGTTTCTGGACCACTTGACCTTGACCGAGAGATTGGAACCTCTGAACGCGGCAAGGTGGGCTGGTCCCCTGGGCACGTTGGCGAGCCCAGGTCGGATGGCTCAGCCGATGGGCGTGCACTAGTCGTGACCAATTTGCTTACTTTTGTGCCGTGTTCAATCGCCGCTTTGACCCCCTTGACCTTGTCAGACGGACCCCAAATCCTTATCGCCTTAGGTCCAGGTGGTCCCCTGGTCTCTGGCGCGAGTCCAGGTCAGATCACACGGCCAAGGCCATTGCTCCATGCGACTCAAATTGGCAAAAACGGCAAAATGGGTCGACCTTGAGCTTGACCGATCGACCCGAAACTCTGCATGTTGCAGGTCCAGATGGACCCTTGGTCACTGCCGCGAGCCCAGGTCAGATCGCACAGGCTAAAGGCATGCAGTTCCCCCTTGAAAAGACCAAAACACACCCGAAGGCCTTCACTATTGGCACGTTGGGAAGCAGTTTTCTACCCCTTTGGCTTGACCCGTCAACCCGAAACTCATAGGGCCTCAAGTCCAGGGATTTGTCTTGGCACTGGCGCGAGCCCGGGTCAGATCGCTCAGCCGTAGCCGTTGCTGCACGGGTGCCAAGTTGGTGAAAAAACCCAAAAGTAGGCATTTTCAATGGGGTTTCTCGACCACTTGACCTTGACCGAGAGATGGGAACCTCTGAACGCGGCAAGGTGGGTGGGTCCCCTGGGCACGTTGGCGAGCCCAGGTCGGATGGCTCAGCCGATGGGCGTGCACTAGTCGTGACCAATTTGCTTACTTTTGTGCCGTGTTCAATCGCCGCTTTGACCCCCTTGACCTTGTCAGACGGACCCCAAATCCTTATCGCCTTAGGTCCAGGTGGTCCCCTGGTCTCTGGCGCGAGCCCAGGTCAGATCGCACGGCCGAAGCCATTGCTCCATGCGACTCAAATTGGCAAAAACAGCAAAATGGGTCGACCTTGAGCTTGACCGATCGACCCGAAACTCTGCATGTTGCAGGTCCAGATGGACCCTTGGTCACTGCCGCGAGCCCAGGTCAGATCGCACAGGCTAAAGGCATGCGGTTCCCCCTTGAAAAGACCAAAACACACCCAAAGGCCTTCACTATTGGCACGTTGGGAAGCAGTTTTCTACCCCTTTGGCTTGACCCGTCAACCCGAAACTCATAGGGCCTCAAGTCCAGGGATTTGTCTTGGCACTGGCGCGAGCCCGGGTCAGATCGCTCAGCCGTAGCCGTTGCTGCACGGGTGCCAAGTTGGTGAAAAAACCCAAAAGTAGGCATTTTCAATGGGGTTTCTGGACCACTTGACCTTGACCGAGAGATTGGAACCTCTGAACGCGGCAAGGTGGGCGGGTCCCCTGGGCACGTTGGCGAGCCCAGGTCGGATGGCTCAGCCGATGGGCGTGCACTAGTTGTGACCAATTTGCTTACTTTTGTGCCGTGTTCAATCGCCGCTTTGACCCCCTTGACCTTGTCAGACGGACCCCAAATCCTTATCGCCTTAGGTCCAGGTGGTCCCCTGGTCTCTGGCGCGAGCCCAGGTCAGATCGCACGGCCGAAGCCATTGCTCCATGCGACTCAAATTGGCAAAAACGGCAAATCGGGTCGACCTTGAGCTTGACCGATCGACCCGAAACTCTGCATGTTGCAGGTCCAGATGGACCCTTGGTCACTGCCGCGAGCCCAGGTCAGATCGCACAGGCTAAAGGCATGCGGTTCCCCCTTGAAAAGACCAAAACACACCCAAAGGCCTTCACTATTGGCACGTTGGGAAGCAGTTTTCTACCCCTTTGGCTTGACCCGTCAACCCGAAACTCATAGGGCCTCAAGTCCAGGGATTTGTCTTGGCACTGGCGCGAGCCCGGGTCAGATCGCTCAGCCGTAGCCGTTGCTGCACGGGTGCCAAGTTGGTGAAAAAACCCAAAAGTAGGCATTTTCAATGGGGTTTCTGGACCACTTGACCTTGACCGAGAGATTGGAACCTCTGAACCCGGCAAGGTGGGCGGGTCCCCTGGGCACGTTGGCGAGCCCAGGTCGGATGGCTCAGCCGATGGGCGTGCACTAGTTGTGACCAATTTGCTTACTTTTGTGCTGTGTTCAATCGCCGCTTTGACCCCCTTGACCTTGTCAGACGGACCCCAAATCCTTATCGCCTTAGGTCCAGGTGGTCCCCTGGTCTCTGGCGCGAGTCCAGGTCAGATCGCACGGCCAAGGCCATTGCTCCATGCGACTCAAATTGGCAAAAACGGCAAAATGGGTCGACCTTGAGCTTGACCGATCGACCCGAAACTCTGCATGTTGCAGGTCCAGATGGACCCTTGGTCACTGCCGCGAGCCCAGGTCAGATCGCACAGGCTAAAGGCATGCAGTTCCCCCTTGAAAAGACCAAAACACACCCGAAGGCCTTCACTATTGGCAAGTTGGGAAGCAGTTTTCTACCCCTTTGGCTTGACCCGTCAACCCGAAACTCATAGGGCCTCAAGTCCAGGGATTTGTCTTGGCACTGGCGCGAGCCCGGGTCAGATCGCTCAGCCGTAGCCGTTGCTGCACGGGTGCCAAGTTGGTGAAAAAACCCAAAAGTAGGCATTTTCAATGGGGTTTCTGGACCACTTGACCTTGACCGAGAGATTGGAACCTCTGAACGCGGCAAGGTGGGCGGGTCCCCTGGGCACGTTGGCGAGCCCAGGTCGGATGGCTCAGCCGATGGGCGTGCACTAGTCGTGACCAATTTGCTTACTTTTGTGCCGTGTTCAATCGCCGCTTTGACCCCCTTGACCTTGTCAGACGGACCCCAAATCCTTATCGCCTTAGGTCCAGGTGGTCCCCTGGTCTCTGGCGCGAGCCCAGGTCAGATCGCACGGCCGAAGCCATTGCTCCATGCGACTCAAATTGGCAAAAACGGCAAAATGGGTCGACCTTGAGCTTGACCGATCGACCCGAAACTCTGCATGTTGCAGGTCCAGATGGACCCTTGGTCACTGCCGCGAGCCCAGGTCAGATCGCACAGGCTAAAGGCATGCGGTTCCCCCTTGAAAAGACCAAAACACACCCAAAGGCCTTCACTATTGGCACGTTGGGAAGCAGTTTTCTACCCCTTTGGCTTGACCCGTCAACCCGAAACTCATAGGGCCTCAAGTCCAGGGATTTGTCTTGGCACTGGCGCGAGCCCGGGTCAGATCGCTCAGCCGTAGCCGTTGCTGCACGGGTGCCAAGTTGGTGAAAAAACCCAAAAGTAGGCATTTTCAATGGGGTTTCTGGCCCACTTGACCTTGACCGAGAGATTGGAACCTCTGAACGCGGCAAGGTGGGCGGGTCCCCTGGGCACGTTGGCGAGCCCAGGTCGGATGGCTCAGCCGATGGGCGTGCACTAGTCGTGACCAATTTGCTTACTTTTGTGCCGTGTTCAATCGCCGCTTTGACCCCCTTGACCTTGTCAGACGGACCCCAAATCCTTATCGCCTTAGGTCCAGGTGGTCCCCTGGTCTCTGGGGCGAGCCCAGGTCAGATCGCACGGCCGAAGCCATTGCTCCATGCGACTCAAATTGGCAAAAACGGCAAAATGGGTCGACCTTGAGCTTGACCGATCGACCCGAAACTCTGCATGTTGCATGTCCAGATGGACCCTTGGTCACTGCCGCGAGCCCAGGTCAGATCGCACAGGCTAAAGGCATGCGGTTCCCCCTTGAAAAGACCAAAACACACCCAAAGGCCTTCACTATTGGCACGTTGGGAAGCAGTTTTCTACCCCTTTGGCTTGACCCGTCAACCCGAAACTCATAGGGCCTCAAGTCCAGGGATTTGTCTTGGCACTGGCGCAAGCCCGGGTCAGATCGCTCAGCCGTAGCCGTTGCTGCACGGGTGCCAAGTTGGTGAAAAAACCCAAAAGTAGGCATTTTCAATGGGGTTTCTGGACCACTTGACCTTGACCGAGAGATTGGAACCTCTGAACGCGGCAAGGTGGGCAGGTCCCCTGGCTACGTTGGCGAGCCCAGGTCGGATGGCTCAGCCGATGGGCGTGCACTAGTCGTGACCAATTTGCTTACTTTTGTGCCGTGTTCAATCGCCGCTTTGACCCCCTTGACCTTGTCAGACGGACCCCAAATCCTTATCGCCTTAGGTCCAGGTGGTCCCCTGGTCTCTGGCGCGAGCCCAGGTCAGATCGCACGGCCGAAGCCATTGCTCCATGCGACTCAAATTGGCAAAAACGGCAAAATGGGTCGACCTTGAGCTTGACCGATCGACCCGAAACTCTGCATGTTGCAGGTCCAGATGGACCCTTGGTCACTGCCGCGAGCCCAGGTCAGATCGCACAGGCTAAAGGCATGCGGTTCCCCCTTGAAAAGACCAAAACACACCCAAAGGCCTTCACTATTGGCACGTTGGGAAGCAGTTTTCTACCCCTTTGGCTTGACCCGTCAACCCGAAACTCATAGGGCCTCAAGTCCAGGGATTTGTCTTGGCACTGGCGCAAGCCCGGGTCAGATCTCTCAGCCGTAGCCGTTGCTGCACGGGTGCCAAGTTGGTGAAAAAACCCAAAAGTAGGCATTTTCAATGGGGTTTCTTGACCACTTGACCTTGACTGAGAGATTGGAACCTCTGAATGCGGCAAGGTGGGCGGGTCCCCTGGGCACGTTGGCGAGCCCAGGTCGGATGGCTCAGCCGATGGGCGTGCACTAGTCGTGACCAATTTGCTTACTTTTGTGCCGTGTTCAATCGCCGCTTTGACCCCCTTGACCTTGTCAGACGGACCCCAAATCCTTATCGCCTTAGGTCCAGGTGGTCCCCTGGTCTCTGGCGCGAGCCCAGGTCAGATCGCACGGCCGAAGCCATTGCTCCATGCGACTCAAATTGGCAAAAACGGCAAAATGGGTCGACCTTGAGCTTGACCGATCGACCCGAAACTCTGCATGTTGCAGGTCCAGATGGACCCTTGGTCACTGCCGCGAGCCCAGGTCAGATAGCACAGGCTAAAGGCATGCGGTTCCCCCTTGAAAAGACCAAAACACACCCAAATGCCTTCACTATTGGCACGTTGGGAAGCAGTTTTCTACCCCTTTGGCTTGACCCGTCAACCCGAAACTCATAGGGCCTCAAGTCCAGGGATTTGTCTTGGCACTGGCACGAGCCCGGGTCAGATCGCTCAGCCGTAGCCGTTGCTGCACGGGTGCCAAGTTGTTGAAAAAACCCAAAAGTAGGCATTTTCAATGGGGTTTCTGGACCACTTGACCTTGACCGAGAGATTGGAACCTCTGAACGCGGCAAGGTGGGCGGGTCCCCTGGGCACGTTGGCGAGCCCAGGTCGGATGGCTCAGCCGATGGGCGTGCACTAGTCGTGACCAATTTGCTTACTTTTGTGCCGTGTTCAATCGCCGCTTTGACCCCCTTGACCTTGTCAGACGGACCCCAAATCCTTATCGCCTTAGGTCCAGGTGGTCCCCTGGTCTCTGGCGCGAGCCCAGGTCAGATCGCACGGCCGAAGCCATTGCTCCATGCGACTCAAATTGGCAAAAACGGCAAAATGGGTCGACCTTGAGCTTGACCGATCGACCCGAAACTCTGCATGTTGCAGGTCCAGATGGACCCTTGGTCACTGCCGCAAGCCCAGGTCAGATCGCACAGGCTAAAGGCATGCGGTTCCCCCTTGAAAAGACCAAAACACACCCAAAGGCCTTCACTATTGGCACGTTGGGAAGCAGTTTTCTACCCCTTTGGCTTGACCCGTCAACCCGAAACTCATAGGGCCTCAAGTCCAGGGATTTGTCTTGGCACTGGCGCGAGCCCGGGTCAGATCGCTCAGCCGTAGCCGTTGCTGCACGGGTGCCAAGTTGGTGAAAAAACCCAAAAGTAGGCATTTTCAATGGGGTTTCTGGACCACTTGACCTTGACCGAGAGATTGGAACCTCTGAACGCGGCTAGGTGGGCGGGTCCCCTGGGCCCGTTGGCGAGCCCAGGTCGGATGGCTCAGCCGATGGGCGTGCACTAGTCGTGACCAATTTGCTTACTTTTGTTCCCTGTTCAATCACCCCTTTGACCCCCTTGACCTTGTCAGACGGACCCCAAATCCTTATCGCCTTAGGTCCAGGTGGTCCCCTGGTCTCTGGCGCGAGCCCAGGTCAGATCGCACAGCCGAAGCCATTGCTCCATGCGACTCAAATTGGCAAAAACGGCAAAATGGGTCGACCTTGAGCTTGACCGATCGACCCGAAACTCTGCATGTTGCAGGTCCAGATGGACCCTTGGTCACTGCCGCGAGCCCAGATCAGATAGCACAGGCTAAAGGCATGCGGTTCCCCCTTGAAAAGACCAAAACACACCCAAAGGCCTTCACTATTGGCACGTTGGGAAGCAGTTTTCTACCCCTTTGGCTTGACCCGTCAACCCAAAACTCATAGGGCCTCAAGTCCAAAGATTTGTCTTGGCACTGGCGCAAGCCCGGGTCAGATCGCTCAGCCGTAGCCGTTGCTGCACGGGTGCCAAGTTGGTGAAAAAACCCAAAAGTAGGCATTTTCAATGGGGTTTCTGGACCACTTGACCTTGACCGAGAGATTGGTACCTCTGAACGCGGCAAGGTGGGCGGGTCCCCTGGGCACGTTGGCGAGCCCAGGTAGGATGGCTCAGCCGATGGGCGTGCACTAGTCGTGACCAATTTGCTTACTTTTGTGCCGTGTTCAATCGCCCCTTTGACCCCCTTGACCTTGTCAGACGGACCCCAAATCCTTATCGCCTTAGGTCCAGGTGGTCCCCTGGTCTCTGGCGCGAGCCCAGGTCAGATCGCACGGCCGAAGCCATTGCTCCATGCGACTCAAATTGGCAAAAACGGCAAAATGGGTCGACCTTGAGCTTGACCGATTGACCCGAAACTCTGCATGTTGCAGGTCCAGATGGACCCTTGGTCACTGCCGCGAGCCCAGGTCAGATAGCACAGGCTAAAAGCATGCGGTTCCCCCTTGAAAAGACCAAAACACACCCAAAGGCCTTCACTATTGGCACGTTGGGAAGCAGTTTTCTACCCCTTTGGCTTGACCCGTCAACCCAAAACTCATAGGGCCTCAAGTCCAGGGATTTGTCTTGGCACTGGCGCAAGCCCGGGTCAGATCGCTCAGCCCTAGCCGTTGCTGATCGGGTGCCAAGTTGGTGAAAAAACCCAAAAGTAGGCATTTTCAATGGGGTTTCTGGACCACTTGACCTTGACCGAGAGATTGGAACCTCTGAACGCGGCAAGGTGGGCGGGTCCCCTGGGCACGTTGGCGAGCCCAGGTCGGATGGCTCAGCCGATGGGCGTGCACTAGTCGTGACCAATTTGCTTACTTTTGTGCCGTGTTCAATCGCCGCTTTGACCCCCTTGACCTTGTCAGACGGACCCCAAATCCTTATCGCCTTAGGTCCAGGTGGTCCCCTTTTCTCTGGCGCTAGCCCAGGTCAGATCGCACGGCCGAAGCCATTGCTCCATGCGACTCAAATTGGCAAAAACGGCAAAATGGGTCGACCTTGAGCTTGACCGATCGACCCGAAACTCTGCATGTTGCAGGTCCAGATGGACCCTTGGTCACTGCCGCGAGCCCAGGTCAGATCGCACAGGCTAAAGGCATGCGGTTCCCCCTTGAAAAGACCAAAACACACCCAAAGGCCTTCACTATTGGCACGTTGGGAAGCAGTTTTCTACCCCTTTGGCTTGACCCGTCAACCCGAAACTCATAGGGCCTCAAGTCCAGGGATTTGTCTTGGCACTGGCGCGAGCCCGGGTCAGATCGCTCAGCCGTAGCCGTTGCTGCACGGGTGCCAACTTGGTGAAAAAACCCAAAAGTAGGCATTTTCAATGGGGTTTCTGGACCACTTGACCTTGACCGAGAGATTGGAACCTCTGAACGCGGCAAGGTGGGCGGGTCCCCTGGGCACGTTGGCGAGCCCAGGTCGGATGGCTCAGCCGATGGGCGTGCACTAGTCGTGACCAATTTGCTTACTTTTGTTCCCTGTTCAATCACCCCTTTGACCCCCTTGACCTTGTCAGACGGACCCCAAATCCTTATCGCCTTAGGTCCAGGTGGTCCCCTGGTCTCTGGCGCGAGCCCAGGTCAGATCGCACAGCCGAAGCCATTGCTCCATGCGACTCAAATTGGCAAAAACGGCAAAATGGGTCGACCTTGAGCTTGACCGATCGACCCGAAACTCTGCATGTTGCAGGTCCAGATGGACCCTTGGTCACTGCCGCGAGCCCAGATCAGATAGCACAGGCTAAAGGCATGCGGTTCCCCCTTGAAAAGACCAAAACACACCTAAAGGCCTTCACTATTGGCACGTTGGGAAGCAGTTTTCTACCCCTTTGGCTTGACCCGTCAACCCAAAACTCATAGGGCCTCAAGTCCAAAGATTTGTCTTGGCACTGGCGCGAGCCTGGGTCAGATCGCTCAGCCGTAGCCGTTGCTGCACGGGTGCCAAGTTGGTGAAAAAACCCAAAAGTAGGCATTTTCAATGGGGTTTCTGGACCACTTGACCTTGACCGAGAGATTGGAACCTCTGAACGCGGCAAGGTGGGCGGGTCCCCTGGGCACGTTGGCGAGCCCAGGTCGGATGGCTCAGCCGATGGGCGTGCACTAGTCGTGACCAATTTGCTTACTTTTGTGCCGTGTTCAATCGCCCCTTTGACCCCCTTGACCTTGTCAGACGGACCCCAAATCCTTATCGCCTTAGGTCCAGGTGGTCCCCTGGTCTCTGGCGCGAGCCCAGGTCAGATCGCACGGCCGAAGCCATTGCTCCATGCGACTCAAATTGGCAAAAACGGCAAAATGGGTCGACCTTGAGCTTGACCGATTGACCCGAAACTCTGCATGTTGCAGGTCCAGATGGACCCTTGGTCACTGCCGCGAGCCCAGGTCAGATAGCACAGGCTAAAAGCATGCGGTTCCCCCTTGAAAAGACCAAAACACACCCAAAGGCCTTCACTATTGGCACGTTGGGAAGCAGTTTTCTACCCCTTTGGCTTGACCCGTCAACCCAAAACTCATAGGGCCTCAAGTCCAGGGATTTGTCTTGGCACTGGCGCAAGCCCGGGTCAGATCTCTCAGCTGTAGCCGTTGCTGCACGGGTGCCAAGTTGGTGAAAAAACCCAAAAGTAGGCATTTTCAATGGGGTTTCTTGACCACTTGACCTTGACTGAGAGATTGGAACCTCTGAACGCGGCAAGGTGGGCGGGTCCCCTGGGCACGTTGGCGAGCCCAGGTCGGATGGCTCAGCCGATGGGCGTGCACTAGTCGTGACCAATTTGCTTACTTTTGTGCCGTGTTCAATCGCCGCTTTGACCCCCTTGACCTTGTCAGACGGACCCCAAATCCTTATCGCCTTAGGTCCAGGTGGTCCCCTGGTCTCTGGCGCGAGCCCAGGTCAGATCGCACGGCCGAAGCCATTGCTCCATGCGACTCAAATTGGCAAAAACGGCAAAATGGGTCGACCTTGAGCTTGACCGATCGACCCGAAACTCTGCATGTTGCAGGTCCAGATGGACCCTTGGTCACTGCCGCGAGCCCAGGTCAGATAGCACAGGCTAAAGGCATGCGGTTCCCCCTTGAAAAGACCAAAACACACCCAAAGGCCTTCACTATTGGCACGTTGGGAAGCAGTTTTCTAACCCTTTGGCTTGACCCGTCAACCCGAAACTCATAGGGCCTCAAGTCCAGGGATTTGTCTTGGCACTGGCGCGAGCCCGGGTCAGATCGCTCAGCCGTAGCCGTTGCTGCACGGGTGCCAAGTTGGTGAAAAAACCCAAAAGTAGGCATTTTCAATGGGGTTTCTGGACCACTCGACCTTGACCAAGAGATTGGAACCTCTGAACGCGGCAAGGTGGGAGGGTCCCCTGGGCACGTTGGCGAGCCCAGGTCGGATGGCTCAGCCGATGGGCGTGCACTAGTCGTGACCAATTTGCTTACTTTTGTGCCGTGTTCAATTGCCGCTTTGACCTCCTTGACCTTGTCAGACGGACCCCAAATCCTTATCGCCTTAGGGCCAGGTGGCCCCTGGTCTCTGGCGCAAGTCCAGGTCAGATCGCACGGCCGAAGCCATTGCTCCATGCGACTCAAATTGGCAAAAACGGCAAAATGGGTCGACCTTGAGCTTGACCGATCGACCCGAAACTCTGCATGTTGCAGGTCCAGATGGACCCTTGGTCACTGCCGCGAGCCCAGGTCAGATCGCACAGGCTAAAGGCATGCGGTTCCCAATTGAAAAGACCAAAACACACCCAAAGGCCTTCACTATTGGCACGTTGGGAAGCAGTTTTCTACCCCTTTGGCTTGACCCGTCAACCCGAAACTCATAGGGCCTCAAGTCCAGGGATTTGTCTTGGCACTGGCACGAGCCCGGGTCAGATCGCTCAGCCGTAGCCGTTGCTGCACGGGTGCCAAGTTGGTGAAAAAACCCAAAAGTAGGCATTTTCAATGGGGTTTCTGGACCACTTGACCTTGACCGAGAGATTGGAACCTCTGAACGCGGCAAGGTGGGCGGGTCCCCTGGGCACGTTGGCGAGCCCAGGTCGGATGGCTCAGCCGATGGGCGTGCACTAGTCGTGACCAATTTGCTTACTTTTGTGCCGTGTTCAATCGCCGCTTTGACCCCCTTGACCTTGTCAGACGGACCCCAAATCCTTATCGCCTTAGGTCCAGGTGGTCCCCTGGTCTCTGGCGCGAGCCCAGGTCAGATCGCACGGCCGAAGCCATTGCTCCATGCGACTCAAATTGGCAAAAACGGCAAAATGGGTCGACCTTGAGCTTGACCGATCGACCCGAAACTCTGCATGTTGCAGGTCCAGATGGACCCTTGGTCACTGCCGCGAGCCCAGGTCAGATCGCACAGGCTAAAGGCATGCGGTTCCCCCTTGAAAAGACCAAAACACACCCAAAGGCCTTCACTATTGGCACGTTGGGAAGCAGTTTTCTACCCCTTTGGCTTGACCCGTCAACCCGAAACTCATAGGGCCTCAAGTCCAGGGATTTGTCTTGGCACTGGCCCGAGCCCGGGTCAGATCGCTCAGCCGTAGCCGTTGCTGCACGGGTGCCAAGTTGGTGAAAAAACCCAAAAGTAGGCATTTTCAATGGGGTTTCTGGACCACTTGACCTTGACCGAGAGATTGGAACCTCTGAACGCGGCAAGGTGGGCGGGTCCCCTGGGCATGTTGGCGAGCCCAGGTCGGATGGCTCAGCCGATGGGCGTGCACTAGTCGTGACCAATTTGCTTACTTTTGTGCCGTGTTCAATCGCCGCTTTGACCTCCTTGACCTTATCAGACGGACCCCAAATCCTTATCGCCTTAGGTCCAGGTGGTCCCCTGGTCTCTGGCGCGAGCCCAGGTCAGATCGCACAGGCTAAAGGCATGCGGTTCCCCCTTGAAAAGACCAAAACACACCCAAAGGCCTTCACTATTGGCACGTTGGGAAGCAGTTTTCTACCCCTTTGGCTTGACCCGTCAACCCGAAACTCATAGGGCCTCAAGTCCAGGGATTTGTCTTGGCACTGGCGCGAGCCCGGGTCAGATCGCTCAGCCGTAGCCGTTGCTGCACGGGTGCCAAGTTGGTGAAAAAACCCAAAAGTAGGCATTTTCAATGGGGTTTCTGGACCACTTGACCTTGACCGAGAGATTGGAACCTCTGAACGCGGCAAGGTGGGCGGGTCCCCTGGGCACGTTGGCGAGCCCAGGTCGGATGGCTCAGCCGATGGGCGTGCACTAGTCGTGACCAATTTGCTTACTTTTGTGCCGTGTTCAATCGCCGCTTTGACCCCCTTGACCTTGTCAGACGGACCCCAAATCCTTATCGCCTTAGGTCCAGGTGTTCTTGGTCGACCTTGAACTTGACCGATCGACCCGAAACTCTGCATGTTGCAGGTCCAGATGGACCCTTGGTCACTGCCGCGAGGCCAGGTCAGATCGCACAGGCTAAAGGCATGCGGTTCCCCCTTGAAAAGACCAAAACACACCCAAAGGCCTTCACTATTGGCACGTTGGGAAGCAGTTTTCTACCCCTTTGGCTTGACCCGTAAACCCGAAACTCATAGGGCCTCAAGTCCAGGGATTTGTCTTGGCACTGGCGCGAGCCCGGGTCAGATCGCTCAGCTGTAGCCGTTGCTGCACGGGTGCCAAGTTGGTGAAAAAACCCAAAAGTAGGCATTTTCAATGGGGTTTCTGGACCACTTGACCTTGACCGAGAGATTGGAACCTCTGAACGCGGCAAGGTGGGCGGGTCCCCTGGGCACGTTGGTGAGCCCAGGTCGGATGGCTCAGCTGATGGGCGTGCACTAGTCGTGACCAATTTGCTTACTTTTGTGCCGTGTTCAATCGCCGCTTTGACCCCCTTGACCTTGTCAGACGGACCCCAAATCCTTATCGCCTTAGGTCCAGGTGGTCCCCTGGTCTCTGGCGCGAGCCCAGGTCAGATCGCACGGCCGAAGCCATTGCTCCATGCGACTCAAATTGGCAAAAACGGCAAAATGGGTCGACCTTGAGCTTGACCGATCGACCCGAAACTCTGCATGTTGCAGGTCCAGATGGACCCTTGGTCACTGCCGCGAGCCCAGGTCAGATCGCACAGGCTAAAGGCATGCGGTTCCCCCTTGAAAAGACCAAAACACACCCAAAGGCCTTCACTATTGGCACGTTGGGAAGCAGTTTTCTACCCCTTTGGCTTAACCCGTCAACCCGAAACTCATAGGGCCTCAAGTCCAGGGATTTGTCTTGGCACTGGCGCGAGCCTGGGTCAGATCGCTCAGCCGTAGCCGTTGCTGCACGGGTGCCAAGTTGGTGAAAAAACCCAAAAGTAGGCATTTTCAATGGGGTTTCTGGACCACTTGACCTTGCCGAGAGATTGGAACCTCTGAACGCGGCAAGGTGGGCGGGTCCCCTGGGCACGTTGGCGAGCCCAGGTCGGATGGCTCAGCCGATGGGCGTGCACTAGTCGTAACCAATTTGCTTACTTTTGTGCCGTGTTCAATCGCCGCTTTGACCCCCTTGACCTTGTCAGACGGACCCCAAATCCTTATCGCCTTAGGTCCAGGTGGTCCCCTGGTCTCTGGCGCGAGCCCAGGTCAGATCGCATGGCCGAAGCCATTGCTCCATGCGACTCAAATTGGCAAAAACGGCAAAATGGGTCGACCTTGAGCTTGACCGATCGACCCGAAACTCTGCATGTTGCAGGTCCAGATGGACCCTTGGTCACTGCCGCGAGCCCAGGTCAGATCGCACAGGCTAAAGGCATGCAGTTCCCCCTTGAAAAGACCAAAACACACCCAAAGGCCTTCACTATTGGCATGTTGGGAAGCAGTTTTCTACCCCTTTGGCTTGACCCGTCAACCCGAAACTCATAGGGCCTCAAGTCCAGGGATTTTTCTTGGCACTGGCGCGAGCCCGGGTCAGATCGCTCAGCCGTAGCCGTTGCTGCACGGGTGCCAAGTTGGTGAAAAAACCCAAAAGTAGGCATTTTCAATGGGGTTTCTGGACCACTTGACCTTGACCGAGAGATTGGAACCTCTGAACGCGGCAAGGTGGGCGGGTCCCCTGGGCACGTTGGCGAGCCCAGGTCGGATGGCTCAGCCGATGGGCGTGCACTAGTCGTAACCAATTTGCTTACTTTTGTGCCGTGTTCAATCGCCGCTTTGACCCCCTTGACCTTGTCAGACGGACCCCAAATCCTTATCGCCTTAGGTCCAGGTGGTCCCCTGGTCTCTGGCGCGAGCCCAGGTCAGATCGCACGGCCGAAGCCATTGCTCCATGCGACTCAAATTGGCAAAAACGGCAAAATGGGTCGACCTTGAGCTTGACCGATCGACCCGAAACTCTGCATGTTGCAGGTCCAGATGGACCCTTGGTCACTGCCGCGAGCCCAGGTCAGATCGCACAGGCTAAAGGCATGCGGTTCCCCCTTGAAAAGACCAAAACACACCCAAAGGCCTTCACTATTGGCACGTTGGGAAGCAGTTTTCTACCCCTTTGGCTTGACCCGTCAACCCGAAACTCATAGGGCCTCAAGTCCAGGAATTTGTCTTGGCACTGGCGCGAGCCCGGGTCAGATCGCTCAGCCGTAGCCGTTGCTGCACGGGTGCCGAGTTGGTGAAAAAACCCAAAAGTAGGCATTTTCAATGGGGTTTCTGGACCACTTGACCTTGACCGAGAGATTGGAACCTCTGAACGCGGCAAGGTGGGCGGGTCCCCTGGGCACGTTGGCGAGCCCAGGTCGGATGGCTCAGCCGATGGGCGTGCACTAGTCGTGACCAATTTGCTTACTTTTGTGCCGTGTTCAATCGCCGCTTTGACCCCCTTGACCTTGTCAGACGGACCCCAAATCCTTATCGCCTTAGGTCCAGGTGTTCTTGGTGGACTTTGAGCTTGACCGATCGACCCGAAACTCTGCATGTTGCAGGTCCAGATGGACCCTTGGTCACTGCCGCGAGCCCAGGTCAGATCGCACAGGCTAAAGGCATGCGGTTCCCCCTTAAAAAGACCAAAACACACCCAAAGGCCTTCACTATTGGCACGTTGGGAAGCAGTTTTCTACCCCTTTGGCTTGACCCGTCAACCCGAAACTCATAGGGCCTCAAGTCCAGGGATTTGTCTTGGCACTGGAGCGAGCCCGGGTCAGATCGCTCAGCCGTAGCCGTTGCTGCACGGGTGCCAAGTTGGTGAAAAAACCCAAAAGTAGGCATTTTCAATGGGGTTTCTGGACCACTTGACCTTGACCGAGAGATTGGAACCTCTGAACGCGGCAAGGTGGGCGGGTCCCCTGGGCACGTTGGCGAGCCCAGGTCGGATGGCTCAGCCGATGGGCGTGCACTAGTCGTCACCAATTTGCTTACTTTTGTGCCGTGTTCAATCGCCGCTTTGACCCCCTTGACCTTGTCAGACGGACCCCAAATCCTTATCGCCTTAGGTCCAGGTGGTCCCCTGGTCTCTGGCGCGAGCCCAGGTCAGATCGCACGGCCGAAGCCATTGCTCCATGCGACTCAAATTGGCAAAAACGGCAAAATGGGTCGACCTTGAGCTTGACCGATCGACCCGAAACTCTGCATGTTGCAGGTCCAGATGGACCCTTGGTCACTGCCGCGAGCCCAGGTCAGATCGCACAGGCTAAAGGCATGCGGTTCCCCCTTGAAAAGACCAAAACACACCCAAAGGCCTTCACTATTGGCACGTTGGGAAGCAGTTTTCTACCCCTTTGGCTTGACCCGTCAACCCGAAACTCATAGGGCCTCAAGTCCAGGGATTTGTCTTGGCACTGGCGCGAGCCCGGGTCAGATCGCTCAGCCGTAGCCGTTGCTGCACGGGTGCCAAATTGGTGAAAAAACCCAAAAGTAGGCATTTTCAATGGGGTTTCTGGACCACTTGACCTTGACCGAGAGATTGGAACCTCTGAACGCGGCAAGGTGGGCGGGTCCCCTGGGCACGTTGGCGAGCCCAGGTCGGATGGCTCAGCCGATGGGCGTGCACTAGTCGTGACCAATTTGCTTACTTTTGTGCCGTGTTCAATCGCCGCTTTGACCCCCTTGACCTTGTCAGACGGACCCCAAATCCTTATCGCCTTAGGTCCAGGTGGTCCCCTGGTCTCTGGCGCGAGCCCAGGTCAGATCGCACGGCCGAAGCCATTGCTCCATGCGACTCAAATTGGCAAAAACGGCAAAATGGGTCGACCTTGAGCTTGACTGATCGACCCGAAACTCTGCATGTTGCAGGTCCAGATGGACCCTTGGTCACTGCCGCGAGCCCAGGTCAGATCGCACAGGCTAAAGGCATGCGGTTTCCCCTTGAAAAGACCAAAACACACCCAAAGGCCTTCACTATTGGCACGTTGGGAAGCAGTTTTCTACCCCTTTGGCTTGACCCGTCAACCCGAAACTCATAGGGCCTCAAGTCCAGGGATTTGTCTTGGCACTGGCGCGAGCCCGGGTCAGATCGCTCAGCCGTAGCCGTTGCTGCACGGGTGCCAAGTTGGTGAAAAAACCCAAAAGTAGGCATTTTCAATGGGGTTTCTGGACCACTTGACCTTGACCGAGAGATTGGAACCTCTGAACGCGGCAAGGTGGGCGGGTCCCCTGGGCACGTTGGGGAGCCCAGGTAGGATGGCTCAGCCGATGGGCGTGCACTAGTCGTGACCAATTTGCTTACTTTTGTGCCGTGTTCAATCGCCGCTTTGACCCCCTTGACCTTGTCAGACGGACCCCAAATCCTTATAGCCTTAGGTCCAGGTGGTCCCCTGGTCTCTGGCGCGAGCCCAGGTCAGATCGCACGGCCAAAGCCATTGCTCCATGCGACTCAAATTGGCAAAAACGGCAAAATGGGTCGACCTTGAGCTTGACCGATCGACCCGAAACTCTGCATGTTGCAGGTCCAGATGGACCCTTGGTCACTGCCGCGAGCCCAGGTCAGATCGCACAGGCTAAAGGCATGCGGTTCAACCTTGAAAAGACCAAAACACACCCAAAGGCCTTCACTATTGGCAACTTGGGAAGCAGTTTTCTACCCCTTTGGCTTGACCCGTCAACCCGAAACTCATAGGGCCTCAGGTCCAGGGATTTGTCTTGGCACTGGCGCGAGCCCGGGTCTGATCGCTCAGCCGTAGCCGTTGCTGCACGGGTGCCAAGTTGGTGAAAAAACCCAAAAGTAGGCATTTTCAATGGGGTTTCTGGACCACTTGACCTTGACCGAGAGATTGGAACCTCTGAACGCGGCAAGGTGGGCGGGTCCCCTGGGCACGTTGGCGAGCCCAGGTCGGATGGCTCAGCCGATGGGCGTGCACTAGTCGTGACCAATTTGCTTACTTTTGTGCCGTGTTCAATCGCCGCTTTGACCCCCTTGACCTTGTCAGACGGACCCCAAATCCTTATCGCCTTAGGTCCAGGTGGTCCCCTGGTCTCTGGCGCGAGCCCAGGTCAGATCGCACGGCCGAAGCCATTGCTCCATGCGACTCAAATTGGCAAAAACGGCAAAATGGGTCGACCTTGAGCTTGACCGATCGACCCGAAACTCTGCATGTTGCAGGTCCAGATGGACCCTTGGTCACTGCCGCGAGCCCAGGTCAGATCGCACAGGCTAAAGGCATGCGGTTCCCCCTTGAAAAGACCAAAACACACCCAAAGGCCTTCACTATTGGCACATTGGGAAGCAGTTTTCTACCCCTTTGGCTTGACCCGTCAACCCGAAACTCATAGGGCCTCAAGTCCAGGGATTTGTCTTGGCACTGGCGCGAGCCCGGGTCAGATCGCTCAGCCGTAGCCGTTGCTGCACGGGTGCCAAGTTGGTGAAAAAACCCAAAAGTAGGCATTTTCAATGGGGTTTCTGGACCACTTGACCTTGACCTAGAGATTGGAACCTCTGAACGCGGCAAGGTGGGCGGGTCCCCTGGGCACGTTGGCGAGCCCAGGTCGGATGGCTCAGCCAATGGGCGTGCACTAGTCGTGACCAATTTGCTTACTTTTGTGCCGTGTTCAATCGCCGCTTTGACCCCCTTGACCTTGTCAGACGGACCCCAAATCCTTATCGCCTTAGGTCCAGGTGGTCCCCTGGTCTCTGGCGCGAGCCCAGGTCAGAACGCACGGCCGAAGCCATTGCTCCATGCGACTCAAATTGGCAAAAACGGCAAAATGGGTCGACCTTGAGCTTGACCGATCGACCCGAAACTCTGCATGTTGCAGGTCCAGATGGACCCTTGGTCACTGCCACGAGCCCAGGACAGATCGCACAGGCTAAAGGCATGCGGTTCCCCCTTGAAAAGACCAAAACACACCCAAAGGCCTTCACTATTGGCACGTTGGGAAGCAGTTTTCTACCCCTTTGGCTTGACCCGTCAACCCGAAACTCATAGGACCTCAAGTCCAGGGATTTGTCTTGGCACTGGCGCGAGCCTGGGTCAGATCGCTCAGCTGTAGCCGTTGCTGCACGGGTGCCAAGTTGGTGAAAAAACCCAAAAGTAGGCATTTTCAATGGGGTTTCTGGACCACTTGACCTTGACCGAGAGATTGGAACCTCTGAACGCGGCAAGGTGGGCGGGTCCCCTGGGCACGTTGGCGAGCCCAGGTCGGATGGCTCAGCCGATGGGCGTGCACTAGTCGTGACCAATTTGCTTACTTTTGTGCCGTGTTCAATCGCCGCTTTGACCCCCTTGACCTTGTCAGACGGACCCCAAATCCTTATCGCCTTAGGTCCAGGTGGTCCCCTGGTCTCTGGCGCGAGCCCAGGTCAGATCGCACGGCCGAAGCCATTGCTCCATGCGACTCAAATTGGCAAAAACGGCAAAATGGGTCGACCTTGAGCTTGACCGATCGACCCGAAACTCTGCATGTTGCAGGTCCAGATGGACCCTTGGTCACTGCCACGAGCCTAGGTCAGATCGCACAGGCTAAAGGCATGCGGTTCCCCCTTGAAAAGACCAAAACACACCCAAAGGCCTTCACTATTGGCACGTTGGGAAGCAGTTTTCTACCCCTTTGGCTTGACCCGTCAACCCGAAACTCATAGGGCCTCAAGTCCAGGGATTTGTCTTGGCACTGGCGCGAGCCCGGGTCAGATCGCTCAGCCGTAGCCGTTGCTGCACGGGTGCCAAGTTGGTGAAAAAACCCAAAAGTAGGCATTTTCAATGGGGTTTCTGGACCACTTGACCTTGACAGAGAGATTGGAACCTCTGAACGCGGCAAGGTGGGCGGGTCCCCTGGGCACGTTGGCGAGCCCAGGTCGGATGGCTCAGCCGATGGGCGTGCACTAGTCGTGACCAATTTGCTTACTTTTGTGCCGTGTTCAATCGCCGCTTTGACCCCCTTGACCTTGTCAGACGGACCCCAAATCCTTATCGCCTTAGGTCCAGGTGGTCCCCTGGTCTCTGGCGCGAGCCCAGGTCAGATCGCACGGCCAAAGCCATTGCTCCATGCGACTCAAATTGGCAAAAACGGCAAAATGGGTCGACCTTGAGCTTGACCGATCGACCCGAAACTCTGCATGTTGCAGGTCCAGATGGACCCTTGGTCACTGCCGCGAGCCCAGGTCAGATCGCACAGGCTAAAGGCATGCGGTTCCCCCTTGAAAAGACCAAAACACACCCAAAGGCCTTCACTATTGGCACGTTGGGAAGCAGTTTTCTACCCCTTTGGCTTGACCCGTCAACCCGAAACTCATAGGGCCTCAAGTCCAGGGATTTGTCTTGGCACTGGCGCGAGCCCGGGTCAGATCGCTCAGCTGTAGCCGTTGCTGCACGGGTGCCAAGTTGGTGAAAAAACCCAAAAGTAGGCATTTTCAATGGGGTTTCTGGACCACTTGACCTTGACCGAGAGATTGGAACCTCTGAACGCGGCCAGGTGGGCAGGTCCCCATGGCACGTTGGCGAGCCCAGGTCGGATGGCTCAGCCGATGGGCGTGCACTAGTCGTGACCAATTTGCTTACTTTTGTGCCGTGTTCAATCGCCGCTTTGACCCCCTTGACCTTGTCAGACGGACCCCAAATCCTTATCGCCTTAGGTCCAGGTGGTCCCCTGGTCTCTGGCGTGAGCCCAGGTCAGATCGCACGGCTGAAGCCATTGCTCCATGCGACTCAAATTGGCAAAAACGGCAAAATGGGTCGACCTTGAGCTTGACCGATCGACCCGAAACTCTGCATGTTGCAGGTCCAGATGGACCCTTGGTCACTGCCGCGAGCCCAGGTCAGATCGCACAGGCTAAAGGCATGCGGTTCCCCCTTGAAAAGACCAAAACACACCCAAAGGCCTTCACTATTGGCACGTTGGGAAGCAGTTTTCTACCCCTTTGGCTTGACCCGTCAACCCGAAACTCATAGGGCCTCAAGTCCAGGGATTTGTCTTGGCACTGGCGCGAGCCCGGGTCAGATCGCTCAGCCGTAGCCGTTGCTGCACGGGTGCCAAGTTGGTGAAAAAACCCAAAAGTAGGCATTTTCAATGGGGTTTCTGGACCACTTGACCTTGACCGAGAGATTGGAACCTCTGAACGCGGCAAGGTGGGCGGGTCCCCTGGGCACGTTGGCAAGCCCAGGTCGGATGGCTCAGCCGATGGGCGTGCACTAGTCGTGACCAATTTGCTTACTTTTGTGCCGTGTTCAATCGCCGCTTTGACCCCCTTGACCTTGTCAGACGGACCCCAAATCCTTATCGCCTTAGGTCCAGGTGGTCCCCTGGTCTCTGGCGCGAGCCCAGGTCAGATCGCACGGCCGAAGCCATTGCTCCATGCGACTCAAATTGGCAAAAACGGCAAAATGGGTCGACCTTGAGCTTGACCGATCGACCCGAAACTCTGCATGTTGCAGGTCCAGATGGACCCTTGGTCACTGCCGCGAGCCCAGGTCAGATCGCACAGGCTAAAGGCATGCGGTTCCCCCTTGAAAAGACCAAAACACACCCAAAGGCCTTCACTATTGGCACGTTGGGAAGCAGTTTTCTACCCCTTTGGCTTGACCCGTCAACCCGAAACTCATAGGGCCTCAAGTCCAGGGATTTGTCTTGGCACTGGCGCGATCCCGGGTCAGATCGCTCAGCCGTAGCCGTTGCTGCACGGGTGCCAAGTTGGTGAAAAAACCCAAAAGTAGGCATTTTCAATGGGGTTTCTGGAGCACTTGACCTTGACCGAGAGATTGGAACCTCTGAACGCGGCAAGATGGGCGGGTCCCCTGGGCACGTTGGCGAGCCCAGGTCGGATGGCTCAGCCGATGGGCGTGCACTAGTCGTGACCAATTTGCTTACTTTTGTGCCGTGTTCAATCGCCGCTTTGACCCCCTTGACCTTGTCAGACGGACCCCAAATCCTTATCGCCTTAGGTCCAGGTGGTCCCCTGGTCTCTGGCGCGAGCCCAGGTCAGATCGCACGGCCGAAGCCATTGCTCCATGCGACTCAAATTGGCAAAAACGGCAAAATGGGTCGACCTTGAGCTTGACCGATCGACCCGAAACTCTGCATGTTGCCGGTCCAGATAGACCCTTGGTCACTGCCGCGAGCCCAGGTCAGATCGCACAGGCTAAAGGCATGCGGTTCCCCCTTGAAAAGACCAAAACACACCCAAAGGCCTTCACTATTGGCACGTTGGGAAGCAGTTTTCTACCCCTTTGGCTTGACCCGTCAACCCGAAACTCATAGGGCCTCAAGTCCAGGGATTTGTCTTGGCGCTGGCGCGAGCCCGGGTCAGATCGCTCAGCCGTAGCCGTTGCTGCACAGGTGCCAAGTTGGTGAAAAAACCCAAAAGTAGGCATTTTCAATGGGGTTTCTGGACCACTTGACCTTGACCGAGAGATTGGAACCTCTGAACGCGGCAAGGTGGGCGGGTCCCCTGGGCACGTTGGCAAGCCCAGGTCGGATGGCTCAGCCGATGGGCGTGCACTAGTCGTGACCAATTTGCTTACTTTTGTGCCGTGTTCAATCGCCGCTTTGACCCCCTTGACCTTGTCAGACGGACCCCAAATCCTTATCGCCTTAGGTCCAGGTGGTCCCCTGGTCTCTGGCGCGAGCCCAGGTCAGATCGCACGGCCGAAGCCATTGCTCCATGCGACTCAAATTGGCAAAAACGGCAAAATGGGTCGACCTTGAGCTTGACCGATCGACCCGAAACTCTGCATGTTGCAGGTCCAGATGGACCCTTGGTCACTGCCGCGAGCCCAGGTCAGATCGCACAGGCTAAAGGCATGCGGTTCCCCCTTGAAAAGACCAAAACACACCCAAAGGCCTTCACTATTGGCACGTTGGGAAGCAGTTTTCTACCCCTTTGGCTTGACCCGTCAACCCGAAACTCATAGGGCCTCAAGTCCAGGGATTTGTCTTGGCACTGGCGCGAGCCCGGGTCAGATCGCTCAGCCGTAGCCGTTGCTGCACGGGTGCCAAGTTGGTGAAAAAACCCAAAAGTAGGCATTTTCATTGGGGTTTCTGGACCACTTGACCTTGACCGAGAGATTGGAACCTCTGAACGCGGCAAGGTGGGCGGGTCCCCTGGGCACGTTGGCGAGCCCAGGTCGGATGGCTCAGCCGATGGGCGTGCACTAGTCGTGACCAATTTGCTTACTTTTGTGCCGTGTTCAATCGCCGCTTTGACCCCCTTGACCTTGTCAGACGGACCCCAAATCCTTATCGCCTTAGGTCCAGGTGGTCCCCTGGTCTCTGGCGCGAGCCCAGGTCAGATCGCACGGCCGAAGCCATTGCTCCATGCGACTCAAATTGGCAAAAACGGCAAAATGGGTCGACCTTGAGCTTGACCGATCGACCCGAAACTCTGCATGTTGCAGGTCCAGATGGACCCTTGGTCACTGCCGCGAGCCCAGGTCAGATCGCACAGGCTAAAGGCATGCGGTTCCCCCTTGAAAAGACCAAAACACACCCAAAGGCCTTCACTATTGGCACGTTGGGAAGCAGTTTTCTACCCCTTTGGCTTGACCCGTCAACCCGAAACTCATAGGGCCTCAAGTCCAGGGATTTGTCTTGGCACTGGCGCGAGCCCGGGTCAGATCGCTCAGCTGTAGCCGTTGCTGCACGGGTGCCAAGTTGGTGAAAAAACCGAAAAGTAGGCATTTTCAATGGGGTTTCTGGACCACTTGACCTTGACCGAGAGATTGGAACCTCTGAACGCGGCAAGGTGGGCGGGTCCCCTGGGCACGTTGGCGAGCCCAGGTCGGATGGCTCAGCCGATGGGCGTGCACTAGTCGTGACCAATTTGCTTACTTTTGTGCCGTGTTCAATCGCCGCTTTGACCCCCTTGACCTTGTCAGACGGACCCCAAATCCTTATCGCCTTAGGTCCAGGTGGTCCCCTGGTCTCTGGCGCGAGCCCAGGTCAGATCGCACGGCCGAAGCCATTGCTCCATTCGACTCAAATTGGCAAAAACGGCAAAATGGGTCGACCTTGAGCTTGACCGATCGACCCGAAACTCTGCATGTTGCAGGTCCAGATGGACCCTTGGTCACTGCCGCGAGCCCAGGTCAGATCGCACAGGCTAAAGGCATGCGGTTCCCCCTTGAAAAGACCAAAACACACCCAAAGGCCTTCACTATTGGCACGTTGGGAAGCAGTTTTCTACCCCTTTGGCTTGACCCGTCAACCCGAAACTCATAGGGCCTCAAGTCCAGGGATTTGTCTTGGCACTGGCGCGAGCCCGGGTCAGATCGCTCAGCCGTAGCCGTTGCTGCACGGGTGCCAAGTTGGTGAAAAAAACCAAAAGTAGGCATTTTCAATGGGGTTTCTGGACCACTTGACCTTGACCGAGAGATTGGAACCTCTGAACGCGGCAAGGTGGGCGGGTCCCCTGGGCACGTTGGCGAGCCCAGGTCGGATGGCTCAGCCGATGGGCGTGCACTAGTCGTGACCAATTTGCTTACTTTTGTGCCGTGTTCAATCGCCGCTTTGACCCCCTTGACCTTGTCAGACTGACCCCAAATCCTTATCGCCTTAGGTCCAGGTGGTCCCCTCGTCTCTGGCGCGAGCCCAGGTCAGATCGCACGGCCGAAGCCATTGCTCCATGCGACTCAAATTGGCAAAAACGGCAGAATGGGTCGACCTTGAGCTTGACCGATCGACCCGAAACTCTGCATGTTGCAGGTCCAGATGGACCCTTGGTCACTGCCGCGAGCCCAGGTCAGATCGCACAGGCTAAAGGCATGCGGTTCCCCCTTGAAAAGACCAAAACACACCCAAAGGCCTTCACTATTGGCACGTTGGGAAGCAGTTTTCTACCCCTTTGGCTTGACCCGTCAACCCGAAACTCATAGGGCCTCAAGTCCAGGGATTTGTCTTGGCACTGGCGCGATCCCGGGTCAGATCGCTCAGCCGTAGCCGTTGCTGCACGGGTGCCAAGTTGGTGAAAAAACCCAAAAGTAGGCATTTTCAATGGGGTTTCTGGACCACTTGACCTTGACCGAGAGATTGGAACCTCTGAACGCGGCAAGGTGGGCGGGTCCCCTGGGCACGTTGGCGAGCCCAGGTCGGATGGCTCAGCCGATGGGCGTGCACTAGTCGTGACCAATTTGCTTACTTTTGTGCCGTGTTCAATCGCCGCTTTGACCCCCTTGACCTTGTCAGACGGACCCCAAATCCTTATCGCCTTAGGTCCAGGTGGTCCCCTGGTCTCTGGCGCGAGCCCAGGTCAGATCGCACGGCCGAAGCCATTGCTCCATGCGACTCAAATTGGCAAAAACGGCAAAATGGGTCGACCTTGAGCTTGACCGATCGACCCGAAACTCTGCATGTTGCCGGTCCAGATGGACCCTTGGTCACTGCCGCGAGCCCAGGTCAGATCGCACAGGCTAAAGGCATGCGGTTCCCCCTTGAAAAGACCAAAACACACCCAAAGGCCTTCACTATTGGCACGTTGGGAAGAAGTTTTCTACCCCTTTGGCTTGACCCGTCAACCCGAAACTCATAGGGCCTCAAGTCCAGGGATTTGTCTTGGCGCTGGCGCGAGCCCGGGTCAGATCGCTCAGCCGTAGCCGTTGCTGTACGGGTGCCAAGTTGGTGAAAAAACCCAAAAGTAGGCATTTTCAATGGGGTTTCTGGACCACTTGACCTTGACCGAGAGATTGGAACCTCTGAACGCGGCAAGGTGGGCGGGTCCCCTGGGCACGTTGGCAAGCCCAGGTCGGATGGCTCAGCCGATGGGCGTGCACTAGTCGTGACCAATTTGCTTACTTTTGTGCCGTGTTCAATCGCCGCTTTGACCCCCTTGACCTTGTCAGACGGACCCCAAATCCTTATCGCCTTAGGTCCAGGTGGTCCCCTGGTCTCTGGCGCGAGCCCAGGTCAGATCGCACGGCCAAAGCCATTGCTCCATGCGACTCAAATTGGCAAAAACGGCAAAATGGGTCGACCTTGAGCTTGACCGATCGACCCGAAACTCTGCATGTTGCAGGTCCAGATGGACCCTTGGTCACTGCCGCGAGCCCAGGTCAGATCGCACAGGCTAAAGGCATGCGGTTCCCCCTTGAAAAGACCAAAACACACCCAAAGGCCTTCACTATTGGCACGTTGGGAAGCAGTTTTCTACCCCTTTGGCTTGACCCGTCAACCCGAAACTCATAGGGCCTCAAGTCCAGGGATTTGTCTTGGCACTGGCGCGACCCCGGGTCAGATCGCTCAGCCGTAGCCGTTGCTGCACGGGTGCCAAGTTGGTGAAAAAACCCAAAAGTAGGCATTTTCATTGGGGTTTCTGGACCACTTGACCTTGACCGAGAGATTGGAACCTCTGAACGCGGCAAGGTGGGCGGGTCCCCTGGGCACGTTGGCGAGCCCAGGTCGGATGGCTCAGCCGATGGGCGTGCACTAGTCGTGACCAATTTGCTTACTTTTGTGCCGTGTTCAATCGCCGCTTTGACCCCCTTGACCTTGTCAGACGGATCCCAAATCCTTATCGCCTTAGGTCCAGGTGGTCCCCTGGTCTCTGGCGCGAGCCCAGGTCAGATCGCACGGCCGAAGCCATTGCTCCATGCGACTCAAATTGGCAAAAACGGCAAAATGGGTCGACCTTGAGCTTGACTGATCGACCCGAAACTCTGCATGTTGCAGGTCCAGATGGACCCTTGGTCACTGCCGCAAGCCCAGGTCAGATCGCACAGGCTAAAGGCATGCGGTTCCCCCTTGAAAAGACCAAAACACACCCAAAGGCCTTCACTATTGGCACGTTGGGAAGCAGTTTTCTACCCCTTTGGCTTGACCCGTCAACCCGAAACTCATAGGGCCTCAAGTCCAGGGATTTGTCTTGGCACTGGCGCGAGCCCGGGTCAGATCGCTCAGCCGTAGCCGTTGCTGCACGGGTGCCAAGTTGGTGAAAAAACCCAAAAGTAGGCATTTTCATTGGGGTTTCTGGACCACTTGACCTTGACCGAGAGATTGGAACCTCTGAACGCGGCAAGGTGGGCGGGTCCCCTGGGCATGTTGGCGAGCCCAGGTCGGATGGCTCAGCCGATGGGCGTGCACTAGTCGTGACCAATTTGCTTACTTTTGTGCCGTGTTCAATCGCCGCTTTGACCCCCTTGACCTTGTCAGACGGATCCCAAATCCTTATCGCCTTAGGTCCAGGTGGTCCCCTGGTCTCTGGCGCGAGCCCAGGTCAGATCGCACGGCCGAAGCCATTGCTCCATGCGACTCAAATTGGCAAAAACGGCAAAATGGGTCGACCTTGAGCTTGACTGATCGACCCGAAACTCTGCATGTTGCAGGTCCAGATGGACCCTTGGTCACTGCCGCGAGCCCAGGTCAGATCGCACAGGCTAAAGGCATGCGGTTCCCCCTTGAAAAGACCAAAACACACCCAAAGGCCTTCACTATTGGCACGTTGGGAAGCAGTTTTCTACCCCTTTGGCTTGACCCGTCAACCCGAAACTCATAGGGCCTCAAGTCCAGGGATTTGTCTTGGCACTGGCGCGAGCCCGGGTCAGATCGCTCAGTTGTAGCCGTTGCTGCACGGGTGCCAAGTTGGTGAAAAAACCCAAAAGTAGGCATTTTCAATGGGGTTTCTGGACCACTTGACCTTGACCGAGAGATTGGAACCTCTGAACGCGGCAAGGTGGGCAGGTCCCCTGGGAACGTTGGCGAGCCCAGGTCGGATGGCTCAGCCGATGGGCGTGCACTAGTCGTGACCAATTTGCTTACTTTTGTGCCGTGTTCAATCGCCGCTTTGACCCCCTTGACCTTGTCAGACGGACCCCAAATCCTTATCGCCTTAGGTCCAGGTGGTCCCCTGGTCTCTGGCGCGAGCCCAGGTCAGATCGCACGGCCGAAGCCATTGCTCCATTCGACTCAAATTGGCAAAAACGGCAAAATGGGTCGACCTTGAGCTTGACCGATCGACCCGAAACTCTGCATGTTGCAGGTTCAGATGGACCCTTGGTCACTGCCGCGAGCCCAGGTCAGATCGCACAGGCTAAAGGCATGCGGTTCCCCCTTGAAAAGACCAAAACACACCCAAAGGCCTTCACTATTGGCACGTTGGGAAGCAGTTTTCTACCCCTTTGGCTTGACCCGTCAACCCGAAACTCATAGGGCCTCAAGTCCAGGGATTTGTCTTGGCACTGGCGCGAGCCCGGGTCAGATCGCTCAGCCGTAGCCGTTGCTGCACGGGTGCCAAGTTGGTGAAAAAACCCAAAAGTAGGCATTTTCAATGGGGTTTCTGGACCACTTGACCTTGACCGAGAGATTGGAACCTCTGAACGCGGCAAGGTGGGCGGGTCCCCTGGGCACGTTGGCGAGCCCAGGTCGGATGGCTCAGCCGATGGGCGTGCACTAGTCGTGACCAATTTGCTTACTTTTGTGCCGTGTTCAATCGCCGCTTTGACCCCCTTGACCTTGTCAGACGGACCCCAAATCCTTATCGCCCAAGGTCCAGGTGGTCCCCTGGTCTCTGGCGCGAGCCCAGGTCAGATCGCACGGCCGAAGCCATTGCTCCATGCGACTCAAATTGGCAAAAACGGCAAAATGGGTCGACCTTGAGCTTGACCGATCGACCCGAAACTCTGCATGTTGCAGGTCCAGATGGACCCTTGGTCACTGCCGCGAGCCCAGGTCAGATCGCACAGGCTAAAGGCATGCGGTTCCCCCTTGAAAAGACCAAAACACACCCAAAGGCCTTCACTATTGGCACGTTGGGAAGCAGTTTTCTACCCCTTTGGCTTGACCCGTCAACCCGAAACTCATAGGGCCTCAAGTCCAGGGATTTGTCTTGGCACTGGCGCGATCCCGGGTCAGATCGCTCAGCCGTAGCCGTTGCTGCACGGGTGCCAAGTTGGTGAAAAAACCCAAAAGTAGGCATTTTCAATGGGGTTTCTGGACCACTTGACCTTGACCGAGAGATTGGAACCTCTGAACGCGGCAAGGTGGGCGGGTCCCCTGGGCACGTTGGCGAGCCCAGGTCGGATGGCTCAGCCGATGGGCGTGCACTAGTCGTGACCAATTTGCTTACTTTTGTGCCGTGTTCAATCGCCGCTTTGACCCCCTTGACCTTGTCAGACGGACCCCAAATCCTTATCGCCTTAGGTCCAGGTGGTCCCCTGGTCTCTGGCGCGAGCCCAGGTCAGATCGCACGGCCGAAGCCATTGCTCCATGCGACTCAAATTGGCAAAAACGGCAAAATGGGTCGACCTTGAGCTTGACCGATCGACCCGAAACTCTGCATGTTGCCGGTCCAGATGGACCCTTGGTCACTGCCGCGAGCCCAGGTCAGATCGCACAGGCTAAAGGCATGCGGTTCCCCCTTGAAAAGACCAAAACACACCCAAAGGCCTTCACTATTGGCACGTTGGGAAGCAGTTTTCTACCCCTTTGGCTTGACCCGTCAACCCGAAACTCATAGGGCCTCAAGTCCAGGGATTTGTCTTGGCGCTGGCGCGAGCCCGGGTCAGATCGCTCAGCCGTAGCCGTTGCTGCACGGGTGCCAAGTTGGTGAAAAAACCCAAAAGTAGGCATTTTCAATGGGGTTTCTGGACCACTTGACCTTGACCGAGAGATTGGAACCTCTGAACGCGGCAAGGTGGGCGGGTCCCCTGGGCACGTTGGCAAGCCCAGGTCGGATGGCTCAGCCGATGGGCGTGCACTAGTCGTGACCAATTTGCTTACTTTTGTGCCGTGTTCAATCGCCGCTTTGACCCCCTTGACCTTGTCAGACGGACCCCAAATCCTTATCGCCTTAGGTCCAGGTGGTCCCCTGGTCTCTGGCGCGAGCCCAGGTCAGATCGCACGGCTGAAGCCATTGCTCCATGCGACTCAAATTGGCAAAAACGGCAAAATGGGTCGACCTTGAGCTTGACCGATCGACCCGAAACTCTGCATGTTGCAGGTCCAGATGGACCCTTGGTCACTGCCGCGAGTCCAGGTCAGATCGCACAGGCTAAAGGCATGCGGTTCCCCCTTGAAAAGACCAAAACACACCCAAAGGCCTTCACTATTGGCACGTTGGGAAGCAGTTTTCTACCCCTTTGGCTTGACCCGTCAACCCGAAACTCATAGGGCCTCAAGTCCAGGGATTTGTCTTGGCACTGGCGCGAGCCCGGGTCAGATCGCTCAGCCGTAGCCGTTGCTGCACGGGTGCCAAGTTGGTGAAAAAACCCAAAAGTAGGCATTTTCATTGGGGTTTCTGGACCACTTGACCTTGACCGAGAGATTGGAACCTCTGAACGCGGCAAGGTGGGCGGGTCCCCTGGGCACGTTGGCGAGCCCAGGTCGGATGGCTCAGCCGATGGGCGTGCACTAGTCGTGACCAATTTGCTTACTTTTGTGCCGTGTTCAATCGCCGCTTTGACCCCCTTGACCTTGTCAGACGGATCCCAAATCCTTATCGCCTTAGGTCCAGGTGGTCCCCTGGTCTCTGGCGCGAGCCCAGGTCAGATCGCACGGCCGAAGCCATTGCTCCATGCGACTCAAATTGGCAAAAACGGCAAAATGGGTCGACCTTGAGCTTGACTGATCGACCCGAAACTCTGCATGTTGCAGGTCCAGATGGACCCTTGGTCACTGCCGCAAGCCCAGGTCAGATCGCACAGGCTAAAGGCATGCGGTTCCCCCTTGAAAAGACCAAAACACACCCAAAGGCCTTCACTATTGGCACGTTGGGAAGCAGTTTTCTACCCCTTTGGCTTGACCCGTCAACCCGAAACTCATAGGGCCTCAAGTCCAGGGATTTGTCTTGGCACTGGCGCGAGCCCGGGTCAGATCGCTCAGCCGTAGCCGTTGCTGCACGGGTGCCAAGTTGGTGAAAAAACCCAAAAGTAGGCATTTTCAATGGGGTTTCTGGACCACTTGACCTTGACCGAGAGATTGGAACCTCTGAACGCGGAAAGGTGGGCGGGTCCCCTGGGCACGTTGGCGAGCCCAGGTCGGATGGCTCAGCCGATGGGCGTGCACTAGTCGTGACCAATTTGCTTACTTTTGTGCCGTGTTCAATCGCCGCTTTGACCCCCTTGACCTTGTCAGACGGACCCCAAATCCTTATCGCCTTCGGTCCAGGTGGTCCCCTGGTCTCTGGCGCGAGCCCAGGTCAGATCGCACGGCCCAAGCCATTGCTCCATGCGACTCAAATTGGCAAAAACGGCAAAATGGGTCGACCTTGAGCTTGACCGATCGACCCGAAACTCTGCATGTTGCAGGTCCAGATGGACCGTTGGTCACTGCCGCGAGCCCAGGTCAGATCGCACAGGCTAAAGGCATGCGGTTACCCCTTGAAAAGACCAAAACACACCCAAAGACCTTCACTATTGGCACGTTGGGAAGCAGTTTTCTACCCCTTTGGCTTGACCCGTCAACCCGAAACTCATAGGGCCTCAAGTCCAGGGATTTGTCTTGGCACTGGCGCGAGCCCGGGTCAGATCGCTCAGCCGTAGCCGTTGCTGCACGGGTGCCAAGTTGGTGAAAAAACCCAAAAGTAGGCATTTTCAATGGGGTTTCTGGACCACTTGACCTTGACCGAGAGATTGGAACCTCTGAACGCGGCAAGGTGGGCGGGTCCCCTGGGCACGTTGGCGAGCCCAGGTCGGATGGCTCAGCCGATGGGCGTGCACTAGTCGTGACCAATTTGCTTACTTTTGTGCCGTGTTCAATCGCCGCTTTGACCCCCTTGACCTTGTCAGACGGACCCCAAATCCTTATCGCCTTAGGTCCAGGTGGTCCCCTGGTCTCTGGCGCGAGCCCAGGTCAGGTCGCACGGCCGAAGCCATTGCTCCATGCGACTCAAATTGGCAAAAACGGCAAAATGGGTCGACCTTGAGCTTGACCGATCGACCCGAAACTCTGCATGTTGCAGGTCCAGATGGACCCTTGGTCACTGCCGCGAGCCCAGGTCAGATCGCACAGGCTAAAGGCATGCGGTTCCCCCTTGAAAAGACCAAAACACACCCAAAGGCCTTCACTATTGGCACGTTGGGAAGCAGTTTTCTACCCCTTTGGCTTGACCCGTCAACCCGAAACTCATAGGGCCTCAAGTCCAGGGATTTGTCTTGGCGCTGGCGCGAGCCCGGGTCAGATCGCTCAGCCGTAGCCGTTGCTGCACGGGTGCCAAGTTGGTGAAAAAACCCAAAAGTAGGCATTTTCAATGGGGTTTCTGGACCACTTGACCTTGACCGAGAGATTGGTACCTCTGAACGCGGCAAGGTGGGCGGGTCCCCTGGGCACGTTGGCGAGCCCAGGTCGGATGGCTCAGCCGATGGGCGTGCATTAGTCGTGACCAATTTGCTTACTTTTGTGCCGTGTTCAATCGCCGCTTTGACCCCCTTGACCTTGTCAGACGGACTCCAAATCCTTATCGCCTTAGGTCCAGGTGGTCCCCTGGTCTCTGGCGCGAGCCCAGGTCAGATCGCACGGCCGAAGCCATTGCTCCATGCGACTCAAATTGGCAAAAACGGCAAAATGGGTCGACCTTGAGCTTGACCGATCGACCCGAAACTCTGCATGTTGCAGGTCCAGATGGACCCTTGGTCACTGCCGCGAGCCCAGGTCAGATCGCACAGGCTAAAGGCATGCAGTTCCCCCTTGAAAAGACCAAAACACACCCAAAGGCCTTCACTATTGGCACGTTGGGAAGCAGTTTTCTACCCCTTTGGCTTGACCCGTCAACCCGAAACTCATAGGGCCTCAAGTCCAGGGATTTGTCTTGGCACTGGCGCGAGCCCGGGTCAGATCGCTCAGCCGTAGCCATTGCTGCACGGGTGCCAAGTTGGTGAAAAATCCCAAAAGTAGGCATTTTCAATGGGGTTTCTGGACCACTTGACCTTGACCGAGAGATTGGAACCTCTGAACGCGGCAAGGTGGGCGGGTCCCCTGGGCACGTTGGCGAGCCCAGGTCGGATGGCTCAGCCGATGGGCGTGCACTAGTCGTGACCAATTTGCTTACTTTTGTGCCGTGTTCAATCGCCGCTTTGACCCCCTTGACCTTGTCAGACGGACCCCAAATCCTTATCGCCTTAGGTCCAGGTGGTCCCCTGGTCTCTGGCGCGAGCCCAGGTCAGATCGCACGGCCGAAGCCATTGCTCCATGCGACTCAAATTGGCAAAAACGGCAAAATGGGTCGACCTTGAGCTTGACCGATCGACCCAAAACTCTGCATGTTGCAGGTCCAGATGGACCCTTGGTCACTGCCGCGAGCCCAGGTCAGATCGCACAGGCTAAAGGCATGCGGTTCCCCCTTGAAAAGACCAAAACACACCCAAAGGCCTTCACTATTGGCACGTTGGGAAGCAGTTTTCTACCCCTTTGGCTTGACCCGTCAACCCGAAACTCATAGGGCCTCAAGTCCAGGGATTTGTCTTGGCACTGGCGCGAGCCCGGGTCAGATCGCTCAGCCGTAGCCGTTGCTGCACGGGTGCCAAGTTGGTGAAAAAACCCAAAAGTAGGCATTTTCAATGGGGTTTCTGGACCACTTGACCTTGACCGAGAGATTGGAACCTCTGAACGCGGCAAGGTGGGCGGGTCCCCTGGGCACGTTGGCGAGCCCAGGTCGGATGGCTCAGCCGATGGGCGTGCACTAGTCGTGACCTATTTGCTTACTTTTGTGCCGTGTTCAATCGCTGCTTTGACCCCCTTGACCTTGTCAGACGGACCCCAAATCCTTATCGCCTTAGGTCCAGGTGGTCCCCTGGTCTCTGGCGCGAGCCCAGGTCAGATCGCACGGACGAAGCCATTGCTCCATGCGACTCAAATTGGCAAAAACGGCAAAATGGGTCGACCTTGAGCTTGACCGATCGACCCGAAACTCTGCATGTTGCAGGTCCAGATGGACCCTTGGTCACTGCCGCGAGCCCAGGTCAGATCGCACAGGCTAAAGGCATGCGGTTCCCCCTTGAAAAGACCAAAACACACCCAAAGGCCTTCACTATTGGCACGTTGGGAAGCAGTTTTCTACCCCTTTGGCTTGACCCGTCAACCCGAAACTCATAGGGCCTCAAGTCCAGGGATTTGTCTTGGCACTGGCGCGAGCCCGGGTCAGATCGCTCAGCCGTAGCCGTTGCTGCACGGGTGCCAAGTTGGTGAAAAAACCCAAAAGTAGGCATTTTCAATGGGGTTTCTGGACCACTTGACCTTGACTGAGAGATTGGAACCTCTGAACGCGGCAAGGTGGGCGGGTCCCCTGGGCACGTTGGCGAGCCCAGGTCGGATGGCTCAGCCGATGGGCTTGCACTAGTCGTGACCAATTTGCTTACTTTTGTGCCGTGTTCAATCGCCGCTTTGACCCCCTTGACCTTGTCAGACGGACCCCAAATCCTTATCGCCTTAGGTCCAGGTGGTCCCCTGGTCTCTGGCGCGAGCCCAGGTCAGATCGCACGGCCGAAGCCATTGCTCCATGCGACTCAAATTGGCAAAAACGGCAAAATGGGTCGACCTTGAGCTTGACCGATCGACCCGAAACTCTGCATGTTGCAGGTCCAGATGGACCCTTGGTCACTGCCGCGAGCCCAGGTCAGATCGCACAGGCTAAAGGCATGCGGTTCCCCCTTGAAAAGACCAAAACACATCCAAAGGCCTTCACTATTGGCACGTTGGGAAGCAGTTTTCTACCCCTTTGGCTTGACCCATCAACCCGAAACTCATAGGGCCTCAAGTCCAGGGATTTGTCTTGGCACTGGCGCGAGCCCGGGTCAGATCGCTCAGCCGTAGCCGTTGCTGCACGGGTGCCAAGTTGGTGAAAAAACCCAAAAGTAGGCATTTTCAATGGGGTTTCTGGACCACTTGACCTTGACCGAGAGATTGGAACCTCTGAACGCGGCAAGGTGGGCGGGTCCCCTGGGCACGTTGGCGAGCCCAGGTCGGATGGCTCAGCCGATGGGCGTGCACTAGTCGTGACCAATTTGCTTACTTTTGTGCCGTGTTCAATCGCCGCTTTGACCCCCTTGACCTTGTCAGACGGACCCCAAATCCTTATCGCCTTAGGTCCAGGTGGTCCCCTGGTCTCTGGCGCGAGCCCAGGTCAGATCGCACGGCTGAAGCCATTGCTCCATGCGACTCAAATTGGCAAAAACGGCAAAATGGGTCGACCTTGAGCTTGACCGATCGACCCGAAACTCTGCATGTTGCAGGTCCAGATGGACCCTTGGTCACTGCCGCGAGCCCAGGTCAGATCGCACAGGCTAAAGGCATGCGGTTCCCCCTTGAAAAGACCAAAACACACCCAAAGGCCTTCACTATTGGCATGTTGGGAAGCAGTTTTCTACCCCTTTGGCTTGACCCGTCAAACCGAAACTCATAGGGCCTCAAGTCCAGGGATTTGTCTTGGCACTGGCGCGAGCCCGGGTCAGATCGCTCAGCCGTAGCCGTTGCTGCACGGGTGCCAAGTTGGTGAAAAAACCCAAAAGTAGGCATTTTCAATGGGGTTTCTGGACCACTTGACCTTGACCGAGAGATTGGAACCTCTGAACGCGGCAAGGTGGGCGGGTCCCCTGGGCACGTTGGCGAGCCCAGGTCGGATGGCTCAGCCGATGGGCGTGCACTAGTCGTGACCAATTTGCTTACTTTTGTGCCGTGTTCAATCGCCGCTTTGACCCCCTTGACCTTGTCAGACGGACCCCAAATCCTTATCGCCTTAGGTCCAGGTGGTCCCCTGGTCTCTGGCACGAGCCCAGGTCAGATCGCACAGCCGAAGCCATTGCTCCATGCGACTCAAATTGGCAAAAACGGCAAAATGGGTCGACCTTGAGCTTGACCGATCGACCCGAAACTCTGCATGTTGCAGGTCCAGATGGACCCTTGGTCACTGCCGCGAGCCCAGGTCAGATCGCACAGGCTAAAGGCATGCGGTTCCCCCTTGAAAAGACCAAAACACATCCAAAGGCCTTCACTATTGGCACGTTGGGAAGCAGTTTTCTACCCCTTTGGCTTGACCCATCAACCCGAAACTCATAGGGCCTCAAGTCCAGGGATTTGTCTTGGCACTGGCGCGAGCCCGGGTCAGATCGCTCAGCCGTAGCCATTGCTGCACGGGTGCCAAGTTGGTGAAAAAACCCAAAAGTAGGCATTTTCAATGGGGTTTCTGGACCACTTGACCTTGACCAAGAGATTGGAACCTCTGAACGCGGCAAGGTGGGCGGGTCCCCTGGGCACGTTGGCGAGCCCAGGTCGGATGGCTCAGCCGATGGGCGTGCACTAGTCGTGACCAATTTGCTTACTTTTGTGCCGTGTTCAATCGACGCTTTGACCCCCTTGACCTTGTCAGACGGACCCCAAATCCTTATCGCCTTAGGTCCAGGTGGTCCCCTGGTCTCTGGCGCGAGCCCAGGTCAGATCGCACGGCCGAAGCCATTGCTCCATGCGACTCAAATTGGCAAAAACGGCAAAATGGGTCGACCTTGAGCTTGACCGATCGACCCGAAACTCTGAATGTTGCAGGTCCAGATGGACCCTTGGTCACTGCCGCGAGCCCAGGTCAGATCGCACAGGCTAAAGGCATGCGGTTCCCCCTTGAAAAGACCAAAACACACCCAAAGGCCTTCACTATTGGCACGTTGGGAAGCAGTTTTCTACCCCTTTGGCTTGACCCGTCAACCCGAAACTCATAGGGCCTCAAGTCCAGGGATTTGTCTTGGCACTGGCGCGAGCCCGGGTCAGATCGCTCAGCCGTAGCCGTTGCTGCACGGGTGCCAAGTTGGTGAAAAAACCCAAAAGTAGGCATTTTCAATGGGGTTTCTGGACCACTTGACCTTGACCGAGAGATTGGAACCTCTGAACGCGGCAAGGTGGGCGGGTCCCCTGGGCACGTTGGCGAGCCCAGGTCGGATGGCTCAGCCGATGGGCTTGCACTAGTCGTGACCAATTTGCTTACTTTTGTGCCGTGTTCAATCGCCGCTTTGACCCCCTTGACCTTGTCAGACGGACCCCAAATCCTTATCGGCTTAGGTCCAGGTGGTCCCCTGGTCTCTGGCGCGAGCCCAGGTCAGATCGCACGGCCGAAGCCATTGCTCCATGCGACTCAAATTGGCAAAAACGGCAAAATGGGTCGACCTTGAGCATGATTGATCGACCCGAAACTCTGCATGTTGCAGGTCCAGATGGACCCTTGGTCACTGCCGCGAGCCCAGATCAGATCGCACAGGCTAAAGGCATGCGGTTCCCCCTTGAAAAGACCAAAACACACCCAAAGCACTTCACTATTGGCACGTTGGGAAGCAGTTTTCTACCCCTTTGGCTTGACCCGTCAACCCGAAACTCATAGGGCCTCAAGTCCAAGGATTTGTCTTGGCACTGGCGCGAGCCAGGGTCAGATCGCTCAGCCGTAGCCGTTGCTGCACGGGTGCCAAGTTGGTGAAAAAACCCAAAAGTAGGCATTTTCAATGGGGTTTCTGGACCACTCGACCTTGACCGAGAGATTGGAACCTCTGAACGCGGCAAGGTGGGCGGGTCCCCTGGGCACGTTGGCGAGCCCAGGTCGGATGGCTCAGCCGATGGGCGTGCACTAGTTGTGACCAATTTGCTTACTTTTGTGCCGTGTTCAATCGCCGCTTTGACCCCCTTGACCTTGTCAGACGGACCCCAAATCCTTATCGCCTTAGGTCCAGGTGGTCCCCTGGTCTCTGGCGCGAGCCCAGGTCAGATCGCACGGCCGAAGCCATTGCTCCATGCGACTCAAATTATCAAAAACGGCAAAATGGGTCGACCTTAAGCTTGACCGATCAACCCGAAACTCTGCATGTTGCAGGTCCAGATGGACCCTTGGTCACTGCCGCGAGCCCAGGTCAGATTGCACAGGCTAAAGGCATGCAGTTCCCCCTTGAAAAGACCAAAACACACCCAAAGGCCTTCACTATTGGCACGTTGGGAAGCAGTTTTCTACCCCTTTGGCTTGACCCGTCAACCCGAAACTCATAGGGCCTCAAGTCCAGGGATTTGTCTTGGCACTGGCGCGAGTCTGGGTCAGATCGCTCAGCCGTAGCCGTTGCTGCACGGGTGCCAAGTTGGTGAAAAAACCCAAAAGTAGGCATTTTCAATGGGGTTTCTAGACCACTTGACCTTGACCGAGAGATTGGAACCTCTGAACGCGGCAAGGTGCGCGGGTCCCCTGGGCACGTTGGCGAGCTCAGGTCGGATGGCTCAGCCGATGGGCTTGCACTAGTCGTGACCAATTTGCTTACTTTTGTGCCGTGTTCAATCGCCGCTTTGACCCCCTTGACCTTGTCAGACGGACCCCAAATCCTTATCGCCTTAGGTCCAGGTGGTCCCCTGGTCTCTGGCGCGAGTCCAGGTCAGATCGCACGGCCGAAGCCATTGCTCCATGCGACTCAAATTGGCAAAAACGGCAAAATGGGTCGACCTTGAGCTTGACCGATCGACCCGAAACTCTGCATGTTGCAGGTCCAGATGGACCCTTGGTCACTGCCGCGAGCCCAGGTCAGATCGCACAGGGTAAAGGCATGCGGTTCCCCTCTTGAAAAGACCAAAACACACCCAAAGGCCTTCACTATTGGCACGTTGGGAAGCAGTTTTCTACCCCTTTGGCTTGACCCGTCAACCCGAAACTCATAGGGCCTCAAGTCCAGGGATTTGTCTTGGCACTGGCGCGAGCCCGGGTCAGATCGCTCAGCCGTAGCCGTTGCTGCACGGGTGCCAAGTTGGTGAAAAAACCCAAAAGTAGGCATTTTCAATGGGGTTTCTGGACCACTTGACCTTGACGGAGAGATTGGAACCTCTGAACGCGGCAAGGTGGGCGGGTCCCCTGGGCACGTTGGCGAGCCCAGGTCGGATGGCTCAGCCGATGGGCGTGCACTAGTCGTGACCAATTTGCTTACTTTTGTGCCGTGTTCAATCGCCGCTTTGACCCCCTTGACCTTGTCAGACGGACCCCAAATCCTTATCGCCTTAGGTCCAGGTGGTCCCCTGGTCTCTGGCGCGAGCCCAGGTCAGATCGCACGGCCGAAGCCATTGCTCCATGCGACTCAAATTGGCAAAAACGGCAAAATGGGTCGACCTTGAGCTTGACCGATCGACCCGAAACTCTGCATGTTGCAGGTCCAGATGGACCCTTGGTCACTGCCGCGAGCCCAGGTCAGATCGCACAGGGTAAAGGCATGCGGTTCCCCCTTGAAAAGACCAAAACACACCCAAAGGCCTTCACTATTGGCACGTTGGGAAGCAGTTTTCTACCCCTTTGGCTTGACCCGTCAACCTGAAACTCATAGGGCCTCAAGTCCAGGGATTTGTCTTGGCACTGGCGAGAGCCCGGGTCAGATCGCTCAGCCGTAGCCGTTGCTGCACGGGTGCCAAGTTGGTGAAAAAACCCAAAAGTAGGCATTTTCAATGGGGTTTCTGGACCACTTGACCTTGACCGAGAGATTGGAACCTCTGAACGCGGCAAGGTGGGCGGGTCCCCTGGGCACGTTGGCGAGCCCAGGTCGGATGGCTCAGCCGATGGGCGTCCACTAGTCGTGACCAATTTGCTTACTTTTGTGCCGTGTTCAATCGCCACTTTGCCCCCCTTGACCTTGTCAGACGGACCCCAAATCCTTATCGCCTTAGGTCCAGGTGGTCCCCTGGTCTCTGGCGCGAGCCCAGGTCAGATCGCACGGCCGAAGCCATTGCTCCATGCGACTCAAATTGGCAAAAACGGCAAAATGGGTCGACCTTGAGCTTGACCGATCGACCCGAAACTATGCATGTTGCAGGTCCAGATGGACCCTTGGTCACTGCCACGAGCCCAGGTCAGATCGCACAGGCTAAAGGCATGCGGTTCCCCCTTGAAAAGACCAAAACACACCCAAAGGCCTTCACTATTGGCACGTTGGGAAGCAGTTTTCTACCCCTTTGGCTTGACCCGTCAACCCGAAACTCATAGGGCCTCAAGTCCAGGGATTTGTCTTGGCACTGGCGCTAGCCCGGGTCAGATCGCTCAGCCGTAGCCGTTGCTGCACGGGTGCCAAGTTGGTGAAAAAACCCAAAAGTAGGCATTTTCAATGGGGTTTCTGGACCACTTGACCTTGACCGAGAGATTGGAACCTCTGAACGCGGCAAGGTGGGCGGGTCCCCTGGGCACATTGGCGAGCCCAGGTCGGATGGCTCAGCCGATGGGCGTGCACTAGTCGTGACCAATTTGCTTACTTTTGTGCCGTGTTCAATCGCCGCTTTGACCCCCTTGACCTTGTCAGACGGACCCCAAATCCTTATCGCCTTAGGTCCAGGTGGTCCCCTGGTCTCTGGCGCGAGCCCAGGTCAGATCGCACGGCCAAAGCCATTGCTCCATGCGACTCAAATTGGCAAAAACGGCAAAATGGGTCGACCTTGAGCTTGACCGATCGACCCGAAACTCTGCATGTTGCAGGTCCAGATGGACCCTTGGTCACTGCCGCGAGCCCAGGTCAGATTGCACAGGCTAAAGGCATGCGGTTCCCCCTTGAAAAGACCAAAACACACCCAAAGGCCTTCACTATTGGCACGTTGGGAAGCAGTTTTCCACCCCTTTGGCTTGACCCGTCAACCCGAAACTCATAGGGCCTCAAGTCCAGGGATTTGTCTTGGCACTGGCGCGAGTCCGGGTCAGATCGCTCAGCCGTAGCAGTTGCTGCACGGGTGCCAAGTTGGTGAAAAAACCCAAAAGTAGGCATTTTCAATGGGGTTTCTGGACCACTTGACCTTGACCGAGAGATTGGAACCTCTGAACGCGGCAAGGTGGGCGGGTCCCCTGGGCACGTTGGCGAGCCCAGGTCGGATGGCTCAGCCGATGGGCGTGCACTAGTCGTGACCAATTTGCTTACTTTTGTGCCGTGTTCAATCGCCGCTTTGACCCCCTTGACCTTGTCAGACGGACCCCAAATCCTTATCGCCTTAGGTCCAGGTGGTCCCCTGGTCTCTGGCGTGAGCCCAGGTCAGATCGCACTGCCGAAGCCATTGCTCCATGCGACTCAAATTGGCAAAAACGGCAAAATGGGTCGACCACAGGTCAGATCGCACAGGCTAAAGGCATGCGGTTCCCCCTTGAAAAGACGAAAACACACCCAAAGGCCAACACTATTGGCACGTTGGGAAGCAGTTTTCTACCCCTTTGGCTTGACCCGTCAACCCGAAACTCATAGGGCCTCAAGTCCAGGGATTTGTCTTGGCACTGGCGCGAGCCAGGGTCAGATCGCTCAGCCGTAGCCCTTGCTGCACGGGTGCCAAGTTGGTGAAAAAACCCAAAAGTAGGCATTTTCAATGGGGTTTCTGGACCACTTGACCTTGACCGAGAGATTGGAACCTCTGAACGCGGCAAGGTGGGCGGGTCCCCTGGGCACGTTGGCGAGCCTAGGTCGGATGGCTCAGCCGATGGGCGTGCACTAGTCGTGACCAATTTGCTTACTTTTGTGCCGTGTTCAATTGCCGCTTTGACCCCCTTGACCTTGTCAGACGGACCCCAAATCCTTATCGCCTTAGGTCCAGGTGGTCCCCTGGTCTCTGGCGCGAGCCCAGGTCAGATCGCACGGCCGAAGCCATTGCTCCATGCGACTCAAATTGGCAAAAACAGCAAAATGGGTCGACCTTGAGCTTGACCAATCGACCCGAAACTCTGCATGTTGCAGGTCCAGATGGACCCTTGGTCACTGCCGCGAGTCCAGGTCAGATCGCACAGGCTAAAGGCATGCGGTTCCCCCTTGAAAAGACGAAAACACACCCAAAGGCCTTCACTATTGGCACGTTGGGAAGCAGTTTTCTACCCCTTTGGCTTGACCCGTCAACCCGAAACTCATAGGGCCTCAAGTCCAGGGATTTGTCTTGGCACTGGCGCGAGCCCGGGTCAGATCGCTCAGCCGTAGCCGTTGCTGCACGGGTGCCAAGTTGGTGAAAAAACCCAAAAGTAGGCATTTTCAATGGGGTTTCTGGACCACTTGACCTTGACCGAGAGATTGGAACCTCTGAACGCGGCAAGGTGGGCGGGTCCCCTGGGCACGTTGGCGAGCCCAGGTCGGATGGCTCAGCCGATGGGTGTGCACTAGTCGTGACCAATTTGCTTACTTTTGTGCCGTGTTCAATCGCCGCTTTGACCCCCTTGACCTTGTCAGACGGACCCCAAATCCTTATCGCCTTAGGTCGAGGTGGTCCCCTGGTCTCTGGCGCGAGCCCAGGTCAGATCGCACGGCCGAAGCCATTGCTCCATGCGACTCAAATTGGCAAAAACGGCAAAATGGGTCGACCACAGGTCAGATCGCACAGGCTAAAGGCATGCGGTTCCCCCTTGAAAAGACCAAAACACACCCAAAGGCCTTCACTATTGGCACGTTGGGAAGCAGTTTTCTACCCCTTTGGCTTGACCCGTCAACCCGAAACTCATAGGGCCTCAAGTCCAGGGATTTGTCTTGGCACTGGTGCGAGCCCGGGCCAGATCGCTCAGCCGTAGCCGTTGCTGCACGGGTGCCAAGTTGGTGAAAAAACCCAAAAGTAGGCATTTTCAATGGGGTTTCTGGACCACTTGACCTTGACCGAGAGATTGGAACCTCTGAACGCAGCAAGGTGGGCGGGTCCCCTGGGCACGTTGGCGAGCCCAGGTCGGATGGCTCAGCCTATGGGCGTGCACTAGTCGTGACCAATTTGCTTACTTTTGTGCCGTGTTCAATCGCCGCTTTGACCCCCTTGACCTTGTCAGACGGACCCGAAATCCTTATCGCCTTAGGTCCAGGTTGTCCCCTGGTCTCTGGCGCGAGCCCAGGTCAGATCGCACGGCCGAAACCATTGCTCCATGCGACTCAAATTGGCAAAAACAGCAAAATGGGTCGACCATGAGCTTGACCGATCGACCCGAAACTCTGCATGTTGCAGGTCCAGATGGACCCTTGGTCACTGCCGCGAGCCCAGGTCAGATCGCACAGGCTAAAGGCATGCGGTTCCCCCTTGAAAAGACCAAAACACACCCAAAGGCCTTCATTATTGGCACGTTGGGAAGCAGTTTTCTACCCCTTTGGCTTGACCCGTCAACCCAAAACTCATAGGGCCTCAAGTCCAGGGATTTGTCTTGGCACTGGCGAGAGCCCGGGTCAGATCGCTCAGCCGTAGCCGTTGCTGCACGGGTGCCAAGTTGGTGAAAAAACCCAAAAGTAGGCATTTTCAATGGGGTTTCTGGACCACTTGACCTTGACCGAGAGTTTGGAAACTCTGAACACGGCAAGGTGGGAGGGTCCCCTGGGCACGTTGGCGAGCCCAGGTCGGATGGCTCAGCCGATGGGCGTGCACTAGTCGTGACCAATTTGCTTACTTTTGTGCCGTGTTCAATCGCCGCTTTGACCCCCTTGACCTTGTCAGACGGACCCCAAATCCTTATCGCCTTAGGTCCAGGTGGTCCCCTGGTCTCTGGCGCGAGCCCAGGTCAGATCGCACAGCCGAAGCCATTGCTCCATGCGACTCAAATTGGCAAAAACGGCAAAATGGGTCGACCTTGAGCTTGACCGATCGACCCGAAACTCTGCATGTTGCAGGTCCAGATGGACCCTTGGTCACTGCCGCGAGCCCAGGTCAGATCGCACAGGCTAAAGGCATGCGGTTCCCCCTTGAAAAGACCAAAACACACCCAAAGGCCTTCACTATTGGCACGTTGGGAAGTAGTTTTCTACCCCTTTGGCTTGACCCGTCAACCCGAAACTCATAGGGCCTCAAGTCCAGGGATTTGTCTTGGCACTGGCGCGAGCCCGGGTCAGATCGCTCAGCCGTAGCCGTTGCTGCACGGGTGCCAAGTTGGTGAAAAAACCAAAAAATAGGCATTTTCAATGGGGTTTCTGGACCACTTGACCTTGACCGAGAGATTGGAACCTCTGAACGCGGCAAGGTGGGCGGGTCCCCTGGGCACGTTGGCGAGCCCAGGTCGGATGGCTCAGCCGATGGGCGTGCACTAGTCGTGACCAATTTGCTTACTTTTGTGCCGTGTTCAATCGCCGCTTTGACCCCCTTGACCTTGTCAGACGGACCCCAAATCCTTATCGCCTTAGGTCCAGGTGGTCCCCTGGTCTCTGGCGTGAACCCAGGTCAGATCGCACGGCCGAAGCCATTGCTCCATGCAACTCAAATTGGCAAAAACGGCAAAATGGGTCGACCTTGAGCTTGACCGATTGACCCGAAACTCTGCATGTTGCAGGTCCAGATGGACCCTTGGTCACTGCCGCGAGCCCAGGTCAGATCGCACAGGCTAAAGGCATGCGGTTCCCCCTTGAAAAGACCAAAACACACCCAAAGGCCTTCACTATTGGCACGTTGGGAAGCAGTTTTCTACCAATTTGGCTTGACCCGTCAACCCGAAACTCATAGGGCCTCAAGTCCAGGGATTTGTCTTGGCACTGGCGCGAGCCCGGGTCAGATCGCTCAGCCGTAGCCGTTGCTGCACGGGTGCCAAGTTGGTGAAAAAACCCAAAAGTAGGCATTTTCAATGGGGTTTCTGGACCACTTGACCTTGACCGAGAGATTGGAAACTCTGAACGCGGCAAGGTGGGCGGGTCCCCTGGGCACGTTGGCGAGCCCAGGTCGGATGGCTCAGCCGATGGGCGTGCACTAGTCGTGACCAATTCGCTTACTTTTGTGCCGTGTTCAATCGCCGCTTTGACCCCCTTGACCTTGTCGGACGGACCCCAAATCCTTATCGCCTTAGGTCCAGGTGGTCCCCTGGTCTCTGGCGCGAGCCCAGGTCAGATCGCACAGCCGAAGCCATTGCTCCATGCGACTCAAATTGGCAAAAACGGCAAAATGGGTCGACCTTGAGCTTGACCGATCGACCCGAAACTCTGCATGTTGCAGGTCCAGATGGACCCTTGGTCACTGCCGCGAGCCCAGGTCAGATCGCACAGGCTAAAGGCATGCGGTTCCCCCTTGAAAAGACCAAAACACACCCAAAGGCCTTCATTATTGGCACGTTGGGAAGCAGTTTTCTACCCCTTTGGCTTGACCCGTCAACCCGAAACTCATAGGGCCTCAAGTCCAGGGATTTGTCTTGGCACTGGCGCGAGCCCGGGTCAGATCGCTCAGCCGTAGCCGTTGCTGCACGGGTGCCAAGTTGGTGAAAAAACCCAAAAGTAGGCATTTTCAATGGGGTTTCTGGACCACTTGACCTTGACCGTGAGATTGGAACCTCTGAACGCGGCAAGGTGGGCGGGTCCCCTGGGCACGTTGGCGAGCCCAGGTTGGATGGCTCAGCCGATGGGCGTGCACTAGTCGTGACCAATTTGCTTACTTTTGTGCCGTGTTCAATCGCCGCTTTGACCCCCTTGACCTTGTCAGACGGACCCCAAATCCTTATCGCCTTAGGTCCAGGTGGTCCCCTGGTCTCTGGCGCGAGCCCAGGTCAGATCGCACGGCTGAAGCCATTGCTCCATGCGACTCAAATTGGCAAAAACGGCAAAATGGGTCGACCTTGAGCTTGACCGATCGACCCGAAACTCTGCATGTTGCAGGTCCAGATGGACCCTTGGTCACTGCCGCAAGCCCAGGTCAGATCGCACAGGCTAAAGGCATGCGGTTCCCCCTTGAAAAGACCAAAACACACCCAAAGGCCTTCACTATTGGCACGTTGGGAAGCAGTTTTCTACCCTTTTGGCTTGACCCGTCAACCTGAAACTCATAGGGCCTCAAGTCCAGGGATTTGTCTTGGCACTGGCGCGAGCCCGGGTCAGATCGCTCAGCCGTAGCCGTTGCTGCACGGGTGCCAAGTTGGTGAAAAAACCCAAAAGTAGGCATTTTCAATGGGGTTTCTGGACCACTTGACCTTGACCGAGAGATTGGAACCTCTGAACGCGGCAAGGTGGGCGGGTCCCCTGGGCACGTTGGCGAGCCCAGGTCGGATGGCTCAGCCGATGGGCGTGCACTAGTCGTGACCAATTTGCTTACTTTTGTGCCGTGTTCAATCGCCGCTTTGACCCCCTTGACCTTGTCAGACGGACCCCAAATCCTTATCGCCTTAGGTCCAGGTGGTCCCCTGGTCTCTGGCGCGAGTCCAGGTCAGATCGCACGGCCGAAGCCATTGCTCCATGCGACTCAAATTGGCAAAAACGGCAAAATGGGTCGACCTTGAGCTTGACCGATCGACCCGAAACTCTGCATGTTGCAGGTCCAGATGGACCCTTGGTCACTGCCGCAAGCCCAGGTCAGATCGCACAGGCTAAAGGCATGCGGTTCCCCCTTGAAAAGACCAAAACACACCCAAAGGCCTTCACTATTGGCACGTTGGGAAGCAGTTTTCTACCCCTTTGGCTTGACCCGTCAACCCGAAACTCATAGGGCCTCAAGTCCAGGGATTTGTCTTGGCACTGGCGTGAGCCCGGGTCAGATCGCTCAGCCGTAGCCGTTGCTGCACGGGTGCCAAGTTGGTGAAAAAACCCAAAAGTAGGCATTTTCAATGGGGTTTCTGGACCACTTGACCTTGACCAAGAGATTGGAACCTCTGAACGCGGCAAGGTGGGCGGGCCCCCTGGGCACGTTGGCGAGCCCAGGTCGGATGGCTCAGCCGATGGGCGTGCACTAGTCGTGACCAATTTGCTTACTTTTGTGCCGTGTTCAATCGCCGCTTTGACCCCCTTGACCTTGTCAGACGGACCCCAAATCCTTATCGCCTTAGGTCCAGGTGGTCCCCTGGTCTCTGGCGCGAGCCCAGGTCAGATCGCACGGCCGAAGCCATTGCTCCATGCGACTCAAATTGGCAAAAACGGCAAAATGGGTCGACCTTGAGCTTGACCGATCGACCCGAAACTCTGCATGTTGCAGGTCCAGATGGACCCTTGGTCACCGCCGCGAGCCCAGGTCAGATCGCACAGGCTAAAGGCATGCGGTTCCCCCTTGAAAAGACCAAAACACACCCAAAGGCCTTCACTATTGGCACGTTGGGAAGCAGTTTTCTACCCCTTTGGCTTGACCCGTCAACCCGTAACTCATAGGGCCTCAAGTCCAGGGATTTGTCTTGGCACTGGCGCGAGCTCGGGTCAGATCGCTCAGCCGTAGCCGTTGCTGCACGGGTGGCAAGTTGGTGAAAAAACCCAAAAGTAGGCATTTTCAATGGGGTTTCTGGACCACTTGACCTTGACCGAGAGATTGGAACCTCTGAACGCGGCAAGGTGGGCGGGTTCCCCGCGGCACGTTGGCGAGCCCAGGTCGGATGGCTCAGCCGATGGGCGTGCACTAGTCGTGACCAATTTGCTTACTTTTGTGCCGTGTTCAATCGCCGCTTTGACCCCCTTGACCTTGTCAGACGGACCCCAAATCCTTATCGCCTTAGGTGCAGGTGGTCCCCTGGTCTCTGGTGCGAGCCCAGGTCAGATCGCACGGCCGAAGCCATTGCTCCATGCGACTCAAATTGGCAAAAACGGCAAAATGGGTCGACCTTGAGCTTGACCGATCGACCCGAAACTCTGCATGTTGCAGGTCCAGATGGACCCTTGGTCACTGCCGCGAGCCCAGGTCAGATCGCACAGGCTAAAGGCATGCGGTTCCCCCTTGAAAAGACCAAAACACACCCAAAGGCCTTCACTATTGGCACGTTGGGAAGCAGTTTTCTACCCCTTTGGCTTGACCCGTCAACCCGAAACTCATAGGGCCTCAAGTCCAGGGATTTGTCTTGGCACTGGCGCGAGCCCGGGTCAGATCGCTCAGCCGTAGCCGTTGCTGCACGGGTGCCAAGTTGGTGAAAAAACCCAAAAGTAGGCATTTTCAATGGGGTTTCTGGACCACTTGACCTTGACGGAGAGATTGGAACCTCTGAACGCGGCAAGGTGGGCGGGTCCCCTGGGCACGTTGGCGAGCCCAGGTCGGATGGCTCAGCCGATGGGCGTGCACTAGTCGTGACCAATTTGCTTACTTTTGTGCCGTGTTCAATCGCCGCTTTGACCCCCTTGACCTTGTCAGAAGGACCCCAAATCCTTATCGCCTTAGGTCCAGGTGGTCCCCTGGTCTCTGGCGCGAGCCCAGGTCAGATCGCACGGCCGAAGCCATTGCTCCATGCGACTCAAATTGGCAAAAACGGCAAAATGGGTCGACCTTGAGCTTGACCGATCGACCCGAAACTCTGCATGTTGCAGGTCCAGATGGACCCTTGGTCACTGCCGCGAGCCCAGGTCAGATCGCACAGGCTAAAGGCATGCGGTTCCCCCTTGAAAAGACCAAAACGCACCCAAAGGCCTTCACTATTGGCACGTTGGGAAGCAGTTTTCTACCCCTTTGGCTTGACCCGTCAACCTGAAACTCATAGGGCCTCAAGTCCAGGGATTTGTCTTGGCACTGGCGCGAGCCCGGGTCAGATCGCTCAGCCGTAGCCGTTGCTGCACGGGTGCCAAGTTGGTGAAAAAACCCAAAAGTAGGCATTTTCAATGGGGTTTCTGGACCACTTGACCTTGACCGAGAGATTGGAACCTCTGAACGCGGCAAGGTGGGCGGGTCCCCTGGGCACGTTGGCGAGCCCAGGTCGGATGGCTCAGCCGATGGGCGTGCACTAGTCGTGACCAATTTGCTTACTTTTGTGCCGTGTTCAATCGCCACTTTGCCCCCCTTGACCTTGTCAGACGGACCCCAAATCCTTATCGCCTTAGGTCCAGGTGGTCCCCTGGTCTCTGGCGCGAGCCCAGGTCAGATCGCACGGCCGAAGCCATTGCTCCATGCGACTCAAATTGGCAAAAACGGCAAAATGGGTCGACCTTGAGCTTGACCGATCGACCCGAAACTATGCATGTTGCAGGTCCAGATGGACCCTTGGTCACTGCCACGAGCCCAGGTCAGATCGCACAGGCTAAAGGCATGCGGTTCCCCCTTGAAAAGACCAAAACACACCCAAAGGCCTTCACTATTGGCACGTTGGGAAGCAGTTTTCTACCCCTTTGGCTTGACCCGTCAACCCGAAACTCATAGGGCCTCAAGTCCAGGGATTTGTCTTGGCACTGGCGCTAGCCCGGGTCAGATCGCTCAGCCGTAGCCGTTGCTGCACGGGTGCCAAGTTGGTGAAAAAACCCAAAAGTAGGCATTTTTAATGGGGTTTCTGGACCACTTGACCTTGACCGAGAGATTGGAACCTCTGAACGCGGCAAGGTGGGCGGGTCCCCTGGGCACGTTGGCGAGCCCAGGTCGGATGGCTCAGCCGATGGGCGTGCACTAGTCGTGACCAATTTGCTTACTTTTGTGCCGTGTTCAATCGCCGCTTTGACCCCCTTGACCTTGTCAGACGGACCCCAAATCCTTATCGCCTTAGGTCCAGGTGGTCCCCTGGTCTCTGGCGCGAGCCCAGGTCAGATCGCACGGCCGAAGCTATTGCTCCATGCGACTCAAATTGGCAAAAACGGCAAAATGGGTCGACCTTGAGCTTGACCGATCGACCCGAAACTCTGCATGTTGCAGGTCCAGATGGACCCTTGGTCACTGCCGCGAGTCCAGGTCAGATCGCACAGGCTAAAGGCATGCGGTTCCCCCTTGAAAAGACCAAAACACACCCAAAGGCCTTCACTATTGGCACGTTGGGAAGCAGTTTTCTACCCCTTTGGCTTGACCCGTCAACCCGAAACTCATAGGGCCTCAAGTCCAGGGATTTGTCTTGGCACTGGTGCGAGCCCGGGCCAGATCGCTCAGCCGTAGCCGTTGCTGCACGGGTGCCAAGTTGGTGAAAAAACCCAAAAGTAGGCATTTTCAATGGGGTTTCTGGACCACTTGACCTTGACCGAGAGATTGGAACCTCTGAACGCAGCAAGGTGGGCGGGTCCCCTGGGCACGTTGGCGAGCCCAGGTCGGATGTCTCAGCCTATGGGCGTGCACTAGTCGTGACCAATTTGCTTACTTTTGTGCCGTGTTCAATCGCCGCTTTGACCCCCTTGACCTTGTCAGACGGACCCGAAATCCTTATCGCCTTAGGTCCAGGTGGTCCCCTGGTCTCTGGCGCGAGCCCAGGTCAGATCGCACGGCCGAAGCCATTGCTCCATGCGACTCAAATTGGCAAAAACGGCAAAATGGGTCGACCATGAGCTTGACCGATCGACCCGAAACTCTGCATGTTGCAGGTCCAGATGGACCCTTGGTCACTGCCGCGAGCCCAGGTCAGATCGCACAGGCTAAAGGCATGCGGTTCCCCCTTGAGAAGACCAAAACACACCCAAAGGCCTTCACTATTGGCACGTTGGGAAGCAGTTTTCTACCCCTTTGGCTTGACCCGTCAACCCGAAACTCATAGGGCCTCAAGTCCAGGGATTTGTCTTGGCACTGGCGAGAGCCCGGGTCAGATCGCTCAGCCGTAGCCGTTGCTGCACGGGTGCCAAGTTGGTGAAAAAACCCAAAAGTAGGCATTTTCAATGGGGTTTCTGGACCACTTGACCTTGACCGAGAGTTTGGAAACTCTGAACGCGGCAAGGTGGGCGGGTCCCCTGGGCACGTTGGCGAGCCCAGGTCGGATGGCTCAGCCGATGGGCGTGCACTAGTCGTGACCAATTTGCTTACTTTTGTGCCGTGTTCAATCGCCGCTTTGACCCCCTTGACCTTGTCAGACGGACCCCAAATCCTTATCGCCTTAGGTCCAGGTGGTCCCCTGGTCTCTGGCGCGAGCCCAGGTCAGATCGCACAGCCGAAGCCATTGCTCCATGCGACTCAAATTGGCAAAAACGGCAAAATGGGTCGACCTTGAGCTTGACCGATCGACCCGAAACTCTGCATGTTGCAGGTCCAGATGGACCCTTGGTCACTGCCGCGAGCCCAGGTCAGATCGCACAGGCTAAAGGCATGCGGTTCCCCCTTGAAAAGACCAAAACACACCCAAAGGCCTTCACTATTGGCACGTTGGGAAGCAGTTTTCTACCCCTTTGGCTTGACCCGTCAACCCGAAACTCATAGGGCCTCAAGTCCAGGGATTTGTCTTGGCACTGGCGCGAGCCCGGGTCAGATCGCTCAGCCGTAGCCGTTGCTGCACGGGTGCCAAGTTGGTGAAAAAACCAAAAAATAGGCATTTTCAATGGGGTTTCTGGACCACTTGACCTTGACCGAGAGATTGGAACCTCTGAACGCGGCAAGGTGGGCGGGTCCCCTGGGCACGTTGGCGAGCCCAGGTCGGATGGCTCAGCCGATGGGCGTGCACTAGTCGTGACCAATTTGCTTACTTTTGTGCCGTGTTCAATCGCCGCTTTGACCCCCTTGACCTTGTCAGAGGGACCCCAAATCCTTATCGCCTTAGGTCCAGGTGGTCCCCTGGTCTCTGGCGTGAACCCAGGTCAGATCGCACGGCCGAAGCCATTGCTCCATGCAACTCAAATTGGCAAAAACGGCAAAATGGGTCGACCTTGAGCTTGACCGATCGACCCGAAACTCTGCATGTTGCAGGTCCAGATGGACCCTTGGTCACTGCCGCGAGCCCAGGTCAGATCGCACAGGCTAAAGGCATGCGGTTCCCCCTTGAAAAGACCAAAACACACCCAAAGGCCTTCACTATTGGCACGTTGGGAAGCAGTTTTCTACCCCTTTGGCTTGACCCGTCAACCCGAAACTCATAGGGCCTCAAGTCCAGGGATTTGTCTTGGCACTGGCGCGAGCCCGGGTCAGATCGCTCAGCCGTAGCCGTTGCTGCATGGGTGCCAAGTTGGTGAAAAAACCCAAAAGTAGGCATTTTCAATGGGGTTTCTGGACCACTTGACCTTGACCGAGAGATTGGAACCTCTGAACGCGGCAAGGTGGGCGGGTCCCCTGGGCACGTTGGCGAGCCCAGGTCGGATGGCTCAGCCGATGGGCGTGCACTAGTCGTGACCAATTTGCTTACTTTTGTGCCGTGTTCAATCGCCGCTTTGACCCCCTTGACCTTGTCAGACGGACCCCAAATCCTTATCGCCTTAGGTCCAGGTGGTCCCCTGGTCTCTGGCGCGAACCCAGGTCAGATCGCACGGCCGAAGCCATTGCTCCATGCAACTCAAATTGGCAAAAACGGCAAAATGGGTCGACCTTGAGCTTGACCGATCGACCCGAAACTCTGCATGTTGCAGGTCCAGATGGACCCTTGGTCACTGCCGCAAGCCCAGGTCAGATCGCACAGGCTAAAGGCATGCGGTTCCCCCTTGAAAAGACCAAAACACACCCAAAGGCCTTCACTATTGGCACGTTGGGAAGCAGTTTTCTACCCCTTTGGCTTGACCCATCAACCCGAAACTCATAGGGCCTCAGGTCCAGGGATTTGTCTTGGCACTGGCGTGAGCCCGGGTCAGATCGCTCAGCCGTAGCCGTTGCTGCACGGGTGCCAAGTTGGTGAAAAAACCCCAAAGTAGGTATTTTCAATGGGGTTTCTGGACCACTTGACCTTGACCGAGAGATTGGAACCTCTGAACGCGGCAAGGTGGGCGGGTCCCCTGGGCACGTTGGCGAGCCCAGGTCGGATGGCTCAGCCGATGGGCGTGCACTAGTCGTGACCAATTCGCTTACTTTTGTGCCGTGTTCAATCGCCGCTTTGACCCCCTTGACCTTGTCAGACAGACCCCAAATCCTTATCGCCTTAGGTCCAGGTGGTCCCCTGGTCTCTGGCGCGAGCCCAGGTCAGATCGCACGGCCGAAGCCATTGCTCCATGCGACTCAAATTGGCAAAAACGGCAAAATGGTTCGACCTTGAGCTTGACCGATCGACCCGAAACTCTGCATGTTGCAGGTCCAGATGGACCCTTGGTCACTGCCACGAGCCCAGGTCAGATCGCACAGGCTAAAGGCATTCGGTTCCCCCTTGAAAAGACCAAAACACACCCAAAGGCCTTCACTATTGGCACGTTGGGAAGCAGTTTTCTACCCCTTTGGCTTGACCCGTCAACCCGAAACTCATAGGGCCTCAAGTCCAGGGATTTGTCTTGGCACTGGCACGAGCCCGGGTCAGATCGCTCAGCCGTAGCCGTTGCTGCACGGGTGCCAAGTTGGTGAAAAAGCCCAAAAGTAGGCATTTTCAATGGGGTTTCTGGACCACTTGACCTTGACCGAGAGATTGGAACCTCTGAACGCGGCAAGGTGGGCGGGTCCCCTGGGCACGTTGGCGAGCCCAGGTCGGATGGCTCAGCTGATGGGCGTGCACTAGTCGTGACCAATTTGCTTACTTTTGTGCCGCGTTCAATCGCCGCTTTGACCCCCTTGACCTTGTCAGACGGACCCCAAATCCTTATCGCCTTAGGTCCAGGTGGTCCCCTGGTCTCTGGCGCGAGCCCAGGTCAGATCGCACGGCCGAAGCCATTGCTCCATGCGACTCAAATTGGCAAAAACGGCAAAATGGGTCGACCTTGAGCTTGACCGATCGACCCGAAACTCTGCATGTTGCAGGTCCAGATGGACCCATGGTCACCGCGCGAGCCCAGGTCAGATCGCACAGGCTAAAGGCATGCGGTTACCCCTTGAAAAGACCCAAACACACCCAAAGGCCTTCACTATAGGCACGTTGGGAAGCAGTTTTCTACCCCTTTGGCTTGACCCGTCAACCCGAAACTCATAGGGCCTCAAGTCCAGGGATTTGTCTTGGCACTGGCACTGGCACGAGCCCGGGTCAGATCGCTCAGCCGTAGCCATTGCTGCACGGGTGCCAAGTTGGTGAAAAAACCCAAAAGTAGGCATTTTCAATGGGGTTTCTGGACCACTTGACCTTGACCGAGAGATTGGAACCTCTGAACGCGGCAAGGTGGGCGGGTCCCCTGGGCATGTTGGCGAGCCCAGGTCGGATGGCTCAGCCGATGGGCGTGCACTAGTCGTGACCAATTTGCTTACTTTTGTGCCGTGTTCAATCGCCGCTTTGACCCCCTTGACCTTGTCAGACGGACCCCAAATCCTTATCGCCTTAGGTCCAGGTGGTCCCCTGGTCTCTGGCGCGAGCCCAGTTCAGATCGCACGGCTGAAGCCATTGCTCCATGCGACTCAAATTGGCAAAAACGGCAAAATGGGTCGACCTTGAGCTTGACCGATCGACCCGAAACTCTGCATGTTGCAGGTCCAGATGGACCCTTGGTCACTGCCGCGAGCCTAGGTCAGATCGCACAGGCTAAAGGCATGCGGTTCCCCCTTGAAAAGACCAAAACACACCCAAAGGCCTTCACTATTGGCACGTTGGGAAGCAGTTTTCTACCCCTTTGGCTTGACCTGTCAACCCGAAACTCATAGGGCCTCAAGTCCAGGGATTTGTCTTGGCACTGGCGCGATCCCGGGTCAGATCGCTCAGCCGTAGCCGTTGCTGCACGGGTGCCAAGTTGGTGAAAAAACCCAAAAGTAGGCATTTTCAATGGGGTTTCTGGACCACTTGACCTTGACCGAGAGATTGGGACCTCTGAACGCGGCAAGGTGGGCGGGTCCCCTGGGCACGTTGGCGAGCTCAGGTCGGATGGCTCAGCCGATGGGCGTGCACTAGTCGTGACCAATTTGCTTACTTTTGTGCCGTGTTCAATCGCCGCTTTGACCCCCTTGACCTTGTCAGACGGACCCCAAATCCTTATCGCCTTAGGTCCAGGTGGTCCCCTGGTCTCTGGCGCGAGCCCAGGTCAGATCGCACGGCCGAAGCCATTGCTCCATGCGACTCAAATTGGCAAAAACGGCAAAATGGGTCGACCTTGAGCTTGACCGATCGACCCGAAACTCTGCATGTTGCAGGTCCAAATGGACCCTTGGTCACTGCCGCGAGCCCAGGTCAGATCGCACAGGCTAAAGGCATGCGGTTCCCCCTTGAAAAGACCAAAACACACCCAAAGGCCTTCACTATTGGCACGTTGGGAAGCAGTTTTCTACCCCTTTGGCTTGACCCGTCAACCCGAAACTCATAGGGCCTCAAGTCCAGGGATTTGTCTTGGCACTGGCGCGAGCCCGGGTCAGATCGCTCAGCCGTAGCCGTTGCTGCACGGGTGCCAAGTTGGTGAAAAAAACCAAAAGTAGGCATTTTCAATGGGGTTTCTGGACCACTTGACCTTGACCGAGAGATTGGAACCTCTGAACGCGGCAAGGTGGGCGGGTCCCCTGGGCACGTTGGCGAGCCCAGGTCGGATGGCTCAGCCGATGGGCGTGCACTAGTCGTGACCAATTTGCTTACTTTTGTGCCGTGTTCAATCGCCGCCTTGACCCCCTTGACCTTGTCAGACGGACCCCAAATCCTTATCACCTTAGGTCCAGGTGGTCCCCTGGTCTCTGGCGCGAGCCCAGGTCAGATCGCACGGCCGAAGCCATTGCTCCATGCGACTCAAATTGGCAAAAACGGCAAAATGGGTCGACCTTGAGCTTGACCAATCGACCCTAAACTCTGCATGTTGCAGGTCCAGATGGACCCTTGGTCTCTGCGGCGAGCCCAGGTCAGATCGCACAGGCTAAAGGCATGCGGTTCCCCCTTGAAAAGACCAAAACACACCCAAAGGCCTTCACTATTGGCACGTTGGGAAGCAGTTTTCTATCCCTTTGGCTTGACCCGTCAACCCGAAACTCATAGGGCCTCAAGTCCAGGGATTTGTCTTGGCACTGGCGCGAGCCCAGGTCAGATCGCTCAGCCGTAGCCGTTGCTGCACGGGTGCCAAGTTGGTGAAAAAACCCAAAAGTAGACATTTTCAATGGGGTTTCTGGACCACTTGACCTTGACCGAGAGATTGGAACCTCTGAACGCGGCAAGGTGGGCGGGTCCCCTGGGAACGTTGGCGAGCCCAGGTCGGATGGCTCAGCCGATGGGCGTGCACTAGTCGTGACCAATTTGCTTACTTTTGTGCCGTGTTCAATCGCCGCTTTGACCCCCTTGACCTTGTCAGACGGACCCCAAATCCTTATCGCCTTAGGTCCAGGTGGTCCCCTGGTCTCTGGCGCGAGCCCAGGTCAGATCGCACGGCCGAAGTCATTGCTCCATGCGACTCAAATTGGCAAAAACGGCAAAATGGGTCGACCTTGAGCTTGACCGATCGACCCGAAACTCTGCATGTTGCAGGTCCAGATGGACCCTTGGTCACTGCCGCGAGCCTAGGTCAGATCGCACAGGCTAAAGGCATGCGGTTCCCCCTTGAAAAGACCAAAACACACCCAAAGGCCTTCACTATTGGCACGTTGGGAAGCAGTTTTCTACCCCTTTGGCTTGACCCGTCAACCCGAAACTCATAGGGCCTCAAGTCCAGGGATTTGTCTTGGCACTGACGCGAGCCCGGGTCAGATCGCTCAGCCGTAGCCGTTGCTGCACGGGTGCCAAGTTGGTGAAAAAAAACAAAAGTAGGCATTTTCAATGGGGTTTCTGGACCACTTGACCTTGACCGAGAGATTGGAACCTCTGAACGCGGCAAGGTGGGCGGGTTCCCCGCGGCACGTTGGCGAGCCCAGGTCGGATGGCTCAGCCGATGGGCGTGCACTAGTCGTGACCAATTTGCTTACTTTTGTGCCGTGTTCAATCGCCGCTTTGACCCCCTTGACCTTGTCAGACGGACCCCAAATCCTTATCGCCTTAGGTCCAGGTGGTCCCCTGGTCTCTGGCGCGAGCCCAGGTCAGATCGCACGGCTGAAGCCATTGCTCCATGCGACTCAAATTGGCAAAAACGGCAAAATGGGTCGACCTTGAGCTTGACCGATCGACCCGAAACTCTGCATGTTGCAGGTCCAGATGGACCCTTGGTCACTGCCGCGAGCCCAGGTCAGATCGCACAGGCTAAAGGCATGCGGTTCCCCCTTGAAAAGACCAAAACACACCCAAAGGCCTTCACTATTGGCACGTTGGGAAGCAGTTTTCTACCCCTTTGGCTTGACCCGTCAACCCGAAACTCATAGGGCCTCAAGTCCAGGGATTTGTCTTGGCACTGGCGCAAGCCCGGGTCAGATCGCTCAGCCGTAGCCGTTGCTGCACGGGTGCCAAGTTGGTGAAAAAACCCAAAAGTAGGCATTTTCAATGGGGTTTCTGGACCACTTGACCTTGACCGAGAGATTGGAACCTCTGAACGCGGCAAGGTGGGCGGGTCCCCTGGGCACGTTGGCGAGCCCAGGTCGGATGGCTCAGCCGATGGGCGTGCACTAGTCGTGACCAATTTGCTTACTTTTGTGCCGTGTTCAATCGCCGCTTTGACCCCCTTGACCTTGTCAGACGGACCCCAAATCCTTATCGCCTTAGGTCCAGGTGGTCCCCTGGTCTCTGGCGCGAGCCCAGGTCAGATCGCACGGCCAAAGCCATTGCTCCATGCGACTCAAATTGGCAAAAACGGCAAAATGGGTCAACCTTGAGCTTGACCGATCGACCCGAAACTCTGCATGTTGCAGGTCCAGATGGACCCTTGGTCACTGCCGCGAGCCCAGGTCAGATCGCACAGGCTAAAGGCATGCGGTTCCCCCTTGAAAAGACCAAAACACACCCAAAGGCCTTCACTATTGGCACGTTGGGAAGCAGTTTTCTACCCCTTTGGCTTGACCCGTCAACCCGAAACTCATAGGGCCTCAAGTCCAGGGATTTGTCTTGGCACTGGCGCGAGCCCAGGTCAGATCGCTCAGCCGTAGCTGTTGCTGCACGGGTGCCAAGTTGGTGAAAAAACCCAAAAGTAGGCATTTTCAATGGGGTTTCTGGACCACTTGACCTTGACCGAGAGATTGGAACCTCTGAACGCGGCAAGGAGGGCGGGTCCCCTGGGCACGTTGGCGAGCCCAGGTCGGATGGCTCAGCCGATGGGCGTGCACTAGTCGTGACCAATTTGCTTACTTTTGTGCCGTGTTCAATCGCCGCTTTGACCCCCTTGACCTTGTCAGACGGACCCCAAATCCTTATCGCCTTAGGTCCAGGTGGTCCCCTGGTCTCTGGCGAGAGCCCAGGTCAGATCGCACGGCCGAAGCCATTGCTCCATGCGACTCAAATTGGCAAAAACAGCAAAATGGGTCAACCTTGAGCTTGACCGATCGACCCGAAACTCTGCATGTTGCAGGTCCAGATGGACCCTTGGTCACTGCTGCGAGCCCAGGTCAGATCGCACAGGCTAAAGGCATGCGGTTACCCCTTGAAAAGACCCAAACACACCCAAAGGCCTTCACTATAGGCACGTTGGGAAGCAGTTTTCTACCCCTTTGGCTTGACCCGTCAACCCGAAACTCATAGGGCCTCAAGTCCAGGGATTTGTCTTGGCACTGGCACGAGCCCGGGTCAGATCGCTCAGCCGTAGCCATTGCTGCACGGGTGCCAAGTTGGTGAAAAAACCCAAAAGTAGGCATTTTCAATGGGGTTTCTGGACCACTTGACCTTGACCGAGAGATTGGAACCTCTGAACGCGGCAAGGTGGGCGGGTCCCCTGGGCATGTTGGCGAGCCCAGGTCGGATGGCTCAGCCGATGGGCGTGCACTAGTCGTGACCAATTTGCTTACTTTTGTGCCGTGTTCAATCGCCGCTTTGACCCCCTTGACCTTGTCAGACGGACCCCAAATCCTTATCGCCTTAGGTCCAGGTGGTCCCCTGGTCTCTGGCGCGAGCCCAGTTCAGATCGCACGGCTGAAGCCATTGCTCCATGCGACTCAAATTGGCAAAAACGGCAAAATGGGTCGACCTTGAGCTTGACCGATCGACCCGAAACTCTGCATGTTGCAGGTCCAGATGGACCCTTGGTCACTGCCGCGAGCCTAGGTCAGATCGCACAGGCTAAAGGCATGCGGTTCCCCCTTGAAAAGACCAAAACACACCCAAAGGCCTTCACTATTGGCACGTTGGGAAGCAGTTTTCTACCCCTTTGGCTTGACCTGTCAACCCGAAACTCATAGTTCCTCAAGTCCAGGGATTTGTCTTGGCACTGGCGCGATCCCGGGTCAGATCGCTCAGCCGTAGCCGTTGCTGCACGGGTGCCAAGTTGGTGAAAAAACCCAAAAGTAGGCATTTTCAATGGGGTTTCTGGACCACTTGACCTTGACCGAGAGATTGGGACCTCTGAACGCGGCAAGGTGGGCGGGTCCCCTGGGCACGTTGGCGAGCTCAGGTCGGATGGCTCAGCCGATGGGCGTGCACTAGTCGTGACCAATTTGCTTACTTTTGTGCCGTGTTCAATCGCCGCTTTGACCCCCTTGACCTTGTCAGACGGACCCCAAATCCTTATCGCCTTAGGTCCAGGTGGTCCCCTGGTCTCTGGCGCGAGCCCAGGTCAGATCGCACGGCCGAAGCCATTGCTCCATGCGACTCAAATTGGCAAAAACGGCAAAATGGGTCGACCTTGAGCTTGACCGATCGACCCGAAACTCTGCATGTTGCAGGTCCAGATGGACCCTTGGTCACTGCCGCGAGCCCAGGTCAGATCGCACAGGCTAAAGGCATGCGGTTCCCCCTTGAAAAGACCAAAACACACCCAAAGGCCTTCACTATTGGCACGTTGGGAAGCAGTTTTCTACCCCTTTGGCTTGACCCGTCAACCCGAAACTCATAGGGCCTCAAGTCCAGGGATTTGTCTTGGCACTGGCGCGAGCCCGGGTCAGATCGCTCAGCCGTAGCCGTTGCTGCACGGGTGCCAAGTTGGTGAAAAAAACCAAAAGTAGGCATTTTCAATGGGGTTTCTGGACCACTTGACCTTGACCGAGAGATTGGAACCTCTGAACGCGGCAAGGTGGGCGGGTCCCCTGGGCACGTTGGCGAGCCCAGGTCGGATGGCTCAGCCGATGGGCGTGCACTAGTCGTGACCAATTTGCTTACTTTTGTTCCGTGTTCAATCGCCGCCTTGACCCCCTTGACCTTGTCAGACGGACCCCAAATCCTTATCACCTTAGGTCCAGGTGGTCCCCTGGTCTCTGGCGCGAGCCCAGGTCAGATCGCACGGCCGAAGCCATTGCTCCATGCGACTCAAATTGGCAAAAACGGCAAAATGGGTCGACCTTGAGCTTGACCAATCGACCCTAAACTCTGCATGTTGCAGGTCCAGATGGACCCTTGGTCTCTGCGGCGAGCCCAGGTCAGATCGCACAGGCTAAAGGCATGCGGTTCCCCCTTGAAAAGACCAAAACACACCCAAAGGCCTTCACTATTGGCACGTTGGGAAGCAGTTTTCTATCCCTTTGGCTTGACCCGTCAACCCGAAACTCATAGGGCCTCAAGTCCAGGGATTTGTCTTGGCACTGGCGCGAGCCCAGGTCAGATCGCTCAGCCGTAGCCGTTGCTGCACGGGTGCCAAGTTGGTGAAAAAACCCAAAAGTAGACATTTTCAATGGGGTTTCTGGACCACTTGACCTTGACCGAGAGATTGGAACCTCTGAACGCGGCAAGGTGGGCGGGTCCCCTGGGAACGTTGGCGAGCCCAGGTCGGATGGCTCAGCCGATGGGCGTGCACTAGTCGTGACCAATTTGCTTACTTTTGTGCCGTGTTCAATCGCCGCTTTGACCCCCTTGACCTTGTCAGACGGACCCCAAATCCTTATCGCCTTAGGTCCAGGTGGTCCCCTGGTCTCTGGCGCGAGCCCAGGTCAGATCGCACGGCCGAAGTCATTGCTCCATGCGACTCAAATTGGCAAAAACGGCAAAATGGGTCGACCTTGAGCTTGACCGATCGACCCGAAACTCTGCATGTTGCAGGTCCAGATGGACCCTTGGTCACTGCCGCGAGCCTAGGTCAGATCGCACAGGCTAAAGGCATGCGGTTCCCCCTTGAAAAGACCAAAACACACCCAAAGGCCTTCACTATTGGCACGTTGGGAAGCAGTTTTCTACCCCTTTGGCTTGACCCGTCAACCCGAAACTCATAGGGCCTCAAGTCCAGGGATTTGTCTTGGCACTGGCGCGAGCCCGGGTCAGATCGCTCAGCCGTAGCCGTTGCTGCACGGGTGCCAAGTTGGTGAAAAAAACCAAAAGTAGGCATTTTCAATGGGGTTTCTGGACCACTTGACCTTGACCGAGAGATTGGAACCTCTGAACGCGGCAAGGTGGGCGGGTCCCCTGGGCACGTTGGCGAGCCCAGGTCGGATGGCTCAGCCGATGGGCGTGCACTAGTCGTGACCAATTTGCTTACTTTTGTGCCGTGTTCAATCGCCGCTTTGACCCCCTTGACCTTGTCAGACGGACCCCAAATCCTTATCGCCTTAGGTCCAGGTGGTCCCCTGGTCTCTGGCGCGAGCCCAGGTCAGATCGCACGGCTGAAGCCATTGCTCCATGCGACTCAAATTGGCAAAAACGGCAAAATGGGTCGACCTTGAGCTTGACCGATCGACCCGAAACTCTGCATGTTGCAGGTCCAGATGGACCCTTGGTCACTGCCGCGAGCCCAGGTCAGATCGCACAGGCTAAAGGCATGCGGTTCCCCCTTGAAAAGACCAAAACACACCCAAAGGCCTTCACTATTGGCACGTTGGGAAGCAGTTTTCTACCCCTTTGGCTTGACCCGTCAACCCGAAACTCATAGGGCCTCAAGTCCAGGGATTTGTCTTGGCACTGGCGCAAGCCCGGGTCAGATCGCTCAGCCGTAGCCGTTGCTGCACGGGTGCCAAGTTGGTGAAAAAACCCAAAAGTAGGCATTTTCAATGGGGTTTCTGGACCACTTGACCTTGACCGAGAGATTGGAACCTCTGAACGCGGCAAGGTGGGCGGGTCCCCTGGGCACGTTGGCGAGCCCAGGTCGGATGGCTCAGCCGATGGGCGTGCACTAGTCGTGACCAATTTGCTTACTTTTGTGCCGTGTTCAATCGCCGCTTTGACCCCCTTGACCTTGTCAGACGGACCCCAAATCCTTATCGCCTTAGGTCCAGGTGGTCCCCTGGTCTCTGGCGCGAGCCCAGGTCAGATCGCACGGCCAAAGCCATTGCTCCATGCGACTCAAATTGGCAAAAACGGCAAAATGGGTCAACCTTGAGCTTGACCGATCGACCCGAAACTCTGCATGTTGCAGGTCCAGATGGACCCTTGGTCACTGCCGCGAGCCCAGGTCAGATCGCACAGGCTAAAGGCATGCGGTTCCCCCTTGAAAAGACCAAAACACACCCAAAGGCCTTCACTATTGGCACGTTGGGAAGCAGTTTTCTACCCCTTTGGCTTGACCCGTCAACCCGAAACTCATAGGGCCTCAAGTCCAGGGATTTGTCTTGGCACTGGCGCGAGCCCGGGTCAGATCGCTCAGCCGTAGCTGTTGCTGCACGGGTGCCAAGTTGGTGAAAAAACCCAAAAGTAGGCATTTTCAATGGGGTTTCTGGACCACTTGACCTTGACCGAGAGATTGGAACCTCTGAACGCGGCAAGGAGGGCGGGTCCCCTGGGCACGTTGGCGAGCCCAGGTCGGATGGCTCAGCCGATGGGCGTGCACTAGTCGTGACCAATTTGCTTACTTTTGTGCCGTGTTCAATCGCCGCTTTGACCCCCTTGACCTTGTCAGACGGACCCCAAATCCTTATCGCCTTAGGTCCAGGTGGTCCCCTGGTCTCTGGCGAGAGCCCAGGTCAGATCGCACGGCCGAAGCCATTGCTCCATGCGACTCAAATTGGCAAAAACGGCAAAATGGGTCGACCTTGAGCTTGACCGATCGACCCGAAACTCTGCATGTTGCAGGTCCAGATGGACCCTTGGTCACTGCTGCGAGCCCAGGTCAGATCGCACAGGCTAAAGGCATGCGGTTCCCCCTTGAAAAGACCAAAACACACCCAAAGGCCTTCACTATTGGCACGTTGGGAAGCAGTTTTCTACCCCTTTGGCTTGACCCGTCAACCCGAAACTTATAGGGCCTCAAGTCCAGGGATTTGTCTTGGCACTGGCGCGAGCCCGGGTCAGATCGCTCAGCCGTAGCTGTTGCTGCACGGGTGCCAAGTTGGTGAAAAAACCCAAAAGTAGGCATTTTCAATGGGGTTTCTGGACCACTTGAACTTGACCGAGAGATTGGAACCTCTGAACGCAGCAAGGTGGGTGGGTCCCCTGGGCACGTTGGCGAGAGCAGGTTGGATGGCTCAGCCGATGGGCGTGCACTAGTCGTGACCAATTTGCTTACTTTTGTGCCGTGTTCAATCGCCGCTTTGACCCCCTTGACCTTGTCAGACGGACCCCAAATCCTTATCGCCTTAGGTCCAGGTGGTCCCCTGGTCTCTGGCGCGAGCCCAGGTCAGATCGCACGGCCGAAGCCATTGCTCCATGCGACTCAAATCGGCAAAAACGGCAAAATGGGTCGACCTTGAGCTTGACCGATTGACCCGAAACTCTGCATGTTGCAGGTCCAGATGGACCGTTGGTCACTGCCGCGAGCCCAGGTCAGATCGCACAGGCTAAAGGCATGCGGTTCCCCCTTGAAAAGACCAAAACACACCCAAAGGCCTTCACTATTGGCACGTTGGGAAGCAGTTTTCTACCCCTTTGGCTTGACCCGTCAACCCGAAACTCATAGGGCCTCAAGTCCAGGGATTTGTCTTGGCACAGGCGCGAGCCGGGGTCAGATCTCTTAGCCGTAGCCGTTGCTGCACGGGTGCCAAGTTGGTGAAAAAACCCAAAAGTAGGCATTTTCAATGGGGTTTCTGGACCACTTGACCTTGACCGAGAGATTGGAACCTCTGAACGCGGCAAGGTGGGCGGGTCCCCTGGGCACGTTGGCGAGCCCAGGTCGGATGGCTCAGCCGATGGGCGTGCACTAGTCGTGACCAATTTGCTTACTTTTGTGCCGTGTTCAATCGCCGCTTTGACCCCCTTGACCTTGTCAGACGGACCCCAAATCCTTATCGCCTTAGGTCCAGGTGGTCCCCTGGTCTCTGGCGCGAGCCCAGGTCAGATCGCACGGCCGAAGCCATTGCTCCATGCGACTCAAATTGGCAAAAACGGCAAAATGGGTCGACCTTGAGCTTGACCGATCGACCCGAAACTCTGCATGTTGCAGGTCCAGATGGACCCTTGGTCACTGCCGCGAGCCCAGGTCAGATCGCACAGGCTAAAGGCATGCGGTTCCCCCTTGAAAAGACCAAAACACACCTAAAGGCCTTCACTATTGGCACGTTGGGAAGCAGTTTTCTACCCCTTTGGCTTGACCCGTCAACCCGAAACTCATAGGGCCTCAAGTCCAGGGATTTGTCTTGGCACTGGCGCAAGCCCGGGTCAGATCGCTCAGCTGTAGCCGTTGCTGCACGGGTGCCAAGTTGGTGAAAAAACCCAAAAGTAGGCATTTTCAATGGGGTTTCTGGACCACTTGACCTTGACCGAGAGATTGGAACCTCTGAACGCGGCAAGGTGGGCGGGTCCCCTGGGCACGTTGGCGAGCCCAGGTCGGATGGCTCAGCCGATGGGCGTGCACTAGTCGTGACCAATTTGCTTACTTTTGTGCCGTGTTCAATCGCCGCTTTGACCCCCTTGACCTTGTCAGACGGACCCCAAATCCTTATCGCCTTAGGTCCAGGTGGTCCCCTGGTCTCTGGCGCGAGCCCAGGTCAGATCGCACGGCCGAAGCCATTGCTCCATGCGACTCAAATTGGCAAAAACGGCAAAATCGGTCGACCTTGAGCTTGACCGATCGACCCGAAACTCTGCATGTTGCAGGTCCAGATGGACCGTTGGTCACTGCCGCGAGCCCAGGTCAGATCGCACAGGCTAAAGGCATGCGGTTCCCCCTTGAAAAAACCAAAACACACCCAAAGGCCTTCACTATTGGCACGTTGGGAAGCAGTTTTCTACCCCTTTGGCTTGACCCGTCAACCCGAAACTCATAGGGCCTCAAGTCCAGGGATTTGTCTTGGCACTGGCGCGAGCCCGGGTCAGATCGCTCAGCCGTAGCCGTTGCTGCACGGGTGCCAATTTGGTGAAAAAACCCAAAAGTAGGCATTTTCAATGGGGTTTCTGGACCACTTGACCTTGACCGAAAGATTTTAACCTCTGAACGCGGCAAGGTGGGCGGGTCCCCTGGCCACGTTGGCGAGCCCAGGTCGGATGGCTCAGCAGATGGGCGTGCACTAGTCGTGACCAATTTGCTTACTTTTGTGCCGTGTTCAATCGCCGCTTTGACCCCCTTGACCTTGTCAGACGGACCCCAAATCCTTATCGCCTTAGGTCCAGGTGGTCCCCTGGTCTCTGGCGCGAGCCCAGGTCAGATCGCACGGCCGAAGCCATTGCTCCATGCGACTCAAATTGGCAAAAACGGCAAAATGGTTCGACCTTGAGCTTGACCGATCGACCCGAAACTCTGCATGTTGCAGGTCCAGATGGACCCTTGGTCACTGCCGCGAGCCCAGGTCAGATCGCACAGGCTAAAGGCATGCGGTTCCCCCTTGAAAAGACCAAAACACACCCAAAGGCCTTCACTATTGGCACGTTGGGAAGCAGTTTTCTACCCCTTTGGCTTGACCTGTCAACCCGAAACTCATAGGGCCTCAAGTCCAGGGATTTGTCTTGGCACTGGCGCGAGCCCAGGTCAGATTGCTCAGCCGTAGCCGTTGCTGCACGGGTGCCAAGTTGGTGAAAAAACCCAAAAGTAGGCATTTTCAATGGGGTTTCTGGACCACTTGACCTTGACCGAGAGATTGGAACCTCTGAACGCGGCAAGGTGGGCGGGTCCCCTGGGCACGTTGGCGAGCCCAGGTCGGATGGCTCAGCCGATGGGCGTGCACTAGTCGTTACCAATTTGCTTACTTTTGTGCCGTGTTCAATCGCCGCTTTGACCCCCTTGACCTTGTCAGACGGACCCCAAATCCTTATCGCCTTAGGTCCAGGTGGTCCCCTGGTCTCTGGCGCGAGCCCAGGTCAGATCGCACGGCCGAAGCCATTGCTCCATGCGACTCAAATTGGCAAAAACGGCAAAATGGTTCGACCTTGAGCTTGACCGATCGACCCGAAACTCTGCATGTTGCAGGTCCAGATGGACCCTTGGTCACTGCCGCGAGCCCAGGTCAGATCGCACAGGCTAAAGGCATGCGGTTCCCCCTTGAAAAGATCAAAACACACCCAAAGGCCTTCACTATTGGCACGTTGGGAAGCAGTTTTCTACCCCTTTGGCTTGACCTGTCAACCCGAAACTCATAGGGCCTCAAGTCCAGGGATTTGTCTTGGCACTGGCGCGAGCCCGGGTCAGATCGCTCAGCCGTAGCCGTTGCTGCACGGGTGCCAAGTTGGTGAAAAAACCCAAAAGTAGGCATTTTCAATGGGGTTTCTGGACCACTTGACCTTGACCGAGAGATTGGAACCTCTGAACGCGGCAAGGTGGGCGGGTCCCCTGGGCACGTTGGCGAGCCCAGGTCGGATGGCTCAGCCGATGGGCGTGCACTAGTCGTGACCAATTTGCTTACTTTTGTGCCGTGTTCAATCGCCCCTTTGACCCCCTTGACCTTGTCAGACGGACCCCAAATCCTTATCGCCTTAGGTCCAGGTGGTCCCCTGGTCTCTGGCGCAAGCCCAGGTCAGATCGCACGGCCGAAGCCATTGCTCCATGCGACTCAAATTGGCAAAAACGGCAAAATGGGTCGACCTTGAGCTTGACCGATCGACCCGAAACTCTGCATGTTGCAGGTCCAGATGGACCCTTGGTCACTGCCGCGAGCCCAGGTCAGATCGCACAGGCTAAAGGCATGCGGTTCCCCCTTGAAAAGACCAAAACACACCCAAAGGCCTTCACTATTGGCACGTTGGGAAGCAGTTTTCTACCCCTTTGGCTTGACCCGTCAACCCGAAACTCATAGGGCCTCAAGTCCAGGGATTTGTCTTGGCACTGGCGCGAGCCCGGGTCAGATCGCTCAGCCGTAGCCGTTGCTGCACGGGTGCCAAGTTGGTGAAAAAACCCAAAAGTAGGCATTTTCAATGGGGTTTTTGGACCACTTGACCTTGACCGAGAGATTGGAACCTCTGAACGCGGCAAGGTGGGCGTTTCCCCTGGGCACGTTGGCGAGCCCAGGTCGGATGGCTCAGCCGATGGGCGTGCACTAGTCGTGACCAATTTGCTTACTTTTGTGCCGTGTTCAATCGCCGCTTTGACCCCCTTGACCTTGTCAGGCGGACCCCAAATCCTTATCGCCTTAGGTCCAGGTGGTCCCCTGGTCTCTGGCGCGAGTCCAGGTCAGATCGCACGGCCGAAGCCATTGCTCCATGCGACTCAAATTGGCAAAAACGGCAAAATGGGTCGACCTTGAGCTTGACTGATCGACCCAAACTCTGCATGTTGCAGGTCCAGATGGACCCTTGGTCACTGCCGCGAGCCCAGGTCAGATCGCACAGGCTAAAGGCATGCGGTTCCCCCTTGAAAAGACCAAAACACACCCAAAGGCCTTCACTATTGGCACGTTGGGAAGCAGTTTTCTACCCCCTTGGCTTGACCCGTCAACCCGAAACTCATAGGGCCTCAAGTCCAGGGATTTGTCTTGGCACTGGCGCGAGCCCGGGTCAGATCGCTCAGCCGTAGCCGTTGCTGCACGGGTGCCAAGTTGGTGAAAAAACCCAAAAGTAGGCATTTTCAATGGGGTTTCTGGACCACTTGACCTTGACCGAGAGATTGGAACCTCTGAACGCGGCAAGGTGGGCGGGTCCCCTGGGCACGTTGGCGAGCCCAGGTCGGATGGCTCAGCCGATGGGCGTGCACTAGTCGTGACCAATTTGCTTACTTTTGTGCCGTGTTCAATCGCCGCTTTGACCCCCTTGACCTTGTCAGACGGACCCCAAATCCTTATCGCCTTAGGTCCAGGTGGTCCCCTGGTCTCTGGCGCGAACCCAGGTCAGATCGCACGGCCGAAGCCATTGCTCCATGCGACTCAAATTGGCAAAAACGGCAAAATGGGTTGACCTTGAGCTTGACCGATCGACCCGAAACTCTGCATGTTGCAGGTCCAGATGGACCCTTGATCACTGCCGCGAGCCCAGGTCAGATCGCACAGGCTAAAGGCATGCGGTTCCCCCTTGAAAAGACCAAAACACACCCAAAGGCCTTCACTATTGGCACGTTGGGAAGCAGTTTTCTACCCCTTTGGCTTGACCCGTCAACCCGAAACTCATAGGGCCTCAAGTCCAGGGATTTGTCTTGGCACTGGCGCGAGCCCGGGTCAGATCGCTCAGCCGTAGCCGTTGCTGCACGGGTGCCAAGTTGGTGAAAAAACCCAAAAGTAGGCATTTTCAATGGGGTTTCTGGACCACTTGACCTTGACCGAGAGATTGGAACCTCTGAACGCGGCAAGGTGGGCGGGTCCCCTGGGCACGTTGGCGAGCCCAGGTCGGATGGCTCAGCCGATGGGCGTGCACTAGTCGTGACCAATTTGCTTACTTTTGTGCCGTGTTCAATCGCCGCTTTGACCCCCTTGACCTTGTCAGACGGACCCCAAATCCTTATCGCCTTAGGTCCAGGTGGTCCCCTGGTCTCTGGCGCGAGCCCAGGTCAGATCGCACAGCCGAAGCCATTGCTCCATGCGACTCAAATTGGCGAAAACGGCAAAATGGGTCGACCTTGAGCTTGACCGATCGACCCGAAACTCTGCATGTTGCAGGTCCAGATGGACCCTTGGTCACTGCCGCGAGCCCAGGTCAGATCGCACAGGCTAAAGGCATGCAGTTCCCCCTTGAAAAGACCAAAACACACCCAAAGGCCTTCACTATTGGCACGTTGGGAAGCAGTTTTCTACCCCTTTGGCTTGACCCGTCAACCCGAAACTCATAGGGCCTCAAGTCCAGGGATTTGTCTTGGCACTGGCGCGACCCCGGGTCAGATCGCTCAGCCGTAGCCGTTGCTGCACGGGTGCCAAGTTGGTGAAAAAACCCAAAAGTAGGCATTTTCAATGGGGTTTCTGGACCACTTGACCTTGACCGAGAGATTGGAACCTCTGAACGCGGCAAGGTGGGCGGGTCCCCTGGGCACGTTGGCGAGCCCAGGTCGGATGGCTCAGCCGATGGGCGTGCACTAGTCGTGACCAATTTGCTTACTTTTGTGCCGTGTTCAATCGCCGCTTTGACCCCCTTGACCTTGTCAGATGGACCCCAAATCCTTATCGCCTTAGGTCCAGGTGGTCCCCTGGTCTCTGGCGCGAGCCCAGGTCAGATCACACGGCCGAAGCCATTGCTCCATGCGACTCAAATTGGCAAAAACGGCAAAATGGGTCGACCTTGAGCTTGACCGATCGACCCGAAACTCTGCATGTTGCAGGTCCAGATGGACCCTTGGTCACTGCCGCGAGCCCAGGTCAGATCGCACAGGCAAAAGGCATGCGGTTCCCCCTTGAAAAGACCAAAACACACCCAAAGGCCTTCACTATTGGCACGTTGGGAAGCAGTTTTCTACCCCTTTGGCTTGACCCGTCAACCCGAAACTCATAGGGCCTCAAGTCCAGGGATTTGTCTTGGCACTGGCGCGAGCCCGGGTCAGATCGCTCAGCCGTAGCCGTTGCTGCACGGGTGCCAGGTTGGTGAAAAAACCCAAAAGTAGGCATTTTAAATGGGGTTTCTGGACCACTTGACCTTGACCGAGAGATTGGAACCTCTGAACGCGGCAAGGTGGGCGGGTCCTCTGGGCACGTTGGCGAGCCCAGGTCAGATGGCTCAGCCGATGGGCGTGCACTAGTCGTGACCAATTTGCTTACTTTTGTGCCGTGTTCAATCGCCGCTTTGACCCCCTTGACCTTGTCAGACGGACCCCAAATCCTTATCGCCTTAGGTCCAGGTGGTCCCCTGGTCTCTGGTGCGAGCCCAGGTCAGATCGCACGGCCGAAGCCATTGCTCCATGCGACTCAAATTGGCAAAAACGGCAAAATGGGTCGACCTTGAGCTTGACCGATCGACCCGAAACTCTGCATGTTGCAGGTCCAGATGGACCCTTGGTCACTGCCGCGAGCCCAGGTCAGATCGCACAGGCTAAAGGCATGCGGTTCCCCCTTGAAAAGACCAAAACACACCCAAAGGCCTTCACTATTGGCACGTTGGGAAGCAGTTTTCTACCCCTTTGGCTTGACCCGTCAACCCGAAACTCATAGGGCCTCAAGTCCAGGGATTTGTCTTGGCACTGGCGCGAGCCCGGGTCAGATCGCTCAGCTGTAGCCGTTGCTGCACGGGTGCCAAGTTGGTGAAAAAACCCAAAAGTAGGCATTTTCAATGGGGTTTCTGGACCACTTGACCTTGACCGAGAGATTGGAACCTCTGAACGCAGCAAGGTGGGCGGGTCCCCTGGGCACGTTGGCGATCCCAGGTCGTATGGCTCAGCCGATGGGCGTGCACTAGTCATGACCAATTTGCTTACTTTTGTGCCGTGTTCAATCGCCGCTTTGACCCCCTTGACCTTGTCAGACGGACCCCAAATCCTTATCGCCTTAGGTCCAGGTGGTCCCCTGGTCTCTGGCGCGAGCCCAGGTCAGATCGCACGGCCGAAGCCATTGCTCCATGCGACTCAAATTGGCAAAAACGGCAAAATGGGTCGACCTTGAGCTTGACCGATCGACCCGAAACTCTGCATGTTGCAGGTCCAGATGGACCCTTGGTCACTGCCACGAGCCCAGGTCAGATCGCACAGGCTAAAGGCATGCGGTTCCCCCTTGAAAAGACCAAAACACACCCAAAGGCCTTCACTATTGGCACGTTGGGAAGCAGTTTTCTACCCCTTTGGCTTGACCCGTCAACCCGAAACTCATAGGGCCTCAAGTCCAGGGATTTGTCTTGGCACTGGCGCGAGCCCGGGTCAGATCGCTCAGCCGTAGCCGTTGCTGCACGGGTGCCAAGTTGGTGAAAAAACCCAAAAGTAGGCATTTTCAATGGGGTTTCTGGACCACTTGACCTTGACCGAGAGATTGGATCCTCTGAACGCGGCAAGGTGGGCGGGTCCCCTGGGCACGTTGGCGAGCCCAGGTCGGATGGCTCAGCCGATGGGCGTGCACTAGTCGTGACCAATTTGCTTACTTTTGTGCCGTGTTCAATCGCCGCTTTGACCCCCTTGACCTTGTCAGATGGACCCCAAATCCTTATCGCCTTAGGTCCAGGTGGTCCCCTGGTCTCTGGCGCGAGCCCAGGTCAGATCGCACGGCCGAAGCCATTGCTCCATGCGACTCAAATTTGCAAAAACGGCAAAATGGGTCGACCTTGAGCTTGACCGATCGACCTGAAACTCTGCATGTTGCAGGTCCAGATGGACCCTTGGTCACTGCCGCGAGCCCAGGTCAGATCGCACAGGCTAAAGGCATGCGGTTCCCCCTTGAAAAGACCAAAACACACCCAAAGGCCTTCACTATTGGCACGTTGGGAAGCAGTTTTCTACCCCTTTGGCTTGACCCGTCAACCCGAAACTCATAGGGCCTCAAGTCCAGGGATTTGTCTTGGCACTGGCGCGAGCACGGGTCAGATCGCTCAGCCGTAGCCGTTGCTGCACGGGTGCCAAGTTGGTGAAAAAACCCAAAAGTAGGCATTTTCAATGGGGTTTCTGGACCACTTGACCTTGACCGAGAGATTGGAACCTCTGAACGCGGCAAGGTGGGCGGGTCCCCTGGGCATGTTGGCGAGCCCAGGTCGGATGGCTCAGCCGATGGGCGTGCACTAGTCGTGACCAATTTGCTTACTTTTGTGCCGTGTTCAATCGCCGCTTTGACCCCCTTGACCTTGTCAGACGGACCCCAAATCCTTATCGCCTTAGGTCCAGGTGGTCCCCTGGTCTCTGGTGCAAGCCCAGGTCAGATCGCACGGCCGAAGCCATTGCTCCATGCGACTCAAATTGGCAAAAACGGCAAAATGGGTCGACCTTGAGCTTGACCGATCGACCCGAAACTCTGCATGTTGCAGGTCCAGATGGACCCTTGGTCACTGCCGCGAGCCCAGGTCAGATCGCACAGGCTAAAGGCATGCGGTTCCCCCTTGAAAAGACCAAAACACACCCAAAGGCCTTCACTATTGGCACGTTGGGAAGCAGTTTTCTACCCCTTTGGCTTGACCCGTCAACCCGAAACTCATAGGGCCTCAAGTCCAGGGATTTGTCTTGGCACTGGCGCGAGCCCGGGTCAGATCGCTCAGCCGTAGCCGTTGCTGCACGGGTGCCAAGTTGGTGAAAAAATCCAAAAGTAGGCATTTTCAATGGGGTTTCTGGACCACTTGACCTTGACCGAGAGATTGGAACCTCTGAACGCGGCAAGGTGGGCGGGTCCCCTGGGCACGTTGGCGAGCCCAGGTCGGATGGCTCAGCCGATGGGCGTGCACTAGTCGTGACCAATTTACTTACTTTTGTGCCGTGTTCAATCGCCGCTTTGACCCCCTCGACCTTGTCAGACGGACCCCAAATCCTTATCGCCTTAGGTCCAGGTGGTCCCCTGGTCTCTGGTGCGAGCCCAGGTCAAATCGCACGGCCGAAGCCATTGCTCCATGCGACTCAAATTGGCAAAAACGGCAAAATGGGTCGACCTTGAGCTTGACCGATCGACCCAAAACTCTGCATGTTGCAGGTCCAGATGGACCCTTGGTCACTGCCGCGAGCCCAGGTCAGATCGCACAGGCTAAAGGCATGCGGTTCCCCCTTGAAAAGACCAAAACACACCCAAAGGCCTTCACTATTGGCACGTTGGGAAGCAGTTTTCTACCCCTTTGGCTTGACCCGTCAACCCGAAACTCATAGGGCCTCAAGTCCAGGGATTTGTCTTGGCACTGGCGCGAGCCCGGGTCAGATCGCTCAGCCGTAGCCGTTGCTGCACGGGTGCCAAGTTGGTGAAAAAACCCGAAAGTAGGCATTTTCAATGGGGTTTCTGGACCACTTGACCTTGACCGAGAGATTGGAACCTCTGAACGCGGCAAGGTGGGCAGGTCCCCTGGGCACGTTGGCGAGCCCAGGTCGGATGGCTCAGCCGATGGGCGTGCACTAGTCGTGACCAATTTGCTTACTTTTGTGCCGTGTTCAATCGCCGCTTTGACCCCCTTGACCTTGTCAGACGGACCCCAAATCCTTATCGCCTTAGGTCCAGGTGGTCCCCTGGTCTCTGGCGCGAGCCCAGGTCAGATCGCACGGCCGAAGCCATTGCTCCATGCGACTCAAATTGGCAAAAACGGCAAAATGGGTCGACCTTGAGCTTGACCGATCGACCCGAAACTCTGCATGTTGCAGGTCCAGATGGACCCTTGGTCACTGCCGCGAGCCCAGGTCAGATCGCACAGGCTAAAGGCATGCGGTTCCCCCTTGAAAAGACCAAAACACACCCAAAGGCCTTCACTATTGGCACGTTGGGAAGCAGTTTTCTACCCCTTTGGCTTGACCCGTCAACCCGAAACTCATAGGGCCTCAAGTCCAGGGATTTGTCTTGGCACTGGCGCGAGCCCGGGTCAGATCGCTCAGCCGTAGCCGTTGCTGCACGGGTGCCAAGTTGGTGAAAAAACCCAAAAGTAGGCATTTTCAATGGGGTTTCTGGATCACTTGACCTTGACTGAGAGATTGGAACCTCTGAACGCGGCAAGGTGGGCGGGTCCCCTGGGCACGTTGGCGAGCCCAGGTCGGATGGCTCAGCCGATGGGCGTGCACTAGTCGTGACCAATTTGCTTACTTTTGTGCCGTGTTCAATCGCCGCTTTGACCCCCATGACCTTGTCAGACGGACCCCAAATCCTTATCGCCTTAGGTCCAGGTGGTCCCCTGGTCTCTGGCGCGAGCCCAGGTCAGATCGCACGGCCGAAGCCATTGCTCCATGCGACTCAAATTGGCAAAAACGGCAAAATGGGTCGACCTTGAGCTTGACCGATCGACCCGAAACTCTGCATGTTGCAGGTCCAGATGGACCCTTGGTCACTGCCGCGAGCCCAGGTCAGATCGCACAGGCTAAAGGCATGGGGTTCGCCCTTGAAAAGACCAAAACACACCCAAAGGCCTTCACTATTGGCACGTTGGGAAGCAGTTTTCTACCCCTTTGGCTTGACCCGTCAACCCGAAACTCATAGGGCCTCAAGTCCAGGGATTTGTCTTGGCAGTGGCGCGAGCCCGGGTCAGATCGCTCAGCCGTAGCCGTTGCTGCACGGGTGCCAAGTTGGTGAAAAAACCCAAAAGTAGGCATTTTCAATGGGGTTTCTGGACCACTTGACCTTGACCGAGAGATTGGAACCTCTGAACGCGGCAAGGTGGGCGGGTCCCCTGGGCACGTTGGCGAGCCCAGGTCGGATGGCTCAGCCGATGGGCGTGCACTAGTCGTGACCAATTTGCTTACTTTTGTGCCGTGTTCAATCGCCGCTTTGACCCCCTTGACCTTGTCAGACAGACCCCAAATCCTTATCGCCTTAGGTCCAGGTGGTCCCCTGGTCTCTGGCGCGAGCCCAGATCAGATCGCACGGCCGAAGCCATTGCTCCATGCGACTCAAATTGGCAAAAACGGCAAAATGGGTCGACCTTGAGCTTGACCGATCGACCCAAAACTCTGCATGTTGCAGGTCCAGATGGACCCTTGGTCACTGCCGCGAGCCCAGGTCAGATCGCACAGGCTAAAGGCATGCGGTTCCCCCTTGAAAAGACCAAAACACACCCAAAGGCCTTCACTATTGGCACGTTGGGAAGCAGTTTTCTACCCCTTTGGCTTGACCCGTCAACCCGAAACTCATAGGGCCTCAAGTCCAGGGATTTGTCTTGGCACTGGCGCGAGCCCGGGTCAGATCGCTCAGCCGTAGCCGTTGCTGCACGGGTGCCAAGTTGGTGAAAAACCCAAAAGTAGGCATTTTCAATGGGGTTTCTGGACCACTTGACCTTGACCGAGAGATTGGAACCTCTGAACGCGGCAAGGTGGGCGGGTCCCCTGGGCACGTTGGCGAGCCCAGGTCGGATGGCTCAGCCGATGGGCATGCACTAATCGTGACCAATTTCCTTACTTTTGTGAAGTGTTCAATCGCCGCTTTGACCCCCTTGACCTTGTCAGACGGACCCCAAATCCTTATCGCCTTAGGTCCAGGTGGTCCCCTGGTCTCTGGCGCGAGCCCAGGTCAGATCGCACGGCCGAAGCCATTGCTCCATGCGACTCAAATTGGCAAAAACGGCAAAATGGGTCGACCTTGAGCTTGACCGATCGACCCGAAACTCTGCATGTTGCAGGTCCAGATGGACCAGTGGTCACTGCCGCGAGCCCAGGTCAGATCGCACAGGCTAAAGGCATGCGGTTCCCCCTTGAAAAGACCAAAACACACCCAAAGGCCTTCACTATTGGCACATTGGGAAGCAGTTTTCTACCCCTTTGGCTTGACCCGTCAACCCGAAACTCATAGGGCCTCAAGTCCAGGGATTTGTCTTGGCACTGGCGCAAGCCCGGGGCAGATCGCTCAGCCGTAGCCGTTGCTGCAAGGGTGCCAAGTTGGTGAAAAAACCCAAAAGTAGGCATTTTCAATGGGGTTTCTGGACCACTTGACCTTGACCGAGAGATTGGAACCTCTGAACGCGGCAAGGTGGGCGGGTCCCCTGGGCACGTTGGCGAGCCCAGGTTGGATGGCTCAGCCGATGGGCGTGCACTAGTCGTGACCAATTTGCTTACTTTTGTGCCATGTTTTTGCCGCTTTGACCCCCTTGACCTTGTCAGACGGACCCCAAATCCTTATCGCCTTAGGTCCAGGTGGTCCCCTGGTCTCTGGCGCGATCCCAGGTCAGATCGCACGGCCGAAGCCATTGCTCCATGCGACTCAAATTGGCAAAAACGGCAAAATGGGTCGACCTTGAGCTTGACCGATCGACCCGAAACTCTGCATGTTGCAGGTCCAGATGGACCCTTGGTCACTGCCGCGAGCCCAGGTCAGATCACACAGGCTAAAGGCATGCGGTTCCCCCTTGAAAAGACCAAAACACACCCAAAGGCCTTCACTATTGGCACGTTGGGAAGCAGTTTTCTACCCCTTTGGCTTGACCCGTCAACCCGAAACTCATAGGGCCTCAAGTCCAGGGATTTGTCTTGGCACTGGCGCGAGCCCGGGTCAGATCGCTCAGCCGTAGCCGTTGCTGCACGGGTGCCAAGTTGGTGAAAAAACCCAAAAGTAGGCATTTTCAATGGGGTTTCTGGACCACTTGACCTTGACCGAGAGATTGGAACCTCTGAACGCGGCAAGGTGGGCGGGTCCCCTGGGCACGTTGGCGAGCCCAGGTCGGATGGCTCAGCCGATGGGCGTGCACTAGTCGTGACCAATTTGCTTACTTTTGTGCCGTGTTCAATCGCCGCTTTGACCCCCTTGACCTTGTCAGACGGACCCCAAATCCTTATCGCCTTAGGTCCAGGTGGTCCCCTGGTCTCTGGCGCGAGCCCAGGTCAGATTGCACGGCCGAAGCCATTGCTCCATGCCACTCAAATTGGCAAAAACGGCAAAATGGGTCGACCTTGAGCTTGACCGATAGACCCGAAACTCTGCATGTTGCAGGTCCAGATGGACCCTTGGTCACTGCCGCGAGCCCAGGTCAGATCGCACAGGCTAAAGGCATGCGGTTCCCCCTTGAAAAGACCAAAACACACCCAAAGGCCTTCACTATTGGCACGTTGGGAAGCAGTTTTCTACCCCTTTGGCTTGACCCGTCAACCCGAAACTCATAGGGCCTCAAGTCCAGGGATTTGTCTTGGCACTGGCGCGAGCCCGGGTCAGATCGCTCAGCCGTAGCCGTTGCTGCACGGGTGCCAAGTTGGTGAAAAAACCCAAAAGTAGGCATTTTCAATGGGGTTTCTGGACCACTTGACCTTGACCGAGAGATTGGAACCTCTGAACGCGGCAAGGTGGGCGGGTCCCCTGGGCACGTTGGCGAGCCCAGGTCGGATGGCTCAGCCGATGGGCGTGCACTAGTCGTGACCAATTTGCTTACTTTTGTGCCGTGTTCAATCGCCGCTTTGACCCCCTTGACCTTGTCAGACGGACCCCAAATCCTTATCGCCTTAGGTCCAGGTGGTCCCCTGGTCTCTGGCGCGAGCCCAGGTCAGATCGCACGGCCGAAGCCATTGCTCCATGCGACTCAAATTGGCAAAAACGGCAAAATGGGTCGACCTTGAGCTTGACCGATCGACCCGAAACTCTGCATGTTGCAGGTCCAGATGGACCCTTGGTCACTGCCGCGAGCCCAGGTCAGATCACACAGGCTAAAGGCATGCGGTTCCCCCTTGAAAAGACCAAAACACACCCAAAGGCCTTCACTATTGGCACGTTGGGAAGCAGTTTTCTACCCCTTTGGCTTGACCCATCAACCCGAAACTCATAGGGCCTCAAGTCCAGGGATTTGTCTTGGCACTGGCGCGAGCCCGGGTCAGATCGCTCAGCCGTAGCCGTTGCTGCACGGGTGCCAAGTTGGTGAAAAAACCCAAAAGTAGGCATTTTCAATGGGGTTTCTGGACCACTTGACCTTGACCGAGAGATTGGAACCTCTGAACGCGGCAAGGTGGGCGGGTCCCCTGGGCACGTTGGCGAGCCCAGGTCGGATGGCTCAGCCGATGGGCGTGCACTAGTCGTGACCAATTTGCTTACTTTTGTGCCGTGTTCAATCGCCGCTTTGACCCCCTTGACCTTGTCAGACGGACCCCAAATCCTTATCGCCTTAGGGCCAGGTGGTCCCCTGGTCTCTGGCGCGAGCCCAGGTCAGATCGCACGGCCGAAGCCATTGCTCCATGCGACTCAAATTGGCAAAAACGGCAAAATGGGTCGACCTTGAGCTTGACCGATCGACCCGAAACTCTGCATGTTGCAGGTCCAGATGGACCCTTGGTCACTGCCACGAGCCCAGGTCAGATCGCACAGGCTAAAGGCATGCGGTTCGCCCTTGAAAAGACCAAAACACACCCAAAGGCCTTCACTATTGGCACGTTGGGAAGCAGTTTTCTACCCCTTTGGCTTGACCCGTCAACCCGAAACTCATAGGGCCTCAAGTCCAGGGATTTGTCTTGGCACTGACGCTAGCCCGGGTCAGATCGCTCAGCCGTAGCCGTTGCTGCACGGGTGCTAAGTTGGTGAAAAAACCCAAAAGTAGGCATTTTCAATGGGGTTTCTGGACCACTTGACCTTGACCGAGAGATTGGAACCTCTGAACGCGGCAAGGTGGGCGGGTCCCCTGGGCACGTTGGCGAGCCCAGGTGTGATGGCTCAGCCGATGGGCGTGCACTAGTCGTGACCAATTTGCTTACTTTTGTGCCGTGTTCAATCGCCGCTTTGACCCCCTTGACCTTGTCAGACGGACCCCAAATCCTTATCGCCTTAGGTCCAGGTGGTCCCCTGGTCTCTGGCGCGAGCCCAGGTCATATCGCACGGCCGAAGCCATTGCTCCATGCAACTCAAATTGGCAAAAACGGCAAAATGGGTCGACCTTGAGCTTGACCGATCGACCCGAAACTCTGCATGTTGCAGGTCCAGATGGACCCTTGGTCACTGCCGCGAGCCCAGGTCAGATCGCACAGGCTAAAGGCATGCGGTTCCCCCTTGAAAAGACCAAAACACACCCAAAGGCCTTCACTATTGGCACGTTGGGAAGCAGTTTTCAACCCCTTTGGCTTGACCCGTCAACCCGAAACTCATAGGGCCTCAAGTCCAGGGATTTGTCTTGGCACTGGCGCGAGCCCGGGTCAGATCGCTCAGCCGTAGCCGTTGCTGCACGGGTGCCAAGTTGGTGAAAAAACCCAAAAGTAGGCATTTTCAATGGGGTTTCTGGACCACTTGACCTTGACCGAGAGATTGGAACCTCTGAACGCGGCAAGGTGGGCGGGTCCCCTGGGCACGTTGGCGAGCCCAGGTCGGATGGCTCAGCCGATGGGCGTGCACTAGTCGTGACCAATTTGCTTACTTTTGTGCCGTGTTCAATCGCCGCTTTGACCCCCTTGACCTTGTCAGACGGACCCCAAATCCTTATCGCCTTAGGTCCAGGTGGTCCCCTGGTCTCTGGCGCGAGCCCAGGTCATATCGCACGGCCAAAGCCATTGCTCCAAGCGACTCAAATTGGCAAAAACGGCAAAATGGGTCGACCTTGAGCTTGACCGATCGACCTGAAACTCTGCATGTTGCAGGTCCAGATGGACCCTTTGGTGACTGCCGCGAGCCCAGGTCAGATCGCACAGGCTAAAGGCATGCGGTTCCCCCTTGAAAAGACCAAAACACACCCAAAGGCCTTCACTATTGGCACGTTGGGAAGCAGTTTTCTACCCCTTTGGCTTGACCCGTCAACCCGAAACTCATAGGGCCTCAAGTCCAGGGATTTGTCTTGGCACTGGCGCGAGCCCGGGTCAGATCGCTCAGCCGTAGCCGTTGCTGCACGGTTGCTAAGTTGGTGAAAAAACCCAAAAGTAGGCATTTTCAATGGGGTTTCTGGACCACTTGACCTTGACCGAGAGATTGGAACCTCTGAACGCGGCAAGGTGGGCGGGTCCCCTGGGCACGTTGGCGAGCCCAGGTCGGATGGCTCAGCCGATGGGCGTGCACTAGTCGTGACCAATTTGCTTACTTTTGTGCCGTGTTGAATCGCCGCTTTGACCCCCTTGACCTTGTCAGACGGACCCCAAATCCTTATCGCCTTAGGTCCAGGTGGTCCCCTGGTCTCTGGCGCGAGCCCAGGTAAGATCGCACGGCCGAAGCCAATGCTCCATGCGACTCAAATTGGCAAAAACGGCAAAATGGGTCGACCTTGAGCTTTACCGATCGACCCGAAACTCTGCATGTTGCAGGTCCAGATGGACCCTTGGTCACTGCCGCGAGCCCAGGTCAGATCGCACAGGCTAAAGGCATGCGGTTCCGACTTGAAAAGACCAAAACACACCCAAAGGCCTTCACTATTGGCACGTTGGGAAGCAGTTTTCTACCCCTTTGGCTTGACCCGTCAACCCGAAACTCATAGGGCCTCAAGTCCAGGGATTTGTCTTGGCACTGGTGCAAGCCCGGGTCAGATCGCTCAGCTGTAGCCGTTGCTGCACGGGTGCCAAGTTGGTGAAAAAACCCAAAAGTAGGCATTTTCAATGGGGTTTCTGGACCACTTGACCTTGACCGAGAGATTGGAACCTCTGAACGCGGCAAGGTGGGCGGGTCCCCTGGGCACGTTGGCGAGCCCAGGTCGGATGGCTCAGCCGATGGGCGTGCACTAGTCGTGACCAATTTGCTTACTTTTGTGCCGTGTTCAATCGCCGCTTTGACCCCCTTGACCTTGTCAGACGGACCCCAAATCCTTATCGCCTTAGGTCCAGGTGGTCCCCTGGTCTCTGGCGCGAGCCCAGGTCAGAATGCACGGCCGAAGCCATTGCTCCATGCGACTCAAATTGGCAAAAACGGCAAAATGGGTCGACCTTGAGCTTGACCGATCGACCCGAAACTCTGCATGTTGCAGGTCCAGATGGACCCTTGGTCACTGCAGCGAGCCCAGGTCAGATCGCACAGGCTAAAGGCATGCGGTTCCCACTTGAAAAGACCAAAACACACCCAAAGGCCTTCACTATAGGTACGTTGGGAAGCAGTTTTCTACCCCTTTGGCTTGACCCGTCAACCCGAAACTCATAGGGCCTCAAGTCCAGGGATTTGTCTTGGCACTGGCACGAGCACGGGTCAGATCGCTCAGCCGTAGCCGTTGCTGCACGGGTGCCAAGTTGGTGAAAAAACCCAAAAGTAGGCATTTTCAATGGGGTTTCTGGACCACTTGACCTTGACCGAGAGATTGGAACCTCTGAACGCGGCAAGGTGGGCAGGTCCCCTGGGCACGTTGGCGAGCCCAGGTCGGATGGCTCAGCCGATGGGCGTGCACTAGTCGTGACCAATTTGCTTACTTTTGTGCCATGTTCAATCGCCGCTTTGACCCCCTTGATCTTGTCAGACGGACCCCAAATCCTTATCGCCTTAGGTCCAGGTGGTCCCCTGGTCTCTGGCGCGAGCCCAGGTCAGATCGCACGGCCGAAGCCATTGCTCCATGCGACTCAAATTGGCAAAAACGGCAAAATGGGTCGACCTTGAGCTTGACCGATCGACCCGAAACTCTGCATGTTGCAGGTCCAGATGGACCCTTGGTCACTGCCGCGAGCCCAGGTCAGATCGCACAGGCTAAAGGCATGCGGTTCCCCCTTGAAAAGACCAAAACACACCCAAAGGCCTTCACTATTGGCACGTTGGGAAGCAGTTTTCTACCCCTTTGGCTTGACCCGTCTACCCGAAACTCATAGGGCCTCAAGTCCAGCGATTTGTCTTGGCACTGGCGCAAGCCCGGGTCAGATCGCTCAGCCGTAGCCGTTGCTGCACGGGTGCCAAGTTGGTGAAAAAACCCAAAAGTAGGCATTTTCAATGGGGTTTCTGGACCACTTGACCTTGACCGAGAGATTGGAACCTCTGAACGCGGCAAGGTGGGAGGGTCCCCTGGGCATGTTGGCGAGCCCAGGTCGGATGGCTCAGCCGCTGGGCGTGCACTAGTCGTGACCAATTTGCTTACTTTTGTGCCGTGTTCAATCGCCGCTTTGACCCCCTTGACCTTTTCAGACGGACCCCAAATCCTTATCGCCTTAGGTCCAGGTGGTCCCCTGGTCTCTGGCGCGAGCCCAGGTCAGATCGCACGGCCGAAGCCATTGCTCCATGCGACTCAAATTGGCAAAAACGGCAAAATGGGTTGACCTTGAGCTTGACCGATCGACCCGAAACTCTGCATGTTGCAGGTCCAGATGGACCCTTGGTCACTGCCGCGAGCCCAGGTCAGATCGCACAGGCTAAAGGCATGCGGTTCCCCCTTGAAAAGACCAAAACACACCCAAAGGCCTTCACTATTGGCACGTTGGGAAGCTGTTTTCTACCCCTTTGGCTTGACCCGTCAACCCGAAACTCATAGGGCCTCAAGTCCAGGGATTTGTCTTGGCACTGGCGCGAGCCCGGGTCAGATCGCTCAGCCGTAGCCGTTGCTGCACGGGTGCCAAGTTGGTGAAAAAACCCAAAAGTAGGCATTTTCAATGGGGTTTCTGGACCACTTGACCTTGACCGAGAGATTGGAACCTCTGAACGCGGCAAGGTGGGAGGGTCCCCTGGGCATGTTGGCGAGCCCAGGTCGGATGGCTCAGCCGATGGGCGTGCACTAGTCGTGACCAATTTGCTTACTTTTGTGCCGTGTTCAATCGCCGCTTTGACCCCCTTGACCTTGTCAGACGGACCCCAAATCCTTATCGCCTTAGGTCCAGGTGGTCCCCTGGTCTCTGGCGCGAGCCCAGGTCAGATCGCACGGCCGAAGCCATTGCTCCATGCGACTCAAATTGGCAAAAACGGCAAAATGGGTCGACCTTGAGCTTGACCGATCGACCCGAAACTCTGCATGTTGCAGGTCCAGATGGACCCTTGGTCACTGCCGCGAGCCCAGGTCAGATCGCACAGGCTAAAGGCATGCGGTTCCCCCTTGAAAAGACCAAAACACACCCAAAGGCCTTCACTATTGGCAACTTGGGAAGCAGTTTTCTACCCCTTTGGCTTGACCCGTCAACCCGAAACTCATAGGGCCTCAAGTCCAGGGATTTGTCTTGGCACTGGCGCGAGCCCGGGTCAGATCGCTCAGCCGTAGCCGTTGCTGCACGGGTGCCAAGTTGGTGAAAAAACCCAAAAGTAGGCATTTTCAATGGGAATTCTGGACCACTTGACCTTGACCGAGAGATTGGAACCTCTGAACGCGGCAAGGTGGGCGGGTCCCCTGGGCACGTTGGCGAGCCCAGGTCGGATGGCTCAGCCGATGGGCGTGCACTAGTCGTGACCAATTTGCTTACTTTTGTGCCGTGTTCAATCGCCGCTTTGACCCCCTTGACCTTGTCAGACGGACCCCAAATCCTTATCGCCTTAGGTCCAGGTGGTCCCCTGGTCTCTGGCGCGAGCCCAGGTCAGATCGCACGGCCGAAGCCATTGCTCCATGCGACTCAAATTGGCAAAAACGGCAAAATGGGTCGACCTTGAGCTTGACCGATCAACCCAAAACTCTGCATGTTGCAGGTCCAGATGGACCCTTGGTCACTGCCGCGAGCCCAGGTCAGATCGCACAGGCTAAAGGCATGCGGTTCCCCCTTGAAAAGACCAAAACACACCCAAAGGCCTTCACTATTGGCACGTTGGGAAGCAGTTTTCTACCCCTTTGGCTTGACCCGTCAACCCGAAACTCATAGGGCCTCAAGTCCAGGGATTTGTCTTGGCACTGGCACGAGCACGGGTCAGATCGCTCAGCCGTAGGCGTTGCTGCACGGGTGCCAAGTTGGTGAAAAAACCCAAAAGTAGGCATTTTCAATGGGGTTTCTGGACCACTTGACCTTGACCAAGAGATTGGAACCTCTGAACGCGGCAAGGTGGGCGGGTCCCCTGGGCACGTTGGCGAGCCCAGGTCGGATGGCTCAGCCGATGGGCGTGCACTAGTCGTGACCAATTTGCTTACTTTTGTGCCGTGTTCAATCGCCGCTTTGACCGGCTTGACCTTGTCAGACGGACCCCAAATCCTTATCGCCTTAGGTCCAGGTGGTCCCCTGGTCTTTGGCGCGAGCCCAGGTCAGATCGCACGGCCGAAGCCATTGCTCCATGCGACTCAAATTGGCAAAAACGGCAAAATGGGTCGACCTTGAGCTTGACCGATCGACCCGAAACTCTGCATGTTGCAGGTCCAGATGGACCCTTGGTCACTGCCGCGAGCCCAGGTCAGATCGCACAGGCTAAAGGCATGCGGTTCCCCCTTGAAAAGACCAAAACACACCCAAAGGCCTTCACTATTGGCACGTTGGGAAGCAGTTTTCTACCCCTTTGGCTTGACCCGTCAACCCGAAACTCATAGGGCCTCAAGTCCAGGGATTTGTCTTGGCACTGGCGCCAGCCCGGGTCAGATCGCTCAGCCGTAGCCGTTGCTGCACGGGTGCCAAGTTGGTGAAAAAACCCAAAAGTAGGCATTTTCAATGGGGTTTCTGGACCACTTGACCTTGACCGAGAGATTGGAACCTCTGAACGCAGCAAGGTGGGCGGGTCCCCTTGGCACGTTGGCGAGCCCAGGTCGGATGGCTCAGCCGATGGGTGTGCACTAGTCGTGACCAATTTGCTTACTTTTGTGCCGTGTTCAATCGCCGCTTTGACTCCCTTGACCTTGTCAGACGGACCCCAAATCCTTATCGCCTTAGGTCCAGGTGGTCCCCTGGTCTCTGGCGCGAGCCCAGGTCAGATCGCACGGCCGAAGCCATTGCTCCATGCGACTCAAATTGGCAAAAACGGCAAAATGGGTCGACCTTGAGCTTGACCGATCGACCCGAAACTCTGCATGTTGCAGGTCCAGATGGACCCTTGGTCACTGCCGCGAGCCCAGGTCAGATCGCACAGGCTAAAGGCATGCGGTTCCCCCTTGAAAAGACCAAAACACACCCAAAGGCCTTCACTATTGGCACGTTGGGAAGCAGTTTTCTACCCCTTTGGCTTGACCCGTCAACCCGAAACTCATAGGGCCTCAAGTCCAGGGATTTGTCTTGGCACTGGCGCGAGCCCGGGTCAGATCGCTCAGCCGTAGCCGTTGCTGCACGGGTGCCAAGTTGGTGAAAAAACCCAAAAGAAGGCATTTTCAATGGGGTTTCTGGACCACTTGACCTTGACCGAGAGATTGGAACCTCTGAACGCGGCAAGGTGGGCGGGTCCCCTGGGCACGTTGGCGAGCCCAGGTCGGATGGCTCAGCCGATGGGTGTGCACTAGTTGTGACCAATTTGCTTACTTTTGTGCCGTGTTCAATCGCCACTTTGACCCCCTTGACCTTGTCAGACGGACCCCAAATCCTTATCGCCTTAGGTCCAGGTGGTCCCCTGGTCTCTGGCGCGAGCCCAGGTCAGATCGCACGGTGGAAGCCATTGCTCCATGCGACTCAAATTGGCAAAAACGGCAAAATGGGTCGACCTTGAGCTTGACCGATCGACCCGAAACTCTGCATGTTGCAGGTCCAGATGGACCCTTGGTCACTGCCGCGAGCCCAGGTCAGATCGCACAGGCTAAAGGCATGCGGTTCCCCCTTGAAAAGACCAAAACACACCCAAAGGCCTTCACTATTGGCACGTTGGGAAGCAGTTTTCTACCCCTTTGGCTTGACTTGTCAACCCGAAACTCATAGGGCCTCAAGTCCAGGGATTTGTCTTGGCACTGGCGCAAGCCCGGGTCAGATCGCTCAGCCGTAGCCGTTGCTGCACGGGTGCCAAGTTGGTGAAAAAACCCAAAAGTAGGCATTTTCAATGGGGTTTCTGGACCACTTGACTTTGACCGAGAGATTGGAACCTCTGAACGCGGCAAGGTGGGCGGGTCCCCTGGGCATGTTGGCGAGCCCAGGTCGGATGGCTCAGCCGATGGGCGTGCACTAGTCGTGACCAATTTGCTTACTTTTGTGCTGTGTTCAATCGCCGCTTTGACCCCCTTGACCTTGTCAGACGGACCCCAAATCCTTATCGCCTTAGGTCCAGGTGGTCCCCTGGTCTCTGGCGCGAGCCCAGGTCAGATCGCACGGCCGAAGCCATTGCTCCATGCGACTCAAATTGGCAAAAACGGCAAAATGGGTCGACCTTGAGCTTGACCGATCGACCCGAAACTCTGCATGTTGCAGGTCCAGATGGACCCTTGGTCACTGCCGCGAGCCCAGGTCAGATCGCACAGGCTAAAGGCTTGCGGTTCCCCCTTGAAAAGACCAAAACACACCCAAAGGCCTTCACTATTGGCACGTTGGGAAGCAGTTTTCTACCCCTTTGGCTTGACCCGTCAACCCGAAACTCATAGGGCCTCAAGTCCAGGGATTTGTCTTGGCACTGGCGCGAGCCCGGGTCAGATCGCTCAGCCGTAGCCGTTGCTGCACGGGTGCCAAGTTGGTGAAAAAACCCAAAAGTAGGCATTTTCAATGGGGTTTCTGGACCACTTGACCTTGACCGAGAGATTGGAACCTCTGAACGTGGCAAGGTGGGCGGGTCCCCTGGGCACGTTGGCGAGCCCAGGTCGGATGGCTCAGCCGATGGGCGTGCACTAGTCGTGACCAATTTGCTTACTTTTGTGCCGTGTTCAATCGCCGCTTTGACCATCTTGACCTTGTCAGACGGACCCCAAATCCTTATCGCCTTAGGTCCAGGTGGTCCCCTGGTCTCTGGCGCGAGCCCAGGTCAGATAGCACGGCCGAAGCCATTGCTCCATGCGACTCAAATTGGCAAAAACGGCAAAATGGGTCGAACTTGAGCTTGACCGATCGACCCGAAACTCTGCATGTTGCAGGTCCAGATGGACCCTTGGTAACTGCCGCGAGCCCAGGTCAGATCGCACAGGCTAAAGGCATGCGGTTCCCCCTTGAAAAGACCAAAACACACCCAAAGGCCTTCACTATTGGCACGTTGGGAAGCAGTTTTCTACCCCTTTGGCTTGACCCGTCAACCCGAAACTCATAGGGCCTCAAGTCCAGGGATTTGTCTTGGCACTGGCGTGAGCCCTGGTCAGATCGCTCAGCCGTAGCCGTTGCTGCACTGGTGCCAAGTTGGTGAAAAACCCCAAAAGTAGGCATTTTCAATGGGGTTTCTGGACCACTTGACCTTGACCGAGAGATTGGAACCTCTGAACGCGGCAAGGTGGGCGGGTCCCCTGGGCACGTTGGCGAGCCCAGGTCGGATGGCTCAGCCGATGGGCGTGCACTAGTCGTGACCAATTTGCTTTATTTTTGTGCCGTGTTCAATCGCCGCTTTGACCCCCTTGACCTTGTCAGACGGACCCCAAATCCTTATCGCCTTAGGTCCAGGTGGTCCCCTGGTCTCTGGCGCGAGCCCAGGTCAGATCGCACGGCCGAAGCCATTGCTCCATGCGACTCAAATTGGCAAAAACGGCAAAATGGGTCGACCTTGAGCTTGACTGATCGACCCGAAATTCTGCATGTTGCAGGTCCAGATGGACCCTTGGTCACTGCCGGGAGCCCAGGTCAGATCGCACAGGCTAAAGGCATGCGGTTCCCCCTTGAAAAGACCAAAACACACCCAAAGGCCTTCACTATTGGCACGTTGGGAAGCAGTTTTCTACCCCTTTGGCTTGACCCGTCAACCCGAAACTCATAGGGCCTCAAGTCCAGGGATTTGTCTTGGCACTGGCGCGAGCCCGGGTCAGATCGCTCAGCCGTAGCCGTTGCTGCACGGGTGCCAAGTTGGTGAAAAAACCCAAAAGTAGGCATTTTCAATGGGGTTTCTGGACCACTTGACCTTGACCGAGAGATTGGAACCTCTGAACGCGGCAAGGTGGGCGGGTCCCCTGGGCACGTTGGCGAGCCCAGGTCGGATGGCTCAGCCGATGGGCGTGCACTAGTCGTGACCAATTTGCTTACTTTTGTGCCGTGTTCAATCGCCGCTTTGACCCCCTTGACCTTGTCAGACGGACCCCAAATCCTTATCGCCTTAGGTCCAGGTGGTCCCCTGGTCTCTGGCGCGAGCCCAGGTCAGATCGCACGGCCGAAGCCATTGCTCCATGCGACTCAAATTGGCAAAAACGGCAAATTGGGTCGACCTTGAGCTTGACCGATCGACCCGAAACTCTGCATGTTGCAGGTCCAGATGGACCCTTGGTCACTGCCGCGAGCCCAGGTCAGATCGCACAGGCTAAAGGCATGCGGTTCCCCCTTGAAAAGACCAAAACACACCCAAAGGCCTTCACTATTGGCACGTTGGGAAGCAGTTTTCTACCCCTTTGGCTTGACCCGTCAACCCGAAACTCATAGGGCCTCAAGTCCAGGGATTTGTCTTGGCACTGGCGCGAGCCCGGGTCAGATCGCTCAGCCGTAGCCGTTGCTGCACGGGTGCCAAGATGGTGAAAAAACCCAAAAGTAGGCATTTTCAATGGGGTTTCTGGACCACTTGACCTTGACCGAGAGATTGGAACCTCTGAACACGGCAAGGTGGGCGGGTCCCCTGGGCACGTTGGCGAGCCCAGGTCGGATGGCTCAGCCGATGGGTGTGCACTAGTCGTGACCAATTTGCTTACTTTTGTGCCGTGTTCAATCGCCGCTTTGACCCCCTTGACCTTGTCAGACGGACCCCAAATCCTTATCGCCTTAGGTCCAGGTGGTCCCCTGGTCTCTGGCGCGAGGCCAGGTCAGATCGCACGTCCGAAGCCATTGCTCCATGCGACTCAAATTGGCAAAAACGGCAAAATGGGTCGACCTTGAGCTTGACCGATCGACCCAAAACTCTGCATGTTGCAGGTCCAGATGGACCCTTGGTCACTGCCGCGAGCCCAGGTCAGATCGCACAGGCTAAAGGCATGCGGTTCCCCCTTGAAAAGACCAAAACACACCCAAAGGCCTTCACTATTGGCACGTTGGGAAGCAGTTTTCTACCCCTTTGGCTTGACCCGTCAACCCGAAACTCATAGGGCCTCAAGTCCAGGGATTTGTCTTGGCACTGGCGCGAGCCCGGGTCAGATCGCTCAGCCGTAGCCGTTGCTGCACGGGTGCCAAGTTGGTGAAAAAACCCAAAAGTAGGCATTTTCAATGGGGTTTCTGGACCACTTGACCTTGACCGAGAGATTGGAACCTCTGTACGCGGCAAGGTGGGCGGGTCCCCTGGGCACGTTGGCGAGCCCAGGTCGGATGGCTCAGCCGATGGGTGTGCACTAGTCGTGACCAATTTGCTTACTTTTGTGCCGTGTTCAATCGCCGCTTTGACCCCCTTGACCTTGTCAGACGGACCCCAAATCCTTATCGCCTTAGGTCCAGGTGGTCCCCTGGTCTCTGGCGCGAGCCCAGGTCAGATCGCACGGCCGAAGCCATTGCTCCATGCGACTCAAATTGGCAAAAACGGCAAAATGGGTCGACCTTGAGCTTGACCGATCGACCCGAAACTCTGCATGTTGCAGGTCCAGATGGACCCTTGGTCACTGCCGCGAGCCCATGTCAGATCGCACAGGCTAAAGGCATGCGGTTCCCCCTTGAAAAGACCATAACACACCCAAAGGCCTTCACTATTGGCACGTTGGGAAGCAGTTTTCTACCCCTTTGGCTTGACCCGTCAACCCGAAACTCATAGGGCCTCAAGTCCAGGGATTTGTCTTGGCACTGGCGCAAGCCCGGGTCAGATCGCTCAGCCGTAGCCGTTGCTGCACGGGTGCCAAGTTGGTGAAAAAACCCAAAAGTAGGCATTTTCAATGGGGTTTCTGGACCACTTGACCTTGACTGAGAGATTGGAACCTCTGAACGTGGCAAGGTGGGCGGGTCCCCTGGGCACGTTGGCAAGCCCAGGTCGGATGGCTCAGCCGATGGGCGTGCACTAGTCGTGACCAATTTGCTTACTTTTGTGCCGTGTTCAATCGCCGCTTTGACCCCCTTGACCTTGTCAGACGGACCCCAAATCCTTATCGCCTTAGGTCCAGGTGGTCCCCTGGTCTCTGGCGCGAGCCCAGGTCAGATCGCACGGCCGAAGCCATTGCTCCATGCGACTCAAATTGGCAAAAACGGCAAAATGGGTCGCCCTTGAGCTTGACCGATCGACCCGAAACTCTGCATGTTGCAGGTCCAGATGGACCCTTGGTCACTGCCGCGAGCCCAGGTCAGATCGCACAGGCTAAAGGCATGCGGTTCCCCCTTGAAAAGACCAAAACACACCCAAAGGCCTTCACTATTGGCAACTTGGGAAGCAGTTTTCTACCCCTTTGGCTTGACCCGTCAACCCGAAACTCATAGGGCCTCAAGTCCAGGGATTTGTCTTGGCACTGGCGCGAGCCCGGGTCAGATCGCTCAGCCGTAGCCGTTGCTGCACTGGTGCCAAGTTGGTGAAAAAACCCCAAAGTAGGCATTTTCAATGGGGTTTCTGGACCACTTGACCTTGACCGAGAGATTGGAACCTCTGAACGCGGCAAGGTGGGCGGGTCCCCTGGGCACGTTGGCGAGCCCAGGTCGGATGGCTCAGCCGATGGGCGTGCACTAGTCGTGACCAATTTGCTTACTTTTGTGCCGTGTTCAATCGCCGCTTTGACTCCCTTGACCTTGTCAGACGGACCCCAAATCCTTATCGCCTTAGGTCCAGGTGGTCCCCTGGTCTCTGGCGCGAGCCCAGGTCAGATCGCACGGCCGAAGCCATTGCTCCATGCGACTCAAATTGGCAAAAACGGCAAAATGGGTCGACCTTGAGCTTGACTGATCGACCCGAAATTCTGCATGTTGCAGGTCCAGATGGACCCTTGGTCACTGCCGCGAGCCCAGGTCAGATCGCACAGGCTAAAGGCATGCGGTTCCCCCTTGAAAAGACCAAAACACACCCAAAGGCCTTCACTATTGGCAACTTGGGAAGCAGTTTTCTACCCCTTTGGCTTGACCCGTCAACCCGAAACTCATAGGGCCTCAAGTCCAGGGATTTGTCTTGGCACTGGTGCGAGCCCGGGTCAGATCGCTCAGCCGTAGCCGTTGCTGCACGGGTGCCAAGTTGGTAAAAAACCCAAAAGTAGGCATTTTCAATGGGGTTTCTGGACCACTTGACCTTGACCGAGAGATTGGAACCTCTGAACGCGGCAAGGTGGGCGGGTCCCCTGGGCACGTTGGCGAGCCCAGGTCAGATGGCTCAGCCGATGGGCGTGCACTAGTCGTGACCAATTTGCTTACTTTTGTGCCGTGTTCAATCGCCGCTTTGACCCCCTTGACCTTGTCAGACGGACCCCAAATCCTTATCGCCTTAGGTCCAGGTGGTCCCCTGGTCTCTGGCGCGAGCCCAGGTCAGATCGCACGGCTAAAGCCATATCTCCATGCGACTCAAATTGGCAAAAACGGCAAAATGGGTCGACCTTGAGCTTGACTGATCGACCCGAAACTCTGCATGTTGCAGGTCCAGATGGACCCTTGGTCACTGCCACGAGCCCAGGTCAGATCGCACAGGCTAAAGGCATGCGGTTCCCCCTTGAAAAGACCAAAACACACCCAAAGGCCTTCAGTATTGGCACGTTGGGAAGCAGTTTTCTACCCCTTTGGCTTGACTTGTCAACACGTTGGCGAGCCCAGGTCGGATGGCTCAGCCGATGGGCGTGCACTAGTCGTGACCAATTTGCTTACTTTTGTGCCGTGTTCAATCGCCGCTTTGACTCCCTTGACCTTGTCAGACGGACCCCAAATCCTTATCGCCTTAGGTCCAGGTGGTCCCCTGGTCTCTGGCGCGAGCCCAGGTCAGATCGCACGGCCGAAGCCATTGCTCCATGCGACTCAAATTGGCAAAAACGGCAAAATGGGTCGACCTTGAGCTTGACTGATCGACCCGAAATTCTGCATGTTGCAGGTCCAGATGGACCCTTGGTCACTGCCGCGAGCCCAGGTCAGATCGCACAGGCTAAAGGCATGCGGTTCCCCCTTGAAAAGACCAAAACACACCCAAAGGCCTTCACTATTGGCAACTTGGGAAGCAGTTTTCTACCCCTTTGGCTTGACCCGTCAACCCGAAACTCATAGGGCCTCAAGTCCAGGGATTTGTCTTGGCACTGGTGCGAGCCCGGGTCAGATCGCTCAGCCGTAGCCGTTGCTGCACGGGTGCCAAGTTGGTAAAAAACCCAAAAGTAGGCATTTTCAATGGGGTTTCTGGACCACTTGACCTTGACCGAGAGATTGGAACCTCTGAACGCGGCAAGGTGGGCGGGTCCCCTGGGCACGTTGGCGAGCCCAGGTCAGATGGCTCAGCCGATGGGCGTGCACTAGTTGTGACCAATTTGCTTACTTTTGTGCCGTGTTCAATCGCCGCTTTGACCCCCTTGACCTTGTCAGACGGACCCCAAATCCTTATCGCCTTAGGTCCAGGTGGTCCCCTGGTCTCTGGCGCGAGCCCAGGTCAGATCGCACGGCCGAAGCCATTGCTCCATGCGACTCAAATTGGCAAAAACGGCAAAATGGGTCGACCTTGAGCTTGACCGATCGACCCGAAACTCTGCATGTTGCAGGTCCAGATGGACCCTTGGTCACTGCCGCGAGCCCAGGTCAGATCACACAGGCTAAAGGCATGCGGTTCCCCCTTGAAAAGACCAAAACACACCCAAAGGCCTTCACTATTGGCAACTTGGGAAGCAGTTTTCTACCCCTTTGGCTTGACCCGTCAACCCGAAACTCATAGGGCCTCAAGTCCAGGGATTTGTCTTGGCACTGGCGCGAGCCCGGGTCAGATCGCTCAGCCGTAGCCGTTGCTGCACGGGTGCCAAGTTGGTGAAAAAACCCCAAAGTAGGCATTTTCAATGGGGTTTCTGGACCACTTGACCTTGACCGAGAGATTGGAACCTCTGAACGCGGCAAGGTGGGCGGGTCCCCTGGGCACGTTGGCGAGCCCAGGTCGGATGGCTCAGCCGATGGGCGTGCACTAGTCGTGACCAATTTGCTTACTTTTGTGCCGTGTTCAATCGCCGCTTTGACTCCCTTGACCTTGTCAGACGGACCCCAAATCCTTATCGCCTTAGGTCCAGGTGGTCCCCTGGTCTCTGGCGCGAGCCCAGGTCAGATCGCACGGCCGAAGCCATTGCTCCATGCGACTCAAATTGGCAAAAACGGCAAAATGGGTCGACCTTGAGCTTGACTGATCGACCCGAAATTCTGCATGTTGCAGGTCCAGATGGACCCTTGGTCACTGCCGCGAGCCCAGGTCAGATCGCACAGGCTAAAGGCATGCGGTTCCCCCTTGAAAAGACCAAAACACACCCAAAGGCCTTCACTATTGGCAACTTGGGAAGCAGTTTTCTACCCCTTTGGCTTGACCCGTCAACCCGAAACTCATAGGGCCTCAAGTCCAGGGATTTGTCTTGGCACTGGTGCGAGCCCGGGTCAGATCGCTCAGCCGTAGCCGTTGCTGCACGGGTGCCAAGTTGGTAAAAAACCCAAAAGTAGGCATTTTCAATGGGGTTTCTGGACCACTTGACCTTGACCGAGAGATTGGAACCTCTGAACGCGGCAAGGTGGGCGGGTCCCCTGGGCACGTTGGCGAGCCCAGGTCAGATGGCTCAGCCGATGGGCGTGCACTAGTCGTGACCAATTTGCTTACTTTTGTGCCGTGTTCAATCGCCGCTTTGACCCCCTTGACCTTGTCAGACGGACCCCAAATCCTTATCGCCTTAGGTCCAGGTGGTCCCCTGGTCTCTGGCGCGAGCCCAGGTCAGATCGCACGGCCGAAGCCATTGCTCCATGCGACTCAAATTGGCAAAAACGGCAAAATGGGTCGACCTTGAGCTTGACCGATCGACCCGAAACTCTGCATGTTGCAGGTCCAGATGGACCCTTGGTCACTGCCGCGAGCCCAGGTCAGATCACACAGGCTAAAGGCATGCGGTTCCCCCTTGAAAAGACCAAAACACACCCAAAGGCCTTCACTATTGGCAACTTGGGAAGCAGTTTTCTACCCCTTTGGCTTGACCCGTCAACCCGAAACTCATAGGGCCTCAAGTCCAGGGATTTGTCTTGGCACTGGCGCGAGCCCGGGTCAGATCGCTCAGCCGTAGCCGTTGCTGCACGGGTGCCAAGTTGGTGAAAAAACCCCAAAGTAGGCATTTTCAATGGGGTTTCTGGACCACTTGACCTTGACCGAGAGATTGGAACCTCTGAACGCGGCAAGGTGGGCGGGTCCCCTGGGCACGTTGGCGAGCCCAGGTCGGATGGCTCAGCCGATGGGCGTGCACTAGTCGTGACCAATTTGCTTACTTTTGTGCCGTGTTCAATCGCCGCTTTGACTCCCTTGACCTTGTCAGACGGACCCCAAATCCTTATCGCCTTAGGTCCAGGTGGTCCCCTGGTCTCTGGCGCGAGCCCAGGTCAGATCGCACGGCCGAAGCCATTGCTCCATGCGACTCAAATTGGCAAAAACGGCAAAATGGGTCGACCTTGAGCTTGACTGATCGACCCGAAACTCTGCATGTTGCAGGTCCAGATGGACCCTTGGTCACTGCCACGAGCCCAGGTCAGATCGCACAGGCTAAAGGCATGCGGTTCCCCCTTGAAAAGACCAAAACACACCCAAAGGCCTTCAGTATTGGCACGTTGGGAAGCAGTTTTCTACCCCTTTGGCTTGACTTGTCAACCCGAAACTCATAGGGCCTCAAGTCCAGGGATTTGTCTTGGCACTGGCGCGAGCCCGGGTCAGATCGCTCAGCCGTAGCCGTTGCTGCACGGGTGCCAAGTTGGTGAAAAAACCCAAAAGTAGGCATTTTCAATGGGGTTTCTGGACCACTTGACCTTGACCGAGAGATTGGAACCTCTGAACGGGGCAAGGTGGGCGGGTCCCCTGGGCACGTTGGCGAGCCCAGGTCGGATGGCTCAGCCGATGGGCGTGCACTAGTCGTGACCAATTTGCTTACTTTTGTGCCGTGTTCAATCGCCGCTTTGACCCCCTTGACCTTGTCAGACGGACCCCAAATCCTTATCGCCTTAGGTCCAGGTGGTCCCCTGGTCTCTGGCGCGAGCCCAGGTCAGATCGCACGGCCGAAGCCATTGCTCCATGCGACTCAAATTGGCAAAAACGGCAAAATGGGTCGACCTTGAGCTTGACCGATCGACCCGAAACTCTGCATGTTGCAGGTCCAGATGGACCCTTGGTCACTGCCGCGAGCCCAGGTCAGATCGCACAGGCTAAAGGCATGCGGTTCCCCCTTGAAAGACCAAAACACACCCAAAGGCCTTCACTATTGGCAACTTGGGAAGCAGTTTTCTACCCCTTTGGCTTGACCCGTCAACCCGAAACTCATAGGGCCTCAAGTCCAGGGATTTGTCTTGGCACTGGCGCAAGCCCGGGTCAGATCGCTCAGCCGACCCTTGGTCACTGCCGCGAGCCCAGGTCAGATCGCACAGGCTAAAGGCATGCGGTTCCCCCTTGAAAAGACCAAAACACACCCAAAGGCCTTCACTATTGGCACGTTGGGAAGCAGTTTTCTACCCCTTTGGCTTGACCCGTCAACCCGAAACTCATAGGGCCTCAAGTCCAGGGATTTGTCTTGGCACTGGCGCGAGCCCGGGTCAGATCGCTCAGCCGTAGCCGTTGCTGCACGGGTGCCAAGTTGGTGAAAAAACCCAAAAGTAGGCATTTTCAATGGGGTTTCTGGACCACTTGACCTTGACCGAGAGATTGGAACCTCTGAACGCGGCAAGGTGGGCGGGTCCCCTGGGCACGTTGGCGAGCCCAGGTCGGATGGCTCAGCCGATGGGTGTGCACTAGTCGTGACCAATTTGCTTACTTTTGTGCTGTGTTCAATCGCCGCTTTGACCCCCTTGACCTTGTCAGACGGACCCCAAATCCTTATATCCTTAGGTCCAGGTGGTCCCCTGGTCTCTGGCACGAGCCCAGGTCAGATCGCACGGCCAAAGCCATTGCTCCATGCGACTCAAATTGGCAAAAACGGCAAAATGGGTCGACCTTGAGCTTGACCGATCGACCCGAAACTCTGCATGTTGCAGGTCCAGATGGACCCTTGGTCACTGCCGCGAGCCCAGGTCAGATCGCACAGGCTAAAGGCATGCGGTTCCCCCTTGAAAAGACCAAAACACACCCAAAGGCCTTCACTATTGGCAACTTGGGAAGCAGTTTTCTACCCCTTTGGCTTGACCCGTCAACCCGAAACTCATAGGGCCTCAAGTCCAGGGATTTGTCTTGGCACTGGCGCGAACCCGGGTCAGATCGCTCAGCTGTAGCCGTTGCTGCACGGGTGCCAAGTTGGTGAAAAAACCCAAAAGTAGGCATTTTCAATGGGGTTTCTGGACCACTTGACCTTGACCGAGAGATTGGAACCTCTGAACGCGGCAAGGTGGGCGGGTCCCCTGGGCAATTTGGCGAGCCCAGGTCGGATGGCTCAGCCGATGGGTGTGCACTAGTCGTGACCAATTTGCTTACTTTTGTGCCGTGTTCAATCGCCGCTTTGACCCCCTTGACCTTGTCAGACGGACCCCAAATCCTTATCGCCTTAGGTCCAGGTGGTCCCCTGGTCTCTGGCGCGAGCCCAGGTCAGATCGCACGGCCGAAGCCATTGCTCCATGCGACTCAAATTGGCAAAAACGGCAAAATGGGTCGACCTTGAGCTTGACCGATCGACCCGAAACTCTGCATGTTGCAGGTCCAGATGGACCCTTGGTCACTGCCGCGAGCCCAGGTCAGATCGCACAGGCTAAAGGCATGCGGTTCCCCCTTGAAAAGACCAAAACACACCCAAAGGCCTTCACTATTGGCAACTTGGGAAGCAGTTTTCTACCCCTTTGGCTTGACCCGTCAACCCGAAACTCATAGGGCCTCAAGTCCAGGGATTTGTCTTGGCACTGGCGCGAGCCCGGGTCAGATCGCTCAGCTGTAGCCGTTGCTGCACGGGTGCCAAGTTGGTGAAAAACCCAAAAGTAGGCATTTTCAATGGGGTTTCTGGACCACTTGACCTTGACCGAGAGATTGGAACCTCTGAACGCGGCAAGGTGGGCGGGTCCAGTGGGCAATTTGGTGAGCCCAGGTCGGATGGCTCAGCCGATGGGCGTGCACTAGTCGTGACCAATTTGCTTACTTTTGTGCCGTGTTCAATCGCCGCTTTGACCCCCTTGACCTTGTCAGACGGACCCCAAATCCTTATCGCCTTAGGTCCAGGTGGTCCCCTGGTCTCTGGCGCGAGCCCAGGTCAGATCGCACGGCCGAAGCCATTGCTCCATGTGACTCAAATTGGCAAAAACGGCAAAATGGGTCGACCTTGAGCTTGACCGATCGACCCGAAACTCTGCATGTTGCAGGTCCAGATGGACCCTTGGTCACTGCCGCGAGCCCAGGTCAGATCGCACAGGCTAAAGGCATGCGGTTCCCCCTTTAAAGACCAAAACACACCCAAAGGCCTTCACTATTGGCAACTTGGGAAGCAGTTTTCTACCCCTTTGGCTTGACCCGTCAACCCGAAACTCATAGGGCCTCAAGTCCAGGGATTTGTCTTGGCACTGGCGTGAGCCCGGGTCAGATCGCTTAGCCGTAGCCGTTGCTGCACGGGTGCCAAGTTGGTGAAAAAACCCAAAAGTAGGCATTTTCAATGGGGTTTCTGGACCACTTGACCTTGACCGAGAGATTGGAACCTCTGAACGCGGCAAGGTGGGCGGGTCCCTTGGGCACGTTGGCGAGCCCAGGTCGGATGGCTCAGCCGATGGGCGTGCACTAGTCGTGACCAATTTGCTTACTTTTGTGCCGTGTTCAATCGCCGCTTTGACCCCCTTGACCTTGTCAGACGGACCCCAAATCCTTATCGCCTTAGGTCCAGGTGGTCCCCTGGTCTCTGGCGCGAGCCCAGGTCAGATCGCACGGCCGAAGCCATTGCTCCATGCGACTCAAATTGGCAAAAACGGCAAAATGGGTCGACCTTGAGCTTGACCGATCGACCCGAAACTCTGCATGTTGCAGGTCCAGATGGACCCTTGGTCACTGCCGCGTGCCCAGGTCAGATCGCACAGGCTAAAGGCATGCGGTTCCCCCTTGAAAAGACCAAAACACACCCAAAGGCCTTCACTATTGGCACGTTGGGAAGCAGTTTTCTACCCCTTTGGCTTGACCCGTCAACCCGAAACTCATAGGGCCTCAAGTCCAGGGATTTGTCTTGGCACTGGCGCGAGCCCGGGTCAGATCGCTTAGCCGTAGCCGTTGCTGCACGGGTGCCAAGTTGGTGAAAAAACCCAAAAGTAGGCATTTTCAATGGGGTTTCTGGACCACTTGACCTTGACCGAGAGATTGGAACCTCTGAACGCGGCAAGGTGGGCGGGTCCCCTGGGCACGTTGGCGAGCCCAGGTCGGATGGCTCAGCCGATGGGTGTGCACTAGTCGTGACCAATTTGCTTACTTTTGTGCCGTGTTCAATCGCTGCTTTGACCCCCTTGACCTTGTCAGACGGACCCCAAATCCTTATCGCCTTAGGTCCAGGTGGTCCCCTGGTCTCTGGCGCGAGCCCAGGTCAGATCGCACGGCCGAAGCCATTGCTCCATGTGACTCAAATTGGCAAAAACGGCAAAATGGGTCGACCTTGAGCTTGACCGATCGACCCGAAACTCTGCATGTTGCAGGTCCAGATGGACCCTTGGTCACTGCCGCGAGCCCAGGTCAGATCGCACAGGCTAAAGGCATGCGGTTCCCCCTTGAAAAGACCAAAACACACCCAAAGGCCTTCACTATTGGCAAATTGGGAAGCAGTTTTCTACCCCTTTGGCTTGACCCGTCAACCCGAAACTCATAGGGCCTCAAGTCCAGGGATTTGTCTTGGCACTGGCGCGAGCCCGGGTCAGATCGCTCAGCCGTAGCCGTTGCTGCACGGGTGCCAAGTTGGTGAAAAAACCCAAAAGTAGGCATTTTCAATGGGGTTTCTGGACCACTTGACCTTGACCGAGAGATTGGAACCTCTGAACGCGGCAAGGTGGGCGGGTCCCCTGGGCACGTTGGCGAGCCCAGGTCGGATGGCTCAGCCGATGGGCGTGCACTAGTCGTGACCAATTTGCTTACTTTTGTGCCGTGTTCAATCGCCGCTTTGACTCCCTTGACCTTGTCAGACGGACCCCAAATCCTTATCGCCTTAGGTCCAGGTGGTCCCCTGGTCTCTGGCGCGAGCCCAGGTCAGATCGCACGGCCGAAGCCATTGCTCCATGCAACTCAAATTGGCAAAAACGGCAAAATGGGTCGACCTTGAGCTTGAACGATCAACCTGAAACTCTGCATGTTGCAGGTCCAGATGGACCCTTGGTCACTGCCGCGAGCCCAGGTCAGATCGCACAGGCTAAAGGCATGCGGTTCCCCCTTTAAAGACCAAAACACACCCAAAGGCCTTCACTATTGGCACGTTGGGAAGCAGTTTTCTACCCCTTTGGCTTGACCCGTCAACCCGAAACTCATAGGGCCTCAAGTCCAGGGATTTGTCTTGGCACTGGCGCGAGCCCGGGTCAAATCGCTCAGCCGTAGCCGTTGCTGCACGGGTGCCAAGTTTGGAAGAGAGATTGGAACCTCTGAACCCGGCAAGGTGGGCGGGTCCCCTGGGCACGTTGGCGAGCCCAGGTCGGATGGCTCAGCCGATGGGCGTGCACTAGTCGTGACCAATTTGCTTACTTTTGTGCCGTGTTCAATCGCCGCTTTGACCCCCTTGACCTTGTCAGACGGACCCAAATCCTTATCGCCTTAGGTCCAGGTGGTCCCCTGGTCTCTGGCGCGAGCCCAGGTCAGATCGCACGGCCGAAGCCATTGCTCCATGCGACTCAAATTGGCAAAAACGGCAAAATGGGTCGACCTTGAGCTTGACCGATCGACCCGAAACTCTGCATGTTGCAGGTCCAGATGGACCCTTGGTCACTGCCGCGAGCCCAGGTCAGATCGCACAGGCTAAAGGCATGCGGTTCCCCCTTGAAAAGACCAAAACACACCCAAAGGCCTTCACTATTGGCACGTTGGGAAGCAGTTTTCTACCCCTTTGGCTTGACCCGTCAACCCGAAACTCATAGGGCCTCAAGTCCAGGGATTTGTCTTGGCACTGGCGCCAGCCCGGGTCAGATCGCTCAGCCGTAGCCGTTGCTGCACGGGTGCCAAGTTGGTGAAAAAACCCAAAAGTAGGCATTTTCAATGGGGTTTCTGGACCACTTGACCTTGACCGAGAGATTGGAACCTCTGAACGCGGCAAGGTGGGCGGGTCCCCTGGGCACGTTGGCGAGCCCAGGTCGGATGGCTCAGCCGATGGGCGTGCACTAGTCCTGACCAATTTGCTTACTTTTGTGCCGTGTTCAATCGCTGCTTTGACCCCCTTGACCTTGTCAGACGGACCCCAAATCCTTATCGCCTTAGGTCCAGGTGGTCCCCTGGTCTCTGGCGCGAGCCCAGGTCAGATCGCACGGCCGAAGCCATTGCTCCATGCGACTCAAATTGGCAAAAACGGCAAAATTGGTCGACCTTGAGCTTGACCGATCGACCCGAAATTCTGCATGTTGCAGGTCCAGATGGACCCTTGGTCACTGCCGCGAGCCCAGGTCAGATTGCACAGGCTAAAGGCATGCGGTTCCCCCTTGAAAAGACCAAAACACATCCAAAGGCCTTCACTATTGGCAACTTGGGAAGCAGTTTTCTACCCCTTTGGCTTGACCCGTCAACCCGAAACTCATAGGGCCTCAAGTCCAGGGATTTGTCTTGGCACTGGCTCGAGCCCGGGTCAGATCGCTCAGCCGTAGCCGTTGCTGCACGTGTGCCAAGTTGGTGAAAAAACCCAAAAGTAGGCATTTTCAATGGGGTTTCTGGACCACTTGACCTTGACCGAGAGATTGGAACCTCTGAACGCGGCAAGGTGGGCGGGTCCCCTGGGCACGTTGGCGAGCCCAGGTCGGATGGCTCAGCCGATGGGTGTGCACTAGTCGTGACCAATTTGCTTACTTTTGTGCCGTGTTCAATCGCCGCTTTGACCCCCTTGACCTTGTCAGACGGACCCCAAATCCTTATCGCCTTAGGTCCTGGTGTTCCCCTGGTCTGTGGCGCGAGCCCAGGTCAGATCGCACGGCCAAAGCCATTGCTCCATGCGACTCAAATTGGCAAAAATGGCAAAATGGGTCGACCTTGAGCTTGACTGATCGACCCGAAACTCTGCATGTTGCAGGTCCAGATGGACCCTTGGTCACTGCCGCGAGCCCAGGTCAGATCGCACAGGCTAAAGGCATGCGGTTCCCCCTTGAAAAGACCAAAACACACCCAAAGGCCTTCACTATTGGCACGTTGGGAAGCAGTTTTCTACCCCTTTGGCTTGACCCGTCAACCCGAAACTCATAGGGCCTCAAGTCCAGGGATTTGTCTTGGCACTGGCGCGAGCCCGGGTCAGATCGCTCAGCCGTAGCCGTTGCTGCACGGGTGCCAAGTTGGTGAAAAAACCCAAAAGTAGGCATTTTCAATGGGGTTTCTGGACCACTTGACCTTGACCGAGAGATTGGAACCTCTGAACGCGGCAAGGTGGGCGGGTCCCCTGGGCACGTTGGCGAGCCCAGGTCGGATGGCTCAGCCGATGGGCGTGCACTAGTCGTGACCAATTTGCTTACTTTTGTGCCGTGTTCAATCGCCGCTTTGACCCCCTTGACCTTGTCAGACGGACCTCAAATCCTTATCGCCTTAGGTCCAGGTGGTCCCCTGGTCTCTGGCGCAAGCCCAGGTCGGATCGCACGGCCGAAGCCATTGCTCCATGCGACTCAAATTGGCAAAAACGGCAAAATGGGTCGACCTTGAGCTTGACCGATCGACCCGAAACTCTGCATGTTGCAGGTCCAGATGGACCCTTGGTCACTGCCGCGAGCCCAGGTCAGATCGCACAGGCTCAAGGCATGCGGTTCCCCCTTGAAAAGACCAAAACACACCCAAAGGCCTTCACTATTGGCACGTTGGGAAGCAGTTTTCTACCCCTTTGGCTTGACCCGTCAACCCGAAACTCATAGGGCCTCAAGTCCAGGGATTTGTCTTGGCACTGGCGCGAGCCCGGGTCAAATCGCTCAGCCGTAGCCGTTGCTGCACGGGTGCCAAGTTGGTGAAAAAACCCAAAAGTAGGCATTTTCAATGGGGTTTCTGGACCACTTGACCTTGATTGAGAGATTGGAACCTCTGAACGCGGCAAGGTTGGCCGGTCCCCTGGGCACGTTGGCGAGCCCAGGTCTGATGGCTCAGCCGATGGGCGTGCACTAGTCGTGACCAATTTGCTTACTTTTGTGCCGTGTTCAATCGCCGCTTTGACCCCCTTGACCTTGTCAGACGGACCCCAAATCCTTATCGCCTTAGGTCCAGGTGGTCCCCTGGTCTCTGGCGCGAGTCCAGGTCAGATCGCACGGCCAAAGCCATTGCTCCATGCGACTCAAATTGGCAAAAACGGCAAAATGGGTCGACCTTGAGCTTGACCGATCGACCCGAAACTCTGCATGTTGCAGGTCCAGATGGACCCTTGGTCACTGCCGCGAGCCCAGGTCAGACCGCACAGGCTAAAGGCATGCGGTTCCCCCTTGAAAAGACCAAAACACACCCAAAGGCCTTCACTATTGGCAACTTGGGAAGCAGTTTTCTACCCCTTTGGCTTGACCCGTCAACCCGAAACTCATAGGGCCTCAAGTCCAGGGATTTGTCTTGGCACTGGCGCGAGCCCGGGTCAGATCGCTCAGCCGTAGCCGTTGCTGCATGGGTGCCAAGTTGGTGAAAAAACCCAAAAGTAGGCATTTTCAATGGGGTTTCTGGACCACTTGACCTTGACCGAGAGATTGGAACCTCTGAACGCGGCAAGGTGGGCGGGTCCCCTGGGCACGTTGGCGAGCCCAGGTCGGATGGCTCAGCCGATGGGCGTGCACTAGTCGTGACCAATTTGCTTACTTTTGTGCCGTGTTCAATCGCCGCTTTGACCCCCTTGACCTTGTCAGACGGACCCCAAATCCTTATCGCCTTAGGTCCAGGTGGTCCCCTGGTCTCTGGCGCGAGCCCAGGTCAGATCGCACGGCCGAAGCCATTGCTCCATGCGACTCAAATTGGCAAAAACGGCAAAATGGGTCGACCTTGAGCTTGACCGATCGACCCGAAACTCTGCATGTTGCAGGTCCAGATGGACCCTTGGTCACTGCCGCGAGCCCAGGTCAGATCGCACAGGCTAAAGGCATGCGGTTCCCCCTTGAAAAGACCAAAACACACCCAAAGGCCTTCACTATTGGCACGTTGGGAAGCAGTTTTCTACCCCTTTGGCTTGACCCGTCAACCCGAAACTCATAAGGCCTCAAGTCCAGGGATTTGTCTTGGCACTGGCGCGAGCCCGGGTCAGATCGCTCAGCCGTAGCCGTTGCTGCATGGGTGCCAAGTTGGTGAAAAAACCCAAAAGTAGGCATTTTCAATGGGGTTTCTGGACCACTTGACCTTGACCGAGAGATTGGAACCTCTGAACGCGGCAAGGTGGGCGGGTCCCCTGGGCATGTTGGCGAGCCCAGGTCGGATGGCTCAGCTGATGGGCGAGCACTAGTCGTGACCAATTTGCTTACTTTTGTGCCGTGTTCAATCGCCGCTTTGACCCCCTTGACCTTGTCAGACGGACCCCAAATCCTTATCGCCTTAGGTCCAGGTGGTCCCCTGGTCTCTGGCGCGAGCCCAGGTCAGATCGCACGGCCGAAGCCATTGCTCCATGCGACTCAAATTGGCAAAAACGGCAAAATGGGTCGACCTTGAGCTTGACCGATCGACCTGAAATTCTTCATGTTGCAGGTCCAGATGGACCCTTGGTCACTGCCGCGAGCCCAGGTCAGATCGCACAGGCTAAAGGCATGTGGTTCCCCCTTGAAAAGACCAAAACACACCCAAAGGCCTTCACTATTGGCACGTTGGGAAGCAGTTTTCTACCCCTTTGGCTTGACCCGTCAACCCGAAACTCATAGGGCCTCAAGTCCAGGGATTTGTCTTGGCACTGGCGCAAGCCCGGGTCAGATCGCTCAGCCGTAGCCGTTGCTGCACGGGTGCCAAGTTGGTGAAAAAACCCAAAAGTAGGCATTTTCAATGGGGTTTCTGGACCACTTGACCTTGACCGAGAGATTGGAACCTCTGAACGCGGCAAGGTGGGCGGGTCCCCTGGGCACGTTGGCAAGCCCAGGTCGGATGGCTCAGCCGATGGGCGTGCACTAGTCGTGACCAATTTGCTTACTTTTGTGCCGTGTTCAATCGCCGCTTTGACCCCCTTGACCTTGTCAGACCGACCCAAATCCTTATCGCCTTAGGTCCAGGTGGTCCCCTGGTCTCTGGCGCGAGCCCAGGTCAGATCGCACGGCCGAAGCCATTGCTCCATGCGACTCAAATTGGCAAAAACGGCAAAATGGGTCGACCTTGAGCTTGACCGATCGACCCGAAACTCTGCATGTTGCAGGTCCAGATGGACCCTTGGTCACTGCCGCGAGCCCAGGTCAGATCGCACAGGCTAAAGGCATGCAGTTCCCCCTTGAAAATTCCAAAACACACCCAAAGGCCTTCACTATTGGCACGTTGGGAAGCAGTTTTCTACCCCTTTGGCTTGACCCGTCAACCCGAAACTCATAGGGCCTCAAGTCCAGGGATTTGTCTTGGCACTGGCGCGAGCCCGGGTCAGATCGCTCAGCCGTAGCCGTTGGTGCATGGGTGCCAAAATGGTGAAAAAACCCAAAAGTAGGCATTTTCAATGGGGTTTCTGGACCACTTGACCTTGACCGAGAGATTGGAACCTCTGAACGCGGCAAGGTGGGCGGGTCCCCTGGGCATGTTGGCGAGCCCAGGTCGGATGGCTCAGCAGATGGGCGTGCACTAGTCGTGACCAATTTGCTTACTTTTGTGCCGTGTTCAATCGCCGCTTTGACCCCCTTGACCTTGTCAGACGGACCCCAAATCCTTATCACCTTAGGTCCAGGTGGTCCCCTGGTCTCTGGCGCGAGCCCAGGTCAGATCGCACGGCCGAAGCCATTGCTCCATGCAACTCAAATTGGCAAAAACGGCAAAATGGGTCGACCTTGAGCTTGACCGATTGACCCGAAACTCTGCATGTTGCAGGTCCAGATGGACCCTTGGTCACTGCCGCGAGCCCAGGTCAGATCGCACAGGCTAAAGGCATGTGGTTCCCCCTTGAAAAGACCAAAACACACCCAAAGGCCTTCACTATTGGCACGTTGGGAAGCAGTTTTCTACCCCTTTGGCTTGACCCGTCAACCCGAAACTCATAGGGCCTCAAGTCCAGGGATTTGTCTTGGCACTGGCGCGAGCCCGGGTCAGATCGCTCAGCCGTAGCCGTTGCTGCACGGGTGCCAAGTTGGTGAAAAAACCCAAAAGTAGGCATTTTCAATGGGGTTTCTGGACCACTTGACCTTGACCGAGAGATTGGAACCTCTGAACGCGGCAAGGTGGGCGGGTCCCCTGGGCACGTTGGCAAGCCCAGGTCGGATGGCTCAGCCGATGGGCTTGCACTAGTCGTGACCAATTTGCTTACTTTTGTGCCGTGTTCAATCGCCGCTTTGACCCCCTTGACCTTGTCAGACGGACCCCAAATCCTTATCGCCTTAGGTCCAGGTGGTCCCCTGGTCTCTGGCGCGAGCCCAGGTCAGATCGCACGGCCGAAGCCATTGCTCCATGCGACTCAAATTGGCAAAAACGGCAAAATGGGTCGACCTTGAGCTTGACCGATCGACCCGAAACTCTGCATGTTGCAGGTCCAGATGGACCCTTGGTCACTGCCGCGAGCCCAGGTCAGATCGCACAGGCTAAAGGCATGCGGTTCCCCCTTGAAAAGACCAAAACACACCCAAAGGCCTTCACTATTGGCACGTTGGGAAGCAGTTTTCTACCCCTTTGGCTTGACCCGTCAACCCGAAACTCATAGGGCCTCAAGTCCAGGGATTTGTCTTGGCACTGGCGCGAGCCCGGGTCAGATCGCTCAGCCGTAGCCGTTGCTGCATGGGTGCCAAGTTGGTGAAAAAACCCCAAAGTAGGCATTTTCAATGGGGTTTCTGGACCACTTGACCTTGACCGAGAGATTGGAACCTCTGAACGCGGCAAGGTGGGCGGGTCCCCTGGGCATGTTGGCGAGCCCAGGTCGGATGGCTCAGCTGATGGGCGAGCACTAGTCGTGACCAATTTGCTTACTTTTGTGCCGTGTTCAATCGCCGCTTTGACCCCCTTGACCTTGTCAGACGGACCCCAAATCCTTATCGCCTTAGGTCCAGGTGGTCCCCTGGTCTCTGGCGCGAGCCCAGGTCAGATCGCACGGCCGAAGCCATTGCTCCATGCAACTCAAATTGGCAAAAATGGCAAAATGGGTCGACCTTGAGCTTGACCGATTGACCCGAAACTCTGCATGTTGCAGGTCCAGATGGACCCTTGGTCACTGCCGCGAGCCCAGGTCAGATCGCACAGGCTAAAGGCATGCGGTTCCCCCTTGAAAAGACCAAAACACACCCAAAGGCCTTCACTATTGGCACGTTGGGAAGCAGTTTTCTACCCCTTTGGCTTGACCCGTCAACCCGAAACTCATAGGGCCTCAAGTCCAGGTATTTGTCTTGGCACTGGCGCGAGCCCGGGTCAGATCGCTCAGCCGTAGCCGTTGTTGCATGGGTGCCAAGTTGGTGAAAAAACCCAAAAGTAGGCATTTTCAATGGGGTTTCTGGACCACTTGACCTTGACCGAGAGATTGGAATCTCTGAACGCGGCAAGGTGGGCGGGTCCCCTGGGCACGTTGGCGAGCCCAGGTCGGATGGCTCAGCCGATGGGCGTGCACTAGTCGTGACCAATTTGCTTACTTTTGTGCAGTGTTCAATCGCCGCTTTGACCCCCTTGACCTTGTCAGACGGACCCCAAATCCTTATCGCCTTAGGTCCAGGTGGTCCCCTGGTCTCTGGCGCGAGCCCAGGTAAGATCGCACGGCCGAAGCCATTGCTCCATGCGACTCAAATTGGCAAAAACGGCAAAATGGGTCGACCTTGAGCTTGACCGATCGACCCGAAACTCTGCATGTTGCAGGTCCAGATGGACCCTTGGTCACTGCCGCGAGCCCAGGTCAGATCGCACAGGCTAAAGGCATGCGGTTCCCCCTTGAAAAGACCAAAACACACCCAAAGGCCTTCACTATTGGCAACTTGGGAAGCAGTTTTCTACCCCTTTGGCTTGACCCGTCAACCCGAAACTCATAGGGCCTCAAGTCCAGGGATTTGTCTTGGCACTGGCGCGAGCCCGGGTCAGATCGCTCAGCCGTAGCCGTTGCTGCACGGGTGCCAAGTTGGTGAAAAAACCCAAAAGTAGGCATTTTCAATGGGGTTTCTGGACCACTTGACCTTGACCGAGAGATTGGAACCTCTGAACGCGGCAATGTGGGCGGGTCCCCTGGGCACGTTGGCGAGCCCAGGTCGGATGGCTCAGCCGATGGGCGTGCACTAGTCATGACCAATTTGCTTACTTTTGTGCCGTGTTCAATCGCCGCTTTGACCCCCTTGACCTTGTCAGACGGACCCCAAATCCTTATCGCCTTAGGTCCAGGTGGTCCCCTGGTCTCTGGCGTGAGCCCAGGTCAGATCGCACGGCCGAAGCCATTGCTCCATGCGACTCAAATTGGCAAAAACGGCAAAATGGGTCGACCTTGAGCTTGACCGATAGACCCGAAACTCTGCATGTTGCAGGTCCAGATGGACCCTTGGTCACTGACGCGAGCCCAGGTCAGATCGCACAGGCTAAAGGCATGCGGTTCCCCCTTGAAAAGACCAAAACACACCCAAAGGCCTTCACTATTGGCACGTTGGGAAGCAGTTTTCTACCCCTTTGGCTTGACCCGTCAACCCGAAACTCATAGGGCCTCAAGTCCAGGTATTTGTCTTGGCACTGGCGCGAGCCCGGGTCAGATCGCTCAGCCGTAGCCGTTGCTGCACGGGTGCCAAGTTGGTGAAAAAACCCAAAAGTAGGCATTTTCAATGGGGTTTCTGGACCACTTGACCTTGACCGAGAGATTGGAACCTCTGAACGCGGCAAGGTGGGCGGGTCCCCTGGGCACGTTGGCGAGCCCAGGTCGGATGGCTCAGCCGATGGGCGTGCACTAGTCGTGACCAATTTGCTTACTTTTGTGCCGTGTTCAATCGCCGCTTTGACCCCCTTGACCTTGTCAGGCGAACCCCAAATCCTTATCGCCTTAGGTCCAGGTGGTCCCCTGGTCTCTGGCGCGAGCCCAGGTCAGATCGCACGGCCGAAGCCATTGCTCCATGCGACTCAAATTGGCAAAAACGGCAAAATGGGTCGACCTTGAGCTTGACCGATCGACCCGAAATTCTGCATGTTGCAGGTCCAGATGGACCCTTGGTCACTGCCGCGAGCCCAGGTCAGATCGCACAGGCTAAAGGCATGCGGTTCCCCCTTGAAAAGACCAAAACACACCCAAAGGCCTTCACTATTGGCAACTTGGGAAGCAGTTTTCTACCCCTTTGGCTTGACCCGTCAACCCGAAACTCATAGGGCCTCAAGTCCAGGGATTTGTCTTGGCACTGGCGCGAGCCCGGGTCAGATCGCTCAGCCGTAGCCGTTGCTGCACGGGTGCCAAGTTGGTGAAAAAACCCAAAAGTAGGCATTTTCAATGGGGTTTCTGGACCACTTGACCTTGACCGAGAGATTGGAACCTCTGAACGCGGCAAGGTGGGCGGGTCCCCTGGGCACGTTGGCGAGCCCAGGACTGATGGCTCAGCCGATGGGCGTGCACTAGTCATGACCAATTTGCTTACTTTTGTGCCGTGTTCAATCGCCGCTTTGACCCCCTTGACCTTGTCAGACGGACCCCAAATCCTTATCGCCTTAGGTCCAGGTGGTCTCCTGGTCTCTGGCGCTAGCCCAGGTCAGATCGCACGGCCGAAGCCATCGCCCCATGCGACTCAAATTGGCAAAAACGGCAAAATGGGTCGACCTTGAGCTTGACGGATCGACCCGAAACTCTGCATGTTGCAGGTCCAGATGGACCCTTGGTCACTGCCGCGAGCCCAGGTCAGATCGCACAGGCTAAAGGCATGCGGTTCCCCCTTGAAAAGACCAAAACTCACCCAAAGGCCTTCACTATTGGCAACTTGGGAAGCAGTTTTCTACCCCTTTGGCTTGACCCGTCAACCCGAAACTCATAGGGCCTCAAGTCCAGGGATTTGTCTTGGCACTGGCGCGAGCCCGGGTCAGATCGCTCAGCCGTAGCCGTTGCTGCACGGGTGCCAAGTTGGTGAAAAAACCCAAAAGTAGGCATTTTCAATGGGGTTTCTGGACCACTTGACCTTGACCGAGAGATTGGAACCTCTGAACGCGGCAATGTGGGCGGGTCCCCTGGGCACGTTGGCGAGCCCAGGTCGGATGGCTCAGCCGATGGGCGTGCACTAGTCGTGACCAATTTGCTTACTTTTGTGCCGTGTTCAATCGCCGCTTTGACCCCCTTGACCTTGTCAGACGGACCCCAAATCCTTATCGCCTTAGGTCCAGGTGGTCCCCTGGTCTCTGGCGCGAGCCCAGGTCAGATCGCACGGCCGAAGCCATTGCTCCATGCAACTCAAATTGGCAAAAACAGCAAAATGGGTCGACCTTGAGTTTGACCGATTGACCCGAAATTCTGCATGTTGCAGGTCCAGATGGACCCTTGGTCACTGCCGCGAGCCCAGGTCAGATCGCACAGGCTAAAGGCATGCGGTTCCCCCTTGAAAAGACCAAAACACACCCAAAGGCCTTCACTATTGGCAACTTGGGAAGCAGTTTTCTACCCCTTTGGCTTGACCCGTCAACCCGAAACTCATAGGGCCTCAAGTCCAGGGATTTGTCTTGGCACTGGCGCGAGCCCGGGTCAGATCGCTCAGCTGTAGCCGTTGCTGCACGGGTGCCAAGTTGGTGAAAAAACCCAAAAGTAGGCATTTTCAATGGGTTTTCTGGACCACTTGACCTTGACCGAGAGATTGGAACCTCTGAACGCGGCAAGGTGGGCGGGTCCCCTGGCACGTTGGCGAGCCCAGGTCGGATGGCTCAGCCGATGGGCGTGCACAAGTCGTGACCAATTTGCTTACTTTTGTGCCGTGTTCCATCGCCGCTTTGACCCCCTTGACCTTGTCAGACGGACCCCAAATCCTTATCGCCTTAGGTCCAGGTGGTCCCCTGGTCTCTGGCGCGAGCCCAGGTCAGATCGCACAGCAAAAGCCATCGCTCCATGCGACTCAAATTGGCAAAAACGGCAAAATGGGAGGACCTTGAGCTTGACCGATCGACCCGAAACTCTGCATGTTGCAGGTCCAGATGGACCCTTGGTCACTGCCGCGAGCCCAGGTCAGATCGCACAGGCTAAAGGCATGCGGTTCCCCCTTGAAAAGACCAAAACACACCCAAAGGCCTTCACTATTGGCACGTATGGAAGCAGTTTTCTACAACTTTGGCTTGACCCGTCAACCCGAAACTCATAGGGCCTCAAGTCCAGGGATTTGTCTTGGCAAGGCGCGAGCCCGGGTCATATCGCTCAGCCGTAGCCGTTGCAGCACGGGTGCCAAGTTGGTGAAAAAACCCAAAAGTAGGCATTTTCAATGGGGTTTCTGGACCACTTGACCTTGACCGAGAGATTGGAACCTCTGAACGCGGCAAGGTGGGCGGGTCCCCTGGGCACGTTGGCGAGCCCAGGTCGGATGGCTCAGCCGATGGGCGTGCACTAGTCGTGACCAATTTGCTTACTTTTGTGCCGTGTTCAATCGCCGCTTTGACCCCCTTGACCTTGTCAGACGGACCCCAAATCCTTATCGCCTTAGGTCCAGGTGGTCCCCTGGTCTCTGGCGCGAGCCCAGGTCAGATCGCACGGCCGAAGCCATTGCTCCATGCGACTCAAATTGGCAAAAACGACAAAATGGGTCGACCTTGAGCTTGACCGATCGACCCGAAACTCTGCATGTTGCAGGTCCAGATGGACCCTTGGTCACTGCCGCGAGCCCAGGTCAGATCGCACAGGCTAAAGGCATGCGGTTCCCCCTTGAAAAGACCAAAACACACCCAAAGGCCTTCACTATTGGCACGTTGGGAAGCAGTTTTCTACCCCTTTGGCTTGACCCGTCAACCCGAAACTCATAGGGCCTCAAGTCCAGGGATTTGTCTTGGCACTGGCGCGAGCCCGGGTCAGATCGCTCAGCCGTAGCCGTTGCTGCACGGGTGCCAAGTTGGTGAAAAAACCCAAAAGTAGGCATTTTCAATGGGGTTTCTGGACCACATGACCTTGACCGAGAGATTGGAACCTCTGAACGCGGCAAGGTTGGCGGGTCCCCTGGGCACGTTGGCAAGCCCAGGTCGGATGGCTCAGCCGATGGGCGTGCACTAGTCATGACCAATTTGCTTACTTTTGTGCCGTGTTCAATCGCCGCTTTGACCCCCTTGACCTTGTCAGACGGACCCCAAATCCTTATCGCCTTAGGTCCAGGTGGTCCCCTGGTCTCTGGCGCGAGCCCAGGTCAGATCGCACGGCCGAAGCCATTGCTCCATGCGACTCAAATTGGCAAAAACGGCAAAATGGGTCGACCTTGAGCTTGACCGATCGACCCGAAACTCTGCATGTTGCAGGTCCAGATGGACCCTTGGTCACTGCCGCGAGCCCAGGTCAGATCGCACAGGTTAAAGGCATGCGGTTCCCCCTTGAAAAGACCAAAACACACCCAAAGGCCTTCACTATTGGCAACTTGGGAAGCAGTTTTCTACCCCTTTGGCTTGACCCGTCAACCCGAAACTCATAGGGCCTCAAGTCCCGGGATTTGTCTTGGCACTGGCGCGAGCCCGGGTCAGATCGCTCAGCCGTAGCCGTTGCTGCACGGGTGCCAAGTTGGTGAAAAAACCCAAAAGTAGGCATTTTCAATGGGGTTTCTGGACCACTTGACCTTGACCGAGAGATTGGAACCTCTGAACGCGGCAAGGTGGGCGGGTCCCCTGGGCACGTTGGCGAGCCCAGGTCAGATGGCTCAGCCGATGGGTGTGCACTAGTCGTGACCAATTTGCTTACTTTTGTGCCGTGTACAATCGCCGCTTTGACCCCCTTGACCTTGTCAGACGGACCCCAAATCCTTATCGCCTTAGGTCCAGGTGGTCCCCTGGTCTCTGGCGCGAGCCCAGGTCAGATCGCACGGCCGAAGCCATTGCTCCATGCGACTCAAATTGGCAAAAACGGCAAAATGGGTCGACCTTGAGCTTGACCGATCGACCCGAAACTCTGCATGTTGCAGGTCCAGATGGACCCTTGGTCACTGCCGCGAGCCCAGGTCAGATCGCACAGGCTAAAGGCATGCGGTTCCCCCTTGAAAAGACCAAAACACACCCAAAGGCCTTCACTATTGGCACGTTGGGAAGCAATTTTCTACCCCTTTGGCTTGACCCGTCAACCTGAAACTCATAGGGCCTCAAGTCCAGGGATTTGTCTTGGCACTGGCGCGAGCCCGGGTCAGATCGCTCAACCGTAGCCCTTGCTGCACGTGTGCCAAGTTGGTGAAAAAACCCAAAAGTAGGCATTTTCAATGGGGTTTCTGGACCACTTGACCTTGACCGAGAGATTGGAACCTCTGAACGCGGCAAGGTGGGCGGGTACCCTGGGCACGTTGGCGAGCCCAGGTCGGATGGCTCAGCCGATGGGCATGCACTAGTCGTGACCAATTTGCTTACTTTTGTGCCGTGTTCAATCGCCGCTTTGACCCCCTTGACCTTGTCAGACGGACCCCAAATCCTTATCGCCTTAGGTCCAGGTGGTCCCCTGGTCTCTGGCGCGAGCCCAGGTCAGATCGCACGGCCGAAGCCATTGCTCCATGCGACTCAAATTGGCAAAAACGGCAAAATGGGTCGACCTTGAGCTTGACCGATCGACCTGAAACTCTGCATGTTGCAGGTCCAGATGGACCCTTGGTCACTGCCTCGAGCCCAGGTCAGATCGCACAGGCTAAAGGCATGCGGTTCCCCCTTGAAAAGACCAAAACACACCCAAAGGCCTTCACTATTGGCACGTTGGGAAGCAGTTTTCTACCCCTTTGGCTTGACCCGTCAACCCGAAACTCATAGGGCCTCAAGTCCAGGGATTTGTCTTGGCACTGGCGCGAGCCCGGGTCAGATCGCTCAGCCGTAGCCGTTGCTGCACGGGTGCCAAGTTGGTGAAAAAACCCAAAAGTAGGCATTTTCAATGGGGTTTCTGGACCACTTGACCTTGACCGAGAGATTGGAACCTCTGAACGCGGCAAGGTGGGCGGGTCCCCTGGGCACGTTGGCGAGCCCAGGTCGGATGGCTCAGCCGATGGGCGTGCACTAGTCGTGACCAATTTGCTAACTTTTGTGCCGTGTTCAATCGCCGCTTTGACCCCCTTGACCTTGTCAGACGGACCCCAAATCCTTATCGCCTTAGGTCCAGGTGGTCCCCTGGTCTCTGGCGCGAGCCCAGGTCAGATCGCACGGCCGAAGCCATTGCTCCATGCGACTCAAATTGGCAAAAACGGCAAAATGGGTCAACCTTGAGCTTGACCGATCGACCCGAAACTCTGCATGTTGCAGGTCCAGATGGACCCTTGGTCACTGCCGTGAGCCCAGGTCAGATCGCACAGGCTAAAGGCATGCGGTTCCCCCTTGAAAAGACCAAAACACACCCAAAGGCCTTCACTATTGGCACGTTGGGAAGCAGTTTTCTACCCCTTTGGCTTGACCCGTCAACCCTAAACTCATAGGGCCTCAAGTCCAGGGATTTGTCTTGGCACTGGCGCGAGCCCGGGTCAGATCGCTCAGCCGTAGCCGTTGCTGCACGGGTGCCAAGTTGGTGAAAAAACCCAAAAGTAGGCATTTTCAATGGGGTTTCTGGACCACTTGACCTTGACCGAGAGATTGGAACCTCTGAACGCGGCAAGGTGGGCGGGTCCAATGGGCACGTTGGCGAGCCCAGGTCGGATGGCTCAGCCGATGGGCGTGCACTAGTCGTGACCAATTTGCTTACTTTTGTGCCGTGTTCAATCGCCGCTTTGACCCCCTTGACCTTGTCAGACGGACCCCAAATCCTTATCGCCTTAGGTCCAGGTGGTCCCCTGGTCTCTGGCGCGAGCCCAGGTCAGATCGCACGGCCGAAGCCATTGCTCCATGCGACTCAAATTGGCAAAAACGGCAAAATGGGTCAACCTTGAGCTTGACCGATCGACCCGAAACTCTGCATGTTGCAGGTCCAGATGGACCCTTGGTCACTGCCGTGAGCCCAGGTCAGATCGCACAGGCTAAAGGCATGCGGTTCCCCCTTGAAAAGACCAAAACACACCCAAAGGCCTTCACTATTGGCACATTGGGAAGCAGTTTTCTACCCCTTTGGCTTGACCCGTCAACCCTAAACTCATAGGGCCTCAAGTCCAGGGATTTGTCTTGGCACTGGCGCGAGCCCGGGTCAGATCGCTCAGCCGTAGCCGTTGCTGCACGGGTGCCAAGTTGGTGAAAAAACCCAAAAGTAGGCATTTTCAATGGGGTTTCTGGACCACTTGACCTTGACTGAGAGATTGGAACCTCTGAACGCGGCAAGGTGGGCGGGTCCCCTGGGCATGTTGGCGAGCCCAGGTCGGATGGCTCAGCCGATGGGCGTGCACTAGTCGTGACCAATTTGCTTACTTTTGTGCCGTGTTCAATCGCCGCTTTGACCCCCTTGACCTTGTCAGACGGACCCCAAATCCTTATCGCCTTAGGTCCAGGTGGTCCCCTGGTCTCTGGCGCGAGCCCAGGTCAGATCGCACGGCCGAAGCCATTGCTCCATGCGACTCAAATTGGCAAAAACGGCAAAATGGGTCGACCTTGAGCTTGACCGATCGACCTGAAACTCTGCATGATGCAGGTCCAGATGGACCCTTGGTCACTGCCGCGAGCCCAGGTCAGATCGCACAGGCTAAAGGCATGCGGTTCCCCCTTGAAAAGACCAAAACACACCCAAAGGCCTTCACTATTGGCACGTTGGGAAGCAGTTTTCTACCCCTTTGGCTTGACCCGTCAACCCGAAACTCATAGGGCCTCAAGTCCAGGGATTTGTCTTGGCACTGGCGCGAGCCCGGGTCAGATCGCTCAGCCGTAGCCGTTGCTGCACGGGTGCCAAGTTGGTGAAAAAACCCAAAAGTAGGCATTTTCAATGTGGTTTCTGGACCACTTGACCTTGACCGAGAGATTGGAACCTCTGAACGCGGCAAGGTGGGCGGGTCCCCTGGGCACGTTGGCGAGCCCAGGTCGGATGGCTCAGCCGATTGGCGTGCACTAGTCGTGACCAATTTGCTTACTTTTGTGCCGTGTTCAATCGCCGCTTTGACCCCCTTGACCTTGTCAGACGAACCCCAAATCCTTATCGCCTTAGGTCCAGGTGGTCCCCTGGTCTCTGGCGCGAGCCCAGGTCAGATCACACGGCCGAAGCCATTGCTCCATGCGACTCAAATTGGCAAAAACGGCAAAATGGGTCGACCTTGAGCTTGACCGATCGACCCGAAACTCTGCATGTTGCAGGTCCAGATGGACCCTTGGTCACTGCCGCGAGCCCAGGTCAGATCGCACAGGCTAAAGGCATGCGGTTTCCCCTTGAAAAGACCAAAACACACCCAAAGGCCTTCACTATTGGCACGTTGGGAAGCAGTTTTCTACCCCTTTGGCTTGACCCGTCAACCCGAAACTCATAGGGCCTCAAGTCCAGGGATTTGTCTTGGCACTGGCGCTAGCCCGGGTCAGATCGCTCAGCCATAGCCGTTGCTGCACGGGTGCCAATTTGGTGAAAAAACCCAAAAGTAGGCATTTTCAATGGGGTTTCTGGACCACTTGACCTTGACCGAGAGATTGGAACCTCTGAACGCGGCAAGGTGGGCGAGTCCCCTGGGCATGTTGGCGAGCCCAGGTCGGATGGCTCAGCCGATGGGCGTGCACTAGTCGTGACCAATTTGCTTACTTTTGTGCCGTGTTCAATCGCCGCTTTGACCCCCTTGACCTTGTCAGACGGACCCCAAATCCTTATCGCCTTAGGTCCAGGTGGTCCCCTGGTCTCTGGCGCGAGCCCAGGTCAGATCGCACGGCCGAAGCCATTGCTCCATGCGACTCAAATTGGCAAAAACGGCAAAATGGGTCGACCTTGAGCTTGACCGATTGACCCGAAACTCTGCTTGTTGCAGGTCCAGATGGACCCTTGGTCACTGCCGCGAGCCCAGGTCAGATCGCACAGGCTAAAGGCATGCGGTTCCCCTTGAAAAGACCAAAACACACCCAAAGGCCTTCACTATTGGCACGTTGGGAAGCAGTTTTCTACCCCTTTGGCTTGACCCGTCAACCCGAAACTCATAGGGCCTCAAGTCCAGGGATTTGTCTTGGCACTGGCGCTAGCCCGGGTCAGATCGCTCAGCTGTAGCCGTTGCTGCACGGGTGCCAAGTTGGTGAAAAAACCCAAAAGTAGGCATTTTCAATGGGGTTTCTGGACCACTTGACCTTGACCGAGAGATTGGAACCTCTGAACGCGGCAAGGTGGGCGGGTCCCCTGGGCACGTTGGCGAGCCCAGGTCGGATGGCTCAGCCGATGGGCGTGCACTAGTCGTGACCAATTTGCTTACTTTTGTGCCGTGTTCAATCGCCGCTTTGACCCCTTTGACCTTGTCAGACGAACCCCAAATCCTTATCGCCTTAGGTCCAGGTGGTCCCCTGGTCTCTGGCGCGAGTCCAGGTCAGATCACACGGCCGAAGCCATTGCTCCATGCGACTCAAATTGGCAAAAACGGCGAAATGGGTCGACCTTGAGCTTGACCGATCGACCCGAAACTCTGCATGTTGCAGGTCCAGATGGACCCTTGGTTACTGCCGCGAGCCCAGGTCAGATCGCACAGGCTAAAGGCATGCGGTTTCCCCTTGAAAAGACCAAAACACACCCAAAGGCCTTCACTATTGGCACGTTGGGAAGCAGTTTTCTACCCCTTTGGCTTGACCCGTCAACCCGAAACTCATAGGGCCTCAAGTCCAGGGATTTGTCTTGGCACTGGCGCGAGCCCAGGTCAGATCGCTCAGCCGTAGCCGTTGCTGCACGGGTGCCAAGTTGGTGAAAAAACCCAAAAGTAGGCATTTTCAATGGGGTTTCTGGACCACTTGACCTTGACCGAGAGATTGGAACCTCTGAAAACGGCAAGGTGGGCGGGTCCCCTGGGCACGTTGGCGAGCCCAGGTCGGATGGCTCAGCCGATGGGCGTGCACTAGTCGTGACCAATTTGCTTACTTTTGTGCCGTGTTCAATCGCCGCTTTGACCCCCTTGACCTTGTCAGACGGACCCCAAATCCTTATCGCCTTAGGTCCAGGTGGTCCCCTGGTCTCTGGCGCGAGCCCAGGTCAGATCGCACGGCCGAAGCCATTGCTCCATGCAACTCAAATTGGCAAAAATGGCAAAATGGGTCGACCTTGAGCTTGACCGATCGACCCGAAACTCTGCATGTTGCAGGTCCAGATGGACCCTTGGTCACTGCCGCGAGCCCAGGTCAGATCGCACAGGCTAAAGGCATGCGGTTCCCCCTTGAAAAGACCAAAACACACCCAAAGGCCTTCACTATTGGCACGTTGGGAAGCAGTTTTCTACCCCTTTGGCTTGACCCGTCAACCCGAAACTCATAGGGCCTCAAGTCCAGGGATTTGTCTTGGCACTGGCGCAAGCCCGGGTCAGATCGCTCAGCCGTAGCCGTTGCTGCACGGGTGCCAAGTTGGTGAAAAAACCCAAAAGTAGGCATTTTCAATGGGGTTTCTGGACCACTTGACCTTGACTGAGAGATTGTAACCTCTGAACGCGGCAAGGTGGGCGGGTCCCCTGTTCACGTTGGCGAGCCCAGGTCGGATGGCTCAGCCGATGGGTGTGCACTAGTCGTGACCAATTTGCTTACTTTTGTGCCGTGTTCAATCGCCGCTTTGACCCCCTTGACCTTGTCAGACGGACCCCAAATCCTTATCGCCTTAGGTCCAGGTGGTCCCCTGGTCTCTGGCGCGAGCCCAGGTCAGATCGCACGGCCAAAGCCATTGCTCCATGCGAATCAAATTGGCAAAAACGGCAAAATGGGTCGACCTTGAGCTTGACCGATCGACCCGAAACTCTGCATGTTGCAGGTCTAGATGGACCCTTGGTCACTGCCGCGAGCCCAGGTCAGATCGCACAGGCTAAAGGCATGCGGTTCCCCCTTGAAAAGACCAAAACACACCCAAAGGCCTTCACTATTGGCACGTTGGGAAGCAGTTTTCTACCCCTTTGGCTTGACCCGTCAACCCGAAACTCATAGGGCCTCAAGTCCAGGGATTTGTCTTGGCACTGGCGCGAGCCCGGGTCAGATCGCTCAGCCGTAGCCGTTGCTGCACGGGTGCCAAGTTGGTGAAAAAACCCAAAAGTAGGCATTTTCAATGGGGTTTCTGGACCACTTGACCTTGACCGAGAGATTGGAACCTCTGAACGCGGCAAGGTGGGTGGGTCCCTTGGGCACGTTGGCGAGCCCAGGTCGGATGGCTCAGCCGATGGGCGTGCACTAGTCGTGAACAATTTGCTTACTTTTGTGCCGTGTTCAATCGCCGCTTTGACCCCCTTGACCTTGTCAGACGGACCCCAAATCCTTATCGCCTTAGGTCCAGGTGGTCCGCTGGTCTCTGGCGCGAGCCCAGGTCAGATCGCACGGCCGAAGCCATTGCTCCATGCGACTCAAATTGGCAAAAACGGCAAAATGGGTCGACCTTGAGCTTGACCGATCGAACCGAAACTCTGCATGTTGCAGGTCCAGATGGACCCTTGGTCACTGCCGCGAGCCCAGGTCAGATCGCACAGGCTAAAGGCATGCGGTTCCCCCTTGAAAAGACCAAAACACACCCAAAGGCCTTCACTATTGGCACGTTGGGAAGCAGTTTTCTACCCCTTTGGCTTGACCCGTCAACCCGAAACTCATAGGGCCTCAAGTCCAGGGATTTGTCTTGGCACTGGCGCGAGCCCGGGTCAGATCGCTCAGCCGTAGCCGTTGCTGCACGGGTGCCAAGTTGGTGAAAAAACCCAAAAGTAGGCATTTTCAATGGGGTTTCTGGACCACTTGACCTTGACCGAGAGATTGGAACCTCTGAAAGCGGCAAGGTGGCAGGTCCCCTGGGCACGTCGGCGAGCCCAGGTCGGATGGCTCAGCCGATGGGCGTGCACTAGTCGTGACCAATTTGCTTACTTTTGTGCCGTGTTCAATCGCCGCTTTGACCCCCTTGACCTTGTCAGACGGACCCCAAATCCTTATCGCCTTAGGTCCAGGTGGTCCCCTGGTCTCTGGCGCGAGCCCAGGTCAGATCGCTCGGCCGAAGCCATTGCTCCATGCGACTCAAATTGGCAAAAACGACAAAATGGGTCGACCTTGAGCTTGACCGATCGACCCGAAACTCTGCATGTTGCAGGTCCAGATGGACCCTTGGTCACTGCCGCGAGCTCAGGTCAGATCGCACAGACTTAAGGCATGCGGTTCCCCCTTGAAAAGACCAAAACACACCCAAAGGCCTTCACTAATGGCATGTTGGGAAGCAGTTTTCTACCCCTTTGGCTTGACCCGTCAACCCGAAACTCATAGGGCCTCAAGTCCAGGGATTTGTCTTGGCACTGGCGCGAGCCCAGGTCAGATCGCTCAGCCGTAGCCGTTGCTGCACGGGTGCCAAGTTGGTGAAAAAACCCAAAAGTAGGCATTTTCAATGGGGTTTCTGGACCACTTGACCTTGACCGAGAGATTGGAACCTCTGAACGCGGCAAGGTGGGCGGGTCCCCTGGGCACGTTGGCGAGCCCAGGTCGGATGGCTCAGCCGATGGGCGTGCACTAGTCGTGACCAATTTGCTTACTCTTGTGCCGTGTTCAATCGCCGCTTTGACCCCCTTGACCTTGTCAGACGGACCCCAAATCCTTATCGCCTAAGGTCCAGGTGGTCCCCTGGTCTCTGGCGCGAGCCCAGGTCAGATCGCACGGCCGAAGCCATTGCTCCATGCGACTCAAATTGGCAAAAACGGCAAAATGGGTCGACCTTGAGCTTGACCGATCGACCCGAAACTCTGCATGTTGCAGGTCCAGATGGACCCTTGGTCACTGCCGCGAGCCCAGGTCAGATCGCACAGGCTAAAGGCATGCGTTTCCCCCTTGAAAAGACCAAAACACACCCAAAGGCCTTCACTATTGGCACGTTGGGAAGCAGTTTTCTACCCCTTTGGCTTGACCCGTCAACCCGAAACTCATAGGGCCTCAAGTCCAGGGATTTGTCTTGGCACTGGCACGAGTCCGGGTCAGATCGCTCAGCCGTAGCCGTTGCTGCACGGGTGTCAAGTTGGTGAAAAAACCCAAAAGTAGGCATTTTCAATGGGGTTTCTGGACCACTTGACCTTGACCGAGAGATTGGAACCTCTGAACGCGGCAAGGTGGGCGGGTCCCCTGGGCACGTTGGCGAGCCCAGGTCGGATGGCTCAGCCGATGGGCGTGCACTAGTCGTGACCAATTTGCTTACTTTTGTGCCGTGTTCAATCGCCGCTTTGACCCCCTTGACCTTGTCAGACGGACCCCAAATCCTTATCGCCTTAGGTCCAGGTGGTCCCCTGGTCTCTGGCGCGAGCCCAGGTCAGATCGCACGGCCGAAGCCATTGCTCCATGCGACTCAAATTGGCAAAAACGGCAAAATGGGTCGACCTTGAGCTTGACCGATCGACCCGAAACTCTGCATGTTGCAGGTCCAGATGGACCCTTGGTCACTGCCGCGAGCCCAGGTCAGATTGCACAGGCTAAAGGCATGCGGTTTCCCCTTGAAAAGACCAAAACACACCCAAAGGCCTTCACTATTGGCACGTTGGGAAGCAGTTTTCTACCCCTTTGGCTTGACCCGTCAACCCGAAACTCATAGGGCCTCAAGTCCTGGGATTTGTCTTGGCACTGGCGCGAGCCCAGGTCAGATCGCTCAGCCGTAGCCGTTGCTGCACGGGTGCCAAGTTGGTGAAAAAACCCAAAAGTAGGCATTTTCAATGGGGTTTCTGGACCACTTGACCTTGACCGAGAGATTGGAACCTCTGAACGCGGCAAGGTGGGCGGGTCCCCTGGGCACGTTGGCGAGCCCAGGTGGGATGGCTCAGCCGATGGGCGTGCACTAGTCGTGACCAATTTGCTTACTTTTGTGCCGTGTTCAATCGCCGCTTTGACCCCCTTGACCTTGTCAGACGGACCCCAAATCCTTATCGCCTTAGGTCCAGGTGGTCCCCTGGTCTCTGGCGCGAGCCCAGGTCAGATCGCACGGCCGAAGCCATTGCTCCATGCGACTCAAATTGGCAAAAACGGCAAAATGGGTCGACCTTGAGCTTGACCGATCGACCCGAAACTTTGCATGTTGCAGGTCCAGATGGACCCTTGGTCACTGCCGCGAGCCCAGGTCAGATCGCACAGGCTAAAGGCATGCGGTTCCCCCTTGAAAAGACCAAAACACACCCAAAGGCCTTCACTGATGGCATGTTGGGAAGCAGTTTTCTACCCCTTTGGCTTGACCCGTCAACCCGAAACTCATAGGGCCTCAAGTCCAGGGATTTGTCTTGGCACTGGCGCGAGCCCAGGTCAGATCGCTCAGCCGTAGCCGTTGCTGCACGGGTGCCAAGTTGGTGAAAAAACCCAAAAGTAGGCATTTTCAATGGGGTTTCTGGACCACTTGACCTTGACCGAGAGATTGGAACCTCTGAAAACGGCAAGGTGGGCGGGTCCCCTGGGCACGTTGGCGAGCCCAGGTCGGATGGCTCAGCCGATGGGCGTGCACTAGTCGTGACCAATTTGCTTACTTTTGTGCCGTGTTCAATCGCCGCTTTGACCCCCTTGACCTTGTCAGACGGACCCCAAATCCTTATCGCCTTAGGTCCAGGTGGTCCCCTGGTCTCTGGCGCGAGCCCAGGTCAGATCGCACGGCCGAAGCCATTGCTCCATGCGACTCAAATTGGCAAAAACGGCAAAATGGGTCGACCTTGAGCTTGACCGATCGACCCGAAACTCTGCATGTTGCAGGTCCAGATGGACCCTTGGTCACTGCCGCGAGCCCAGGTCAGATCGCACAGGCTAAAGGCATGCGGTTCCCCCTTGAAAAGACCAAAACACACCCAAAGGCCTTCACTATTGGCACGTTGGGAAGCAGTTTTCTACCCCTTTGGCTTGACCCGTCAACCCGAAACTCATAGGGCCTCAAGTCCAGGGATTTGTTTTGGCACTGGCGCGAGCCCGGGTCAGATCGCTCAGCCGTAGCCGTTGCTGCACGGGTGCCAAGTTGGTGAAAAAACCCAAAAGTAGGCATTTTCAATGGGGTTTCTGGACCACTTGACCTTGACCGAGAGATTGGAACCTCTGAACGCGGCAAGGTGGGCGGGTCCCCTGGGCACGTTGGCGAGCCCAGGTCGGATGGCTCAGCCGATGGGCGTGCACTAGTCGTGACCAATTTGCTTACTTTTGTGCCGTGTTCAATCGCCGCTTTGACCCCCTTGACCTTGTCAGACGGACCCCAAATCCTTATCGCCTTAGGTCCAGGTGGTCCCCTGGTCTCTGGCGCGAGCCCAGGTCAGATCGCTCGGCCGAAGCCATTGCTCCATGCGACTCAAATTGGCAAAAACGGCAAAATGGGTCGACCTTGAGCTTGACCGATCGACCCGAAACTCAGCATGTTGCAGGTCCAGATGGACCCTTGGTCACTGCCGCGAGCCCAGGTCAGATCGCACAGGCTAAAGGCATGCGGTTCCCCCTTGAAAAGACCAAAACACACCCAAAGGCCTTCACTAATGGCATGTTGGGAAGCAGTTTTCTACCCCTTTGGCTTGACCCGTCAACCAGAAACTCATAGGGCCTCAAGTCCAGGGATTTGTCTTGGCACTGGCGCGAGCCCAGGTCAGATCGCTCAGCCGTAGCCGTTGCTGCACGGGTGCCAAGTTGGTGAAAAAACCCAAAAGTAGGCATTTTCAATGGGGTTTCTGGACCACTTGACCTTGACCGAGAGATTGGAACCTCTGAACGCGGCAAGGTGGGCGGGTCCCCTGGGCACGTTGGCGAGCCCAGGTCGGATGGCTCAGCCGATGGGCGTGCACTAGTCGTGACCAATTTGCTTACTCTTGTGCTGTGTTCAATCGCCGCTTTGACCCCCTTGACCTTGTCAGACGGACCCCAAATCCTTATCGCCTTAGGTCCAGGTGGTCCCCTGGTCTCTGGCGCGAGCCCAGGTCAGATCGCACGTCCAAAGCCATTGCTCCATGCGACTCAAATTGGCAAAAACGGCAAAAGGGGTCGACCTTGAGCTTGCCCGATCGACCCGAAACTCTGCATGTTGCAGGTCCAGATGGACCCTTGGTCACTGCCGCGAGCCCAGGTCAGATCGCACAGGCTAAAGGCATGCGGTTCCCCCTTGAAAAGACCAAAACACACCCAAAGGCCTTCACTATTGGCACGTTGGGAAGCAGTTTTCTACCCCTTTGGCTTGACCCGTCAACCCGAAACTCATAGGGCCTCAAGTCCAGGGATTTGTCTTGGCACTGGAGCGAGCCCGGGTCAGATCGCTCAGCCGTAGCCGTTGCTGCACGGGTGCCAAGTTGGTGAAAAAACCCAAAAGTAGGCATTTTCAATGGGGTTTCTGGACCACTTGACCTTGACCGAGAGATTGGAACCTCTGAACGCGGCAAGGTGGGCGGGTCCCCTGGGCACGTTGGCGAACCCAGGTCGGATGGCTCAGCCGATGGGCGTGCACTAGTCGTGACCAATTTGCTTACTTTTGTGCCGTGTTCAATCGCCGCTTTGTCCCCCTTGACCTTGTCAGACGGACCCCAAATCCTTATCGCCTTAGGTCCAGGTGGTCCCCTGGTCTCTGGCGCGAGCCCAGGTCAGATCGCACGGCCGAAGCCATTGCTCCATGCGACTCAAATTGGCAAAAACGGCAAAATGGGTCGACCTTGAATTTGACCGATCGACCCGAAACTCTGCATGTTGCAGGTCCAGATGGACCCTTGGTCACTGCCGCGAGCCCAGGTCAGATCGCACAGGCTAAAGGCATGCGGTTCCCCCTTGAAAAGACCAAAACACACCCAAAGGCCTTCACTATTGGCACGTTGGGAAGCAGTTTTCTACCCCTTTGGCTTGACCCTTCAACCCGAAACTCATAGGGCCTCAAGTCCAGGGATTTGTCTTGGCACTGGCGCGAGCCCGGGTCAGATCGCTCAGCCGTAGCCATTGCTGCACGGGTGCCAAGTTGGTGAAAAAACCCAAAAGTAGGCATTTTCAATGGGGTTTCTGGACCACTTGACCTTGACCGAGAGATTGGAACCTCTGAACGCGGCAAGGTGGGCGGGTCCCCTGGGCACGTTGGCGAGCCCAGGTCGGATGGCTCAGCCGATGGGCGTGCACTAGTCGTGACCAATTTGCTTACTTTTGTGCCGTGTTCAATCGCCGCTTTGACCCCCTTGACCTTGTCAGACAGACCCCAAATCCTTATTGCCTTAGGTCCAGGTGGTCCCCTGGTCTCTGGCACGAGCCCAGGTCAGATCGCACGGCCGAAGCCATTGCTCCATGCGACTCAAATTGGCAAAAACGGCAAAATGGGTCGACCTTGAGCTTGACCGATCGACCCGAAACTCTGCATGTTGCAGGTCCAGATGGACCCTTGGTCACTGCCGCGAGCCCAGGTCAGATCGCACAGGCTAAAGGCATGCGGTTCCCCCTTGAAAAGACCAAAACACACCCAAAGGCCTTCACTATTGGCACGTTGGGAAGCAGTTTTCTACCCCTTTGGCTTGACCCGTCAACCCGAAACTCATAGGGCCTCAAGTCCAGGGATTTGTCTTGGCACTGGCGCGAGCCTGGGTCAGATCGCTCAGCCGTAGCCGTTGCTGCACGGGTGCCAAGTTGGTGAAAAAACCCAAAAGTAGGCATTTTCAATGGGGTTTCTGGACCACTTGACCTTGACCGAGAGATTGGAACCTCTGAACGCGGCAAGGTGGGCGGGTCCCCTGGGCACGCTGGCGAGCCCAGGTCGGATGGCTCAGCCGATGGGCGTGCACTAGTCGTGACCAATTTGCTTACTTTTGTGCCGTGTTCAATCGCCGCTTTGACCCCCTTGACCTTGTCAGACGGACCCCAAATCCTTATCGCCTTAGGTCCAGGTGGTCCCCTGGTCTCTGGCGCGAGCCCAGGTCAGATCGCACGGCCAAAGCCATTGCTCCATGCGACTCAAATTGGCAAAAACGGCAAAATGGGTCGACCTTGAGCTTGACCGATCGACCCGAAACTCTGCATGTTGCAGGTCCAGATGGACCCTTGGTCACTGCCGCGAGCCCAGGTCAGATCGCACAGGCTAAAGGCATGCGGTTCCCCCTTGAAAAGACCAAAACACACCCAAAGGCCTTCACTATTGGCACGTTGGGAAGCAGTTTTCTACCCCTTTGGCTTGACCCGTCAACCCGAAACTCATAGGGCCTCAAGTCCAGGGATTTGTCTTGGCACTGGCGCGAGCCCGGGTCAGATCGCTCAGCCGTAGCCGTTGCTGCACGGGTGCCAAGTTGGTGAAAAAACCCAAAAGTAGGCATTTTCAATGGGGTTTCTGGACCACTTGACCTTGACCGAGAGATTGGAACCTCTGAACGCGGCAAGGTGGGCGGGTCCCCTGGGCACGTTGGCGAGCCCAGGTCGGATGGCTCAGCCGATGGGCGTGCACTAGTCGTGACCAATTTGCTTACTTTTGTGCCGTGTTCAATCGCCGCTTTGACCCCCTTGACCTTGTCAGACGGACCCCAAATCCTTATCGCCTTAGGTCCAGGTGGTCCCCTGGTCTCTGGTGCGAGCCCAGGTCAGATCGCACGGCCGAAGCCATTGCTCCATGCGACTCAAATTGGCAAAAACGGCAAAATGGGTCGACCTTGAGCTTGACCGATCGACCCGAAACTCTGCATGTTGCAGGTCCAGATGGACCCTTGGTCACTGCCGCGAGCCCAGGTCAGATCGCACAGGCTAAAGGCATGCGGTTCCCCCTTGAAAAGACCAAAACACACCCAAAGGCCTTCACTATTGGCACGTTGGGAAGCAGTTTTCTACCCCTTTGGCTTGACCCGTCAACCCGAAACTCATAGGGCCTCAAGTCCAGGGATTTGTCTTGGCACTGGCGCAAGCCCGGGTCAGATCGCTCAGCCGTAGCCGTTGCTGCACGGGTGCCAAGTTGGTGAAAAAACCCAAAAGTAGGCATTTTCAATGGGGTTTCTGGACCACTTGACCTTGACCGAGAGATTGGAACCTCTGAACGCGGCAAGGTGGGCGGGTCCCCTGGGCACGTTGGCGAGCCCAGGTCGGATGGCTCAGCCGATGGGCGTGCACTAGTCGTGACCAATTTGCTTACTTTTGTGCCGTGTTCAATCGCCGCTTTGACCCCCTTGACCTTGTCAGACGGACCCCAAATCCTTATCGCCTTAGGTCCAGGTGGTCCCCTGGTCTCTGGCGCGAGCCCAGGTCAGATCGCACGGCCGAAGCCATTGCTCCATGCGACTCAAATTGGCAAAAACGGCAAAATGGGTCGACCTTGAGCTTGACCGATCGACCCGAAACTCTGCATGTTGCAGGTCCAGATGGACCCTTGGTCACTGCCGCGAGCCCAGGTCAGATCGCACAGGCTAAAGGCATGCGGTTCCCCCTTGAAAAGACCAAAACACACCCAAAGGCCTTCACTATTGGCACGTTGGGAAGCAGTTTTCTACCCCTTTGGCTTGACCCGTCAACCCGAAACTCATAGGGCCTCAAGTCCAGGGATTTGTCTTGGCACTGGTGCTAGCCCGGGTCAGATCGCTCAGCCGTAGCTGTTGCTGCACGGGTGCCAAGTTGGTGAAAAAACCCAAAAGTAGGCATTTTCAATGGGGTTTCTGGACCACTTGACCTTGACCGAGAGATTGGAACCTCTGAACGCGGCAAGGTGGGCGGGTCCCCTGGGCACGTTGGCGAGCCCAGGTCGAAGGCTCAGCCGATGGGCGTGCACTAGTCGTGACCAATTTGCTTACTTTTGTGCCGTGTTCAATCGCCGCTTTGACCCCCTTGACCTTGTCAGACGGACCCCAAATCCTTAACGCCTTAGGTCCAGGTGGTCCCCTGGTCTCTGGCGCGAGCCCAGGTCAGATCGCACGACCGAAGCCATTGCTCCATGCGACTCAAATTGGCAAAAACGGCAAAATGGGTCGACCTTGAGCTTGACCGATCGACCCGAAACTCTGCATGTTGCAGGTCCAGATGGACCCTTGGTCACTGCCGCGAGCCCAGGTCAGATCGCACAGGCTAAAGGCATGCGGTTCCCCCTTGAAAAGACCAAAACACACCCAAAGGCCTTCACTATTGGCACGTTGGGAAGCAGTTTTCTACCCCTTTGGCTTGACCCGTCAACCCGAAACTCATAGGGCCTCAAGTCCAGGGATTTGTCTTGGCACTGGCGCTAGCCCGGGTCAGATCGCTCAGCCGTAGCCGTTGCTGCACGGGTGCCAAGTTGGTGAAAAAACCCAAAAGTAGGCATTTTCAATGGGGTTTCTGGACCACTTGACCTTGACCGAGAGATTGGAACCTCTGAACGCGGCAAGGTGGGCGGGTCCCCTGGGCACGTTGGCGAGCCCAGGTCGGATGGCTCAGCCGATGGGCGTGCACTAGTCGTGACCAATTTGCTTACTTTTGTGCCGTGTTCAATCGCCGCTTTGACCCCCTTGACCTTGTCAGACGGACCCCAAATCCTTATCGCCTTAGGTCCAGGTGGTCCCCTGGTCTCTATCGCGAGCCCAGGTCAGATCGCACGGCCGAAGCCATTGCTCCATGCGACTCAAATTGGCAAAAACGGCAAAATGGGTCGACCTTGAGCTTGACCGATCGACCCGAAACTCTGCATGTTGCAGGTCCAGATGGACCTTTGGTCACTGCCGCGAGCCCAGGTCAGATCGCACAGGCTAAAGGCATGCGGTTCCCCCTTGAAAAGACCAAAACACACCCAAAGGCCTTCACTATTGGCAACTTGGCAAGCAGTTTTCTACCCCTTTGGCTAGACCCGTCAACCCGAAACTCATAGGGCCTCAAGTCCAGGGATTTGTCTTGGCACTGGCGCAAGCCCGGGTCAGATCGCTCAGCCATAGCCGTTGCTGCACGGGTGCCAAGTTGGTGAAAAAACCCAAAAGTAGGCATTTTCAATGGGGTTTCTGGACCACTTGACCTTGACCGAGAGATTGGAACCTCTGAACGTGGCAAGGTGGGCGGGTCCCCTGGGCACGTTGGCGAGCCCAGGTCGGATGGCTCAGCCGATGGGCGTGCACTAGTCGTGACCAATTTGCTTACTTTTGTGCCGTGTTCAATCGCCGCTTTGACCCCCTTGACCTTGTCAGACGGTCCCCAAATCCTTATCGCCTTAGGTCCAGGTGGTCCCCTGGCTCTGGCGCGAGCCCAGGTCAGATCGCACGGCCGAAGCCATTGCTCCATGCGACTCAAATTGGCAAAAACGGCAAAATGGGTCGATCTTGAGCTTGACCGATCGACCCGAAACTCTGCATGTTGCAGGTCCAGATGGACCCTTGGTCACTGTTGCGAGCCCAGGTCAGATCGCACAGGCTAAAGGCATGCGGTTCCCCCTTGAAAAGACCAAAACACACCCAAAGGCCTTCACTATTGGCAACTTGGAAGCAGTTTTCTACCCCTTTGGCTTGACCCGTCAACCCGAAACTCATAGGGCCTCAAGTCCAGGGATTTGTCTTGGCACTGGCGCGAGCCCGGGTCAGATCGCTCAGCCGTAGCCGTTGCTGCACGGGTGCCAAGTTGGTGAAAAAACCCAAAAGTAGGCATTTTCAATGGGGTTTCTGGACCACTTGACCTTGACCGAGAGATTGGAACCTCTGAACGCGGCAAGGTGGGCGGGTCCCCTGGGCACGTTGGCGAGCACAGGTCGGATGGCTCAGCCGATGGGCGTGCACTAGTCGTGACCAATTTGCTTACTTTTGTGCCGTGTTCAATCGCAGCTTTGACCCCCTTGACCTTGTCAGACGGACCCCAAATCCTTATCGCCTTAGGTCCAGGTGGTCCCCTGGTCTCTGGCGTGAGCCCAGGTCAGATCACACGGCCGAAGCCATTGCTCCATGCGACTCAAATTGGCAAAAACGGCAAAATGGGTCGACCTTGCGCTTGACCGATCGACCCGAAACTCTGCATGTTGCAGGTCCAGATGGACCCTTGGTCACTGCCGCGAGCCCAGGTCAGATCGCACAGGCTTAAGGCATGCGGTTCCCCCTTGAAAAGACCAAAACACACCCAAAGGCCTTCACTATTGGCACGTTGGGAAGCAGTTTTCTACCCCTTTGGCTTGACCCGTCAACCCGAAACTCATAGGGACTCAAGTCCAGGGATTTGTCTTGGCACTGGCGCGAGCCCGGGTCAGATCGCTCAGCCGTAGCCGTTACTGCACGGGTGCCAAGTTGGTGAAAAAACCCAAAAGTAGGCATTTTCAATGGGGTTTCTGGACCACTTGACCTTGACCGAGAGATTGGAACCTCTGAACGCGGCAAGGTGGGCGGGTCCCCTGGGCACGTTGGCGAGCCCAGGTCGGATGGCTCAGCCGATGGGCCTGCACTAGTCGTGACCAATTTGCTTACTTTTGTGCCGTGTTCAATCGCCGCTTTGACCCCCTTGACCTTGTCAGACGGACCCCAAATCCTTATCGCCTTAGGTCCAGGTGGTCCCCTGGTCTCCGGCGCGAGAACAGGTCAGATTGCACGGCCGAAGCTATTGCTCCATGCGACTCAAATTGGCAAAAACGGCAAAATGGGTCGACCTTGAGCTTGACCGATCGACCCGAAACTCTGCAAGTTGCAGGTCCAGATGGACCCTTGGTCACTGCCGCGAGCCCAGGTCCGATCGCACAGGCTAAAGGCATGCGGTTCCCCCTTGAAAAGACCAAAACACACCCAAGTGCCTTCACTATTGGCACGTTGGGAAGCAGTTTTCTACCCCTTTGGCTTGACCCGTCAACCCGAAACTCATAGGGCCTCAAGTCCAGGGATTTGTCTTGGCACTGGCGCGAGCCCGGGTCAGATCGCTCAGCCGTAGCCGTTGCTGCACGGGTGCCAAGTTGGTGAAAAAACCCAAAAGTAGGCATTTTCAATGGGGTTTCTGGACCACTTGACCTTGACCGAGAGATTGGAACCTCTGAACGCGGCAAGGTGGGCGGGTCCCCTGGGCACGTTGGCGAGCCCAGGTCGGATGGCTCAGCCGATGGGCGTGCACTAGTCGTGACCAATTTGCTTACTTTTGTGCCGTGTTCAATCGCCGCTTTGACCCCCTTGACCTTGTCAGACGGACCCCAAATCCTTATCGCCTTAGGTCCAGGTGGTCCCCTGGTCTCTGGCGCGAGCCCAGGTCAGATCGCACGGCCGAAGCCATTGCTCCATGCGACTCAAATTGGCAAAAACGGCAAAATGGGTCGACCTTGAGCTTGACCGATCGACCCGAAACTCTGCATGTTGCAGGTCAAGATGGACCCTTGGTCACTGCCGCGAGCCAAGGTCAGATCGCACAGGCTAAAGGCATGCGGTTCCCCCTTGAAAAGACCAAAACACACCCAAAGGCCTTCACTATTGGCATGTTGGGAAGCAGTTTTCTACCCCTTTGGCTTGACCCGTCAACCCGAAACTCATAGGGCCTCAAGTCCAGGGATTTGTCTTGGCACTGGCGCGAGCCCGGGTCAGATCGCTCAGCCGTAGCCGTTGCTGCACGGGTGCCAAGTTGGTGAAAAAACCCAAAAGTAGGCATTTTCAATGGGGTTTCTGGACCACTTGACCTTGACCGAGAGATTGGAACCTCTGAACGCGGCAAGGTGGGCGGGTCCCCTGGGCACGTTGGCGAGCCCAGGTCGGATGGCTCAGCCGATGGGCGTGCACTAGTCGTGACCAATTTGCTTACTTTTGTGCCGTGTTCAATCGCCGCTTTGACCCCCTTGACCTTGTCAGACGGACCCCAAATCCTTATCGCCTTAGGTCCATGTGGTCCCCTGGTCTCTGGCGCGAGCCCAGGTCAGATCGCACGGCCGAAGCCATTGCTCCATGCGACTCAAATTGGCAAAAACGGCAAAATGGGTCGACCTTGAGCTTGACCGATCGACCCGAAACTCTGCATGTTGCAGGTCCAGATGGACCCTTGGTCACTGCCGCGAGCCCAGGTCAGATCGCACAGGCTAAAGGCATGCGGTTCCCCCTTGAAAAGACCAAAACACACCCAAAGGCCTTCACTATTGGCACGTTGGGAAGCAGTTTTCTACCCCTTTGGCTTGACCCGTCAACCCGAAACTCATAGGGCCTCAAGTCCAGGGATTTGTCTTGGCACTGGCGTGAGCCCGGGTCAGATCGCTCAGCCGTAGCCGTTGCTGCACGGGTGCCAAGTTGGTGAAAAAACCCAAAAGTAGGCATTTTCAATGGGGTTTCTGGACCACTTGACCTTGACCGAGAGATTGGAACCTCTGAACGCGGCAAGGTGGGCGGGTCCCCTGGGCACGTTGGCGAGCCCAGGTCGGATGGCTCAGCCGATGGGCGTGCACTAGTTGTGACCAATTTGCTTACTTTTGTGCCGTGTTAAATCGCCGCTTTGACCCCCTTGACCTTGTCAGACGGACCCCAAATCCTTATCGCCTTAGGTCCAGGTGGTCCCCTGGTCTCTGGCGCGAGCCCAGGTCAGATCGCACGGCCAAAGCCATTGCTCCATGCGACTCAAATTGGCAAAAACGGCAAAATGGGTCGACCTTGAGCTTGACCGATCGACCCGAAACTCTGCATGTTGCAGGTCCAGATGCACCCTTGGTCACTGCCGCGAGCCCAGGTCAGATCGCACAGGCTAAAGGCATGCGGTTCCCCCTTGGAAAGACCAAAACACACCCAAAGGCCTTCACTATTGGCAACTTGGGAAGCAGTTTTCTACCCCTTTGGCTTGACCCGTCAACCCGAAACTCATAGGGCCTCAAGTCCAGGGATTTGTCTTGGCACTGGCGCGAGCCCGGGTCAGATCGCTCAGCCGTAGCCGTTGCTGCACGGGTGCCAAGTTGGTGAAAAAACCCAAAAGTAGGCATTTTCAATGGGGTTTCTGGACCACTTGACCTTGACCGAGAGATTGGAACCTCTGAACGCGGCAAGGTGGGCGGGTCCCCTGGGCACGTTGGCGAGCCCAGGTCGGATGGCTCAGCCGATGGGCGTGCACTAGTCGTGACCAATTTGCTTACTTTTGTGCCGTGTTCAATCGCCGCTTTGACCCCCTTGACCTTGTCAGACGGACCCCAAATCCTTATCGCCTTAGGTCCAGGTGGTCCCCTGGTCTCTGGAGCGAGCCCAGGTCAGATCGCACGGCCGAAGCCATTGCTCCATGCGACTCAAATTGGCAAAAACGGCAAAATGGGTCGACCTTGAGCTTGACCGATCGACCCGAAACTCTGCATGTTGCAGGTCCAGATGGACCCTTGGTCACTGCCGCGAGCCCAGGTCAGATCGCACAGGCTAAAGGCATGCGGTTCCCCCTTGAAAAGACCAAAACACACCCAAAGGCCTTCACTATTGGCAACTTGGGAAGCAGTTTTCTACCCCTTTGGCTTGACCCGTCAACCCGAAACTCATAGGGCCTCAAGTCCAGGGGTTTGTCTTGGCACTGGCGCGAGCCCGGGTCAGATTGCTCAGCCGTAGCCGTTGCTGCACGGGTGCCAAGTTGGTGAAAAAACCCAAAAGTAGGCATTTTCAATGGGGTTTCTGGACCACTTGACCTTGACCGAGAGATTGGAACCTCTGAACGCAGCAAGGTGGGCGGGTCCCCTGGGCACGTTGGCGAGCCCAGGTCGGATGGCTCAGCCGATGGGCGTGCACTAGTCGTGACCAATTTGCTTACTTTTGTGCCGTGTTCAATCGCCGCTTTGACCCCCTTGACCTTGTCAGACGGACCCCAAATCCTTATCGCCTTAGGTCCAGGTGGTCCCCAGGTCTCTGGTGCAAGCCCAGGTCAGGTCGCACGGCCGAAGCCATTGCTCCATGCGACTCAAATTGGCAAAAACGGCAAAATGGGTCGACCTTGAGCTTGACCGATCGACCCGAAACTCTGCATGTTGCAGGTCCAGATGGACCCTTGGTCACTGCCGCGAGCCCAGGTCAGATCGCACAGGCTAAAGGCATGCGGTTCCCCCTTGAAAAGACCAAAACACACCCAAAGGCCTTCACTATTGGCAACTTGGGAAGCAGTTTTCTACCCCTTTGGCTTGACCCTTCAACCCGAAACTCATAGGGCCTCAAGTCCAGGGATTTGTCTTGGCACTGGCGCGAGCCCGGGTCAGATCGCTCAGCCGTAGCCGTTGCTGCACGGGTGCCAAGTTGGTGAAAAAACCCAAAAGTAGGCATTTTCAATGGGGTTTCTGGACCACTTGACCTTGACCGAGAGATTGGAACCTCTGAACGTGGCAAGGTGGGCGGGTCCAATGGGCACGTTGGCGAGCCCAGGTCGGATGGCTCAGCCGATGGGCGTGCACTAGTCGTGACCAATTTGCTTACTTTTGTGCCGTGTTCAATCGCCGCTTTGACCCCCTTGACCTTGTCAGACGGACCCCAAATCCTTATCGCCTAAGGTCCAGGTGGTCCCCTGGTCTCTGGCGCGAGCCCAGGTCAGATCGCACGGCCGAAGCCATTGCTCCATGCGACTCAAATTGGCAAAAACGGCAAAATGGGTCGACCTTGAGCTTGTCCGATCCACCCGAAACTCTGCATGTTGCAGGTCCAGATGGACCCTTGGTCACGGCCGCGAGCCCAGGTCAGATCGCACAGGCTAAAGGCATGCGGTTCCCCCTTGAAAAGACCAAAACACACCCAAAGGCCTTCACTATTGGCAACTTGGGAAGCAGTTTTCTACCCCTTTGGCTTGACTCGTCAACCCGAAACTCATAGGGCCTCAAGTCCAGGGATTTGTCTTGGCACTGGCGCGAGCCCGGGTCAGATCGCTCAGCCGTAGCCGTTGCTGCACAGGTGCCAAGTTGGTGAAAAAACCCAAAAGTAGGCATTTTCAATGGGGTTTCTAGACCACTTGACCTTGACCGAGAGATTGGAACCTCTGAACGCGGCAAGGTGGGCGGGTCCCCTGGGCACGTTGGCGAGCCCAGGTCGGATGGCTCAGCCGATGGGCGTGCACTAGTCGTGACCAATTTGCTTACTTTTGTGCCGTGTTCAATCGCCGCTTTGACCCCCTTGACCTTGTCAGACGGACCCCAAATCCTTATCGCCTTAGGTCCAGGTGGTCCCCTGGTCTCTGGCGCGAGCCCAGGTCAGATCGCATGGCCGAAGCCATTGCTCCATGCGACTCAAATTGGCAAAAACGGCAAAATGGGTCGACCTTGAGCTTGACCGATCGACCCGAAACTCTGCATGTTGCAGGTCCAGATGGACCCTTGGTCACTGCCGCGAGCCCAGGTCAGATCGCACAGGCTAAAGGCATGCGGTTCCCCCTTGAAAAGACCAAAACACACCCAAAGGCCTTCACTATTGGCAACTTGGGAAGCAGTTTTCTACCCCTTTGGCTTGACCCTTCAACCTGAAACTCATAGGGCCTCAAGTCCAGGGATTTGTCTTGGCACTGGCGCGAGCCCGGGTCAGATCGCTCAGCCGTAGCCGTTGCTGCACGGGTGCCAAGTTGGTGAAAAAACCCAAAAGTAGGCATTTTCAATGGGGTTTCTGGACCACTTGACCTTGACCGAGAGATTGGAACCTCTGAACGCTGCAAGGTGGGCGGGTCCCCTGGGCACGTTGGCGAGCCCAGGTCGGATGGCTCAGCCGATGGGCGTGCACTAGTCGTGACCAATTTGCTTACTTTTGTGCCATGTTCAATTGCCGCTTTGACCCCCTTGACTTTGTCAGACGGACCCCAAATCCTTATCGCCTTAGGTCCAGGTGGTCCCCTGGTCTCTGGCGCGAGCCCAGGTCAGATCGCACGGCCGAAGCCATTGCTCCATGCGACTCAAATTGGCAAAAACGGCAAAATGGGTCGACCTTGAGCTTGACCGATCGACCCGAAACTCTGCATGTTGCAGGTCCAGATGGACCCTTGGTCACTGCCGCGAGCCCAGGTCAGATCGCACAGGCTAAAGGCATGCGGTTCCCCCTTGAAAAGACCAAAACACACCCAAAGGCCTTCACTATTGGCAACTTGGGAAGCAGTTTTCTACCCCTTTGGCTTGACCCGTCAACCCGAAACTCATAGGGCCTCAAGTCCAGGGATTTGTCTTGGCACTGGCGCGAGCCGGGGTCAGATCGCTCAGCCGTAGCCGTTGCTGCACGGGTGCCAAGTTGGTGAAAAAACCCCAAAGTAGGCATTTTCAATGGGGTTTCTGGACCACTTGACCTTGACCGAGAGATTGGAACCTCTGAACGCGGCAAGGTGGGCGGGTCCCCTGGGCACGTTGGCGAGCCCAGGTCGGATGGCTCAGCCGATGGGCGTGCACTAGTCGTGACCAATTTGCTTACTTTTGTGCCGTGTTCAATCGCCGCTTTGACCCCCTTGACCTTGTCAGACGGACCCCAAATCCTTATCGCCTTAGGTCCAGGTGGTCCCCTGGTCTCTGGCGCGAGCCCAGGTCAGATCGCACGGCCGAAGCCATTTCTCCATGCGACTCAAATTGGCAAAAACGGCAAAATGGGTCGACCTTGAGCTTGACCAATCGACCCGAAACTCTGCATGTTGCAGGTCCAGATGGACCCTTGGTCACTGCCGCGAGCCCAGGTCAGAGCGCACAGGCTAAAGACATGCGGTTCCCCCTTGAAAAGACCAAAACACACCCAAAGGCCTTCACTATTGGCAACTTGGGAAGCAGTTTTCTACCCCTTTGGCTTGACCCGTCAACCCGAAACTCATAGGGCCTCAAGTCCAGGGATTTGTCTTGGCACTGGCGCAAGCCCGGGTCAGATCGCTCAGCCGTAGCCGTTGCTGCACGGGTGCCAAGTTGGTGAAAAAACCCAAAAGTAGGCATTTTCAATGGGGTTTCTGGACCACTTGACCTTGACCGAGAGATTGGAACCTCTGAACGCGGCAAGGTGGGCGGGTCCCCTGGGCACGTTGGCGAGCCCAGGTCGGATGGCTCAGCCGATGGGCGTGCGCTAGTCGTGACCAATTTGCTTACTTTTGTGCCGTGTTCAATCGCCGCTTTGACCCCCTTGACCTTGTCAGATGGACCCCAAATCCTTATCGCCTTAGGTCCAGGTGGTCCCCTGGTCTCTGGCGCGAGCCAAGGTCAGATCGCACGGCCGAAGCCATTGCTCCATGCGACTCAAATTGGCAAAAACGGCAAAATGGGTCGACCTTGAGCTTGACCGATCGACCCGAAACTCTGCATGTTGCAGGTCCAGATGGACCCTTGGTCACTGCCGCAAGCCCAGGTCAGATCGCACAGGCTAAAGGCATGCGGTTCCCCCTTGAAAAGACCAAAACACACCCAAAGGCCTTCACTATTGGCAACTTGGGAAGCAGTTTTCTACCCCTTTGGCTTGACCCGTCAACCCGAAACTCATAGGGCCTCAAGTCCAGGGATTTGTCTTGGCACTGGCGCGAGCCCGGGTCAAATCGCTCAGCCGTAGCCGTTGCTGCACGGGTGCCAAGTTGGTGAAAAAACCCAAAAGTAGGCATTTTCAATAGGGTTTCTGGACCACTTGACCTTGACCGAGAGATTGGAACCTCTGAACGCGGCAATTTGGGCGGGTCCCCTGGTCACGTTGGCGAGCCCAGGTCGGATGGCTCAGCCGATGGGCGTGCACTAGTCGTGACCAATTTGCTTACTTTTGTGCCGTGTTCAATCGCCGCTTTGACCCCCTTGACCTTGTCAGACGGACCCCAAATCCTTATCGCCTTAGGTCCAGGTGGTCCCCTGGTCTCTGGCGCGAGCCCAGGTCAGATCGCACGGCCGAAGCCATTGCTCCATGCGACTCAAATTGGCAAAAACGGCAAAATGGGTCGACCTTGAGCTTGACCGATCGACCCGAAACTCTGCATGTTGCAGGTCCAGATGGACCCTTGGTCACTGCCGCGAGCCCAGGTCAGAGCGCACAGGCTAAAGGCATGCGGTTCCCCCTTGAAAAGACCAAAACACACCCAAAGGCCTTCACTATTGGCACGTTCGGAAGCAGTTTCCTACCCCTTTGGCTTGACCCGTCAACCCGAAACTCATAGGGCCTCAAGTCCAGGGATTTGTCTTGGCACTGGCGCGAGCCCGGGTCAGATCGCTCAGCCGTAGCCGTTGCTGCACGGGTGCCAAGTTGGTGAAAAAACCCAAAAGTAGGCATTTTCAATGGGGTTTCTGGACCACTTGACCTTGACCGAGAGATTGGAACCTCTGAACGCAGCAAGGTGGGCGGGTCCCCTGGGCACGTTGGCGAGCCCAGGTCGGATGGCTCAGCCGATGGGCGTGCACTAGTCGTGACCAATTTGCTTACTTTTGTGCCGTGTTCAATCGCCGCTTTGACCCCCTTGACCTTGTCAGACGGACCCCAAATCCTTATCGCCTTAGGTCCAGGTGGTCCCCAGGTCTCTGGTGCAAGCCCAGGTCAGGTCGCACGGCCGAAGCCATTGCTCCATGCGACTCAAATTGGCAAAAACGGCAAAATGGGTCGACCTTGAGCTTGACCGATCGACCCGAAACTCTGCATGTTGCAGGTCCAGATGGACCCTTGGTCACTGCCGCAAGCCCAGGTCAGATCGCACAGGCTAAAGGCATGCGGTTCCCCCTTGAAAAGACCAAAACACACCCAAAGGCCTTCACTATTGGCAACTTGGGAAGCAGTTTTCTACCCCTTTGGCTTGACCCTTCAACCCGAAACTCATAGGGCCTCAAGTCCAGGGATTTGTCTTGGCACTGGCGCGAGCCCGGGTCAGATCGCTCAGCCGTAGCCGTTGCTGCACGGGTGCCAAGTTGGTGAAAAAACCCAAAAGTAGGCATTTTCAATGGGGTTTCTGGACCACTTGACCTTGACCGAGAGATTGGAACCTCTGAACGTGGCAAGGTGGGCGGGTCCAATGGGCACGTTGGCGAGCCCAGGTCGGATGGCTCAGCCGATGGGCGTGCACTAGTCGTGACCAATTTGCTTACTTTTGTGCCGTGTTCAATCGCCGCTTTGACCCCCTTGACCTTGTCAGACGGACCCCAAATCCTTATCGCCTAAGGTCCAGGTGGTCCCCTGGTCTCTGGCGCGAGCCCAGGTCAGATCGCACGGCCGAAGCCATTGCTCCATGCGACTCAAATTGGCAAAAACGGCAAAATGGGTCGACCTTGAGCTTGTCCGATCCACCCGAAACTCTGCATGTTGCAGGTCCAGATGGACCCTTGGTCACTACCGCGAGCCCAGGTCAGATCGCACAGGCTAAAGGCATGCGGTTCCCAATGAAAAGACCAAAACACACCCAAAGGCCTTCACTATTGGCAACTTGGGAAGCAGTTTTCTACCCCTTTGGCTTGACCCGTCAACCCGAAACTCATAGGGCCTCAAGTCCAGGGATTTGTCTTGGCACTGGCGCAAGCCCGGGTCAGATCGCTCAGCCGTAGCCGTTGCTGCACGGGTGCCAAGTTGGTGAAAAAACCCAAAAGTAGGCATTTTCAATGGGGTTTCTGGACCACTTGACCTTGACCGAGAGATTGGAACCTCTGAACGCGGCAAGGTGGGCGGGTCCCCTGGGCACGTTGGCGAGCCCAGGTCGGATGGCTCAGCCGATGGGCGTGCGCTAGTCGTGACCAATTTGCTTACTTTTGTGCCGTGTTCAATCGCCGCTTTGACCCCCTTGACCTTGTCAGATGGACCCCAAATCCTTATCGCCTTAGGTCCAGGTGGTCCCCTGGTCTCTGGCGCGAGCCAAGGTCAGATCGCACGGCCGAAGCCATTGCTCCATGCGACTCAAATTGGCAAAAACGGCAAAATGGGTCGACCTTGAGCTTGACCGATCGACCCGAAACTCTGCATGTTGCAGGTCCAGATGGACCCTTGGTCACTGCCGCAAGCCCAGGTCAGATCGCACAGGCTAAAGGCATGCGGTTCCCCCTTGAAAAGACCAAAACACACCCAAAGGCCTTCACTATTGGCAACTTGGGAAGCAGTTTTCTACCCCTTTGGCTTGACCCGTCAACCCGAAACTCATAGGGCCTCAAGTCCAGGGATTTGTCTTGGCACTGGCGCGAGCCCGGGTCAAATCGCTCAGCCGTAGCCGTTGCTGCACGGGTGCCAAGTTGGTGAAAAAACCCAAAAGTAGGCATTTTCAATGGGGTTTCTGGACCACTTGACTTTGACCGAGAGATTGGAACCTCTGAACGCTGCAAGGTGGGCGGGTCCCCTGGGCACGTTGGCGAGCCCAGGTCGGATGGCTCAGCCGATGGGCGTGCACTAGTCGTGACCAATTTGCTTACTTTTGTGCCATGTTCAATTGCCGCTTTGACCCCCTTGACCTTGTCAGACGGACCCCAAATCCTTATCGCCTTAGGTCCAGGTGGTCCCCTGGTCTCTGGCGCGAGCCCAGGTCAGATCGCACGGCCGAAGCCATTGCTCCATGCGACTCAAATTGGCAAAAACGGCAAAATGGGTCGACCTTGAGCTTGACCGATCGACCCGAAACTCTGCATGTTGCAGGTCCAGATGGACCCTTGGTCACTGCCGCGAGCCCAGGTCAGATCGCACAGGCTAAAGGCATGCGGTTCCCCCTTGAAAAGACCAAAACACACCCAAAGGCCTTCACTATTGGCAACTTGGGAAGCAGTTTTCTACCCCTTTGGCTTGACCCGTCAACCCGAAACTCATAGGGCCTCAAGTCCAGGGATTTGTCTTGGCACTGGCGCGAGCCCGGGTCAGATCGCTCAGCCGTAGCCGTTGCTGCACGGGTGCCAAGTTGGTGAAAAAACCCCAAAGTAGGCATTTTCAATGGGGTTTCTGGACCACTTGACCTTGACCGAGAGATTGGAACCTCTGAACGCGGCAAGGTGGGCGGGTCCCCTGGGCACGTTGGCGAGCCCAGGTCGGATGGCTCAGCCGATGGGCGTGCACTAGTCGTGACCAATTTGCTTACTTTTGTGCCGTGTTCAATCGCCGCTTTGACCCCCTTGACCTTGTCAGACGGACCCCAAATCCTTATCGCCTTAGGTCCAGGTGGTCCCCTGGTCTCTGGCGCGAGCCCAGGTCAGATCGCACGGCCGAAGCCATTGCTCCATGCGACTCAAATTGGCAAAAACGGCAAAATGGGTCGACCTTGAGCTTGACCGATCGACCCGAAACTCTGCATGTTGCAGGTCCAGATGGACCCTTGGTCACTGCCGCGAGCCCAGGACAGATCGCACAGGCTAAAGGCATGCGGTTCCCCCTTGAAAAGACCAAAACACACCCAAAGGCCTTCACTATTGGCACGTTGGGAAGCAGTTTTCTACCCCTTTGGCTTGACCCATCAACCCGAAACTCATAGGGCCTCAAGTCCAGGGATTTGTCTTGGCACTGGCGTGAGCCCGGGTCAGATCGCTCAGCCGTAGCCGTTGCTGCACGGGTGCCAAGTTGGTGAAAAAACCCAAAAGTAGGCATTTTCAATGGGGTTTCTGGACCACTTGACCTTGACCGAGAGATTGGAACCTCTGAACGCGGCAAGGTGGGCGGGTCCCCTGGGCACGTTGGCAAGCCCAGGTCGGATGGCTCAGCCGATGGGCGTGCACTAGTCGTGACCAATTTGCTTCCTTTTGTGCCGTGTTCAATCGCCACTTTGACCCCCTTGACCTTGTCAGATGGACCCCAAATCCTTATCGCCTTAGGTCCAGGTGGTCACCTGGTCTCTGGCGCGAGCCCAGGTCAGATCGCACGGCCGAAGCCATTGCTCCATGCGACTCAAATTGGCAAAAACGGCAAAATGGGTCGACCTTGAGCTTGACCGATCGACCCGAAACTCTGCATGTTGCAGGTCCAGATGGACCCTTGGTCACTGCCGCGAGCCCAGGTCAGATCGCACAGGCTAAAGGCATGAGGTTCCCCCTTGAAAAGACCAAAACACACCCAAAGGCCTTCACTATTGGCAACTTGGGAAGCAGTTTTCTACCCCTTTGGCTTGACCCGTCAACCCGAAACTCATAGGGCCTCAAGTCCAGGGATTTGTCTTGGCACTGGCGCGAGACCGGGTCAGATTGCTCAGCCGTAGCTGTTGCTGCACGGGTGCCAAGTTGGTGAAAAAACCCAAAAGTAGGCATTTTCAATGGGGTTTCTGGACCACTTGACCTTGACCGAGAGATTGGAACCTCTGAACGTGGCAAGGTGGGCGGGTCCCCTGGGCACGTTGGCGAGCCCAGGTCGGATGGCTCAGCCGATGAGCGTGCACTAGTCGTGACCAATTTGCTTACTTTTGTGCCGTGTTCAATCGCCGCTTTGACCCCCTTGACCTTGTCAGCGGACCCCAAATCCTTATCGCCTAAGGTCCAGGTGGTCCCCTGGTCTCTGGCGCGAGCCCAGGTCAGATCGCACGGCCGAAGCCATTGCTCCATGCGACTCAAATTGGCAAAAACGGCAAAATGGGTCGACCTTGAGCTTGTCCGATCCACCCGAAACTCTGCATGTTGCAGGTCCAGATGGACCCTTGGTCACTGCCGCGAGCCCAGGTCAGATCGCACAGGCTAAAGGCATGCGGTTCCCCCTTGAAAAGACCAAAACACACCCAAAGGCCTTCACTATTGGCAACTTGGGAAGCAGTTTTCTACCCCTTTGGCTTGACTCGTCAACCCGAAACTCATAGGGCCTCAAGTCCAGGGATTTGTCTTGGCACTGGCGCGAGCCCGGGTCAGATCGCTCAGCCGTAGCCGTTGCTGCACAGGTGCCAAGTTGGTGAAAAAACCCAAAAGTAGGCATTTTCAATGGGGTTTCTAGACCACTTGACCTTGACCGAGAGATTGGAACCTCTGAACGCGGCAAGGTGGGCGGGTCCCCTGGGCACGTTGGCGAGCCCAGGTCGGATGGCTCAGCCGATGGGCGTGCACTAGTCGTGACCAATTTGCTTACTTTTGTGCCGTGTTCAATCGCCGCTTTGACCCCCTTGACCTTGTCAGACGGACCCCAAATCCTTATCGCCTTAGGTCCAGGTGGTCCCCTGGTCTCTGGCGCGAGCCCAGGTCAGATCGCACGGCCGAAGCCATTGCTCCATGCGACTCAAATTGGCAAAAACGGCAAAATGGGTCGACCTTGAGCTTGACCGATCGACCTGAAACTCTGCATGTTGCAGGTCCAGATGGACCCTTGGTCACTGCCGCGAGCCCAGGTCAGATCGCACAGGCTAAAGGCATGCGGTTCCCCCTTGAAAAGACCAAAACACACCAAAAGGCCTTCACTATTGGCAACTTGGGAAGCAGTTTTCTACCCCTTTGGCTTGACCCGTCAACCTGAAACTCATAGGGCCTCAAGTCCAGGGATTTGTCTTGGCACTGGCGCGAGCCCGGGTCAGATCGCTCAGCCGTAGCCGTTGCTGCACGGGTGCAAAGTTGGTGAAAAAACCCAAAAGTAGGCATTTTCAATGGGGTTTCTGGACCACTTGACCTTGACCGAGAGATTGGAACCTCTGAACGCGGCAAGGTGGGCGGGTCCCCTGGGCACGTTGGCGAGCCCATGTCGGATGGCTCAGCCGATGGGCGTGCACTAGTCGTGACCAATTTGCTTACTTTTGTGCCGTGTTCAATCGCCGCTTTGACCCCCTTGACCTTGTCAGACGGACCCCAAATCCTTATCGCCTTAGGTCCAGGTGGTCCCCTGGTCTCTGGCGCGAGCCCAGGTCAGATCGCACGGCCGAAGCCATTGCTCCATGCGACTCAAATTGGCAAAAACGGCAAAATGGGTCGACCTTGAGCTTGACCGATCGACCCTAAACTCTGCATGTTGCAGGTCCAGATGGACCCTTGGTCACTGCCGCGAGCCCAGGTCAGATCGCACAGGCTAAAGGCATGCGGTTCCCCCTTGAAAAGACCAAAACACACCCAAAGGCCTTCATTATTGGCAACTTGGGAAGCAGTTTTCTACCCCTTTGGCTTGACCTGTCAACCCGAAACTCATAGGGCCTCAAGTCCAGAGATTTTTCTTGGCACTGGCGCGAGCCCGGGTCAGATCGCTCAGCCGTAGCCATTGCTGCACGGGTGCCAAGTTGGTGAAAAAACCTAAAAGTAGGCATTTTCAATGGGGTTTCAGGACCACTTGACCTTGACCGAGAGATTGGAACCTCTGAACGCCGCAAGGTGGGCGGGTCCCCTGGGCACGTTGGCGAGCCCAGGTCGGATGGCTCAGCCGATGGGCGTGCACTAGTCGTGACCAATTTGCTTACTTTTGTGCCGTGTTCAATCGCTGCTTTGACCCCCTTGACCTTGTCAGACGGACTCCAAATCCTTATCGCCTTAGGTCCAGGTGGTCCCCTGGTCTCTAGCGCGAGCCCAGGTCAGATCGCACGGCCGAAGCCATTGCTCCATGCGACTCAAATTGGCAAAAACGGCAAAATGGGTCGACCTTGAGCTTGACCGATCGACCCGAAACTCTGCATGTTGCAGGTCCAGATGGACCCTTGGTCACTGCCGCGAGCCCAGGTCAGATCGCACAGGCTAAAGGCATGCGGTTCCCCCTTGAAAAGACCAAAACACACCCAAAGGCCTTCACTATTGGCAACTTGGGAAGCAGTTTTCTACCCCTTTGGCTTGACCCGTCAACCCGAAACTCATAGGGCCTCAAGTCCAGGGATTTGTCTTGGCACTGGCGCAAGTCCGAGTCAGATCGCTCAGCTGTAGCCGTTGCTGCATGGGTGCCAAGTTGGTGAAAAAACCCAAAAGTAGGCATTTTCAATGGGGTTTCTGGACCACTTGACCTTGACCGAGAGATTGGAACTTCTGAACGCGGCAAGGTGGGCGGGTCCCCTGGGCACGTTGGCGAGCCCAGGTCGGAGGGCTCAGCCGATGGGCATGCACTAGTCGTGACCAATTTGCTTACTTTTGTGCCGTGTTCAATCGCCGCTTTGACCCCCTTGACCTTGTCAGACGGACCCCAAATCCTTATCGCCTTAGGTCCAGGTGGTCCCCTGGTCTCTGGCGCAAGCCCAGGTCAGATCGCACGGCTGAAGCTATTGCTCCATGCGACTCAAATTGGCAAAAACGGCAAAATGGGTCGACCTTGAGCTTGACTGATCGACCCGAAACTCTGCATGTTGCAGGTCCAGATGGACCCTTGGTCACTGCCGCGAGCCCAGGTCAGATCGCACAGGCTAAAGGCATGCGGTTCCCCCTTGAAAAGACCAAAACACACCAAAAGGCCTTCACTATTGGCAACTTGGGAAGCAGTTTTCTACCCCTTTGGCTTGACCCGTCAACCCGAAACTCATAGGGCCTCAAGTCCAGGGATTTGTCTTGGCACTGGCGCGAGCCCGGGTCAGATCGCTCAGCCGTAGCCGTTGCTGCACGGGTGCCAAGTTGGTGAAAACACCCAAAAGTAGGCATTTTCAATGGGGTTTCTGGACCACTTGACCTTGACCGAGAGATTGGAACCTCTGAACGCGGCAAGGTGGGCGGGTCCCCTGGGCACGTTGGCAAGCCCAGGTCGGATGGCTCAGCCGATGGGCGTGCACTAGTCGTGACCAATTTGCTTACTTTTGTGCCGTGTTCAATCGCCGCTTTGACCCCCTTGACCTTGTCAGACGGACCCCAAATCCTTATCGCCTTAGGTCCAGGTGGTCCCCTGGTCTCTGGCGCGAGCCCAGGTCAGATCGCACTGCCGAAGCCATTGCTCCATGCGACTCAAATTGGCAAAAACGGCAAAATGGGTCGACCTTGAGCTTGACCGATCGACCCGAAACTCTGCATGTTGCAGGTCCAGATGGACCCTTGGTCACTGCTGCGAGCCCAGGTCAGATCGCACAGGCTAAAGGCATGCGGTTCCCCCTTGAAAAGACCAAAACACACCCAAAGGCCTTCACTATTGGCAACTTGGGAAGCAGTTTTCTACCCCTTTGGCTTGACCAGTCAACCCGAAACTCATAGGGCCTCAAGTCCAGGGATTTGTCTTGGCACTGGCGCGAGCCCGGGTCAGATCGCTCAGCCGTAGCCGTTGCTGCACGGGTGCCAAGTTGGTGAAAAAACCCAAAAGTAGGCATTTTCAATGGGGTTTCTGGACAGCTTGACCTTGACCGAGAGATTGGAACCTCTGAACGCGGCAAGGTGGGCGGGTCCCCTGGGCACGTTGGCGAGCCCAGGTCGGATGGCTCAGCCGATGGGCGTGCACTAGTCGTGACCAATTTGCTTACTTTTGTGCGGTGTTCAATCGCCGCTTTGACCCCCTTGACCTTGTCAGACGGACCCCAAATCCTTATCGCCTTAGGTCCAGGTGGTCCCCTGGTCTCTGGCGCGAGCCCAGGTCAGATCGTATGGCCGAAGCCATTGCTCCATGCGACTCAAATTGGCAAAAACGGCAAAATGGGTCGACCTTGAGCTTGACCGATCGACCCGAAACTCTGCATGTTGCAGGTCCAGATGGACCCTTGGTCACTGCCGCGAGCCCAGGTCAGATCGCACAGGCTAAAGGCATGCGGTTCCCCCTTGAAAAGACCAAAACACACCCAAAGGCCTTCACTATTGGCAACTTGGGAAGCAGTTTTCTACCCCTTTGGCTTGACCCGTCAACCCGAAACTCATAGAGCCTCAAGTCCAGGGATTTGTCTTGGCACTGGCGCGAGCCCGGGTCAGATCGCTCAGCCATAGCCGTTGCTGCACGGGTGCCAAGTTGGTGAAAAAACCCAAAAGTAGGCATTTTCAATGGGGTTTCTGGACCACTTGACCTTGACCGAGAGATTGGAACCTCTGAACGCGGCAAGGTGGGCGGGTCCCCTGGGCACGTTGGCGAGCCCAGGTCGGATGGCTCAGCCGATGGGCGTGCACTAGTCGTGACCAATTTGCTTACTTTTGTGCCGTGTTCAATCCCCGCTTTGACCCCCTTGACCTTGTCAGACGGACCCCAAATCCTTATCGCCTTAGGTCCAGGTGGTCCCCTGGTCTCTGGCGCGAGCCCAGGTCAGATCGCACGGCCGAAGCCATTGCTCCATGCGACTCAAATTGGCAAAAACGGCAAAATGGGTCGACCTTGAGCTTGACCGATCGACCCGAAACTCTGCATGTTGCAGGTCCAGATGGACCCTTGGTCACTGCCGCGAGCCCAGGTCAGATCGCACAGGCTAAAGGCATGCGGTTCCCCCTTGAAAAGACCAAAACACACCCAAAGGCCTTCACTATTGGCAACTTGGGAAGCAGTTTTCTACCCCTTTGGCTTGACTCGTCAACCCGAAACTCATAGGGCCTCAAGTCCAGGGATTTTTCTTGGCACTGGCGCGAGCCCGGGTCAGATCGCTCAGCCGTAGCCGTTGCTGCACGGGTGCCAAGTTGGTGAAAAAACCCAAAAGTAGGCATTTTCAATGGGGTTTCTGGACCACTTGACCTTGACCAAGAGATTGGAACCTCTGAACGCGGCAAGGTGGGCGGGTCCCCTGGGCACGTTGGCGAGCCCAGGTCGGATGGCTCAGCCGATGGGCGTGCACTAGTCGTGACCAATTTGCTTACTTTTGTGCCGTGTTCAATCGCCGCTTTGACCCCCTTGACCTTGTCAGACGGACCCCAAATCCTTATCGCCTTAGGTCCAGGTGGTCCCCTGGTCTCTGGCGCGAGCCCAGGTCAGATCGCACGGCCGAAGCCATTGCTCCATGCGACTCAAATTGGCAAAAACGGCAAAATGGGTCGACCTTGAGCTTGACCGATCGACCTGAAACTCTGCATGTTGCAGGTCCAGATGGACCCTTGGTCACTGCCGCGAGCCCAGGTCAGATCGCACAGGCTAAAGGCATGCGGTTCCCCCTTGAAAAGACCAAAACACACCCAAAGGCCTTCACTATTGGCACGTTGGGAAGCAGTTTTCTACCCCTTTGGCTTGACCCGTCAACCCGAAACTCATAGGGCCTCAAGTCCACGGATTTGTCTTGGCAATGGCGCGAGCCCGGGTCAGATCGCTCAGCCGTAGCCGTTGCTGCACGGGTGCCAAGTTGGTGAAAAAACCCAAAAGTAGGCATTTTCAATGGGGTTTCCGGACCACTAGACCTTGACCGAGAGATTGGAACCTCTGAACGCGGCAAGGTGGGCGGGTCCCCTGGGCACGTTGGCGAGCCCAGGTCGGATGGCTCAGCCGATGGGCGTGCACTAGTCGTGACCAATTTGCTTACTTTTGTGCCGTGTTCAATCGCCGCTTTGACCCCCTTGACCTTGTCAGACGGACCCCAAATCCTTATCGCCTTAGGTCCAGGTGGTCCCCTGGTCTCTGGCGCGAGCCCAGGTCAGATCGCATGGCCGAAGCCATTGCTAAATGCGACTCAAATTGGCAAAAACGGCAAAATGGGTCGACCTTGAGCTTGACCGATCGACCCGAAACTCTGCATGTTGCAGGTCCAGATGGACCCTTGGTCACTGCCGCGAGCCCAGGTCAGATCGCACAGGATAAAGGCATGCGGTTCCCCCTTGAAAAGACCAAAACACACCCAAAGGCCTTCACTATTGGCAACTTGGGAAGCAGTTTTCTACCCCTTTGGCTTGACCCGTCAACCCGAAACTCATAGGGCCTCAAGTCCAGGGATTTGTCTTGGCACTGGCGCGAGCCCGGGTCAGATCGCTCAGCCGTAGCCGTTGCTGCACGGGTGCCAAGGTGGTGAAAAAACCCAAAAGTAGGCATTTTCAATGGGGTTTCTGGACCACTTGACCTTGACCGAGAGATTGGAATCTCTGAATGCAGCAAGGTGGGCGGGTCCCCTGGGCACGTTGGCGAGCCCAGGTGGGATGGCTCAGCCGATGGGCGTGCACTAGTCGTGACCAATTTGCTTACTTTTGTGCCGTGTTCAATCGCCGCTTTGACCCCCTTGACCTTGTCAGACGGACCCCAAATCCTTATCGCCTTAGGTCCAGGTGGTCCCCTGGTCTCTGGCGCGAGCCCAGGTCAGATCGCACGGCCGAAGCCATTGCTCCATGCAACTCAAATTGGCAAAAACCGCAAAATGGGTCGACCTTGAGCTTGACCGATCGACCCGAAACTCTGCATGTTGCAGGTCCAGATGGACCCTTGGTCACTGCCGCGAGCCCAGGTCAGATCACACAGGCTAAAGGCATGCGGTTCCCCCTTGAAAAAACCAAAACACACCCAAAGGCCTTCACTATTGGCACGTTGGGAAGCAGTTTTCTACCCCTTTGGCTTGACCTGTCAACCCGAAACTCATAGGGCCTCAAGTCCAGGGATTTGTCTTGGCACTGGCGCGAGCCCGGGTCAGATCGCTCAGCCGTAGCCGTTGCTGCACGGGTGCCAAGTTGGTGAAAAAACCCAAAAGTAGGCATTTTCAATGGGGTTTCTGGACCACTTGACCTTGACCGAGAGATTGGAACCTCTGAACGCGGCAAGGTGGGCGGGTCCCCTGGGCACGTTGGCGAGCCCAGGTCGGATGGCTCAGCCGATGGGCGTGCACTAGTTGTGACCAATTTGCTTACTTTTGTGCCGTGTTCAATCGCCGCTTTGACCCCCTTGACCTTGTCAGACGGACCCCAAATCCTTATCGCCTTAGGTCCAGGTGGTCCCCTGGTCTCTGGCGCGAGCCCAGGTCAGATCGCACGGCCGAAGCCATTGCTCCATGCGACTCAAATTGGCAAAAACGGCAAAATGGGTCGACCTTGAGCTTGACCGATCGACCCGAAACTCTGCATGTTGCAGGTCCAGATGCACCCTTGGTCACTGCCGCGAGCCCAGGTCAGATCGCACAGGCTAAAGGCATGCGGTTCCCCCTTGGAAAGACCAAAACACTCCCAAAGGCCTTCACTATTGGCAACTTGGGAAGCAGTTTTCTACCCCTTTGGCTTGACCCGTCAACCCGAAACTCATAGGGCCTCAAGTCCAGGGATTTGTCTTGGCACTCGCGCGAGCCCGGGTCAGATCGCTCAGCCGTAGCCGTTGCTGCACGGGTGCCAAGTTGGTGAAAAAACCCAAAAGTAGGCATTTTCAATGGGGTTTCTGGACCACTTGACCTTGACCGAGAGATTGGAACCTCTGAACGCGGCAAGGTGGGCGGGTCCCCTGGGCACGTTGGCGAGCCCAGGTCGGATGGCTCAGCCGATGGGCGTGCACTAGTCGTGACCAATTTGCTTACTTTTGTGCCGTGTTCAATCGCCGCTTTGACCCCCTTGACCTTGTCAGACGGACCCCAAATCCTTATTGCCTTAGGTCCAGGTGGTCCCTTGGTCTCTGGCGCGAGCCCAGGTCAGTTCGCACGGCTGAAGCCATTGCTCCATGCGACTCAAATTGGCAAAAACGGCAAAATGGGTCGACCTTGAGCTTGACCGATCGACCCGAAACTCTGCATGTTGCAGGTCCAGATGGACCCTTGGTCACTGCCGCGAGCCCAGGTCAGATCGCACAGGCTAAAGGCATGCGGTTTCCCCTTGAAAAGACCAAAACACACCCAAAGGCCTTCACTATTGGCAACTTGGGAAGCAGTTTTCTACCCCTTTGGCTTGACCCGTCAACCCGAAACTCATAGGGCCTCAAGTCCAGGGATTTGTCTTGGCACTGGCGCGAGCCCGGGTCAGATCGCTCAGCCGTAGCCGTTGCTGCACGGGTGCCAAATTGGTGAAAAATCCCAAAAGTAGGCATTTTCAATGGGGTTTCTGGACCACTTGACCTTGACCGAGAGATTGGAACCTCTGAACGCGGCAAGGTGGGCGGGTCCCCTGGGCACGTTGGCGAGCCCAGGTCGGATGGCTCAGCCGATGGGCGTGCACTAGTCGTGACCAATTTGCTTACTTTTGTGCCGTGTTCAATCGCCGCTTTGACCCCCTTGACCTTGTCAGACGGACCCCAAATCCTTATCGCCTTAGGTCCAGGTGGTCCCCTGGTCTCTGGCGCGAGCCCAGGTCAGATCGCACGGCCGAAGCCATTGCTCCATGCGACTCAAATTGGCAAAAACGGCAAAATGGGTCGACCTTGAGCTTAACCAATCGACCCGAAACTCTGCATGTTGCAGGTCCAGATGGACCCTTGGTCACTGCCGCGAGCCCAGGTCAGAGCGCACAGGCTAAAGACATGCGGTTCCCCCTTGAAAAGACCAAAACAAACCCAAAGGCCTTCACTATTGGCAACTTGGGAAGCAGTTTTCTACCCCTTTGGCTTGACCCGTCAACCTGAAACTCATAGGGCCTCAAGTCCAGGGATTTGTCTTGGCACTGGCGCAAGCCCGGGTCAGATCGCTCAGCTGTAGCCGTTGCTGCACGGGTGCCAAGTTGGTGAAAAAACCCATAAGTAGGCATTTTCAATGGGGTTTCTGGACCACTTGACCTTGACCGAGAGATTGGAACCTCTGAACGCGGCAAGGTGGGCAAACCAAAACAAACCCAAAGGCCTTCACTATTGGCAACTTGGGAAGCAGTTTTCTACCCCTTTGGCTTGACCCGTCAACCTGAAACTCATAGGGCCTCAAGTCCAGGGATTTGTCTTGGCACTGGCGCAAGCCCGGGTCAGATCGCTCAGCTGTAGCCGTTGCTGCACGGGTGCCAAGTTGGTGAAAAAACCCATAAGTAGGCATTTTCAATGGGGTTTCTGGACCACTTGACCTTGACCGAGAGATTGGAACCTCTGAACGCGGCAAGGTGGGCGGGTCCCCTGGGCACGTTGGCGAGCCCAGGTCGGATGGCTCAGCCGATGGGCGTGCGCTAGTCGTGACCAATTTGCTTACTTTTGTGCCGTGTTCAATCGCCGCTTTGACCCCCTTGACCTTGTCAGATGGACCCCAAATCCTTATCGCCTTAGGTCCAGGTGGTCCCCTGGTCTCTGGCGCGAGCCCAGGTCAGATCGCACGGCCGAAGCCATTGCTCCATGCGACTCAAATTGGCAAAAACGGCAAAATGGGTCGACCTTGAGCTTGACCGATCGACCCGAAACTCTGCATGTTGCAGGTCCAGATGGACCCTTGGTCACTGCCGCGAGCCCAGGTCAGAGCGCACAGGCTAAAGGCATGCGGTTCCCCCTTGAAAAGACCAAAACACACCCAAAGGCCTTCACTATTGGCAACTTGGGAAGCAGTTTTCTACCCCTTTGGCTTGACCCGTCAACCCGAAACTCATAGGGCCTCAAGTCCAGGGATTTGTCTTGGCACTGGCGCGAGCCCGGGTCAGATCGCTCAGCCGTAGCCGTTGCTGCATGGGTGCCAAGTTGGTGAAAAAACCCAAAAGTAGGCATTTTCAATGGGGTTTCTGGACCACTTGACCTTGACCGAGAGATTGGAACCTCTGAACGCAGCAAGGTGGGCGGGTCCCCTGGGCACGTTGGCGAGCCCAGGTCGGATGGCTCAGCCAATGGGCGTGCACTAGTCGTGACCAATTTGCTTACTTTTGTGCCGTGTTCAATCGCCGCTTTGACCCCCTTGACCTTGTCAGACGGACCCCAAATCCTTATCGCCTTAGGTCCAGGTGGTCCCCAGGTCTCTGGTGCAAGCCCAGGTCAGGTCGCACGGCCGAAGCCATTGCTCCATGCGACTCAAATTGGCAAAAACGGCAAAATGGGTCGACCTTGAGCTTGACCGATCGACCCGAAACTCTGCATGTTGCAGGTCCAGATGGACCCTTGGTCACTGCCGCGAGCCCAGGTCAGATCGCACAGGCTAAAGGCATGCGGTTCCCCCTTGAAAAGACCAAAACACACCCAAAGGCCTTCACTATTGGCAACTTGGGAAGCAGTTTTCTACCCCTTTGGCTTGACCCGTCAACCCGAAACTCGTAGGGCCTCAAGTCCAGGGATTTGTCTTGGCACTGGCGTTAGCCCGAGTCAGATCGCTCAGCCGTAGCTGTTGCTGCACGGGTGCCAAGTTGGTGAAAAAACCCAAAAGTAGGCATTTTCAATGGGGTTTCTGGACCACTTGACCTTGACCGAGAGATTGGAACCTCTGAACGCGGCAAGGTGGGCGGGTCCCCTGGGCACGTTGGCGAGCCCAGGTCGGATGGCTCAGCCGATGGGCATGCACTAGTCGTGACCAATTTGCTTACTTTTGTGCCGTGTTCAATCGCCACTTTGACCCCCTTGACCTTGTCAGATGGACCCCAAATCCTTATCGCCTTAGGTCCAGGTGGTCACCTGGTCTCTGGCGCGAGCCCAGGTCAGATCGCACGGCCGAAGCCATTGCTCCATGCGACTCAAATTGGCAAAAACGGCAAAATGGGTCGACCTTGAGCTTGACCGATCCACCCGAAACTCTGCATGTTGCAGGTCCAGATGGACCCTTGGTCACTGCCGCGAGCCCAGGTCAGATCGCACAGGCTAAAGGCATGCGGTTCCCCCTTGAAAAGACCAAAACACACCCAAAGGCCTTCACTATTGGCAACTTGGGAAGCAGTTTTCTACCCCTTTGGCTTGACTCGTCAACCCGAAACTCATAGGGCCTCAAGTCCAGGGATTTGTCTTGGCACTGGCGCAAGCCCGGGTCAGATCGCTCAGCCGTAGCCGTTGCTGCACAGGTGCCAAGTTGGTGAAAAAACCCAAAAGTAGGCATTTTCAATGGGGTTTCTGGACCACTTGACCTTGACCGAGAGATTGGAACCTCTGAACGTGGCAAGGTGGGCGGGTCCCCTGGGCACGTTGGCGAGCCCAGGTCGGATGGCTCAGCCGATGGGCGTGCACTAGTCGTGACCAATTTGCTTACTTTTGTGCCGTGTTCAATCGCCGCTTTGACCCCCTTGACCTTGTCAGACGGACCCCAAATCCTTATCGCCTTAGGTCCAGGTGGTCCCCTGGTCTCTGGCGCGAGCCCAGGTCAGATCGCACGGCCGAAGCCATTGCTCCATGCGACTCAAATTGGCAAAAACGGCAAAATGGGTCGACCTGGAGCTTGACCGATCGACCCGAAACTCTGCATGTTGCAGGTCCAGATGGACCCTTGGTCACTGCCGCGAGCCCAGGTCAGATCGCACAGGCTAAAGGCATGCGGTTCCCCCTTGAAAAGACCAAAACACACCCAAAGGCCTTCACTATTGGCAACTTGGGAAGCAGTTTTCTACCCCTTTGGCTTGACCCGTCAACCCGAAACTCATAGGGCCTCAAGTCCAGGGATTTGTCTTGGCACTGGCGCGAGCCCGGGTCAGATCGCTCAGCCGTAGCCGTTGCTGCACGGGTGCCAAGTTGGTGAAAAAACCCAAAAGTAGGCATTTTCAATGGGGTTTCTGGACCACTTGACCTTGACCGAGAGATTGGAACCTCTGAACGCTGCAAGGTGGGCGGGTCCCCTGGTCACGTTGGCGAGCCCAGGTCGGATGGCTCAGCCGATGGGCGTGCACTAGTCGTGACCAATTTGCTTACTTTTGTGCCATGTTCAATTGCCGCTTTGACCCCCTTGACCTTGTCAGACGGACCCCAAATCCTTATCGCCTTAGGTCCAGGTGGTCCCCTGGTCTCTGGCGCGAGCCCAGGTCAGATCGCACGGCCGAAGCCATTGCTCAATGCGACTCAAATTGGCAAAAACGGCAAAATGGGTCGACCTTGAGCTTGACCGATCGACCCGAAACTCTGCATGTTGCAGGTCCAGATGGACCCTTGGTCACTGCCGCGAGCCCAGGTCAGATCGCACAGGCTAAAGGCATGCGGTTCCCCCTTGAAAAGACCAAAACACACCCAAAGGCCTTCACTATTGGCAACTTGGGAAGCAGTTTTCTACCCCTTTGGCTTGACCCGTCAACCCGAAACTCATAGGGCCTCAAGTCCAGGGATTTGTCTTGGCACTGGCGCGAGCCCGGGTCAGATCGCTCAGCCGTAGCCGTTGCTGCACGGGTGCCAAGTTGGTGAAAAAACCCCAAAGTAGGCATTTTCAATGGGGTTTCTGGACCACTTGACCTTGACCGAGAGATTGGAACCTCTGAACGCGGCAAGGTGGGCGGGTCCCCTGGGCACGTTGGCGAGCCCAGGTCGGATGGCTCAGCCGATGGGCGTGCACTAGTCGTGACCAATTTGCTTACTTTTGTGCCGTGTTCAATCGCCGCTTTGACCCCCTTGACCTTGTCAGACGGACCCCAAATCCTTATCGCCTTAGGTCCAGGTGGTCCCCTGGTCTCTGGCGCGAGCCCAGGTCAGATCGCACGGCCAAAGCCATTGCTCCATGCGACTCAAATTGGCAAAAACGGCAAAATGGGTCGACCTTGAGCCTGACCGATCGACCCGAAACTCTGCATGTTGCAGGTCCAGATGGACCCTTGGTCACTGCCGCGAGCCCAGGTCAGATCGCACAGGCTAAAGGCATGCGGTTCATCCTTGAAAAGACCAAAACACACCCAAATGCCTTCATTATTGGCAACTTGGGAAGCAGTTTTCTACCCCTTTGGCTTGACCTGTCAACCCGAAACTCATAGGGCCTCAAGTCCAGAGATTTTTCTTGGCACTGGCGCGAGCCCGGGTCAGATCGCTCAGCCGTAGCCATTGCTGCACGGGTGCCAAGTTGGTGAAAAAACCTAAAAGTAGGCATTTTCAATGGGGTTTCAGGACCACTTGACCTTGACCGAGAGATTGGAACCTCTGAACGCCGCAAGGTGGGCGGGTCCCCTGGGCATGTTGGCGAGCCCAGGTCGGATGGCTCAGCCGATGGGCGTGCACTAGTCGTGACCAATTTGCTTACTTTTGTGCCGTGTTCAATCGCTGCTTTGACCCCCTTAACCTTGTCAGACGGACCCCAAATCCTTATCGCCTTAGGTCCAGGTGGTCCCCTGGTCTCTAGCGCGAGCCCAGGTCAGATCGCACGGCCGAAGCCATTGCTCCATGCGACTCAAATTGGCAAAAACGGCAAAATGGGTCGACCTTGAGCTTGACCGATCGACCCGAAACTCTGCATGTTGCAGGTCCAGATGGACCCTTGGTCACTGCCGCGAGCCCAGGTCAGATCGCACAGGCTAAAGGCATGAGGTTCCCCCTTGAAAAGACAAAAACACATCCAAAGGCCTTCACTATTGGCAACTTGGGAAGCAGTTTTCTACCCCTTTGGCTTGACCCGTCAACCCGAAACTCATAGGGCCTCAAGTCCAGGGATTTGTCTTGGCACTGGCGCGAGCCCGAGTCAGATCGCTCAGCTGTAGCCGTTGCTGCATGGGTGCCAAGTTGGTGAAAAAACCCAAAAGTAGGCATTTTCAATGGGGTTTCTGGACCACTTGACCTTGACTGAGAGATTGGAACTTCTGAACGCGGCAAGGTGGGCGGGTCCCCTGGGCACGTTGGCGAGCCCAGGTCGGAGGGCTCAGCCGATGGGCATGCACTAGTCGTGACCAATTTGCTTACTTTTGTGCCGTGTTCAATCGCCGCTTTGACCCCCTTGACCTTGTCAGACGGACCCCAAATCCTTATCGCCTTAGGTCCAGGTGGTCCCCTGGTCTCTGGCGCGAGCCCAGGTCAGATCGCACGGCCGAAGCCATTGCTCCATGCGACTCAAATTGGCAAAAACGGCAAAATGGGTCGACCTTGAGCTTGACCGATCGACCCGAAACTCTGCATGTTGCAGGTCCAGATGGACCCTTGGTCACTGCCGCGAGCCCAGGTCAGATCGCACAGGCTAAAGGCATGAGGTTCCCCCTTGAAAAGACCAAAACACACCCAAAGGCCTTCACTATTGGCAACTTGGGAAGCAGTTTTCTACCCCTTTGGCTTGACCCGTCAACCCGAAACTCATAGGACTCAAGTCAAGGGATTTGTCTTGGCACTGGCGCGAGCCCGGGTCAGATCGCTCAGCCATAGCCGTTGCTGCACGGGTGCCAAGTTGGTGAAAAAACCCAAAAGTAGGCATTTTCAATGGGGTTTCTGGACCACTTGACCTTGACCGAGAGATTGGAACCACTGAACGCGGCAAGGTGGGCGGGTCCCCTGGGCACGTTGGCGAGCCCAGGTAGGATGGCTCAGCCGATGGGCGTGCACTAGTCGTGACCAATTTGCTTACTTTTGTGCCGTGTTCAATCGCCGCTTTGACCCCCTTGACCTTGTCAGACGGACCCCAAAACTTTATCGCCTAAGGTCCAGGTGGTCCCCTGGTCTCTTTCGCGAGCCCAGGTCAGATCGCACGGCCGAAGCCATTGCTCCATGCGACTCAAATTGGCAAAAACGGCAAAATGGGTCGACCTTGAGCTTGACCGATCGACCCGAAACTCTGCATGTTGCAGGTCCAGATGGACCCTTGGTCACTGCCGCGAGCCCAGGTCAGATCGCACAGGCTAAAGGCGTGCGGTTCCCCCTTGAAAAGACCAAAACACACCCAAAGGCCTTCACTATTGGCAACTTGGAAAGCAGTTTTCTACCCCTTTGGCTTGACCCGTCAACCCGAAACTCATAGGGCCTCAAGTCCAGGGATTTGTCCTGGCACTGGCGCAAGCCCGAGTCAGATCGCTCAGCCGTAGCCGTTGCTGCACGGGTGCCAAGTTGGTGAAAAAACCCAAAAGTAGGCATTTTCAATGGGGTTTCTGGACCACTTGACCTTGACCGAGAGATTGGAACCTCTGAACGCGGCAAGGTGGGCGGGTCCCCTGGGCACGTTGGCGAGCTCAGGTCGGATGGCTCAGCCGATGGGCATGCACTAGTCGTGACCAATTTGCTTACTTTTGTGCCGTGTTCAATCGCCGCTTTGACCCCCTTGACCTTGTCAGACGGACCCCAAATCCTTATCGCCTTAGGTCCAGGTGGTCCCCTGGTCTCTGGCGCGAGCCCAGGTCAGATCGCACGGCCGAAGCCATTGCTCCATGCGACTCAAATTGGCAAAAACGGCAAAATGGGTCGACCTTGAGCTTGACCGATCGACCCGAAACTCTGCATGTTGCAGGTCCAGATGGACCCTTGGTCACTGCCGCGAGCCCAGGTCAGATCGCACAGGCTAAAGGCATGCGGTTCCCCCTTGAAAAGACCAAAACACACCCAAAGGCCTTCACTATTGGCAACTTGGGAAGCAGTTTTCTACCCCTTTGGCTTGACTCGTCAACCCAAAACTCATAGGGCCTCAAGTCCAGGGATTTGTCTTGGCACTGGCGCGAGCCCGGGTCAGATCGCTCAGCCGTAGCCGTTGCTGCACGGGTGCCAAGTTGGTGAAGAAACCCAAAAGTAGGCATTTTCAATGGGGTTTCTGGACCACTTGACCTTGACCGAGAGATTGGAACCTCTGAACGCGGCAAGGTGGGCGGGTCCCCTGGGCACGTTGGCGAGCCCAGGTCGGATGGCTTAGCCGATGGGCGTGCACTAGTCGTGACCAATTTGCTTACTTTTGTGCCGTGTTCAATCGCCGCTTTGACCCCCTTGACCTTGTCAGACAGACCCCAAATCCTTATCGCCTTAGGTCCAGGTGGTCCCCTGGTCTCTGGCGCGAGCCCAGGTCAGATCGCACGGCCGAAGCCATTGCTCCATGCGACTCAAATTGGCAAAAACGGCAAAATGGGTCGACCTTGAGCTTGACCGATCGACCCGAAACTCTGCATGTTGCAGGTCCAGATGGACCCTTGGTCACTGCCGCGAGCCCAGGTCAGATCGCACAGGCTAAAGGCATGCGGTTCCCCCTTGAAAAGACCAAAACACACCCAAAGGCCTTCACTATTGGCAACTTCGGAAGCAGTTTTCTACCCCTTTGGCTTGACCCGTCAACCCGAAACTCATAGGGCCTCAAGTCCAGGGATTTGTCTTGGCACTGGCGCGAGCCCGGGTCAGATCGCTCAGCCGTAGTCGTTGCTGCACGGGTGCCAAGTTGGTGAAAAAACCCAAAAGTAGGCATTTTCAATGGGGTTTCTGGACCACTTGACCTTGACCGAGAGATTGGAACCTCTGAACGCAGCAAGGTGGGCGGGTCTCCTGGGCACGTTGGCGAGCCCAGGTCGGATGGCTCAGCCGATGGGCGTGCACTAGTCGTGACCAATTTGCTTACTTTTGTGCCGTGTTCAATCGCCGCTTTGACCCCCTTGACCTTGTCAGACGGACCCCAATTCCTTATCGCCTTAGGTCCAGGTGGTCCCCTGGTCTCTGGCGCGAGCCCAGGTCAGATCGCACGGCCGAAGCCATTGCTCCATGCGACTCAAATTGGCAAAAACGGCAAAATGGGTCGACCTTGAGCTTGACCGATCGACCCGAAACTCTGCATGTTGCAGGTCAAGATGGACCCTTGGTCACTGCCGCGAGCCCAGGTCAGATCGCACAGGCTAAAGGCATGGGGTTCCCCCTTGAAAAGACCAAAACACACCCAAAGGCCTTCACTATTGGCACATTGGGAAGCAGTTTTCTACCCCTTTGGCTTGACCCGTCAACCCGAAACTCATAGGGCCTCAAGTCCAGGGATTTGTCTTGGCACTGGCGCGAGCCCGGGTCAGATCGCTCAGCCGTAGTTGTTGCTGCACGGGTGCCAAGTTGGTGAAAAAACCCAAAAGTAGGCATTTTCAATGGGGTTTCTGGACCACTTGACCTTGACCGAGAGATTGGAACCTCTGAACGCGGCAAGGTGGGCGGGTCCCCTGGGCACGTTGGCGAGCCCAGGTCGGATGGCTCAGCCGATGGGCGTGCACTAGTCGTGACCAATTTGCTTACTTTTGTGCCGTGTTCAATCGCCGCTTTGACCCCCTTGACCTTGTCAGACGGACCCCAATTCCTTATCGCCTTAGGTCCAGGTGGTCCCCTGGTCTCTGGCGCGAGCCCAGGTCAGATCGCACGGCCGAAGCCATTGCTTCATGCGACTCAAATTGGCAAAAACAGCAAAATGGGTCGACCTTGAGCTTGACCGATCGACCCGAAACTCTGCATGTTGCAGGTCCAGATGGACCCTTGGTCACTGCCGCGAGCCCAGGTCAGATCGCACAGGCTAAAGGCATGCGGTTCCCCCTTGAAAAGACCAAAACACACCCAAAGGCCTTCACTATTGGCACGTTTGGAAGCAGTTTTCTACCCCTTTGGCTTGACCCGTCAACCCGAAACTCATAGGGCCTCAAGTCCAGGGATTTGTCTTGGCACTGGCGCGAGCCCGGGTCAGATCGCTCAGCCGTAGCCGTTGCTGCACGGGTGCCAAGTTGGTGAAAAAACCCAAAAGTAGGCATTTTCAATGGGGTTTCTGGACCACTTGACCTTGACTGAGAGATTGGAACCTCTGAACGCGGCAAGGTGGGCGGGTCCCCTGGGCACGTTGGCGAGCCCAGGTCGGATGGCTCAGCCGATGGGCGTGCACTAGTCGTGACCAATTTGCTTACTTTTGTGCCGTGTTCAATCGCCGCTTTGACCCCCTTGACCTTGTCAGACGGACCCCAAATCCTTATCGCCTTAGGTCCAGGTGGTCCCCTGGTCTCTGGCGCGAGCCCAGGTCAGATCGCACGGCTGAAGCCATTGCTCCATGCGACTCAAATTGGCAAAAACGGCAAAATGGGTCGACCTTGAGCTTGACCGATCGACCCGAAACTCTGCATGTTGCAGGTCCAGATGGACCCTTGGTCACTGCCGCTAGCCCAGGTCAGATCGGACAGGCTAAAGGCATGCGGTTCCCCCTTGAAAAGACCAAAACACACCCAAAGGCCTTCACTATTGGCACGTTGGGAAGCAGTTTTCTACCCCTTTGGCTTGACCCGTCAACCCGAAACTCATAGGGCCTCAAGTCCAGGGATTTGTCTTGGCACTGGCGCGAGCCCGGGTCAGATCGCTCAGCCGTAGCCGTTGCTGCACGGGTGCCAATTTGGTAAAAAAACCCAAAAGTAGGCATTTTCAATGGGGTTTCTGGACCACTTGACCTTGACCGAGAGATTGGAACCTCTGAACGCGGCAAGGTGGGCGGGTCCCCTGGGCACGTTGGCGAGCCCAGCTCGGATGGCTCAGCCGATGGGCGTGCACTAGTTGTGACCAATTTGCTTACTTTTGTGCCGTGTTCAATCGCCGCTTTGACCCCCTTGACCTTGTAAGACGGACCCCAAATCCTTATCACCTAAGGTGCAGGTGGTCCCCTGGTCTCTGGCGCGAGCCCAGGTCAGATCGCACGGCCGAAGCCATTGCTCCATGCGACTCAAATTGGCAAAAACGGCAAAATGGGTCGACCTTGAGCTTGACCGATCGACCTGAAACTCTACATGTTGCAGGTCCAGATGGACCCTTGGTCACTGCCGCGAGCCCAGGTCAGATCGCACAGGCTAAAGGCATGCGGTTCCCCCTTGAAAAGACCAAAACACACCCAAAGGCCTTCACTATTGGCACGTTGGGAAGCAGTTTTCTACCCTTTTGGCTTGACCCGTCAACCTGAAACTCATAGGGCCTCAAGTCCAGGGATTTGTCTTGGCACTGGCGCGAGCCCGGGTCAGATCGCTCAGCCGTAGCCGTTGCTGCACGGGTGCCAAGTTGGTGAAAAAACCCAAAAGTAGGCATTTTCAATGGGGTTTCTGGACCACTTGACCTTGACCGAGAGATTGGAACCTCTGAACGCGGCAAGGTAGGCGGGTCCCCTGGGCACGTTGGCGAGCCCAGGTCGGATGGCTCAGCCGATGGGCGTGCACTAGTCGTGACCAATTTGCTTACTTTTGTGCCGTGTTCAATCGCCGCTTTGACCCCCTTGACCTTGTCAGACGGACCCCAAATCCTTATCGCCTTAGGTCCAGGTGGTCCCCTGGTCTCTGGCGCGAGCCCAGGTCAGATCGCACGGCAAAAGCCATTGCTCCATGCGACTCAAATTGGCAAAATGGGTCGACCTTGAGCTTGACCGATCGACCCGAAACTCTGCATGTTGCAGGTCCAGATGGACCCTTGGTCACTGCCGCGAGCCCAGGTCAGATCGCACAGGCTAAAGGCATGCGGTTCCCCCTTGAAAAGACCAAAACACACCCAAAGGCCTTCACTATTGGCACGTTTGGAAGCAGTTTTCTACCCCTTTTTCTTGACCCGTCAACCAGAAACTCATAGGGCCTCAAGTCCAGGGATTTGTCTTGGCACTGGCGCGAGCCCGGGTCAGATCGCTCAGCCGTAGCCGTTGCTGCACGGGTGCCAAGTTGGTGAAAAAACCCAAAAGTAGGCATTTTCAATGGGGTTTCTGGACCACTTGACCTTGACCGAGAGATTGGAACCTCTGAACGCTGCAAGGTGGGCGGGTCCCCTGGGCGCGTTGGCGAGCCCAGGTCGGATGGCTCAGCCGATGGGCGTGCACTAGTCGTGACCAATTTGCTTACTTTTGTGCCGTGTTCAATCGCCGCTTTGACCCCCTTGACCTTGTCAGACGGACCCCAAATCCTTATCGCCTTAGGTCCAGGTGGTCCCCTGGTCTCTGGCGCGAGCCCAGGTCAGATCGCACGGCCGAAGCCATTGCTCCATGCGACTCAAATTGGCAAAAACGGCAAAATGGGTCGACCTTGAGCTTGACCGATCGACCCGAAACTCTGCATGTTGCAGGTCCAGATGGACCCTTGGTCACTGCCGCGAGCCCAGGTCAGATCGCACAGGCTAAAGGCATGCGGTTCCCCCTTGAAAAGACCAAAACACACCCAAAGGCCTTCACTATTGGCACGTTTGGAAGCAGTTTTCTACCCCTTTTTCTTGACCCGTCAACCAGAAACTCATAGGGCCTCAAGTCCAGGGATTTGTCTTGGCACTGGCGCGAGCCCGGGTCAGATCGCTCAGCCGTAGCCGTTGCTGCACGGGTGCCAAGTTGGTGAAAAAACCCAAAAGTAGGCATTTTCAATGGGGTTTCTGGACCACTTGACCTTGACCTTGAGCTTGACCGATCGACCCGAAACTCTGCATGTTGCAGGTCCAGATGGACCCTTGGTCACTGCCGCGAGCCCAGGTCAGATCGCACAGGCTAAAGGCATGCGGTTCCCCCTTGAAAAGACCAAAACACACCCAAAGGCCTTCACTATTGGCAACTTGGGAAGCAGTTTTCTACCCCTTTGGCTTGACCTGTCAAACCGTAACTCATAGGGCCTCAAGTCCAGGGATTTGTCTTGGCACTGGCGCGAGCCCGGGTCAGATCGCTCAGCCGTAGCCGTTGCTGCACGGGTGCCAAGTTGGTGAAAAAACCCAAAAGTAGGCATTTTCAATGGGGTTTCTGGACCACTTGACCTTGACCGAGAGATTGGAACCTCTGAACGCGGCAAGGTGGGCGGGTCCCCTGGGCACGTTGGCGAGCCCAGGTCGGATGGCTCAGCCGATGGGCGTGCACTAATCGTGACCAATTTGTTTACTTTTGTGCCGTGTTCAATCGCCGCTTTGACCCCCTTGACCTTGTCAGACGGACCCCAAATCCTTATTGCCTTAGGTCCAGGTGGTCCCCTGGTCTCTGGCGCGAGCCCAGGTCAGATCGCACGGCCGAAGCCATTGCTCCATGCGACTCAAATTGGCAAAAACAGCAAAATGGGTCGACCTTGAGCTTGACCGATCGACCCGAAACTCTGCATGTTGCAGGTCCAGATGGACCCTTGGTCACTGACGCGAGCCCAGGTCAGATCGCACAGGCTAAAGGCATGCGGTTCCCCCTTGAAAAGACCAAAACACACCCAAAGGCCTTCACTATTGGCAACTTGGGAAGCAGTTTTCTACCCCTTTGGCTTGACCCGTCAACCCGAAACTCATAGGGCCTCAAGTCCAGGGATTTGTCTTGGCACTGGCGCGAGCCCGGGTCAGATCGCTCAACCGTAGCCGTTGCTGCACGGGTGCCAAGTTGGTGAAAAAACCCAAAAGTAGGCATTTTCAATGGGGTTTCTGGACCACTTGACCTTGACCGAGAGATTGGAACCTCTGAACGCGGCAAGGTGGGCGGGTCCCCTGGGCATGTTGGCGAGCCCAGGTCAGATGGCTCAGCCGATGGGCGTGCACTAGTCGTGACCAATTTGCTTACTTTTGTGCCATGTTCAATCGCCGCTTTGACCAACTTGACCTTGTCAGACGGACCCCAAATCCTTATCGCCTTAGGTCCAGGTGGTCCCCTGGTCTCTGGCGCGAGCCCAGGTCAGATCGCACGGCCGAAGCCATTGCTCCATGCGACTCAAATTGGCAAAAACGGCAAAATGGTTCGACCTTGAGCTTGACCTATCGACCCAAAACTCTGCATGTTGCAGGTCCAGATGGACCCTTGGTCACTGACGCGAGCCCAGGTCAGATCGCACAGGCTAAAGGCATGCGGTTCCCCCTTGAAAAGACCAAAACACACCCAAAGGCCTTCACTCTTGGCAACTTGGGAAGCAGTTTTCTACCCCTTTGGCTTGACCCGTCTACCCGAAACTCATAGGGCCTCATGTCCAGGGATTTGTCTTGGCACTGGCGCGAGCCCGGGTCAGATCGCTCAGCCGTAGCCAGTGCTGCACGGGTGCCAAGTTGGTGAAAAAACCCAAAAGTAGGCATTTTCAATGGGGTTTCTGGACCACTTGACCTTGACCGAGAGATTGGAACCTCTGAACGCGGCAAGGTGGGCGGGTCCCCTGGGCACGTTGGCGAGCCCATGTCGGATGGCTCAGCCGATGGGCGTGCACTAGTCGTGACCAATTTGCTTACTTTTGTGCCGTGTTCAATCGCCGCTTTGACCCCCTTGACCTTGTCAGACGGACCCCAAATCCTTATCGCCTTAGGTCCAGGTGGTCCCCTGGTCTCTGGCGAGAGCCCAGGTCAGATCGCACGGCCGAAGCCATTGCTCCATGCGACTCAAATTGGCAAAAACGGCAAAATGGGTCGACCTTGAGCTTGACCGATCGACCCTAAACTCTGCATGTTGCAGGTCCAGATGGACCCTTGGTCACTGCCGCGAGCCCAGGTCAGATCGCACAGGCTAAAGGCATGCGGTTCCCCCTTGAAAAGACCAAAACACACCCAAAGGCCTTCATTATTGGCAACTTGGGAAGCAGTTTTCTACCCCTTTGGCTTGACCTGTCAACCCGAAACTCATAGGGCCTCAAGTCCAGAGATTTTTCTTGGCACTGGCGCGAGCCCGGGTCAGATCGCTCAGCCGTAGCCATTGCTGCACGGGTGCCAAGTTGGTGAAAAAACCTAAAAGTAGGCATTTTCAATGGGGTTTCAGGACCACTTGACCTTGACCGAGAGATTGGAACCTCTGAACGCCGCAAGGTGGGCGGGTCCCCTGGGCACGTTGGCGAGCCCAGGTCGGATGGCTCAGCCGATGGGCGTGCACTAGTCGTGACCAATTTGCTTACTTTTGTGCCGTGTTCAATCGCTGCTTTGACCCCCTTGACCTTGTCAGACGGACTCCAAATCCTTATCGCCTTAGGTCCAGGTGGTCCCCTGGTCTCTAGCGCGAGCCCAGGTCAGATCGCACGGCCGAAGCCATTGCTCCATGCGACTCAAATTGGCAAAAACGGCAAAATGGGTCGACTTTGAGCTTGACCGATCGACCCGAAACTCTGCATGTTGCAGGTCCAGATGGACCCTTGGTCACTGCCGCGAGCCCAGGTCAGATCGCACAGGCTAAAGGCATGCGGTTCCCCCTTGAAAAGACCAAAACACACCCAAAGGCCTTCACTATTGGCAACTTGGGAAGCAGTTTTCTACCCCTTTGGCTTGACCCGTCAACCCGAAACTCATAGGGCCTCAAGTCCAGGGATTTGTCTTGGCACTGGCGCAAGTCCGAGTCAGATCGCTCAGCTGTAGCCGTTGCTGCATGGGTGCCAAGTTGGTGAAAAAACCCAAAAGTAGGCATTTTCAATGGGGTTTCTGGACCACTTGACCTTGACCGAGAGATTGGAACTTCTGAACGCGGCAAGGTGGGCGGGTCCCCTGGGCACGTTGGCGAGCCCAGGTCGGAGGGCTCAGCCGATGGGCATGCACTAGTCGTGACCAATTTGCTTACTTTTGTGCCGTGTTCAATCGCCGCTTTGACCCCCTTGACCTTGTCAGACGGACCCCAAATCCTTATCGCCTTAGGTCCAGGTGGTCCCCTGGTCTCTGGCGCAAGCCCAGGTCAGATCGCACGGCTGAAGCCATTGCTCCATGCGACTCAAATTGGCAAAAACGGCAAAATGGGTCGACCTTGAGCTTGACCGATCGACCCGAAACTCTGCATGTTGCAGGTCCAGATGGACCCTTGGTCACTGCCGCGAGCCCAGGTCAGATCGCACAGGCTAAAGGCATGCGGTTCCCCCTTGAAAAGACCAAAACACACCAAAAGGCCTTCACTATTGGCAACTTGGGAAGCAGTTTTCTACCCCTTTGGCTTGACCCGTCAACCCGAAACTCATAGGGCCTCAAGTCCAGGGATTTGTCTTGGCACTGGCGCGAGCCCGGGTCAGATCGCTCAGCCGTAGCCGTTGCTGCACGGGTGCCAAGTTGGTGAAAACACCCAAAAGTAGGCATTTTCAATGGGGTTTCTGGACCACTTGACCTTGACCGAGAGATTGGAACCTCTGAACGCGGCAAGGTGGGCGGGTCCCCTGGGCACGTTGGCAAGCCCAGGTTGGATGGCTCAGCCGATGGGCGTGCACTAGTCGTGACCAATTTGCTTACTTTTGTGCCGTGTTCAATCGCCGCTTTGACCCCCTTGACCTTGTCAGACGGACCCCAAATCCTTATCGCCTTAGGTCCAGGTGGTCCCCTGGTCTCTGGCGCGAGCCCAGGTCAGATCGCACTGCCGAAGCCATTGCTCCATGCGACTCAAATTGGCAAAAACGGCAAAATGGGTCGACCTTGAGCTTGACCGATCGACCCGAAACTCTGCATGTTGCAGGTCCAGATGGACCCTTGGTCACTGCCGCGAGCCCAGGTCAGATCGCACAGGCTAAAGGCATGCGGTTCCCCCTTGAAAAGACCAAAACACACCCAAAGGCCTTCACTATTGGCAACTTGGGAAGCAGTTTTCTACCCCTTTGGCTTGACCAGTCAACCCGAAACTCATAGGGCCTCAAGTCCAGGGATTTGTCTTGGCACTGGCGTGAGCCCGGGTCAGATCGCTCAGCCGTAGCCGTTGCTGCACGGGTGCCAAGTTGGTGAAAAAACCCAAAAGTAGGCATTTTCAATGGGGTTTCTGGACAGCTTGACCTTGACCGAGAGATTGGAACCTCTGAACGCGGCAAGGTGGGCGGGTCCCCTGGGCACGTTGGCGAGCCCAGGTCGGATGGCTCAGCCGATGGGCGTGCACTAGTCGTGACCAATTTGCTTACTTTTGTGCCGTGTTCAATCGCCGCTTTGACCCCCTTGACCTTGTCAGACGGACCCCAAATCCTTATCGCCTTAGGTCCAGGTGGTCCCCTGGTCTCTGGCGCGAGCCCAGGTCAGATCGCACGGCCGAAGCCATTGCTCCATGCGACTCAAATTGGCAAAAACGGCAAAATGGGTCGACCTTGAGCTTGACCGATCGACCCGAAACTCTGCATGTTGCAGGTCCAGATGGACCCTTGGTCACTGCCGCGAGCCCAGGTCAGATCGCACAGGCTAAAGGCATGCGGTTCCCCCTTGAAAAGACCAAAACACACCCAAAGGCCTTCACTATTGGCAACTTGGGAAGCAGTTTTCTACCCCTTTGGCTTGACTCGTCAACCCGAAACTCATAGGGCCTCAAGTCCAGGGATTTTTCTTGGCACTGGCGCGAGCCCGGGTCAGATCGCTCAGCCGTAGCCGTTGCTGCACGGGTGCCAAGTTGGTGAAAAAACCCAAAAGTAGGCATTTTCAATGGGGTTTCTGGACCACTTGACCTTGACCAAGAGATTGGAACCTCTAACGCGGCAAGGTGGGCGGGTCCCCTGGGCACGTTGGCGAGCCCAGGTCGGATGGCTCAGCCGATGGGCGTGCACTAGTCGTGACCAATTTGCTTACTTTTGTGCCGTGTTCAATCGCCGCTTTGACCCCCTTGACCTTGTCAGACGGACCCCAAATCCTTATCGCCTTAGGTCCAGGTGGTCCCCTGGTCTCTGGCGAGAGCCCAGGTCAGATCGCACGGCCGAAGCCATTGCTCCATGCGACTCAAATTGGCAAAAACGGCAAAATGGGTCGACCTTGAGCTTGACCGATCGACCCTAAACTCTGCATGTTGCAGGTCCAGATGGACCCTTGGTCACTGCCGCGAGCCCAGGTCAGATCGCACAGGCTAAAGGCATGCGGTTCCCCCTTGAAAAGACCAAAACACACCCAAAGGCCTTCATTATTGGCAACTTGGGAAGCAGTTTTCTACCCCTTTGGCTTGACCTGTCAACCCGAAACTCATAGGGCCTCAAGTCCAGAGATTTTTCTTGGCACTGGCGCGAGCCCGGGTCAGATCGCTCAGCCGTAGTTGTTGCTGCACGGGTGCCAAGTTGGTGAAAAAACCTAAAAGTAGGCATTTTCAATGGGGTTTCAGGACCACTTGACCTTGACCGAGAGATTGGAACCTCTGAACGCCGCAAGGTGGGCGGGTCCCCTGGGCACGTTGGCGAGCCCAGGTCGGATGGCTCAGCCGATGGGCGTGCACTAGTCGTGACCAATTTGCTTACTTTTGTGCCGTGTTCAATCGCTGCTTTGACCCCCTTGACCTTGTCAGACAGACTCCAAATCCTTATCGCCTTAGGTCCAGGTGGTCCCCTGGTCTCTAGCGCGAGCCCAGGTCAGATCGCACGGCCGAAGCCATTGCTCCATGCGACTCAAATTGGCAAAAACGGCAAAATGGGTCGACTTTGAGCTTGACCGATCGACCCGAAACTCTGCATGTTGCAGGTCCAGATGGACCCTTGGTCACTGCCGCGAGCCCAGGTCAGATCGCACAGGCTAAAGGCATGCGGTTCCCCCTTGAAAAGACCAAAACACACCCAAAGGCCTTCACTATTGGCAACTTGGGAAGCAGTTTTCTACCCCTTTGGCTTGACCCGTCAACCCGAAACTCATAGGGCCTCAAGTCCAGGGATTTGTCTTGGCACTGGCGCAAGTCCGAGTCAGATCGCTCAGCTGTAGCCGTTGCTGCATGGGTGCCAAGTTGGTGAAAAAACCCAAAAGTAGGCATTTTCAATGGGGTTTCTGGACCACTTGACCTTGACCGAGAGATTGGAACTTCTGAACGCGGCAAGGTGGGCGGGTCCCCTGGGCACGTTGGCGAGCCCAGGTCGGAGGGCTCAGCCGATGGGCATGCACTAGTCGTGACCAATTTGCTTACTTTTGTGCCGTGTTCAATCGCCGCTTTGACCCCCTTGACCTTGTCAGACGGACCCCAAATCCTTATCGCCTTAGGTCCAGGTGGTCCCCTGGTCTCTGGCGCAAGCCCAGGTCAGATCGCACGGCTGAAGCCATTGCTCCATGCGACTCAAATTGGCAAAAACGGCAAAATGGGTCGACCTTGAGCTTGACCGATCGACCCGAAACTCTGCATGTTGCAGGTCCAGATGGACCCTTGGTCACTGCCGCGAGCCCAGGTCAGATCGCACAGGCTAAAGGCATGCGGTTCCCCCTTGAAAAGACCAAAACACACCAAAAGGCCTTCACTATTGGCAACTTGGGAAGCAGTTTTCTACCCCTTTGGCTTGACCCGTCAACCCGAAACTCATAGGGCCTCAAGTCCAGGGATTTGTCTTGGCACTGGCGCGAGCCCGGGTCAGATCGCTCAGCCGTAGCCGTTGCTGCACGGGTGCCAAGTTGGTGAAAACACCCAAAAGTAGGCATTTTCAATGGGGTTTCTGGACCACTTGACCTTGACCGAGAGATTGGAACCTCTGAACGCGGCAAGGTGGGCGGGTCCCCTGGGCACGTTGGCAAGCCCAGGTTGGATGGCTCAGCCGATGGGCGTGCACTAGTCGTGACCAATTTGCTTACTTTTGTGCCGTGTTCAATCGCCGCTTTGACCCCCTTGACCTTGTCAGACGGACCCCAAATCCTTATCGCCTTAGGTCCAGGTGGTCCCCTGGTCTCTGGCGCGAGCCCAGGTCAGATCGCACTGCCGAAGCCATTGCTCCATGCGACTCAAATTGGCAAAAACGGCAAAATGGGTCGACCTTGAGCTTGACCGATCGACCCGAAACTCTGCATGTTGCAGGTCCAGATGGACCCTTGGTCACTGCCGCGAGCCCAGGTCAGATCGCACAGGCTAAAGGCATGCGGTTCCCCCTTGAAAAGACCAAAACACACCCAAAGGCCTTCACTATTGGCAACTTGGGAAGCAGTTTTCTACCCCTTTGGCTTGACCAGTCAACCCGAAACTCATAGGGCCTCAAGTCCAGGGATTTGTCTTGGCACTGGCGCGAGCCCGGGTCAGATCGCTCAGCCGTAGCCGTTGCTGCACGGGTGCCAAGTTGGTGAAAAAACCCAAAAGTAGGCATTTTCAATGGGGTTTCTGGACAGCTTGACCTTGACCGAGAGATTGGAACCTCTGAACGCGGCAAGGTGGGCGGGTCCCCTGGGCACGTTGGCGAGCCCAGGTCGGATGGCTCAGCCGATGGGCGTGCACTAGTCGTGACCAATTTGCTTACTTTTGTGCCGTGTTCAATCGCCGCTTTGACCCCCTTGACCTTGTCAGACGGACCCCAAATCCTTATCGCCTTAGGTCCAGGTGGTCCCCTGGTCTCTGGCGCGAGCCCAGGTCAGATCGTATGGCCGAAGCCATTGCTCCATGCGACTCAAATTGGCAAAAACGGCAAAATGGGTCGACCTTGAGCTTGACCGATCGACCCGAAACTCTGCATGTTGCAGGTCCAGATGGACCCTTGGTCACTGCCGCGAGCCCAGGTCAGATCGCACAGGCTAAAGGCATGCGGTTCCCCCTTGAAAAGACCAAAACACACCCAAAGGCCTTCACTATTGGCAACTTGGGAAGCAGTTTTCTACCCCTTTGGCTTGACCCGTCAACCCGAAACTCATAGAGCCTCAAGTCCAGGGATTTGTCTTGGCACTGGCGCGAGCCCGGGTCAGATCGCTCAGCCATAGCCGTTGCTGCACGGGTGCCAAGTTGGTGAAAAAACCCAAAAGTAGGCATTTTCAATGGGGTTTCTGGACCACTTGACCTTGACCGAGAGATTGGAACCTCTGAACGCGGCAAGGTGGGCGGGTCCCCTGGGCACGTTGGCGAGCCCAGGTCGGATGGCTCAGCCGATGGGCGTGCACTAGTCGTGACCAATTTGCTTACTTTTGTGCCGTGTTCAATCGCCGCTTTGACCCCCTTGACCTTGTCAGACGGACCCCAAATCCTTATCGCCTTAGGTCCAGGTGGTCCCCTGGTCTCTGGCGCGAGCCCAGGTCAGATCGCACGGCCGAAGCCATTGCTCCATGCGACTCAAATTGGCAAAAACGGCAAAATGGGTCGACCTTGAGCTTGACCGATCGACCCGAAACTCTGCATGTTGCAGGTCCAGATGGACCCTTGGTCACTGCCGCGAGCCCAGGTCAGATCGCACAGGCTAAAGGCATGCGGTTCCCCCTTGAAAAGACCAAAACACACCCAAAGGCCTTCACTATTGGCAACTTGGGAAGCAGTTTTCTACCCCTTTGGCTTGACTCGTCAACCCGAAACTCATAGGGCCTCAAGTCCAGGGATTTTTCTTGGCACTGGCGCGAGCCCGGGTCAGATCGCTCAGCCGTAGCCGTTGCTGCACGGGTGCCAATTTGGTGAAAAAACCCAAAAGTAGGCATTTTCAATGGGGTTTCTGGACCACTTGACCTTGACCAAGAGATTGGAACCTCTGAACGCGGCAAGGTGGGCAGGTCCCCTGGGCACGTTGGCGAGCCCAGGTCGGATGGCTCAGCCGATGGGCGTGCACTAGTCGTGACCAATTTGCTTACTTTTGTGCCGTGTTCAATCGCCGCTTTGACCTGTTTGACCTTGTCAGACGGACCCCAAATCCTTATCGCCTTAGGTCCAGGTGGTCCCCTGGTCTCTGGCGCGAGCCCAGGTCAGATCGCACGGCCGAAGCCATTGCTCCATGCGACTCAAATTGGCAAAAACGGCAAAATGGGTCGACCTTGAGCTTGACCGATCGACCTGAAACTCTGCATGTTGCAGGTCCAGATGGACCCTTGGTCACTGCCGCGAGCCCAGGTCAGATCGCACAGGCTAAAGGCATGCGGTTCCCCCTTGAAAAGACCAAAACACACCCAAAGGCCTTCACTATTGGCACGTTGGGAAGCAGTTTTCTACCCCTTTGGCTTGACCCGTCAACCCGAAACTCATAGGGCCTCAAGTCCACAGATTTGTCTTGGCAATGGCGCGAGCCCGGGTCAGATCGCTCAGCCGTAGCCGTTGCTGCACGGGTGCCAAGTTGGTGAAAAAACCCAAAAGTAGGCATTTTCAATGGGGTTTCTGGACCACTAGACCTTGACCGAGAGATTGGAACCTCTGAACGCGGCAAGGTGGGCGGGTCCCCTGGGCACGTTGGCGAGCCCAGGTCGGATGGCTCAGCCGATGGGCGTGCACTAGTCGTGACCAATTTGCTTACTTTTGTGCCGTGTTCAATCGCCGCTTTGACCCCCTTGACCTTGTCAGACGGACCCCAAATCCTTATCGCCTTAGGTCCAGGTGGTCCCCTGGTCTCTGGCGCGAGCCCAGGTCAGATCGCACGGCCGAAGCCATTGCTAAATGCGACTCAAATTGGCAAAAACGGCAAAATGGGTCGACCTTGAGCTTGACCGATCGACCCGAAACTCTGCATGTTGCAGGTCCAGATGGACCCTTGGTCACTGCCGCGAGCCCAGGTCAGATCGCACAGGATAAAGGCATGCGGTTCCCCCTTGAAAAGACCAAAACACACCCAAAGGCCTTCACTATTGGCAACTTGGGAAGCAGTTTTCTACCCCTTTGGCTTGACCCGTCAACCCGAAACTCATAGGGCCTCAAGTCCAGGGATTTGTCTTGGCACTGGCGCGAGCCCGGGTCAGATCGCTCAGCCGTAGCCGTTGCTGCACGGGTGCCAAGGTGGTGAAAAAACCCAAAAGTAGGCATTTTCAATGGGGTTTCTGGACCACTTGACCTTGACCGAGAGATTGGAACCTCTGAATGCAGCAAGGTGGGCGGGTCCCCTGGGCACGTTGGCGAGCCCAGGTGGGATGGCTCAGCCGATGGGCGTGCACTAGTCGTGACCAATTTGCTTACTTTTGTGCCGTGTTCAATCGCCGCTTTGACCCCCTTGACCTTGTCAGACGGACCCCAAATCCTTATCGCCTTAGGTCCAGGTGGTCCCCTGGTCTCTGGCGCGAGCCCAGGTCAGATCGCACGGCCGAAGCCATTGCTCCATGCGACTCAAATTGGCAAAAACCGCAAAATGGGTCGACCTTGAGCTTGACCGATCGACCCGAAACTCTGCATGTTGCAGGTCCAGATGGACCCTTGGTCACTGCCGCGAGCCCAGGTCAGATCGCACAGGCTAAAGGCATGCGGTTCCCCCTTGAAAAGACCAAAACACACCCAAAGGCCTTCACTATTGGCACGTTGGGAAGCAGTTTTCTACCCCTTTGGCTTGACCTGTCAACCCGAAACTCATAGGGCCTCAAGTCCAGGGATTTGTCTTGGCACTGGCGCGAGCCCGGGTCAGATCGCTCAGCCGTAGCCGTTGCTGCACGGGTGCCAAGTTGGTGAAAAAACCCAAAAGTAGGCATTTTCAATGGGGTTTCTGGACCACTTGACCTTGACCGAGAGATTGGAACCTCTGAACGCGGCAAGGTGGGCGGGTCCCCTGGGCACGTTGGCGAGCCCAGGTCGGATGGCTCAGCCGATGGGCGTGCACTAGTTGTGACCAATTTGCTTACTTTTGTGCCGTGTTCAATCGCCGCTTTGACCCCCTTGACCTTGTCAGACGGACCCCAAATCCTTATCGCCTTAGGTCCAGGTGGTCCCCTGGTCTCTGGCGCGAGCCCAGGTCAGATCGCACGGCCGAAGCCATTGCTCCATGCGACTCAAATTGGCAAAAACGGCAAAATGGGTCGACCTTGAGCTTGACCGATCGACCCGAAACTCTGCATGTTGCAGGTCCAGATGCACCCTTGGTCACTGCCGCGAGCCCAGGTCAGATCGCACAGGCTAAAGGCATGCGGTTCCCCCTTGGAAAGACCAAAACACACCCAAAGGCCTTCACTATTGGCAACTTGGGAAGCAGTTTTCTACCCCTTTGGCTTGACCCGTCAACCCGAAACTCATAGGGCCTCAAGTCCAGGGATTTGTCTTGGCACTCGCGCGAGCCCGGGTCAGATCGCTCAGCCGTAGCCGTTGCTGCACGGGTGCCAAGTTGGTGAAAAAACCCAAAAGTAGGCATTTTCAATGGGGTTTCTGGACCACTTGACCTTGACCGAGAGATTGGAACCTCTGAACGCGGCAAGGTGGGCGGGTCCCCTGGGCACGTTGGCGAGCCCAGGTCGGATGGCTCAGCCGATGGGCGTGCACTAGTCGTGACCAATTTGCTTACTATTGTGCCGTGTTCAATCGCCGCTTTGACCCCCTTGACCTTGTCAGACGGACCCCAAATCCTTATTGCCTTAGGTCCAGGTGGTCCATTGGTCTCTGGCGCGAGCCCAGGTCAGTTCGCACGGCTGAAGCCATTGCTCCATGCGACTCAAATTGGCAAAAACGGCAAAATGGGTCGACCTTGAGCTTGACCGATCGACCCGAAACTCTGCATGTTGCAGGTCCAGATGGACCCTTGGTCACTGCCGCGAGCCCAGGTCAGATCGCACAGGCTAAAGGCATGCGGTTTCCCCTTGAAAAGACCAAAACACACCCAAAGGCCTTCACTATTGGCAACTTGTTAAGCAGTTTTCTACCCCTTTGGCTTGACCCGTCAACCCGAAACTCATAGGGCCTCAAGTCCAGGGATTTGTCTTGGCACTGGCGCGAGCCCGGGTCAGATCGCTCAGCCGTAGCCGTTGCTGCACGGGTGCCAAATTGGTGAAAAATCCCAAAAGTAGGCATTTTCAATGGGGTTTCTGGACCACTTGACCTTGACCGAGAGATTGGAACCTCTGAACGCGGCAAGGTGGGCGGGTCCCCTGGGCACGTTGGCGAGCCCAGGTCGGATGGCTCAGCCGATGGGCGTGCGCTAGTCGTGACCAATTTGCTTACTTTTGTGCCGTGTTCAATCGCCGCTTTGACCCCCTTGACCTTGTCAGATGGACCCCAAATCCTTATCGCCTTAGGTCCAGGTGGTCCCCTGGTCTCTGGCGCGAGCCCAGGTCAGATCGCACGGCCGAAGCCATTGCTCCATGCGACTCAAATTGGCAAAAACGGCAAAATGGGTCGACCTTGAGCTTGACCGATCGACCCGAAACTCTGCATGTTGCAGGTCCAGATGGACCCTTGGTCACTGCCGCGAGCCCAGGTCAGAGCGCACAGGCTAAAGGCATGCGGTTCCCCCTTGAAAAGACCAAAACACACCCAAAGGCCTTCACTATTGGCACGTTGGGAAGCAGTTTTCTACCCCTTTGGCTTGACCCGTCAACCCGAAACTCATAGGGCCTCAAGTCCAGGGATTTGTCTTGGCACTGGCGCGAGCCCGGGTCAGATCGCTCAGCCGTAGCCGTTGCTGCATGGGTGCCAAGTTGGTGAAAAAACCCAAAAGTAGGCATTTTCAATGGGGTTTCTGGACCACTTGACCTTGACCGAGAGATTGGAACCTCTGAACGCAGCAAGGTGGGCGGGTCCCCTGGGCACGTTGGCGAGCCCAGGTCGGATGGCTCAGCCAATGGGCGTGCACTAGTCGTGACCAATTTGCTTACTTTTGTGCCGTGTTCAATCGCCGCTTTGACCCCCTTGACCTTGTCAGACGGACCCCAAATCCTTATCGCCTTAGGTCCAGGTGGTCCCCAGGTCTCTGGTGCAAGCCCAGGTCAGGTCGCACGGCCGAAGCCATTGCTCCATGCGACTCAAATTGGCAAAAACGGCAAAATGGGTCGACCTTGAGCTTGACCGATCGACCCGAAACTCTGCATGTTGCAGGTCCAGATGGACCCTTGGTCACTGCCGCGAGCCCAGGTCAGATCGCACAGGCTAAAGGCATGCGGTTCCCCCTTGAAAAGACCAAAACACACCCAAAGGCCTTCACTATTGGCAACTTGGGAAGCAGTTTTCTACCCCTTTGGCTTGACCCGTCAACCCGAAACTCGTAGGGCCTCAAGTCCAGGGATTTGTCTTGGCACTGGCGTTAGTCTGAGTCAGATCGCTCAGCCGTAGCTGTTGCTGCACGGGTGCCAAGTTGGTGAAAAAACCCAAAAGTAGGCATTTTCAATGGGGTTTCTGGACCACTTGACCTTGACCGAGAGATTGGAACCTCTGAACGCGGCAAGGTGGGCGGGTCCCCTGGGCACGTTGGCGAGCCCAGGTCGGATGGCTCAGCCGATGGGCATGCACTAGTCGTGACCAATTTGCTTACTTTTGTGCCGTGTTCAATCGCCACTTTGACCCCCTTGACCTTGTCAGATGGACCCCAAATCCTTATCGCCTTAGGTCCAGGTGGTCACCTGGTCTCTGGCGCGAGCCCAGGTCAGATCGCACGGCCGAAGCCATTGCTCCATGCGACTCAAATTGGCAAAAACGGCAAAATGGGTCGACCTTGAGCTTGACCGATCCACCCGAAACTCTGCATGTTGCAGGTCCAGATGGACCCTTGGTCACTGCCGCGAGCCCAGGTCAGATCGCACAGGCTAAAGGCATGCGGTTCCCCCTTGAAAAGACCAAAACACACCCAAAGGCCTTCACTATTGGCAACTTGGGAAGCAGTTTTCTACCCCTTTGGCTTGACTCGTCAACCCGAAACTCATAGGGCCTCAAGTCCAGGGATTTGTCTTGGCACTGGCGCAAGCCCGGGTCAGATCGCTCAGCCGTAGCCGTTGCTGCACAGGTGCCAAGTTGGTGAAAAAACCCAAAAGTAGGCATTTTCAATGGGGTTTCTGGACCACTTGACCTTGACCGAGAGATTGAACGTGGCAAGGTGGGCGGGTCCCCTGGGCACGTTGGCGAGCCCAGGTCGGATGGCTCAGCCGATGGGCGTGCACTAGTCGTGACCAATTTGCTTACTTTTGTGCCGTGTTCAATCGCCGCTTTGACCCCCTTGACCTTGTCAGACGGACCCCAAATCCTTATCGCCTTAGGTCCAGGTGGTCCCCTGGTCTCTGGCGCGAGCCCAGGTCAGATCGCACGGCCGAAGCCAT